>CM027120.1:7544791-8175482 GCA_015476505.1 Urochloa ruziziensis | reverse complement strand
GCTAGTTTCTGGTAATTTTTCACGATTTTTGGACTTTCGGACAGAGAGCTATGTGCCTGTCTTTCCCAAATATCTGAATCTGCCATTATTGCCATCCTCCATCCAATTCATAGTAATCATTCTCATTTATTCCTGATATTAAATGAGAGTATTAATTTTCTCTCATTCACCTATGATTGATCCTCTTTGAAATTCTCTCTTGACTTTTGGATTTCAAAGTTTGTTTTCTGCTTATTCAAAATATTTAGATCGTCCGTGTCACCTGTCCTAATTCCTGCCCCTCTCATCACGAAGAATGAAGATGCTATCAATCACGAGAAGTTAAGCTTGAGCATTTGTTGCTAGACAAGCTGAAGGAGCTTGCACCAAGAGTATGAAACAGAAGAGAAATCTCATGCTTAGGATAACCCTTCTCCTTTCTAACCACGTTAGATCGTTATTGTTATGCTGATTGGTGCAATTTTGTGTCCTTGTTTGATGATGCTTGTCTTTATGGCATTGTGGTGATTCGTTTCTTTGTAATGATTGTTGGTGAATTGTCGGTCTTATACCACAATGACATCAGTTGCCTAGCTGGGTTCTTCTTTTTAACCTTCCAACTCCTTGTCTTTCTCCTTTCTATCAGGTGGTTTCGATGGAGATCATAGAAAAACAAGCTGAAGGCAACACCAATGTCGACAAATAGAGATCATCATCGTCGCCACCGGCCAGATGGAAGCAAGCTGAAGAAAACAGAAAAGATGAGAGTCAAGATTTTGCCTCGCTCGACGCTAATCCTGTTTAGCTGTCTCCTCCTTGTTTCTTCTTTCTTCGAATCTCGGGACGGATCCTTTTAAGGGGGGTAGTTTTGTCACACCCTGAAATCTCTCCAATTTCAGGATGTGAATTTAAGGAACAATTAAACAACGATTTTTCTCTCATTTTTAAAATTTTTCCAACATTTATTTATTTTACAGAGAATTTAGCTAGAAAGAAATTAATTGTGTGGTTTATTAAATTAAATGTTCTCTGCGTGTTGCATTCATGCTAAGTTGCATCTTGGTGTTTTATGAGTGCTAAGGTTTCAAAAATGCATTCCTTAAACGTTTAGGCGCTTCTGAGAATTTTCTAGATTTTTCTAGAATTTATTCCCCTCTTCCTAGAGCTAATCTATTTAATAGAAGGCTCTAAAATCCTTTTCAACGAGCTCCTGATATTTTATTTGGACTCCTCGTGTCCCAATCTATCTCTAGGATTTTTCCTAGAATTTTTAGGATTTTCTGAGTATTTTTCGTGCTTTAAAAACATTTTCTAGATTTTCTGGAATTGTTTTCCGCATTGAAAAGTATTTTCGGAAATCAATAACTTAATCATTTTCCTTAACGGATCGGGCCGGATCCGGCGGAACCCGACCCGACCCGCTCGACCTAACCCGCTCCGCCCCGTCTCTTTGCCGTGGGCCCCGCTATCTCTTCTCGGGCCGAGCCTGCGAGGCCCGAGCAGGCCCGGCAAAGCCCATCATGGCCCGCACGCGGCAAGCGCCGCCGCCGCTTGGCAGGCCGCCGGCGCCGCGCCCTTGGCGTGCGCGCCAAGGCGGGCCCCGCGCCACGCGCCTATAAAGGGCGGGCGCCCAGCGCCGCGCCCCTGCGCTCCGCCGCCTTCGCCCTCCGCGCAGAGCGCCGCCACCTTCGCCGCGCAGCGCCGCCGCCGGATGAGTCGCCGCCGGCCGTCGCCGCCGTTCCGGTGTGAAGGAGCGCAGCCGGATGACGCCGTGACCAGCCAGGAGCTCGCCGAGCCGAGCCGCTTGTCCGCCGCCCGTCGCCGTCCTCTCCCGGCCGCCGGAGCGCCGCCGCCGCAAGCCGTCCCGACCGGCCGCCCTCCGTCCGCCGCCGGCCGATTTCCCGCCGCTCCCGTCACCATCCGCCGCCGTTGAGCACCCCCGCGTGATCCCATCGTCCTCCTCGCCTGGTTCCCCTCCTCGCCGGAGTTGCTAGTCACACCAATCACCGGGCGATTCGGCCATGCAGTGCCGCCGGCCATGGCCCCCTGAGGAAGAAGAAGCTGGCCGTTTACGATCTAACCCCTGGAAAGTTGGTAATTATTAGATCAATTTCTTGTGTCTTGGTATTATTTCAGAAAACCCCCTGAGTAGATCTGATCTTCTCAATCTAAACCCGACCCTGATCTTTTGCAGATCTAACCCTGTCTTTTCATCTATTCGTGGGCACTATTCCCTGAGTCTGCGGAATCTTTCCAGCTAGCCCCCTGAAGTCTACGGTTAATTCCGTTCAAGTCCCTACAGCCTTCTTTTAGGTATAACTTCCACGTTTTAAATCCGTTTCGATCCGTTTTCGTTGCGTTAGACTTGTAATCACTTAAATTACGTGTTAGTGATGTTATTCATGATAGTTATGTTTTTCTAAATTAAGTTTAAATATTAATTTGATTAATGGCTTATAAACATTGCTTTTGTAATTAAAATCAACATAGGTACCACGTGCTTTCTTAATGAAATTTAATTTGGTTAATATTTATTTAACTTTTCTGAATAAAATTTAATTAGGCTTTATCTCGGCTTTACAAATTAAATATTAATTTGGTTAATGCTTACTTTACATGCCTTTTCTAAATAAAATGTGATTAGGCTTACACAGTGGCTTTTATAAGAGAAAGTTAATATGATTAAATGCTATTATAATCTATTTATGATAATAACATGATTAGTGAAACACGTTTGATAAACTTATTCGTTTAGATGTTTCATATGTCTTTCTTTTCTAAAGTTAAATGTCTAATTGAAGTAACAAATACTTGAATATGTTTAAATAAAATATGACTAGGTCTTATAGCGTCTTTCTAACATAAATGTAATTTTGATTAATCTTAACATAGGGTATTTCTCTGAAGTATCCCTTACATCGTCTTTTTCTAATTAAAATAAATGAAGCACCTAGCTCTTGTTTGATAGTTAAAATCTTTCGTTAGTTTGTTTATAATCGCGGTTTCCGTTTCAGCGTTGCGTCTCTGCGTTTGTAGTAACGAGCTCCATCGTTTAGTACGCTCTTTAAAGCTTTTCTTTTGAATGGTGTATTGTTCTTAGTAGCTCTTGTTTATTTGCTTGTATGTTTGTTCCCGATGTTTGCTTCGGTAGAAGTGCTGCCGTTCGGAAGTTTGAAGAGGCAAGAGTTCAAGTGAGCAAGAGCACATGAGCAGTAAGAGTAGCTTTTCGCCGGAGAAAGGCAAGTGACCCTAACCATCCTTCTACCTATGCTTTTATAAGAATATTATACTTTAATCGGAACATGGGAAACCACCCAGGACTTACAGTACAACCGTGAGACTAATGGGCTCTGGTCTTGGCTAATTAATTAGAAACTCTAGCTTGGGATAGTCTTACCTGGACTGGGCAAGAGGGGAAGCGTTGACGGTGTATAGCCCGGCCCTTTTTGGGAGGAAGCCTTTGCTAAGGTGTGCCCATTAGAGAGGGTTATGCCTGCTTCGGCTTGGAACCTTAGCGGACTATCACTTGTTAGGGAATCTTTGGTAAAGGCCTCGTTGCGTCCCTATGCAGTCACACCTCGGTAGTGTGATACGTGCCTAGCTAGCACAGCGTGGTTGGGTTTACGCGACTCATGGTGAAAGTGTACAACCTCTGCAGAGTGTAAAACTGTTATAACAGCCGTGCTCACGGTCACGAGTGCCCTGGACCTCCACATGAGTAATTTACTTGAAGATTATAATAAATCACCTCTGGTTAATCTTTGTGGCCTTGCTGAGTACCAACCATAAGTGTACTCACCCTTGCTAAATTGCTGCTCAGAAGAAAAATGTGTGAAGCTGTTGAAGATGATGCTAGGCGTACGCAACCCCCGGTCGACTGCTTGTGGAGTTGGAGCCTCCGTTTCCAGGATTAAGCTGTGTAATACTCTGATAGTCTTTTTAGTTTATATTGTTTTATTCGTGATACTGTCTCTAATATTCATTTTTGTTTGCCGTATGTGTGAAACTTGATCCTGGCACACATACGGTGTGCACCCGGTTTTGTTTTGCAGAACCGGGTTGTGACACTACATCAGTCCTCTCCCTCCCCCTCTCCATCCCGCACGCGGCCACATCTTCCCCGCGCCGCCGGTCCCGCGGCCCCGCCCACATCGCCGTCGCAGTGGCGCGCCCCCCCTCTTCCCCACCCGCGGGCCGCCGCGCGCCCCTCGCCGCTTCTCCCGCACGTGACCTCGCCGCCTCTCCCGTCGGCGCACCATGGCCCGACCGTTGCGCCGTGGTGGCATGGCCGCCGTCGATGCGGGCCTCCGAGCGGGCCGCGCGGGCCCCTTCCCTGCGCCGCCGCGCGCGCTCGCCTCCGACCGAGCAGAGCGAGCACGACCGACCGAGCGGCGCTGGGAGCAGCAACCGGTGCCTCTTCCCCGCACGCCATGGCCGCCGCGCTGCTCTCCGCCGCGGGACCCGGGCGCGGCTGCCCTCGCCTCCGGTCGGGCGGCGGTGGTTTGGGGTCGGGCTCCCCGGCGGTGCCCGTTGCCTCTCCCTTGCGCCGCAGCGCACGCCCACCTCCCCGGCCGTGCGTGCATCTTCCCCGCGCCGCCGCGCGCGCCCACCTCCCGGCCGTGCGCGCCTCTTCCCCGCGCGCCATGGCTGCCGCGCCCGCGGCCGCTCCTCCTCCGCTGCGTCTTCTTGGCCTCCCCCTCCTCCCCTCCTCCGCCGGCCCCCTCCTCCCCCGGACGCCATGGCCACCGCCCCCTGACGCCCTGGGCGCGGGCACGGCGCGACCAGGGCGGGCATGGTGGGGCGGCGCCAGGCGCAGCAGCGGGTGCGGCCGGCGGCCATGGAGTTCGGCGGCGGCGGGATGGTCACGGCGGCGAGCGGAGCGGCGAGATGGTCACGGCGGTGAGCGGAGCGCAGAGGAGAAGAAAAAAAAGGTGGGGCCCACCTGTTGGGCGGAAATGGAGGGCCTACAGATCTGGGGGCTTTGTGCCAACATTTGGAGGCCTCCACAAAATAGAGGCTCATCTAGGGGCCCGGCTGGAGCTAGTTTTTTTGCACTTCGGAGACTAAAATAGGTATAGAGGCCCATTTAAGGGCTGGGCTGGAGTTGCTCTAAGCAAACTAAAGGCGTTTCTTTTCTAGAGAAATAAATAATCAGTAGGAGGCTTTCTACCTCGTGTTCTCACAAGAAAAAAAAAGGTAAAAAAGATAACCAACCAATACGCATAAGATATAGCTTAGCATCCATGCAGACTAGTCCGATAGCATCAAATCAGAGGAACGTGCAATTTAATCCTTGATAGCTCGACCTTTGACTAAGTAGATGGAAGCAGGACATGGAAGCAGGACATGGCGCATGCATGACGGAGTCGGCCATGGGCCATGGCTGAGCTCGACTCATGGATCAATTCAAATGTGCGTGGCTTGCTCCTCCTTGACTGTGCAGGTTCATTGTTTGCGTAGAGCGTGCCTGCACTGTAATAAACAAGCCACCGGCATCGCCTCCTCTACGGATCAAGGGGAGCAGTGTATCGATCGTGTACACGATTGACAGGAGGCAGCAGCAACAACACGAAACGGCAAGAGTGTAATGCCAAAGTGCCTTTCGGCCGTTGAGTGCTCTTCAATTCGAGACATCAAGTGCATTTCCTGCTTACACATTAGAGAACGGAGACAGAGATGATCGTATATGTTGTGAGAGATCCAGTCATTAGATGCAACGAGGAAAAGAAGGGGAAAAAAAAAAGCTTCCTCTGTTTTCAGTAATCCGTTTGCTTGCTCTGCTTTCCTTCCTTCCCTCAAAGACTCCAGTTGATTACTGTTCTTGCGCCTGTATGGAACATAAGGATGATTTCATTATTGTTGATGTGTATTTGTGTTACCCATTCGTATAACAAAATTTACCAACGGGTTCGTTCAGTATCGGAGAAAAACAGACGAGTGTATAAGTTGTTAAAGATCAACAGATTTTTTTTTAATGTTGAGGTCAGAGCTGTTGATTTAATTCCAGGAACAATGGACCGTCATTTTTTTGGCTGGTTGCGTTGAGCGTGCCTGCACTGCAGTGAAGCTAAACGCGTCGCCTACTCGGATCATCGAATTGAAGTAGGCGGAACAAGTAACACTATTTGTCGTCACCCAACCCGTTGGAGAGAATTACTGTCCGGAGAAATATTATCAAGTAACACTCGGTAAGCCGCAGCTCCTGCTGCTGCTCTACACCAAACGGAGACGAACCTTATTGGAGAGCTACAAGCCAGCGACGGAATTAGTCCTCCAATCACGTCTACAGAACTGACGGGACTGAAGATTTTTCTTCTTTGCTGCCAAGGAACATCACATCGGCTTCATTTAACGATGTTGATATGTCTAGACAAATTGACGATGGAAAGCAACTTCCTTTCCATGATTGGTAGTCAGGGCCTAGGGCTGTAGCAGCTTGCGAGTGATCGAGATGCATGGGACGTATCGTGATCAACAATCAGCCCGTCCTGATCTGGCTGACTAAGCAAATTTAATCCTTGATAGCTCGACCTGTAACTACTCCATTGCCGGCAATAATTGGCCTCACTGCGCGTGCACGCACACCACATGCCTCCGTCCACTGGGCAGTACTACGGTATAAACAAGATTATCGCTGGAACCTGCCATTGGACTTTCACAGCAATATTCGATCTTCTTCCTTGAACCACAACCTTCTTTCCTATACTCAAGCAGCAAAACGAAGACACCGCGGCCACCCAATTCATGGCCACGGTTCTCCCCGCTAGCACCTGAAACCCTTCCGGCTCCTCCCTTGTTCAGTGAAGTCGATCTCAGCTTGCCCACCCACACCGGCCAACCGCAATCCACGCATCGGCCTTCATCACCGCCTCTGCTTGCGTCCCTCGAACAGTTGGGGCCAGATCCGTCCGTCTCCAACCCCGCGAAACACGCCTGCATCGGCTCCGCCCGTCGCTCAACTCGCCACCCTCAGGTCTGTTTCTTTGCCGGATGCTTTTTTTTTTCTCATGCATAGCCCTGCCTCTTGGCTCTTGCTGTTCAGGGGGGTCATTATTCACCTGAATGGTGATGTTCAGAATGGACCAGCTGGCTTCAGCGAAGATGCAGTACATGAAGAGGTGATCCAGAGTTTCATCAGTTGTTGTGCACAGAGAACGCAGTGGACCTTGATACCGGCACAGTGCCATGTTCTTTCTTCCTAGGATGCCTCTGGTACTGAGTCAATCGTTTAATAGTAGCCATAAAAAAAAACTTTGTGCTTATGCTAAGCACCGAGTGCTGACAGGATGATTTCCAAATCCATTTGAAGGCCACGTGAACTTGAACATTTCAGTACTTCCTTCAGGGAGTCTTTTGTATTCTTCTTGCATGCGCGAGGGGAGAGAACGCATCCTGCGACCGGTACCCGATGCAGTCACGTGAAGGTTGGAGCCACTCGAGGCACAGCCATGTGATTTAACACATTGAACTTGTTAGTACTAGGCCTACTGGCTAATGTTTAACCTTGCCCACCTCCCACTGTCCCCAATTCACTGCTCTATCACAAAACACCATCTTCTTTCCTCAAGCAGCCATCGTTACCAACTCAAGCAACCGAGCCACCTGGTTCATGTCCAGCTTCATTCATTCGGCTGTTCTCTCCGATAACATAAACCCAGCCTCCTGGCCGGCACTCCTGTCTTCTTCACCTGTGTCCATTTCCACTAGTCGCCCACCACAGGCCTTCTTCGCCTGAACCACACACGCATAGTGCAACAGATTGATCCAGTTCTACGAACCGTGTGGCCGTTCCCGACCGTCACTCAACTTGCTGTCCTCCCTTCTTTCTCTTGTTCTGTGTAATAACAGGTATGGATCAAATCATATATATTCGTCACTTTTGTTACTGCACAATGCATGATTAATTAGATTCATGTGGCATCCGCTAGCTACCGCTTTATGTTGGTTGGAGCTTCCGCTTTATGTTGGGCTCTTTGGTTGAGTAGAAATGACATGATTTTTGACAACACAAGAGCTGTTACTCCTATGCAGGTTATCTACCGAGGGACGCATTGGATCCGTTTTTGGGCTTTGCTGCTAAAGGAGGAAGAGCGACCTCAAGTGACTTTGGGGTGTTGTGTGCTTGAAACCACAGTCATGGAGATCTTCGCTGCAAATGGATGGTCTTTTACAAATAGAAATGGTTACGTTTGAAGTTTTTCTACTCTGTGATATTGAGGTCAGTTTTTTGGCCACCGTTTGGTTTTCCGTTGTAATAATGAACAGCTATATGCATTGCTTAATGCAGCGGCCGGAATATTGAAATATGTTTCCGTTTCTTAAAACATCCACTAGCTACCAGCGGAGTGCATTTTGAGTAGGGCCAAGGTACCGTAAAGTAAATCTAGGCTTCCTGTTTTGTTCGAAACTGCAAAAGTTGCATTGCGTGCAGCATCCACCGATATTTAAGATTAGCAGAGCTTTATGTGCTTCACATTCAGCTGTTGGGTTAATTGAAGAAATGGTGAAGCTATATAACTAGTAGTCAGTGAGCAATTTGCAATTTCATTAGACATAATTTCTGAACAAAGACTTACAGGCATAACTCACAAACCACTACCACAAAGTAGTGCTGCGAGCATCCGTCCATCTCTCTCTCTCTCGTTGTTGAAATGATATTTTTGAAAACTAATAGCATATAAGATATGATATTTTGCCTATTTCTGGTTGTGCAGGACCAAGCTCTGCAGTCCATCATGGCGGTCGTATTGGATGCTTTGGCATCCTACGTTCAGACCATGCTGACGGAGATGGCAAGAGATGAGGTGCAAATGCTGTTTGGGGTCTCCGGAGAGATCGAGAAAATGGGCACCAAGCTCAATGACCTCAAGAATTTCCTTACTGATGCTGACAGGAGGAACATCACCGACCAGAGCGTGCAGGCATGGGTGGGAGAGCTTAGAGATGCCATGTATGAAGCCACAAACATCCTAGACATCTGCCAGCTCAAGGCCATGGAGTGGGGTAAAACCCATGATGCAGGATGCCTCAACCCCTTGCTGTACTGCATGCGGAATCCGCTCCACGCCCACAAAATTGGCAGCCGCATGAAGAAGCTTAACCAGAGGTTAGAAGAAATAAAGAAGCGCAGATCGGACTTCGGCTTCATCAACCTCAATTCATATGAGGACCACAGCAGGAGGGCAGCGTCCTCTCGTCTTGCTAGTCATGAGACATCTGGGGAGCTAGATGAGTCAAGTTTGGTTGGCGAGAAGATTGAGGAGGACACAAGAAATCTGGTGGAGATGCTGACAGCAGAGGTTCTAACAAAAAATGAAAACAATAAAATTTTGGTTTTCGCTATTGTAGGAGTTGGCGGGATTGGTAAAACCACCTTAGCCCAAAAGATATACAATCATGACATCATCCAACAAGAATTTCCAAAGAGAATATGGTTGAGTGTCAACAAGGACTTTAGTCAGACAGAGCTTCTCAGAAGAGCTATCATTGAAGCTGGTGGTGACCATCAATCTACTGGAAATGTGAGGACTGCGCTTGAGAAAGCTCTTAAGAATGCCTTGAATGGGCAAAAGGCCTTATTGGTGATGGATGATGTTTGGGATCATCGGGCATGGGAGGGTGTGCTCAAAACCCCCCTATCCAATGCTGCCCCATCTCATGGTTGTTGTGTCCTAGTCACCACAAGGAATGTCGTGGTCGCAAGGGGGATGATGGCAAAGAAGCCCTACCACCATGTTGATAAACTTGAGCCACAAGATGCATGGCAGCTCCTCAAGAAGCAGGTTTGTAAGAGTGCATGAAAAATTCCTTCTTTCTTGTTTTCACCTCACGCATCATGCTCCATATCTGCATCAGATTATCTTTACTAGCTAGCTGAATTATACTTAACATCAGGAATTAGATCTCCAGCTGCTGCATTTGTTTTTTCTTTTGCACATATCAACTTATTGTGTCTACACCAATGACCTCAAAAAAAATGAAGGCATGAGATGCCTTACTTCCATAATTATGTTATAAATAAGGGAAAAGTCCTATTTTCAACCTTCAATTATACCAAAAGCCTGATTTTCATCCTACAACTGCAAAACCGAATAGGAAGGGCCACTGTAGCATGGTACTGTTTCAGTGCATTTCTACTGTAGCACGTGCTCCGGCACTACTTCTTGATCTAGGGCACAAGTTACAGTGGGTGACTTGCTAAGTGGTCCACCATACCTGCCTATAGTATGACTGCATGTGTGGTCCGCTTGTGAGTGGCCGCCACCACCCCACAACCCCACCTTTGTGTCGCTGCCACATCCTGTTGTGATACCTCTGCTGTGACCTGCGAGACGCAATGGAGAGATGCGTGCGTGCGAGATCAAGCAGAAACACAAACTCCCACTAAGTCCTTGTTATTTACTTCTGACATAACAAAATGACTTGTATGAGTGTACGGTCAAAATTTTGTTACATTTCTCTTCGAACGAACGTTCATATCTTTTCAACTTATTATGAGTACTCGAGCATGTGTTCAGTTTGTTTTTATGAATATTATAAATTATTAAATGGATAAGCAACTTGCAGGTTCGTAGAAATGAAAATGATGAAGCCCATGTTGAACTGCTCAAGAATATTGGTATGAAAATTGTAGAAAAATGTGATTGTTTACCACTTGCTGTCAAAGTAATGGGTGGTCTCCTGCGCCAGAAAAACACAAGCCGACGAGATTGGGAGAATGTCCTCAATGACTCAATGTGGTCAGTATCTCAAATGCCTGAAGAGCTAAACAATGCAATATATCTTAGCTATGAAGATTTGCCTCCTTGTTTGAAGCCTTGCTTTCTTCACTACTCTCTCCTCCCTAAGAGAACGTTATTCTATGTTGATGATATTGTTGGAATGTGGATTAGTGAAGGATTTGTTCATGGAACCTCAAGTGACTTAGAAGAAATTGGAAAAGGGTATTATGAAGAGTTAATGCAGAGGAACCTTATTGAGCCAGATTTAACATATGCAGATCAAGCGGTTTGCAACATGCATGATGTTGTCCGCTCATTTGCTCAATATGTGGCTGGAAAAGAAGCACTAGTAGCTCAGAGCAGTGAAATTGATATATCTGAAAAATTCAACTCCCAGAAGTTATTCGGTTATCTGTACTACTAGAAACCGAAGGATCAGAATCACGTGAGTTGGATTGGTGTTCATTGCAAGAACAACCGTCACTGAGAACACTGATATCAGTTGGGTATATAAAAGTCAAGCCTGGTGATTCATTGCTTGGTTTTTCAAACTTACGGACACTACATGTAGAAGATGCAAATTTTGATACATTGGCTGAATCTCTAAATCAACTCAAACACTTGAGGTATTTATGCATAGACAGAACTAGCATCTCAAGGCTGCCGGAAAACATTGGCAAGATGAAATTCTTGCAGCACATTGGACTTTGTGAGTTGCAAAAGTCTGTCGAAGCTTCCTGCTAGCATCTCAAAGTTGCAGCAGTTGAGGTATCTTAATATTTCTGGCACAAGTATAAAATACATACATAGAGGTTTCGATGGTCTAACAAGCTTGAGGAAGTTATATGGCTTTCCAGCCCACGTGGATGGTGTGTGGTGTAGTTTGGAAGAACTGGGGACCCTGTCCCACCTCATGCAACTTGGGATAACGGGCCTGGAGAATGTATCTCCTTCCTCATTTGCCACGAAGGCCAGGCTTGGTGAAAAGGTGCGCCTAACCCGTTCTGAGCTTAAAATGCACCAGCACGCTTGGAGATGATGACCAGTTGGTTAAAGAGGAAGAAGAAGAAGGGGCCTCCGAGATGGTGCAGCAGCAAATCGAGGAGGTGTTTGATGAACTCTGCCCTCCGTCTAGTTTAGAACACCTTGATATCGTTGGGTATTTTGGCCAGCGACTTCCATGCTGGATGATGTCGACAGCAGTTGTGCCCCTTCAGAGCTTGAGGATTTTAATGATGCGTAACCTGGCCTGCTGCATGGAGCTTCCGAATGGCTTGTGTCAACTCCCCTGCTTGGAACTCCTACAGATCGTTCGTGCCCCAGCAATTAAGCGTGTTGGGTCTGAATTCCTGCAACGCAACCATCGTTCCCACAACCATTCCCAGGTAGGAGCTCTATTTCCCAAATTGTTTGAGCTGCTTTTTGGTGGATTCGTGGAGTGGGAGGAATGGGAGTGGGAGGAGCAAGTAAAAGCCATGCCTATCTTGGAGAAACTTCATCTCGAGAAGTGCAAGTTGAGGCACGTGCCTCCTGGCCTTGCCTTCCATGCAACGGCTTTGAAGAAACTATCCATATACGAAGTCCAGTGCCTAAGCTCCTTGGAGAACTTTGTTTCTGTTGTTCACCTTGATGTGCGTAGAAACACTGACTTGGAGAGGATCAGAAATCTACCTAGACTCCAGAAGCTCGATCATTGTCAAGTGCCCAAACCTGAAGGTATTGGAGGGCATGCCTGCACTACAGAGACTCAATCTGGAGGATTACGGCATGGAAACAGTCCCTCGATACCTGCAGGATGTAAACCCAAGGCATCTACTACTAGACTGCTCCTTGTCGCTGCTCACATGCATAGCAGCGGGGAAATCTGGTCCCGAGTGGGACAAGTTCAGCCATATCCAACAAGTCAAGGCATACGCACGTGGTGCAGGCATTCCAAGGAAATGGTACGTGCTGTACACGAGAGACCCTTTCCGCTTCGAGACAAATATCAGCCATGCTGCCATAGCCGCAGGTAAATTAACTTTGCGGCTGCTTCGTCTAGTATATTTTTATTTTCACGTAGACAGGTACTCTGTTTTGCTTGGTCTGTTTTCGTAGTTTTCCAATGTTGATTTAATATATTTTTTGCAGCCCGCAGCAAACGCACCTGCTTTCCTTACTCGAAAACATGCCCCGTTGAAGACGAATGTCCGGTAGGACGACATGCGTCCGCTGCCGACAAACGTCTGCCCCTTTGCCTCCGCTTCAGGTAAATTTGCATGCACGACCACTGGTTTGCCGCCATCCTGAGATCATCTCATCCTGTTCCAAGCATAACATTTAGGAAACGCGTGCAGGTGCAACGCCTATCGTCATTTGGTTCGCTGGTTGCGTCGAGAGTGCCTGCACTGCAGTGAAGCGCAGCGCATCGCCTCCTCGACGGATCGATGGACTGAAGCAGCAGTGTATTCAGCGGGTAGACGAATTATTCGGAGCAGATATAGGAGGCAGCAGCAACAAAACGAAACTACAAGAGTCTAATGTCAAAGAACATTTTCGGCCGTTGAGTGCTCTGCTATTTAGAACATCAAGTTGGTGCAGTTTGGATTCCTTTCACGTCAAAGAATAGAGATGATCGTATATGTTGTGAGAGATCCGGTCATTAGATGCGAAGAGTCCAGACTTCCACCTTCTGCCAAGCCCCTACCAGAGAAAACAAAGAGAGGCTTGCTCTGTTTTCTGTTAATCTATTTGCTTGCTCTGCTTTCCTTCCTTCCCTCCAGACTTCATTTGATTACTGTTCTTGCGCCTGTGCATAATTGCGACAAATGTTGTATGGAACATGAGGTTTATTTCATTATTGTTCCGATGCATCTGCAGCACTTTTCCTGAAGTTGCAGCTCCTTGGAATATTTTGTAGATACACTGAATATTGGATGCTTTTTCCATAGTGGTGAAGATCATGGCTTGGCTCACAATTTTAGTGCCTAGTGTTTGCAGCCTAATTCTTGGATCAAGATTCTCACAGCTAAATTGATGTGCGAGCGCGGAGAGGCGGAGGTCGGCGGAGAGGGGCGTGTCGTAGAGCCAGTGGCAGGCGGGCTCGCCGCGTAGGCGGCGGCGGAGCGGAGGAGACGCGAGACGACGGCGGCGGAGGAGGCAAGATGAGATCTCTCGGCCGTGGGAATGGACTTGCTAAATTAGTGGTCAACAATATTACTGGGCCTAATTGGGTTGCATCAAGGCCCAAATATGGTCAGGAGCCCACGTTGAAAGGCTGCCGAGTGTGTTTGATCAACCGGCCTGCGATTGTTATTGGCCCAAATATGGTCTAGAAAATTAAGCATCCTATGATCTTCTCGCCTTCCCTGTTTCTCTCTGTTCAGTTGGCACCACCCATCGTTGACTTCCAAGAGCGCCGGCTACCCTCGTCCTCGATCCATCGGGTCTGTCCCAAAGCAACCAGCTGAAGACCCAACAGGGCAACAACCTGCAAAAATTGATCAGGTACGGTGCATACGGCGCGCCCCCTCTTTCGTTGTTGATCTTGATCTTTTCTTTTCCCTCATTTTCTTTGATCTATCGCCGTCTTCCATGGGAAACAGAAGATTGGTGTGATAGTTGCTAATTATGATTTCTACTGCAAAAGCTGCTTTGTTTCCTTGATTAAACGTAATTCGATTCATAGCTCGGGATTGATGGCGGCAGTGATTCTTTCCCCTTTGGTCTTTCATCTGCCTCTTTTTACAACAGAAGACTCAAACTCTCTCAGCGGATGCCAATAGGCAGCACATCACTGACCAAAGTGTCTGCAGGCTTGAGTATTGATTGGGGCCATTTCTGCAAGTTTCTTTGCAAATTTCTTAATATATTGGAAATTGGAATTAATGGCGTATCTAACTTTTTATTTAAATAAAAGATGCTAGATTTTTGCAGTTGCATAGTGATTATATATGCTTCTTTCGATATAGCATCAAGATGATGTTTTTTCTCTAAAAACAAATCACGTATCAAAGATGACATTGTTGTCCAATTTTGTTGTTGCAGAAGCCAAACCGGCAATGGCGATGATTTTGGATGCCTTAGCATCCTACATCCAAAGCATGGCGTTGGAGATGGCTAAAGAAGAGGTGCATCTACTATTGGGGGTGCCTGATGAGATAAAAGGGATGGACAGTAAGCTTGGGGATCTCAAGAGGTTCCTCGCCGATGCTGACAAGAGGAACATCATTGACGAGAGCATGCAGTTATGGGTGAAAGAGCTCAGGAATGCCATGTATGATGCCACCAACATACTCGATTTGTGCCAGCTCAAGGCCATGGAGCAAGGTCCAAGCCAGGATATGGGTTGCTTCAACCCCTTGCTCTTTTGTATGAGGAACCCCCACCATGCCCATGACATTGGTAGCCGCATCAAGAAGCTTAATGAGAGGCTAGATGACATTGAGAAGCGTAGCAAAACCTTTAACTTTGTCAACCTTGCATCCTATGAGAACAGAAGACGTAAGGTGGAATCCTCATGGTGCACTAGGCGTGAGACTACGGGTGAGAACGAATTGGGCGTGGTTGGTGAGAAGATTGAGGAGGACACAAGAAACCTTGTCGAGTTGCTCACAAGGAAGGAGAATCATGTGCATAAAGTTAATAAAGTTATGGTTTTTGCTATTGTGGGAGTTGGAGGGATTGGCAAGACCACCCTCGCCAAAAAGATCTCCAACAATGATATCATCAGACAAGAGTTTAAAAAGAAAATATGGTTGAGTGTTAATCAAGAATTTAGCGACCTTGATCTGTTAGAACGAGCTATCACTGAAGCACCGGGAGATCATCAGGCAGCCAGAAACACAAAGGCTGCACTAGAGCGAACCCTTAAGGAATCCTTGGAGGGCTGCAAGACCTTATCTGTAATGGATGATGTTTGGAACCATGAGGCATGGGAGAAGGTGCTCGAGCCTCCAGTGATAAACTCCATTGCTCAAGGTAGCTATATCCTTGTCACCACGAGACATGACACAGTCGCCCGAGCCATGAGGGCTGAGGTGCCCTACCATCATATCGACAAATTAGAGCCGGAAGATGCCTGGTCTTTGCTCAAGAAGCAGGTTTGTTCATTTTAGCTGTTGCATTTATTAATATGTTTTGTATTCATGTGTGCAAAGTTTGATTCACTATCTAACTAGAGCCAGTCGATCCATAATAGCCCCAAAGCTCCATCTCCTTCTGCTGTTCTTTTCTATCACCAAAAAGTTTCTTTACCATTGTTGCCATACACATGAGGCCAGCTAAGTTATCTACAAACACAAAGATTTAACATTTTTGCATAGTATGTATAGTTGATTTTGCTTCTTATAGTTATCTATAAACACAATATCGTTTACTAATAGTTGATTTTGCTTCTTATAAGCAATGTGTCTGCATGTTCCATTCATTTAACTCTGCAGGTGGTCAGAAATGAAAATAATGATGAACAAAAGGTCGATACACTAAAGGACATTGGAATGGGAATTATAGCAAAATGTGATGGTTTGCCACTTGCCATCAAAGTAATGGGAGGCCTCCTACGCCAGCAAAAGACAAGGCGAAGTGATTGGGATAATGTCCTAAATGATTCTATATGGTCAGTATCCCAAATGCCTGAAGAGCTTATATGCGGTGTACCTTAGCTACCAAGATTTGCATCCTAATTTGAAGTCTTGCTTTCTGCACTACGCCCTCCTCCCCAAAAGCCATGTGTTCTGGTACCACAACATTGTTGCCATGTGGATTAGTGAAGGATTTGTTCATGGAGATTCATGTGAATTAGAAGCATTAGGGCAACAGTACTATGACCAGTTAATAGCTAGGAACCTTATAGAACCGGATCCAGGGTTCACGGACCAGGCATTTTGCAATATGCATGATGTTGTCCGCTCATTCGCTCAATATGTGGCTAGAGATGAAGCATTAATTGCTCACAAAACTGAAGCTAGCCTTACAAATAAACTCAATTCACAAAATGTTATTCGGTTATCGCTAGAAACCAAAGAATCAGAGCCAAATGAGCTAGGGTGGAGTTCTCTACAATCACATATATCACTGCGAACATTGATTTTAGTTGGGCAAATAAGGATCAACCTAGGTGATTTGTTATCGTCTTTTCCATGTTCGACGGTCCTACATCTAGAAGATGGAAACTTTGATGCATTTCGTGAATCTTTGCTCCAACTCAAACACTTGAGGTATTTGTCCATAAGAGGCACTGATGCATCTAGACTACCGAAAAACATTGGCAAGATGAAAATTTTGCAGCACATTGACCTTTCTGGTTGTGAACATTTGGTGAGGCTTCCTGCTGGCATTGGGTAGTTACGGCAGCTTAGGTATCTAAACCTTCGCTTGTCAGGGATAAATAATATACCTAGGAGTTTCAGCGGCCTAACTAATTTGAGAGTACTAAATGGGTTTCCAGTTCACATGGAGGGTGAGTGGTGCAGTTTGGAAGAATTAGGACCTCTCATCCAGCTCACAAGTCTTCAGATATGTGGCCTGGCGGATGTATCTTCTTCCTCGTTTTCCATAAAGGCCAGGATTGGTGAAAAAGTGCTCCTTAGGTATTTGTCATTCATTTGCACCACTAGAAATGGAGATGCTCACCGGTTGGTAAAAGAAGAAGAACAGCAACAAATGGAGGAGGTCTTTGATGTGCTATGCCCTCCACCTTGCTTAGAACATCTTAGAATCAGAGGTTACTTTGGTAAACGACATCCAAGGTGGATGATGTCAACAGCGATTGCGCTCCTTGGAAGCTTGAGAATTCTGACGATGGAAGACTTGCCTTATTGCACGGTGTTAGGTTGATCTCCCTCCAGTGGGCCCAACGGCCCACTGGGCCCTCTGATCTGCGCCCTGATCGGGGGCGCACCAACCCTAATGGTTGGCGGGCCTCTGTCGCGCTGCACTACATATAGGGGTGGGGGCCAACGGCTCGACTCACGAGGTTGACCCGAGCCGCCAGCCCCCCATCCACACACCCACCGATCCGGGTGGTGCAGAAGCGACGGGAAGAGCCGCCAACACCAAGACTTCCACCACACCAACGAGATGGCCGGGCCGAGCTCCTCCGTCGCCGTCGCTGTGCTCCACGGCGAAGGTACGACCCCGCTCTCCTCTCCTCTCTCTACCCCTAGTGGTAGTCCAAGCA
This sequence comes from Urochloa ruziziensis, assembly GCA_015476505.1. Taxonomy (NCBI): domain Eukaryota; kingdom Viridiplantae; phylum Streptophyta; class Magnoliopsida; order Poales; family Poaceae; genus Urochloa; species Urochloa ruziziensis. The sequence goes on along the minus strand of CM027120.1, from coordinate 8,157,623 downwards.
TATGCATCTCTTGATCCTCTCTGTGTACCTAAAGATCCCGGCTATTTGTGCATCTAGTGATCCTAGGGGTCTAACATTGGTATCATACGCCTACTAGAAGTAGAAATAGATCGGGAAATCGAAGAAAATCGATTGAAAATCGAAAAAGAAAAAGAAAACAGAAACCCTAACCCTAACCCTAACCCTAGATCTAGATCTAGGGTAAAAGAAAAGGCAAAAAGAAAGGGGAAAGGCCACCATGGCCTTACCTACCGTCGGCGTCGACCACCGCCGCCGCCGGAAAGAGCCGAGCCGCGGCCGCTCAACTCTACCCGCGCGCGCGGGCTCGGGCTCGGAGCCACCGAGGCGCTGCTTGACGGCGGCGTGCTGTCCCGCAAGGGGAGCGTGCTCGCCGGCGAGGGGCACCACGGCGGCGCCACCGTCTTCCTCGACTCCGGCCATGGGCCGGCTCTCCGGATCTCGCTGTGGGGGGAGAAGGAGGGGGAAAGGGGGGAGGACAGAGGAGGGAGGGGAGCCGCGGCCGAGCACCGGCGGCACCTCCCCTCACCGCCGCCGGCAGCGCCATGGCGGCCGCCGCGCGCGGCAAAGAAGGCGCCGCCGGCGCCGTCGCCTGCGGGCTCGAGAGGGGCGGGGGGAGGAGAAATGAGGGCTAGGGTTTCCCCCTCCCGCCGGCCACGCCTTTTATATGGGCGTCATCAACGCCGTGGACGCCGCTCGGCCGTCGATCTTCGATCGGACGGCCGGCGGGCGTCGGCCGCTCGCGCGGGCCGAAATCGGCCCAAGAGGGCAGCGGCGCTGGGCCGCCTCGGCAGCCCAGCCGTTGGCTGCCGGGCCGTGGCCCAGGCGCGCGCGCTGACGCGCGTATTGACCAGGCCACGGGCCGGTTTCCGGTCGCGTGGGCCGAATTCGGCCCAAGAGGGCAGCGGCGCTGGGCCGCCTCGGCAGCCCAGCCGTTGGCTGCCGGGCCGCGGGCCCAGGCGCGCGCGCCGACCAGGCCGCGGGCCGGTTTTTGATTATGGGCCAAAAGTGAAGGCCGTGAATAGTGTCTTTTTTCATTTATTCAAATGTTTTTCAGGGGTATATTTCATGTATTTTGATAGTTTTTGTATTTTTTTGAATTTCTATGCATTTTGAACCAACGAGATAATAGCTGGGTAATCTACATGAACATAGGTAGGTAATTTATATATTGATTTGAAGGGTTATTTAAATATTTCTATATAATAGCTAACCTGGGTAACAACAGATCTAGTGGGTATGATAGTAAGAGCCTACTGGATTGAGCGCTGAATGTTTCTATTTTTTTGTCAGAATTTCTAGGATTTAACTCTTTTTGCTAGTGCATCACGTGAGTATTAACCTGGAGGCTCCAAAAGGAATATCTAATTAATTAATAATATGATTGATGATTTGATGATGCAACTCGGTCGTGTCCCTAACACGACTGCAGAGACCATTATCCGAAGCGGCGCGAAAAAACTCATCCGAAAGTGACGCGAAAGCCGCTTCTCTTAAGACGATTACAATGGGAGGGTCATCCGAAGCAGTAATTTTGAACCGCTTCGTTTGATAAGTTATTCTAACCGGCTCAATTCCTGCCGGTTAGAATGACTAAAAATATGAATTCGTAAATAAAAATGAAAAAAATATTTTTTTAGCACGGAGGCCACCTAGTTTTAGTCATTCTAAGCACTGCGAATTGAGCCGCTTAGAATAACTATTCTAAGCGGTGCCTGGTTAGAATGAATGCCTTATTCTAAGCGGCACCGTTCTCACCGCTTAGAATGTCTTTTTTTTGTCAAATATATGGCTAATGTCTTGGGTTGGGACTGCCCTTACATTACCGGAGATATCATTATCCTCATCGACCCATACAAAGCGGGTCAAAAACGAAGAGGGCCATAATTAGGAAGAGTTAATTCTATTCGGTAATCCATCCGATTAGGAAGAGTTATTAGGGGTACTTTGGACTTTTAGCATTGCTACTATCTTATCTTAAATTTCCTAAACGGACAGTCCTTGTGGGACGGAGGGAGTATGTCTTAGATGGTGTGTAGAAATCAGGTCTTATGCATGAGTTGGTTTTTTTTCTTTTTCCTCATTTACTGCTTTGCCACATCGTCTTTTATTTTAATGGCAACTCATAATTCTATGAAAACCTAGTCGTTGGGACTATCTAAAGAAATAAGAAAAAGCTTCCTGCTGGAGCCAGGCACAAAAACATATCGTTAGCAGATATTAAAAATAATTATATACACAAACACAATAATCCGCCACCGTCTTGTGCTGCCCTTTCTGCAAGTGATTGGGGACAAGACGCACAGCCAAGCCGCCGAAACTGAGGTGGGGCCCAGCCAACCAGCAGCCAGCGGTGAGGGAGCTCCGGCACGGCGACGACCACGCTCTGTCTCCGATGAGTGTAGCGACGATTTTCTTCACCCTCCACTTCTCTCTGACGTGGACATGCTGTAGAGTATACCCTTAGCGACTCGTTGTGGTTGGCCTTAGCTTATTCTACTCCTCCCGTAGCTTGCAATGGCAGGGCGCGCTTGGGAGTTGGGAAATGGAAGAAGACGTCGAAGTTGCCTGAGGTACGGTGTGGCACCCTCACATGCATCCGACGTATTGTATTGACCAGTTGGAGGTGCTAATTAAACCTTGCATTTGCAACAACGGGTAGCTAGCTCCGATCCAGCCAAACATGTTGACTTCTGCATCTAAGGTTCGAATAAAGCATGTGGGTGCTGCGTGCATGCATATACCCGATTGCTTGGTGTCAAATCAGATCTCCACGCTCGTCCAGTAACATGCGCAATTTCTTTCAGTAATTTCTGCATTATATAACGTTAGTTTACGAGTCCTTTTACCATCTTTTTATATCAAGTTTTTGTTTGGGGTATGAAGGACCGAAACGACGACCAGAGAGGGGAGTGAATGGGAGCCGATAAAATTTCTTTCCCAATCCGGCTTTTCTCAAAATCAACTCCAAGCCAATCAAACAATCTAGCCAAGATCACGTAGCTACTGAGATGCTACTGACCCTAGGAACTAGATCAAAGCAGCGGAAAAAGATTCGAACAAATCGAGCACAAGACGCGGCCTCAACAGGAAGAGTTCAGCGAAAATTGTACAGGTCGTTTGATCCGACCGGACAGGAAAAACACCGGTCGGAGTTATCACCAATGCTCCGACCGCTACCGTGAGAAAACAACAGATCGAATCAGCGCACAGGTCGATTGATCCGACCGTGTCAGGAAAAACTCGATCGGAGTTACACCCTATGCTCCGACCGTCACTGGGAGAAAACAACAGATCGAATCAGCGACATTTGCATGGGTCGATTCATCCGACCGCACATGAAAAGCACCGGTCGGATTGATCGCCAATGCTTCGACCGCTGTTGAGTGAAAAACACCGGTCGATTGATCTGACATGTACAAGAGCCACCGATCGGAGCAATAGGTCAACAGTCAAGTCACTGAACTCACTTTTCTCTCAGCGCGATCGGATGATCCGACCAAGAGTCGATCGGAAGATTCAATCGAAATATCGACTTCTACCAGAGAGTTTGCAAGGTTGCGAAGGCAAGCGGTCGATTGATCCGACCGAGCCAGGGAGAAGCGATCGGATCGATAGATCAACACAGAGAAAACTTTCACCTCAAGACTGCAGGGCTGCGAACTCCTAGCGGTCGATTGATCCGACCCAGTCAAGGATAACCGATCGGATCGATCGATCGACGCTGTGAAATGGTCAACTCGAGAATGGATCTCCCAAACGACTTGGAGTCTTGAGACAAGATTTTGGGTAGATGATATACACCTCAAGGAGAGGCTATGCCCCAAAGATCTTGGCCCCAAACCTCCTTGAACTCCTGGAATCACAGATCTTGTGAAGAACACCAAGAACTCGAGTTCATCCCAAAAACTTCAAATCCAAAGCGATTCCCGGCGTTTGGGGCAAGAGATCACCAGCAAAAGAGGCACAAGGCACTCATACGTGAATCCCCCAAAGAAATCCGAGAGAAAAACGCCCAAGCAAGTGAAGAACGAAAATCCCCAAAAATAGCTCCGAAAATAGGAAAAAGAAAAGGAGCTCATGGATTCAAATCATGGCACGAAATTGAACTTTGGATTACTTCACCGTGTGCGGTTACAAGCCACTTGCTAGCACAAACAAAGCTAGAATGGCAACAAGATCAAATCAAAGATCCCTCCTCTCTCTCCCTCTCAAACCCTAGAAAAGACTCTCACAAACAAATGAGATGTCTACCACCTATCCTCTCCAAGGGATGGCTGCCCACAATAGCCACTCCTCATATATATAGGCGCCCTGCAAATGTCCAAAACGCCCTTACATGAAGCATACAACACAATACCCCTTAGCGGCAAATTTGTCATAGTTGCGTATATTTTCCGGCTGGGACACCTTCCACCGCAAGCTAGCTTCCCTCTGACGCAAGCCTTGCGGTCACGCCGCGTGTCCTCCGGATCGAAGCTCCTCGACGCCGAACTTGGGCCTGGCTGGTCACCTCGGCCCAGCTGCCCGAACTTCGCCTCGTCGAGTCCTCGTCCTTGGTTTTGAGGCCCAAACCAAGGAGAAACCGTCCACCGATGATTTTGTGGCCAAATCACCAAACCACGTGTGCAAGCTTCGGTTGTGAGCCGCTACATTGCACCAGCTTCGTCCACCGATGATTTTGTGGCCAAATCACCAAACCCCGCGTGCAAGCTTCGGTTGTTAGCCGCTACCTTGCACCGGCTTCTCGTCCGCGTACGAGCTTCGGTTGTGAGCCGCTACCTCGCACCGGAACCACGTCCCCTCACTCGTTCTTGCAACATGTGAACCGCACTTGATCCATCTGGCCACCGGGTCCCTCGAACCATGCCTACTTGTCTCTCCGCTCCTTGGAGGCCGCCATGGCTAAGACCTTTCGCGCCTGTTCTTCACCTGCACCAATGCAATCAAGCCGCATTCTACACCTGCAATACTTGAGCCAAGGGGAACGTCAGTCCACACCACGTTGTCAATCACTCATCACACCAGGAAGCGACCATCCACCGGTCTCGGACACACCGGGTCCTCAGGGTAGGAAGTTTATTTTTTCTTTTTTTGAGAGAGTTTGGAGAGGGAGGTTGATAACAGACGCGTTCATATCGGATTCTACATTTCTAGTTAGCAAAGCTTGGATGCCTTTACTGATGGGTCTCTGAGGTCTCTATATTTTACTCGTCTCGTGTCTGGCGTGGAAGAGTGGACTTTTTCTTGTTTTTTCTTTTTTGAGATGCGGAAGCGTGGACTTTGGAAATGAAACAAAACGACCAACACTAGTTTATTTCCACTGCTAATACAAAAACACGTTTTGTTACAGATCAACCACGACTATAAATAGAACAGCAGGCCTGGCCATTCACCATCCAAATCAATGCACCATCTAAAGCGCTGTGTTGTGTGAAAAATGGAATGAGAACTGTAGACAATGGAATGATGGAATGGACGATTCATTGATGTGGGGACTGTTCCTTTTATACATGGGAAAAGGCATAGTTGCCTTTTGGAGGCACCCTTTCGGGAAGGGCTGGCCTCTTGGAGGCACCTTCTGTGAGACGGTTTGTCAATTTTAAATACAAAGAGTGGCGCTTGTTGACACCGATCTTGGCCTTACCTAAAACAATAATATGTGAAGCACCAATAAATTCTAGAAAATTTCAAATTATTGTAAAAATTTAAATTAGGGTGTTACATACAGCCTTCACATGCTCTAACCTCACCACAGTCATCATGTTGGCACTTTGCCATGCTCGCCATTGTTACCGCTATAAGATAGCGTCGCCGCACAAACCTGTCACTTTTGGGCTGTCAATTTGTTCACCTGCCTTCCCACGCTCGTAGGAGCCACCGCCGATCCTCACTGTGGTCTGTAGCATGTCCCATGCGAGTCGTTGTGCTCCGACATGCAAACCTCACCCTGGTGGTCATCCTCGTCGTCAGTGTCAGGCTTGTGGTCATCGACGTTGGCCACGCATCGACCCAAGAGCGCCTAACGCATTGCAAACCGCTACGAGACAATGACGGTGAACACCCTAGGTACGGGTAAGTTCGTCAATGCGAGCCCTTGTTACACCCATAGATAAAAATGGTGAATTTGGCCCCGAGCTGAATCTCAATATATACTGTTGATTTTCTTTGTAAAATTTTAACGGATTCAGTTGATTCTAATTTAAGAATTGTGTACGGTGGGTGAGAGAGTTTGAGGATGCAGCAGTCGACTAGTCGTGTAGTGCCAATAAACCAAAGCAGCATGCATGAGGAAATACCAGTGAAAGACAAGTGGGAGGAAGAAGACAGAGGACACAATCATCCTTCCGCATGCATCATATCTCCACGCGAGCATGCAAGTGTGTTTTGCCACGTAACTGAAAGTTGTAAATAATTCGTAGGTTCATTTTTACCGTGGTAAAAGTGTAGAAGCGTTCGTAAAGATGGCTCTTACATGCTCGCTCCTCAAAACGATAAGGAACAGTTAAAATAGCCCACAGGCACAGCTCTCCAGCTGCCCCCCTGTTCTCCCTGGATGTTTGCGGTGGCTGCGTCTCTTGCACGTAACTTAGCAATAACAAGATTCGCTAAATGTTGGTAACTGCAGACTGAATCAAATCTTTTGAAAATTGGTTTGCGTGAGTCCAATTACTGATCGATGCCGACAAAGGCATCCTGCAACATGCACCCCGTTGCAGGGAAAGAACGTCTCTTTCTTTGCTGCTTCAACCACCAACGGTAACCCTGCCATTGTTTTGTTAATCCGCCTTGACTGCCACACTCGCGTGGCATGCCTCTCGGTACCGGTGCAGGCGTGCAGCACCACCGCCCACTGGCAAGCTTAAGTGTCATGGATTTTGTTTTAAGATGCTAATGAGGAATCAGGAGGGATTGCCCCTACTCTATATAATTATATTAGAAAAAAGCAAAAAGTACAGGTGAAAAAAGAGTACAGGAAATTAGGAAACAAAAAAATGGAACAGAAAACAGCAACAAGAATTGTTCTCTCCATAAATCAATCTCTAGAAAGTCGGACTTCTTTGCTCGATGCCTAAGCATAGCAAACTCGTTTCTGAATGTGGACTTGCAGTGTTCATGGGCGGACTTCCTTAAAAATAAGAGTTTATTCCTTATTTGGCCCTAGCAAAAGTACCCATTCCTTTCTTGGCCCTGGAAAAAATTTTCTTCTCTATTTGGCCTTGGGTACAAGTTTGGTTCCTTATATGGCCTTCTGTCTCCTTTTTCATCCGTTGACCGTTAACTGCCATGTGAAAGGACGATTTTGCCCCTAGATGGATGTGGGCCCACAACAACCTTTCTCCTTCCTCTCCTCATTCCTATCCTTGCTGCTGCTCGCCGCCGCCCCCAGTAGGCCAGGACCAGTCGCCCCTCTCCGTCCTCCACGCTACCGCCAGGCCCGGTCGCGCCGCCGCCCGAGCCGGCCGCGCCTCCTTGTCCTCCACGCCGCCGCCTGGGCCGGCTGTGCTGCTCTGCTATGCAGGCGAGGGGAGTGGCAGCCTGCGGCGGGCGCGATTGGAGCGGCAGCGCGCGCGAGGGGAGAGAGACACCAGGGGAGGTGGAGGACGGCGCGACCGGGGAGGACACAGAGGGCGGCACGACGCGGAGGACCGGTGGAGGCAGGGATGGTCCGAATAGCGGTGCAGACGGAGGACCGAGGGAAGCGCGGTAGGCCTGGGGCGGCACTGCGGAGGATCGGGGGAGGAACGGCCGGCCGGGGCGGCGCCATGGACGAGTATGATGCGCGGCCGGCGGGGGAGGCGCCGCTGTCCAGCCGCCGCCACCGCATCTCCTCGTCGCTGGACGAGGAGGCGCGGCCGGCCAGGCGGCGGCGAGGAAGACGTGGAGGGGCGGCCGGTCTTGGAGGCGGGGGAGGGGGGGGCGAGGACCTGTGGCCGGTCTGGTGCGGTGGGTAGGGGGAGGAGCAGCAGTCAACGGGGAGGAGAAGGCGGTGAGAAAGAAAGGAGAGGAAGGAGAAAGGCTGATGCGGGCCCATGTCCATCCAGCGGCAAAATTGTCCTTTCACATGGCAGTTAACGGTCAATGGATGGAAAACGAGACAGAAGGCCATATAAGGAATCGAACTTGTACCCAGGGCCAAATAGGGAAGAAAAAATTTTCCAAGGCCAAGAAAGAAACGAGTACTTTTGATAGGGCCAAATAAGGAATAAACTCTAAAAATAAAGTCATTCCTTGTAACACACATTAGAATTTTATTTCCACTGAGAAAGGTTTTCCAATTCCATGCTTGATGTCTTCTATAATGTTCAGGGGGGTCATTATTCACCTGAATGGTGATGTTCAGAATGGACCAGCTGGCTTCAGCGAAGATGCAGTACATGAAGAGGTGATCCAGAGTTTCATCAGTTGTTGTGCACAGAGAACGCAGTGGACCTTGATACCGGCACAGTGCCGTGTTCTTTCTTCGTAGCATGCCTCTGGTACTGAGTCAATCGTTTAATAGTAGCCATAATAAAAAACTTTGTGCTTATGCTAAGCACTGAGTGCTGACAGGATGATTTCCAAATCCATTTGAAGGCCACGTGAACTTGAACATTTCAGTACTTCCTTCAGGGAGTCTTTTGTATTCTTCTTGCATGCGCGAGGGGAGAGAACGCATCCTGCGACCAGTACCCGATGCAGTCACGTGAAGGTTGGAGCCACTCGAGGCACAGCCATGTGATTTAACACATTGAACTTGTTAGTACTAGGCCTACTGGCTAATGTTTAACCTTGCCCACCTCCCACTGTCCCCAATTCACTGCTCTATCACAAAACACCATCTTCTTTCCTCAAGCAGCCATCGTTACCAACTCAAGCAACCGAGCCACCTGGTTCATGTCCAGCTTCATTCATTCGGCTGTTCTCTCCGATAACATAAACCCAGCCTCCTGGCCGGCACTCCTGTCTTCTTCACCTGTGTCCATTTCCACTAGTCGCCCACCACAGGCCTTCTTCGCCTGAACCACACACGCATAGTGCAACAGATTGATCCAGTTCTACGAACCGTGTGGCCGTTCCCGACCGTCACTCAACTTGCTGTCCTCCCTTCTTTCTCTTGTTCTGTGTAATAACAGGTATGGATCAAATCATATATATTCGTCACTTTTGTTACTGCACAATGCATGATTAATTAGATTCATGTGGCATCCGCTAGCTACCGCTTTATGTTGGTTGGAGCTTCCGCTTTATGTTGGGCGCTTTGGTTGAGTAGAAATGACATGATTTTTGACAACACAAGAGCTGTTACTCCTATGCAGGTTATCTACCGAGGGACGCATTGGATCCGTTTTTGGGCTTTGCTGCTAAAGGAGGAAGAGCGACCTCAAGTGACTTTGGGGTGTTGTGTGCTTGAAACCACAGTCATGGAGATCTTCGCTGCAAATGGATGGTCTTTTACAAATAGAAAGGGTTACGTTTGAAGTTTTTCTACTCTGTGATATTGAGGTCAGTTTTTTGGCCACCGTTTGGTTTTCCGTTGTAATAATGAACAGCTATATGCATTGCTTAATGCAGCGGCCGGAATATTGAAATATGTTTCCGTTTCTTAAAAAATCCACTAGCTACCAACGGAGTGCATTTTGAGTAGGGCCAAGGTACCGTAAAGTAAATCTAGGCTTCCTGTTTTGTTCGAAACTGCAAAAGTTGCATTGCGTGCAGCATCCACCGATATTTAAGATTAGCAGAGCTTTATGTGCTTCACATTCAGCTGTTGGGTTAATTGAAGAAATGGTGAAGCTATATAACAAGTAGTCAGTGAGCAATTTGCAATTTCATTAGACATAATTTCTGAACAAAGACTTACAGGCATAACTCACAAACCACTACCACAAAGTAGTGCTGCGAGCATCCGTCCATCTCTCTCTCGTTGTTGAAATGATATTTTTGAAAACTAATAGCATATAAGATATGATATTTTGCCTATTTCTGGTTGTGCAGGACCAAGCTCTGCAGTCCATCATGGCGGTCGTATTGGATGCTTTGGCATCCTACGTTCAGACCATGCTGACGGAGATGGCAAGAGATGAGGTGCAAATGCTGTTTGGGGTCTCCAGAGAGATCGAGAAAATGGGCACCAAGCTCAATGACCTCAAGAATTTCCTTGCTGATGCTGACAGGAGGAACATCACCGACCAGAGCGTGCAGGCATGGGTGGGAGAGCTTAGAGATGCCATGTATGAAGCCACAAACATCCTAGACATCTGCCAGCTCAAGGCCATGGAGCGGGGTAAAACCCATGATGCAGGATGCCTCAACCCCTTGCTGTACTGCATGCGGAATCCGCTCCACGCCCACAAAATTGGCAGCCGCATGAAGAAGCTTAACCAGAGGTTAGAAGAAATAAAGAAGCGCAGATCGGACTTCGGCTTCATCAACCTCAACTCATATGAGGACCACAGCAGGAGGGCAGCGTCCTCTCGTCTTGCTAGTCATGAGACATCTGGGGAGCTAGATGAGTCAAGTTTGGTTGGCGAAAAGATTGAGGAGGACACAAGAAATCTGGTGGAGATGCTGACAGCAGAGGTTCTAACAAAAAATGAAAACAATAAAATTTTGGTTTTCGCTATTGTAGGAGTTGGCGGGATTGGTAAAACCACCTTAGCCCAAAAGATATACAATCATGACATCATCCAACAAGAATTTCCAAAGAGAATATGGTTGAGTGTCAACAAGGACTTTAGTCAGACAGAGCTTCTCAGAAGAGCTATCATTGAAGCTGGTGGTGACCACCAATCTACTGGAAATGTGAGGACTGCGCTTGAGAAAGCTCTTAAGAATGCCTTGAATGGGCAAAAGGCCTTATTGGTGATGGATGATGTTTGGGATCATCGGGCATGGGAGGGTGTGCTCAAAACCCCCCTATCCAATGCTGCCCCATCTCATGGTTGTTGTGTCCTAGTCACCACAAGGAATGTCGTGGTCGCAAGGGGGATGATGGCAAAGAAGCCCTACCACCATGTTGATAAACTTGAGCCACAAGATGCATGGCAGCTCCTCAAGAAGCAGGTTTGTAAGAGTGCATGAAAAATTCCTTCTTTCTTGTTTTCACCTCACGCATCATGCTCCATATCTGCATCAGATTATCTTTACTAGCTAGCTGAATTATACTTAACATCAGGAATTAGATCTCCAGCTGCCGCATTTGTTTTTTCTTTTGCACATATCAACTTATTGTGTCTACACCAATGACCTCAAAAAAAATGAAGGCATGAGATGCCTTACTTCCATAATTATGTTATAAATAAGAGAAAAGTCCTATTTTCAACCTTCAATTATACCAAAAGCCTTATTTTCATCCTACAACTGCAAAACCGAATAGGAAGGACCACTGTAGCATGGTACTGTTTCAGTGCATTTCTACTGTAGCACGTGCTCCGGCACTACTTCTTGATCTGGGGCACAAGTTCACAGTGGGTGACTTGCTAAGTGGTCCACCATACCTGGCTATAATATGACTGCATCTGTGGTCCGCTTGTGAGTGGCCGCCACCACCCCACAACCCCACCTTTGTGTCGCTGTCACATCCTGTTGTGATGCCTCTGCTGTGACCAGCGAGACGCAATGGAGAGATGCGTGCGTGCGAGATCAAGCAGAAACACAAACTCCCACTTAGTCCTTGTTATTTACTTCTGACATAACAAAATGACTTGTATGAGTGTACGGTCAAAATTTTGTTACATTTCTCTTCGAACTGAACGTTCATATCTTTTCAACTTATTATGAGTACTCGAGCATGTGTTCAGTTTGTTTTTATGAATATTATAAATTATTAAATGGATAACCCCAACTTGCAGATTCGTAGAAATGAAAATGATGAAGCCCATGTTGAACTGCTCAAGAATATTGGTATGAAAATTGTAGAAAAATGTGATTGTTTACCACTTGCTGTCAAAGTAATGGGTGGTCTCCTGCGCCAGAAAAACACAAGCCGACGAGATTGGGAGAATGTCCTCAATGACTCAATGTGGTCAGTATCTCAAATGCCTGAAGAGCTAAACAATGCAATATATCTTAGCTATGAAGATTTGCCTCCTTGTTTGAAGCCTTGCTTTCTTCACTACTCTCTCCTCCCTAAGAGAACGTTGTTCTATGCTGATGATATTGTTGGAATGTGGATTAGTGAAGGATTTGTTCATGGAACCTCACATGACTTAGAACAAATTGGAAAAGGATATTATGAAGAGTTAATACAGAGGAACCTTATTGAGCCAGATTTAACATATGCAAATCAAGTGGTTTGCAACATGCATGATGTTGTCCGCTCATTTGCTCAATATGTGGCCAGAAATGAAGCACTAGTAGCTCAGAGCAGTGAAATTGATATATCTGAAAAATTCAACTCCCAGAAGTTTATTCGGTTATCTGTACTACTAGAAACCGAAGGATCAGAATCACGTGAGTTGGATTGGTGTTCATTGCAAGAACAACCGTCACTGAGAACACTGATATCAGTTGGGTATATAAAAGTCAAGCCTGGTGATTCATTGCTTGGTTTTTCAAACCTACGGACACTACATGTAGAAGATGCAAATTTTGATACATTGGCTGAATCTCTAAATCAACTCAAACACTTGAGGTATTTATGCATACACGGAACTAGCATATCAAGGCTGCCGGAAAACATTGGCAAGATGAAATTCTTGCAGCACATTAGCCTTTGTAGTTGCAAAAGTCTGTCGAAGCTTCCTGCTAGCATCTCAAAGTTGCAGCAGTTGAGGTATCTTAATATTTCTGGCACAAGTATAAAATACATACATAGAGGTTTCGATGGTCTAACAAGCTTGAGGAAGTTATATGGCTTTCCAGCCCACGTGGATGGTGTGTGGTGTAGTTTGGAAGAACTGGGGCCTCTCTCCCACCTCATAGATCTTGGGATTAGTGGCCTGGAGAATGTATCTTCTTCCTCGTTTGCCACAAAGGCCATGCTTGGTGAAAAGGTGCGCCTAACCTCTCTAAACTTAGAATGTGCCAGTAGGCTTGGAGATGATGGCCAGTTGGTTAAAGAGGAAGAAGAAGGGGCCTCCGAGAAGGTGCAGCAGCAAATCGAGGAGGTGTTTGATGAACTCTGCCCTCCGTCTAGTTTAGAAAACCTTGATATCGTTGGGTATTTTGGTCAGCGGCTTCCAAGGTGGATGACGTCAACAACAGTTGGTCCCCTTCAGAGCTTGAGGATTTTAACGATGGATAACCTGGCCTGCTGCATGGAGCTTCCGAATGGCTTGTGTCAACTCCCCTGCTTGGAACTCCTACAGATCGATCGTGCCCCAGCAATTAAGCGTGTTGGGTCTGAATTCCTGCAACGCAACCATCGTTCCCACAACCATTCCCAGGTAGGAGCTCTATTTCCCAAATTGTTTGAGCTGTTTTTTGGTGGATTCGTGGAGTGGGAGGAATGGGAGTGGGAGGAGCAAGTAAAAGCCATGCCTATCTTGGAGAAACTTCATCTCGAGAAGTGCAAGTTGAGGCACGTGCCTCCTGGCCTTGCCTTCCACGCAAGGGCTTTGAAGAAACTATACATATATGACGTCCAGCGCCTAAGCTCATTGGAGAATTTTGTTTCTGTTGTTCACCTTGATGTGTTCAGAAACACTGACTTGGAGCGGATCAGTAATCTACCTAGACTCCAGAAGCTCGTCATTGTCAAGTGCCCAAACCTGAAGGTATTGGAGGGCATGCCTGCACTACAGAGACTCAATCTGGAGGATTACGGCATGGAAACAGTCCCTCGATACCTGCAGGATGTAAACCCAAGGCATCTACTACTAGACTGCTCCTTGTCGCTGCTCACATGCATAGCAGCGGGGAAATCTGGTCCCGAGTGGGACAAGTTCAGCCATATCCAACAAGTCAAGGCATACGCACGTGGTGCAGGCATTCCAAGGAAATGGTACGTGCTGTACACGAGAGACCCTTTCCGCTTCGAGACAAATATCAGCCATGCTGCCATAGCCGCAGGTAAATTAACTTTGCGGCTGCTTCGTCTAGTATATTTTTATTTTCACGTAGACAGGTACTCTGTTTTGCTTGGTCTGTTTTCGTAGTTTTCCAATGTTGATTTAATATATTTTTTGCAGCCCGCAGAAACCGCACCTGGTTTCCTTACTCGAAAATATGCCCCATTGGAGATGAATGTCCCGTAGGACGACATGCGTCCGCTGCCGACAAACGTCTGCCCCTTTGCCTCCGCTTCAGGTAAATTTGCATGCACGACCACTGGTTTGCCGCCATCCTGAGATCATCTCATCCTGTTTCCAAGCATAACATTTAGGAAACGCGTGCAGGTGCAACGCCTATCGTCATTTGGTTCTCTGGTTGCGTCGAGAGTGCCTGCACTGCAGTGAAGCGCAGCGCATCGCCTCCTCGACGGATCGATGGACTGAAGCAGCAGGGTATGTGGCTGGTTGGTCTTATCAGACCACGTATGGAAGGTTGCAGCAACAAAAGGGAAGTTGATGTGCGTTGTTTGTACTGGAAGTTGATACACTTCCGCTCATTGTTCGCCTAAACGGCCGTTTAGCCCGTTTACACACCGTTTAAACGCTACACCGTGCCTAACTGTGTCCGTTTAATCATCCGTTTAGCCCGTTTAATGGCCGTTTAATCCGTTTAATTGGCCGTTTAGTCCCTATAATGAGCTAAACTGTGGGTGACCGACTGTTTACCGTTTAGCGTTTAGGATAACACTGCTTCCGCTGCTTGCCAATTTGACGCCAAAGAATAGAGGCGGCTGTATAACTCCAGGCCCTGCACCATTCGCCAACTGCTTGTAGTAAAAAAAACAAGACTTGCTCTGTTGAATCTGTTCTGTTGGCTTGCTCTGTTTTATTAAATTGACCCTAACAAACTTCAAATTTTTGCTAAGTGGTCCAAATCAGCCCCCTCTCCCCTCCCTCATCCCTCTCCTTCCCCATCTCCTGCCGCCGCCCCTTTCTTATTGCTTAACTCCGGTGGTGCGGATTCCACCCTGCCGGAGTGGACGGCGGCGGCCCGGTAGGAGGCGGCCAGCACATACAAGCGGCGGCCGGCGGACCGTGCACTACACGAGCACTAACGGACGAGCTGACGGCCAGCGCCGCCATGTCCCTCGCCCGCGCTACCGCCCGCGCTACCGTGAGGAGCCACCCCAGGAACTGCTCCCGGAGGAGTACTGGCAGTGGACGAGATGGGGAGTCTCGTCGGGCCTACTGCGTGGCCAATCCACTGCGGTCGGGCTCCCCTTCACAGCCGGCCTCGCCGACGCGTGCAGGGCCCACCCCATCGCGCCCTGCCCGGATCGACACCTCCGCCGCGCGCCGACGTTGGGCTGCCCGAATCCGGTGACTCCACCGCGCGC
This sequence comes from Urochloa ruziziensis, assembly GCA_015476505.1. Lineage (NCBI taxonomy): Eukaryota > Viridiplantae > Streptophyta > Magnoliopsida > Poales > Poaceae > Urochloa > Urochloa ruziziensis. The sequence goes on along the minus strand of CM027120.1, from coordinate 8,142,232 downwards.
CAACGCGGAGCCGCCTGGGTCCGACGTCCCCAGGGCACGTCGGCCTTGCGCCAGCTAGAGCCAACCTCTGCTCCCACTCCTACGGCCGCGAGCCTACCCTGTACGCAGGGGCGACGCCACATTGAGTCAGGGTGGTGCACGGGCACCAGGATAGAGAATTTTTTTTACTACTAAGTAGTTCATTTAACCATAGAAATCAGTTGAAATCTGCACGTTTGTACTGGCTTTGTAAGTGTTGTGCACCACCATCATTTTTACACTAGCTTCGCCACTGCCTGTACGGCGTCGGCGTCGCCGGGCTACACCGCACTGCTACCACGGACCATGGCGCGACGCGGGAGAGGCGAGCACACGGAGAGAAGGGAGGAAGAAGGAAACACTTTTGCAATTTAGTCTCTAAATAATTGCATAATAACTTTAGGGTGCAGTTTAACCCAAGCAACTGTGATTTGGACCTCACGTGAACCGATTAGCAAGATTAGGGACCCCGAGTAGGCAGTTTGGAAGTTTGGGGACCTAGATGACACTGCGTGACAAGTTTAGGTACCTGGGGTGCACTTTACTCAAATCATTAAATCATGTATGTTCGGATCTCCTGCATCAGTGCAGGCCTTGGGCATGTCCTGCTGCCAACTGCCAGCCCATACCGACCTACCCTGGCCACGACATGTCCAAGGCCTAACGCCGGCGCATGCATGACGGAGTCGGCCATGGCTGAGCTCGACTCATGGATCAATTCAAATGTGCGTGGCTTGCTCCTCCTTGACTGTGCAGGTTCGTTGTTTGCGTAGAGCGTGCCTGCACTGCAATGAACAAGCCACCGGCATCGCCGCCTCTACGGATCAACGGGAGCAGTGTATCGATCGTGTACATGATTGACAGGAGGCAGATATAGGAGGCAGCAGCAATAACACGAAACGGCAAGAGTGTAATGCCAAAGTGCCTTTCGGCCGTTGAGTGCTCTTCAATTCGAGACATCAAGTGCATTTCCTGCTTACACATTAGAGAACGGAGACAGATATGATCGTATATGTTGTGAGAGATCCAGTCATTAGATGCAAGGAGGAAAAGAAGGAAAAAAAAAAAAAAGCTTCCTCTGTTTTCAGTCATCTGTTTGCTTGCTCTGCTGTCCTTCCTTCCCTCAAAGACTCCGGTTGATTACTGTTCTTGCGCCTGTATGGAACATAAGGATTATTTCATTATTGTTGATGTGTATTTGAGTTGCTCAGTCGTATAACAAAATTTACCGACGGGTTCTTTCAGCATCGGAGAAAAATAGATGAGTGTATAATTGTGAAAGATCAACACAATTTTTTATAATGTTGAGGTAAGAGCTGTTGATTTAATTCCAGGAACAATGTACCGACATTTGGTTGGCGGTTTGCGTCGAGCGTGCCTGCACTGCAGTGAAGCTGAGCGCGTCGCCTCCTCGGATCATCGAATTGAATTAGGCGGAAGATCCAACAGTTGTCCCTCCAACAAACACGCCTCCGTCCACTGTGCAGTACTACGGTATAAACAAGATTGTCCCTCCAACAGTTGGGGCCAGATCCGTCCGGAAACGTAGCTTGGGTTTCGCCTCAAAGAATCCATTATTGTTCCATCAAACACGCCTCTCCATCGGCTCCGCCCGTCGCTCAACTCGCCACCCTCAGGTCTGTTTCCTTGCCCGATTCTGTACTTTTTTTTCTCATGCATAGCCCTGCCTCTCGGCTCGTGTTGTTTGAATATGACCAGGGGAAACCAATGGCCACAGTTTGACAAATCCATGTTCAACGGCATTGTTCTGATATGAGTTGCAATTATATGCGCTCCACGAGGATTTTGTAGGTAGCAGGCGTAGGGAATTGGACATCCAGCCCCGCCGCCCTGCGCGACCTCCCGCGCGCGCCCGCACGCGCCGTCGCGGCCGCGCGCGACCTCCCATGCCACCGGGCTGCGCGCCAGCACGCGCCGCCGCCCCGCGCGCGGCCCTAGCGCCCCTGTTAGGCCGCTCCCTCGCACTCGCCGGGTCACCTGAGATGAGAGAAGAGGAAGGGATGAGAAAAGAGATAAGAGATGAGAGAAGGAAGAGATAGGGTTGAAGAGAGAAAGGTGAAGAGAGAAGGAAAATGAAGAAGCCGTTTGAAACCCCAGCATCTTACCAGTCCCGGAGATCAAGAGTACTGAGGCCGTGGGTGATTCATCACCCGCGAGTCTGAAGAAAGTTCCCGAGTCAAGTGCCAGTGAAGTTGTTATGCCTTCACTGGTATTTGGCGAGCCACAGATACACCAAGGAAGAAAGCTAAAGTGTCGGTTGAAGAGCCACAACTAGAGCATGAGCAAACTACCCCTGGTGGTCAAGAACAGAATATAGCAGTAGTAGAGAAACCCGTTCTGCCAGCAGATAATCCACTCGTATCAGAATTTATTCTAGAAAAATCTGCTGCAGAGGAAATCCCGACAGCGTCCATACTGCCAGAGCCAATTGGTCAAGTCATCAACTTGCCATTGCGCACCAACGAAGAAGGTGAAGGCACGAAGCAGATGGGGAAGACAATTGGATTACAATTCCTGCCAACTTCCAGTGGGGTGGGTACATCAGAAGAAGTCCACGAATCGGATATAAGCGTCGCCGTGCTAGGGGCAGCAGAGTTATTTGAAGATCCCTTGCTGAATGCCGACGCAATTGCAGCCTTCGTCGAGTCTCAGAGGCGAATTGCTACCCTGGCACAAGGTTCAATCCAGTATGTAGAGGTAATGAAATTACCTGAAGCTTGTTCAATTAGTAATTGAGTGCCAATTTGTATCTAACCAACTTTTGCAGGACTTGGCTGCTCGCTCCAAGAAAAAATCGCAAGCCTTGTATGCGATGTCCGATGCATGAGTACAGGCTCAACAGTTGGAGACCGAACTAGTCAAGAGCAAAGAACAGATAGCACGGCTGGCTCTTCAATTTGAATCAATCCAGGTGGAGAAAGAATCCACTCGTTAAGAGTTGGAACTAACTCAGAAGGAATATGCTGCCCGCCAGGAACAATGGAAAGCCGAAGAAGAAAGGCTAAAGAAAAGGAATCAAACTTTGACCAAGACCAATACTGGTAAGTATTCCTGCTCAAAAACCTCTTCCACGACTTATAATTTTCTTGTGTTATGATGACACCGCTCCTTATGCAGATCATATGACGGCTTACATGAAGCTTAAAGCCGAATGCACTTCATGGCAGAATGGTATGTATCGAGCCACAGAAGAAAAAGAAAAACTCTCCCATGATTATACTGCTCTGTATGAAACTCATAACGAGTTTATGACAGAGTATGACCAAGCTATGAAGATGTTGGAGCAATCAGATGCCACCCTCAAGGACGCTTTGGAGAAAAGCAAAGTAGTCGGAGAGGAATACCAGGCTCTGAAGAATGAACATGCTGAGCTCGTTAAGGTGGCAACTACACTGGTGAACTCCATTGGACACGATGCACCTGAAGAGTCTGGGAAACCACTCTTGCAGCGCATCCAGGGAGCCCCAGCAAGTTCGCGGCGTACGTGAAGAAGACCTGCTGCTATGTGGCGAATCATGTGCTGGCGGTCATCTAGTCCTTCTACCCGGAAAAGCAGAATTAGATGAGTCCCAAAGGGTAGAGCTGAAGACTGTGAAAATACCACTTTTGAAGAATATCTAAAGCACTTTGACCCTATAGCAGCATAAGTCGTAGAAAACCTGCAATTGCAATAGATATGGGTCTTTGCAAGAGCAAAGTTATTTGTAATATAAGAATATTTGAATCTTTGTAACACATTATGTAAATATGCAAAGTTTATATGAGTGAAGACTGCTTTAAGCAAATCAGGCATCCGTATGCCTTTCAAAAAGTTACTACTCTTTCTGGAGTAGACTTTGAAGTACTTGATAAATCAGTAATCAAAGATTTGTTAAGATAATCATTTTGGCAAGTTGTGATGTACTTGAGAGTAACAATCGACAATCTTGAAGAGAATTTTAGTATACCCGTAGGTAAAAGCTTTCTAAGGCTAGCTGGCCTGAGGCAGGTGCTTATCCTAATCTTCAAATAAGTACTCGGATATCCTGACAAAGTACCCGTAGGTAGATGCTTTCTAAGGCTAGCTGGCCTCTACAGGTGCTCAGCCTGGTCTTAGTCGAAACTAAGTACTCAGGGATCTTGGTAGTCGTATTTAGAGACTCTTCGGATTTTGGCTTTTGTATACTGTTGTATCAACAAGTATCAAAAGGAACTCCGGAAATTATATGAACTAAAGTAGTCTCATGAGACAATAATAGCTTTTGCTTCAATAAGAATCAAGAAATCTGATGATGAAAACTTAAAATCCACTTTATTCAATCTTCAATCATGAATCCCGAGAATATTTACAGACTCCAACTGACTCAAAAGAAGAAAATCTAGGCATAGAACTTGTGTAGATGTTCGATATTCCAAGAGTCTCTCTCTTCGACTCCTTCGCTGTTCTTCAGACGATATGACCCGGGTCCTGTCACCTTATGGACGATAAAAGGTCCTTCCCAGCGAGACATTAGCTTGTGCAAACCCGTAGTCTTCTGGATTCTGCGTAACACCAAGTCGCCGACGTTGAACGATCGCTCTTGGACATTTCTGTCATGATATCGTCGCATCCCTTGGATGTATCTAGTAGAATTCAGCAATGCTGTGCACCGTTCTTCCTCAATCAGATCAATTTCCAGTCGCCTCGTGTCTTCAGCAATGCCTTCATCGTATTGCTCCACTCGTGACGACTTGTACATGAGATCAACTGATAGGATAGCTTCAGAGCCATAAACTAGGATGGCGAGTGGCCAGTGGGTTTGCAGGGCTGGGTACGAAGCCTCCAGACGACATGGCCCAACTCATAGATCCACTTCCCTCCATATTTCCTGTCGTGCTCGAACAATCGCTTCTTCAAACCGTCCAGAATTATGCCATTGGCTCTCTCAACTTGTCCGTTGGCCTTGGGGTGTGCTACTGACGCGTGAACAACTTCGATGTCGTGCCTCTCGTAGTGATCTTTGAACTCGTAGCTGTTGAAATTGGAACCCAAATCTGTGATAATGCGATGAGGACACCCGTACCTGATCATTAAATCAGTAATGAACCCCACGGCCTTTGCTGCTGATATGTCTGTGACTGGGTTGACTTCAATCCACTTGGTAAACTTGTCGATGGTGACCAGCACGTGTGTAAAGTTACCGGAGCAGTCGTAAGCTTGCCCACCATATCCAGCCCCCAGCATGCGAACGGCCATGATGGAGGAATAGCAATCAAATTGTGCGCCGGCACATGTTGCTGTCTGGCGAAGAATTGGCACCCTGGGCACTTGCGAATGATCTCCTCTGCATCTTGTAAGGATGTCGGCCAGTAGAAAGCTGCTCTGAACGCCTTCCCGACCATTGTGCGTGATCCTGCGTGATCCCCGCATGCGCCGTCGTGTAGCTCTTGTAGGATTCCTTTGCCTCTTGCTCTTGGGACACACTGTAACACCCCGTATTTTTAGAAGCATTTTAAATACATATTTTCAATAATTTTCTTAATTAAATATAATTAATTATCTCCAAATATTCACAATCTATTTTATAAATTAAATCATGCATTTAATCTTGACATGAGTGATGCATTTGAGTGCTTTAGAAATCTCTTCCAATCTCTAAATTCTAAGAGATAGAAATCCCTCCCGCATCTCTCTACCATTCCCGTATTTAGAATTAATATTCAAATTTAATTTGAATATTATGATCTCATATCTTTCCAAAATATTCTATCGCCATCTTCCTCAAAACCACCCCGAAATCTCATTCGAATATAAATCCATATTCGAAATTCAAACCCAAACGAATAGGAAACCCTTTTATTCACTAACGGGCCACAACCTTCATTTCAGCCCACCTCCCATGCAGCCCCAAAACCCCAAAGTCTAAATTTCCTCCCTGAACTTCTCCTTCAAACGCTCGCGCGCGGCCCAGCTCCCAGCCTTCAGCCGGCCCGTTCCCCCGCCAACCGCCTCCGGCCCACCCGCACGCCGGCCAGCCGCACGGCCCGCAGCGCCCTCCCGCTGGCCCAGCTCGCTCCACCGCCGCCCGCGCGCCCCTCCGCCTCTCCCCGGCCCAGCGTGGCCCCACGCGTGGCCCACGGCCCACGCGCGCCCTGGCGCACCCTCCCGACCCAGCCTGCCTTGCGCCCCCCCCGGCCCGACCGTCGCGCGCCCAGCAGGCCGCAGCCGCGCGCACGCGCCGCTCCTGCCAGGCCGCGGCCCAACCACGCGCCCGCTCGGCCCACACGGCCTGGCGCCGGCCTGCCTCGTCCCCAACCCTACCTCCTCCAGTTTTTCCCCCGCCGCCGCCAGAAGCCGCCGTCGCCGGCGTCCACCGCCGCCGCCGCTCCGGTGACCCTTCCCTCGCCGGAGCTCGTCGCCGAGGCTTCTCTCCCCCTCCTCTTCCCATTTTTGGCCTCTTTTTCCTTCCCCCATGGCCACACGGCGCCGCCGTCGCCAGCCAAACCGCCCTGGCCGCCATGGCGGCCATGCGCGCCGCCGGCCAGGTGCGCCTCTCCTCCCTGCCACCACACTGCACCGCGGCCCCACCACAACACCCCACGCAGGAGGCCAGAAGGCGCAGGAGCGCGCCGACGTCACCTCGGCCGCCGGCAGGCCACCTCCCTGCACCTCGGCCATCGAGCTCGTCCCTGCTCAGAACCCGGAAGAGCGCTTGGCCATTCCCCGTGTGCCACCACGCCTCGCCCGCCACCCGCAGCCCGCCACGCCACCCACGCCCTGCTGCCACGCTGCTGCTCGCTGCTCCTCGCTCGTCCGGGAGCAGCGCTGTGCTCCCTGCTCGCCCCCAGCTCGCCCTACACGCCACGTCGGCCGGCCAGGCTTGGCGCCGAAGCCAGCGGCCGGTGGCCCTGCCCAGCTCCCTGCCCCAGCGCAGCGCGCCTATAAAAGGAGGGGCAGCTCTCCCGTTCCTGCTGCCCCAACGCAGGAGAGCCTGAGCTCTCTAGCACTCTGCGAGAGTGGGAGCTTGAGCTCTCACCGAGAGTGCAGGAGAAGCTCGGCTCTCACATGCGATAACACACGCACGAGAGCGCAGCTCTCTATACACTGCGGAAGCGCTGCCCGTATACGCAATAGAAAAGGTGCGCCAACTGCTGCTCTGCTCTGCTCCCGGGTACGCCCGGAACAGTCCAACCAGCGGCGTAGCTTTAGTCATACCACACCGCTCACGTACACCTAGGAAAGGTGCGCCACCTGCTGCTCTGCTCTGTTTTCGGGTGCGCTCGGAACAGGCTAACCAGCGGCGTAGCTTTAGCCATTTCGCCCAGCATTGTGGACGATGCCAGTTCGGCTGGCCGCACAATGTCCGACCCCCGCCGCTAAACCCCATCGCTGCTCGCCATTTCGCAACCCTAGCCGAGATGCTGCCCGATTTCCAAGTTTCCCGCTCAGTCCACCCTAGCCGTTGTAATGCCCGACCGAAACCCTGATTCTAGCCCCGCTTAGCAGTTGTGCTGCCCAAATCCAAACCCCAGATATCCCCCGATACAGCCGTTACGCCGCCCAACCAAAAACCCCGGTTACTAAACCCTAGCCCGGCATAGCCGTTGTGCCGCCCAACCAAAACCCCGGCTATTAAACCTTAGCCCCATATAGCCGTTGTGCCGCCCAACTAAAATCCCGCAGTTCTACTACCCGACCAAAAATCCCTAGTATTAGTAAAACCCTAGGTAAAACCTAGCCCTTATGCTGCCCCAACCCAAAACCCCAGATATTAGCAAACCCCAGCCGGCATGCCGCCCATAATATTCCCAGAAAATTATATTAATAATTTTCTGGAATATTAATAGAAATTCAATCAATATCCCTTAATTATTTAGAAATCTATTTCTAAATAATTAATATAATTATTCGGGAATTACTTAGATATCCAGTAATTCTCAGAATAATTATCCCTAACCCTTCCGTCCACACTCAGAAGCCATTCCACCAGCTAAACCCCTCCTAAGCCCCATCATCCTACCCATTAATTATTATTAATGGGTAATCCGTCAATAAATCCATCCGGATCCGTAGGTACGTCCCGAAATATCTATCTCCCTTTTCCCTTTCTAATCTATAGGCATTGATTGATATATTGATGTTATTTTATGTGTTTTATGGTTCGATAGCATGACCAGGCCCGACGAGACGCCGGAGCTCCAGAAGGCCCCGAAGCCCCGCCTGGTCAACATACAGTCTACGCCGCGTACGGAACGTCTAAGGACCGACAATGAAGGCAAGTCTCACCAATAATATCACTTAACCATTAAAGTTTACCATTTTCTGCAGCATAAGCTATGAGGGGGCATCATGTGGGTGGATGCCCGGCCCCGCCGTAGAATGCTTTAAGATTGGGAGTGGAAGGATGACCTCGCTAGGAGGGTCCTAAGAGCAGCTCTGATCTCAGCTAAGGACCGGTTCATGGGAGAGTCTTTCCAATCTCCTGTACAACCACGCATGCCAAAAAGGTATGGCTTTCGGGAATACCTATTTATGTGAGGCCTTGACTCACACCCCACTAGTCAGCACTAGTAAACTGTCCCAAGGGGCCACGGCGGGCAACGGGTATGCTGGAGACAGCCCCAGACAGAGGGCTGGGACTGGTCGGCACGGGTCGCATGTGACAGGGCTGGTAGGGCCCAAGGGCGATGCAGAGGCATGCCCTTTACATATATGGTGCACCATTTCCCGGGAAGGTCCTTTTGTGGACGGATATGCGATCCCTGTTTAGGCCCCAGCAGCACCCGTGGACAGAGCTAGTGATTGGCTGTCTAGCGCTAGGCGCCATAATAGTTGGCCAGCTAGCAATAGATGCCAGTGGGCACGAGTCTCGTAGGGCAGTACCTGCCTTGACGGAGGTAGGGACTGACCGGATGCGTGGTAGATAAGTACAACCTCTGCAGAGTTAAAACCTATCTGGATAGCCGCAGCTCTCGGCATAGAGCCGAATTTGGTCAAAGCCCCCACTGATTAGATTTACTTTCTTGCATGGGGAAACCCGGACGGCTGGAGTGCCGATGACTGGGTTCTGGGTTAATGTCGGGACTGGCAGGGAGGAAATGCCCCTCCAGGCCCAACATTTACATTCTTTTAATTTAATTTATTATATTATTGAATTTGTGAGATTTGCTGGGTATTCTTTTCAGAATACTCACCCTTGCTTTCATTGTCATACAGCCAATGTTTTAAATAGCTGGCTAAGGCATTTAGCTTCGAGCTTCTAAAAACGGCTAATAGCCGGGCTAAATAGAGCTATAGCGGCAAATAGCGGCTAAATTACACGTAGAAGCAAATAGCCGTATCCTCCTCAATCAAACTATAGCCGGCTATAGCGGAGGCCTTAGCCAGCTATTTAAAACATTGCATACAGGGTTAAGTTCCAGGGCGATATGGTGCTGCCACCCACCCCGGTGGCGAACGAGTGCCCGCCGCCCTCCGCTAGCTAAATCGGTGAAAATATTTAACTTATACGTTATTTACTGCTTCTGACACTAATCTGTGTCGAAATCCGTATCAGCGTACTGATCCAGGGACTGATACGGGTGATCAAGGGACGTCCTGGCCAAGGGGTCCCCACAGGGTGGTATCAGAGCCGTAAATAAATTCTTAACACCATATAGGACAGCCCACACGCATTAGGAAGCCTGAAACCTTCTATTCTTTTCATACTTTTCAAATTATCGGAAAAATCCTTATTTCGCGCCCCGAATTCCCCTTACCTCATGCTTAACTCCAAATGTTACTCTGACACTTATGGATCATAAGAATGAAGTTCGGAAGATGATCCGTCATATGGAAATTATGAGACGAAGATTTGCCGAAAAGCAAATGTTGCCGGAGTAACTAGAAATCGAGTTAAAATAATAATGAATTCCTACTGGAAATAAGCCTACGACCTAATAGTAACGTACTTTTGATTGAATAATGTTTGATTAAGCCCCGGATAATAGTCTTCCCCTTTCCATATATAGATATGGATTTGATTGATAGTTGATTGTAAAAATGCGTGGATAGAACCACTCTTTCCTAAAAACCTAAGGATTATCCATAGCCCTTGTCCTTCTAACGTCATCGGTTCAAGCCAAGGTTCAGAAACAAAGAAAAGTTTCTGAAGAATAGTTCTAAATGTCTAATACGGAATACGGAATCTAATCCTCTTTAAGTGGGGTGGATTCCAAAGTCGTCAGGACGTCATACATGGGAAAACCGCAGGAAGTCGGACTTCACAAACCATGGATCCCAGGGAAATACGGAATAATCACAGGAATAGTATAAACCAAGGTTATACTATGAATGTGACAAAGATAGAATCCCTGAGTAAAATCTTGGGACAGAAATCTGTGAAAGCTGAAGAAACCAATAAAGAAGATATAAGGATCTCCGTTAGAAACCTCGACCCTAGATTCTACAATCCTTGAATCCACCACCAACAAATAAACGTCTACTTCTGTCAATACCAAGGTCAACTCTATTCACCATAAGTATTTCCGGATTGACCAACATCATTTCTTGAATCAGGACTGACAATGTTCGTATGTCCCCGAAATCTCTATCGCCCTCTTTCCCTTGATTCCCCTCCGCTTTTAGAAACCCCTGTTCGTCAACCCTGTGCCCTGAGAATCTCAATACCATTCTCATCCAGTTAACTCTCACGAAGATTTTCACAAGAACAACCAAACCTCTGCCTATTCCTCAAGATAATCGAATTCTTGATGAAACCAAGCCCCTGTACCCGCCACTCATCCCTACCAACTCCTCGTAAGCTTTTCTTAGAAATCTAAGTTCATTTCTCCCGAGAACCAGCCAAACTCAGCTCCCTCACCCAATGAAAATATCGGCACACTAAGCGCGTCGACAATCTTTTCCGATCAGACCACGCCGTACAATCCCCCCGAGAAATCCCCGTCCATTTCTTTCCCCCCCACACTGACTTTACTAGAGAAGTCCGTATATTTCTCTCTCTAGTAAACATTTAATATCCGACCCATCACGAGTCAACCAACCACAATTCTTGACTCGGTCCATTTTTCCAAAACTAAAAAGAAACCTCGTACATTCGTCACACCGACCTCCCACTTCACTCCATATACTCCCTCCCGAAATATTCCAAGAAACCTGCTTCCTAAACAAGCCGATACATTATTTATTAGCAAAGCTTCGTCATCCACAACCCCCGAGATAATCTCGTACACCTCTCCCAAATAAACCCGTCATTTTCCCCAGATAAACCCACCCCCCTCTCATATACCGAATATGTCGACCCACCAAATGAGTCGACAATATCTCCGAGCAAGGATTCGTCCTTCAATCTTCTGAGGAAAATCTCGTACACCCATGTCGCTTCCCCACCCACACTCATTCCCAAGGAATTGACGTGTTTATATTCTTCTTTCCAGTAATTCACTCTAAAACCCACACTCACCACCCCAACACCACTCTCCGACATACACTCATCACCCCATTCACCGTCTTTTCCATAGCACGACCGTACCCTAAACAGATAATCTGCCAAAATACTCTGGACACCACCAGAATCCAGAGCCTTTCCTTAACAGGAAATATCCTATTTCCTGGCAGATCATTGAAGCATGCAAGCTTATCTAAGCCTGCCCCTCAATCGTCATCTATCCACAGGAACCTCACCACCATCCCAGAAATATCACCCATCCCAACTCGATAATCGCAGCCGTCACCCGTCTATTCTCTGCCATTAGGAATAAACAACCCCAGTTCTCATTATCACTGAGGCATACGAGTTTCTTTAAAACAAATGCTCCTCAGTCGCACTCCTTTCTCTCCGTAATCAAGAACCCCCTAACTCTCCCCCTCACCATTTCTGGCAATCGTCACCATCCAACCATCTTCTCTTAGTCACCTTAACCGAAGTCATGGCCGAATAAACCAATGCACTCCAGAGATTAGCCATGACCATCACCTCACTCCGAAAGGAGACTCATCTTCGGATACCCCATAGAACCCTCCCATCATACCCTGCCCAAGAAATGGTTAAACCAGGCTCGTCCACCTGGAACAACCATTCTAGCCTGACAGCCCAGAAACAAACCACCTAGTCTTAGCAACTTCCCTAGGGAACCCAAGACGACCCACTCCAGATAGAAGAAGCTTAAGAAATGGATCTTAGTGGAATAATTAGGTGATTTAGCAGAAGAATCACCACACAAAAAATTTGGAAACCAAATTCCACTAAGAATGGTTAGCCGACCCACCGACCCCAGGTCCACAACCATCTGTCCATTCGAGGAGACACTTCTCAATCCAGAAGAATCACCATACCAAATTTTCTGGTGAGAAGTGGTCACCCAAGTTTCCTACCCTAAATTCCCTTCTTCCCCATCTGGTAATCCCGAAACAATTACCAGATTCCTTGTAACCCTAGCTAGGATCATAACCCTTCCCCGAACCTATCCACCCCAGGTGAAGTAGAGTTACCAAAAAGAGAATTACGACCAAGACAGTTGAATAATCAAGAATAGGACATCTCAAGGAGTAGTAAGATTCCCCGGGGACATATCCGAGTAAAGGAAAAGCTTGGATAAGAAGTTTGGACAGAAACCTAAGAAGATATCGGAAATCCGAGGTCCCCATTTGAAAATGAAATTTGAGAAATCCACTTGGAATATAAAACCCCGGATTACGATCAAGGAAATCCTGAGTTGATCCTTTAAGTGGGTAGTAACCCAAACCCAAGAAAAGGTTTTTGACCTCAAGAACTTGAGGATTAAAACAACTCAGGAAAAGTAATTCATCAAGTCACCCTAAGTACGGCGGAAATTAATTGGATATGTTTGGGAATAATGGAAACAAGTGTCAGTGATAATATTCCCGTCTATTGAAATGTGAAACAAATAGTTACGCGGAGAAAGAGTTCGAAAATTTAGAAGGAAGAAGAAATTACTTTTAATAAATATTGGAAACCCTGATCGACATCGTAAATTAGAAAGATGTTAGGAGGAAACCCTAGACTTTCTTTCCAGCCTTAAATCTCGGGATGAGATTTCTTTAAGTGGGGTAGCCCTGTAACACCCCGTATTTTTAGAAGCATTTTAAATACATATTTTCTATAATTTTCTTAATTAAATATAATTAATTATCTCCAAATATTCACAATCTATTTTATAAATTAAATCATGCATTTAATCTTGACATGAGTGATGCATTTGAGTGCTTTAGAAATCTCTTCCAATCTCTAAATTCTAAGAGATAGAAATCCCTCCCGCATCTCTCTACCATTCCCGTATTTAGAATTAATATTCAAATATAATTTGAATATTATGATCTCATATCTTTCCAAAATATTCTATCGCCATCTTCCTCAAAACCACCCCGAAATCTCATTCGAATATAAATCCATATTCGAAATTCGAACCCAAACGAATAGGAAACCCTTTTATTCACTAACGGGCCACAACCTTCATTTCAGCCCACCTCCCATGCAGCCCCAAAACCCCAAAGTCTAAATTTCCTCCCTGAACTTCTGCTTCACACGCTCGCGCGCGGCCCAGCTCCCAGCCTTCAGCCGGCCCGTTCCCCCGCCAACCGCCTCCGGCCCACCCGCACGCCGGCCAACCGCACGGCCCGCAGCGACCTCCCGGTGGCCCAGCTCGCTCCACCGCCGCCCGCGCGCCCCTCCGCCTCTCCCCGGCCCAGCGTGGCCCCGCGCGTGGCCCACGGCCCACGCGCGGCCTGGCGCACCCTCCCGACCCAGCCTGCCTTGCGCCCCCTCCCGGCCCGACCGTCGCGCGCCCAGCAGGCCGCAGCCGCGCGCACGCGTCGCTCCTGCCAGGCCGCGACCCAACCACGCGCCCGCTTGGCCCACACGGCCTGGAACCGGCCTGCCTCGTCCCCAACCCTACCTCCTCCAGTTTTTCCCCCGCCGCCGCCGCCAGAAGCCGCCGCCGCCGGCGTCCACCGCCGCCGCCGCTCCGGTGACCCTTCCCTCGCCGGAGCTCGTCGCCGAGGCTCCTCTCCCCCTCCTCTTCCCATTTTTGGCCTCTTTTTCCTTCCCCCATGGCCACACGGCGCCGTCGTCGCCAGCCAAACCGCCATGGCGGCCATGCGCGCCGCCGGCCAGGTGCGCCTCTCCTCCCTGCCACCACACTGCACCGCGGCCCCACCACAACACCCCACGCAGGAGGCCAGAAGGCGCAGGAGCGCGCCGACGTCACCTCGGCCGCCGGCAGGCCACCTCCCTGCACCTCGGCCATCGAGCTCGTCCCTGCTCAGAACCCGGCAGAGCGCTTGGCCATTCCCCGTGCGCCACCACGCCTCGCCCCCCCACCCGCAACCCGCCACGCCACCGAAGCCCTGCTGCCACGCTGCTGCTCGCTGCTCCTCGCTCGTCCGGGAGCAGCGCTGTGCTCCCTGCTCGCCCCCAGCTCACCCTACGCGCCACGTCGGCCGGCCAGGCTTGGCGCCGAAGCCAGCGGCCGGTGGCCCTGCCCAGCTCCCTACCCCAGCGCAGCGCGCCTATAAAATGAGGGGCAGCTCTCCCGTTCCTGCTGCCCCAACGCAGGAGAGCATGAGCTCTCTAGCACTCTGCGAGAGTGGGAGCTTGAGCTCTCACCGAGAGTGCAGGAGAAGCTCGGCTCTCACATGCGATAACACACGCACGAGAGCGCAGCTCTCTATACACTGTGGAAGCGCTGCCCGTATACGCAATAGAAAAGGTGCGCCAACTGCTGCTCTGCTCTGCTCCCGGGTACGCCCGGAACAGTCCAACCAGCGGCGTAGCTTTAGTCATACCACACCGCTCACGTACACCTAGGAAAGGTGCGCCACCTGCTGCTCTGCTCTGTTTTCGGGTGCGCTCGGAACAGGCTAACCAGCAGCGTAGCTTTAGCCATTTCGCCCAGCATTGTGGACGATGTCAGTTCGGCTAGCCGCACAATGCCCGACCCCCGCCGCTAAACCCCATCGCTGCTCGCCATTTCGCAACCCTAGCCTAGATGCTGCCCGATTTCCAAGTTTCCCGCTCAGTCCACCCTAGCCGTTGTAATGCCCGACCGAAACCCTGATTCTAGCCCCGCTTAGCAGTTGTGCTGCCCAAATCCAAACCCCAGATATCCCCCGATACAGCCGTTACGCCGCCCAACCAAAAACCCCGGTTACTAAACCCTAGCCCGGCATAGCCGTTTTGCCGCCCAACCAAAAACCCCAGCTATTAAACCTTAGCCCCATATAGCCGTTGTGCCGCCCAACTAAAATCCCGCAGTTATACTACCCGACCAAAAATCCCTAGTAGTAGTAAAACCCTAGGTAAAACCTAGCCCTTATGCTGCCCAACCCAAAACCCCAGATATTAGCAAACCCCAGCCGGCTTGCCGCCCATAATATTCCCGAAAAATTATATTAATAATTTTTCGGAATATTAATAGAAATTCAATCAATATCCCTTAATTATTTAGAAATCTATCTCTAAATAATTAATATAATTATTCGGGAATTACTTAGATATCCAGTAATTCTCAGAATAATTATCCCTAACCCTTCCGTCCACACTCAGAAGCCATTCCACCAGCTAAACCCCTCCTAAGCCCCATCATCCTACCCATTAATTATTATTAAATAATTAATGGGTAATCTGTCAATAAATCCATCCGGATCCGTAGGTACGTCCCGAAATATCTATCTCCCTTTTCCCTTTCTAATCTATAGGCATTGATTGATATATTGATGTTATTTTATGTGTTTTATGGTTCGATAGCATGACCGGGCCCGACGAGACGCCGGAGCTCCAGAAGGCCCGAAGCCCCGCCCGGTCAACATACAGTCTACGCCGCGTACGGAACGTCTAAGGACCGACAATGAAGGCAAGTCTCACCAATAATATCACTTAACCATTAAAGTTTACCATTTTCTGCAGCATAAGCTATGAGGAGGTATCATGTGGGTGGATGCCCGGCCCCGCCGTAGAATGCTTTAAGATTGGGAGTGGAAGGATGACCTCACTAGGAGGGTCCTAAGAGCCACTCTGATCTCAGCTAAGGACCGGTTCATGGGAGAGTCTTTCCACTCTTCTGTACAACCACGCATGCCGAAAAGGTATGGCCTTCGGGAATACCTATTTATGTGAGGCCTTGACTCACACCCCACTAGTCAGCACTAGTAAACTGTCCCAAGGGGCCACGGCGGGCAACGGGTATGCTGGAGACAGCCCCAGACAGAGGGCTGGGACTGGTCGGCACGGGTCGCATGTGACAGGGCTGGTAGGGCCCAAGGGCGATGCAGAGGCATGCCCTTTACATATATGGTGCACCATTCCCCGGGAAGGTCCTTTTGTGGACGGATATGCGATCCCTGTTTAGGCCCCAGCAGCACCCGTGGACAGAGCTAGTGATTGGCTGTCTAGCGCTAGGCGCCATAATAGTTGGCCGGCTAGCAATAGATGCCAGTGGGCACGAGTCTCGTAGGGCAGTACCTGCCTTGACGGAGGTAGGGACTGACCGGATGCGTGGTAGATAAGTACAACCTCTGCAGAGTTAAAACCTATCTGGATAGCCGCAGCTCTCGGCATAGAGCCGATTTGGTCAAAGCCCCCACTGATTAGATTTACTTTCTTGCATGGGGAAACCCGGACGGCTGGAGTGCCGATGACTGGGTTCTGGGGTTAATGTCGGGACTGGCAGGGAGGAAATGCCCCTCCAGGCCCAACATTTACATTCTTTTAATTTAATTTATTATATTATTGAATTTATGAAATTTGCTGGGTATTCTTTTCAGAATACTCACCCTTGCTTTCATTGTCATACAGGGTTAAGTTCCAGGGCGATATGGTGCTGCCACCCACCCCGGTGGCGAACGAGTGCCCGCCGCCCTCCGCTAGCTAAATCGGTGAAAATATTTAACTTATACGTTATTTACTGCTTCTGACACTAATCTGTGTCGAAATCCGTATCAGCGTACTGATCCAGGGACTGATACGGGTGATTGAGGGACGTCCTGGCCAAGGGGTCCCCACACACACCGCATAGCGATGTTGGTGTATAGTCCTCTCCTGTATAGCTGATCTCCAATTAGGAGATAGTTCTTTGATCTTCGCAAGACTTGTTCAGCTTCTGTCTTGTTTAGAGGTAGGGCTTTGTTCTTGATGTACTCGATGAAGGGGATGCGCCAATCTTCCTCGATGATTAGGACCTCTCGATCCGGTCCATGATCTTTATTGTTGGCAGGAGTTGACTTCTCGAAGTCGATCGTCCTCTTGTGGAGTTCCTGAACGAAGACTTCCGCTGGGACTTCTGCCCTGGTGGACCCCAACTTGGATAATACGTCAGCGGCGACGTTGTCGTCACGGACTACCCAATGATACTCGATGCCTGCGAATTTGTTCTCTAACTTGCGTACTTCCTCGCAGTAAGCATCCATGTTATCCTTCTGGCGATCTCAGTCCTTGTTGCAGTGGTTGATGACGACAGAAGAGTCGTCGTAGACCATTGATCACTTGATTCCCATGGAAATCGCCAGTCGTAACCCATGTAGCAACGCTTCGTACTCTGCTTTGTTGTTGGATACCTTCCAGAAGATTTGCAGAACGTACTTGAGTTGATCGCCCTTGGGTGAGATGAAGAGTACTCCTGCGCCGGCGCATTCGAGCTTCAGAGAGCCGTCGAAGTACATAATCCAATGCTCAGGTCTACCGACCGGGATATAAACTTGATTTTCGCACCATTCAGCCATGAAGTCTGCCAGGACCTACGTCTTGATGGCCTTCTTGGATTTGAACTCGATGATGAGTGCTCCGAGCTCGACTGCCCACTTTGAAATTCGCCCTGTGGCGTCCGGGTTATGTAAGATTTCTCTCAAGCCAAACTCTGTGACAACTGAGATGGTGTATGTGTCGAAGTAGTGGCGCAGCTTCCTTGATGTGATGAGTAGTGCGTAGAGTAGTTTCTGTACCGCCGAGTACCAGGCCTTGGATTCAGTAAGGACTTCACTGACGAAGTACACCGGTCTCTGTACAGGGTATGCGTGATTGTCTTCAGGCCTCTCGACGACCAGCGCTGTACTCACCACATGGGTGGTTGCTGCGATGTAGAGTAGTAGCTCTTTGTCATCATCATGCGAAGCGGTAAGTATTGGCGGTTTTTGCAGGTGCTGCTGAAGATTCTTCAATGCTGCCGCCGCCTCCTCCGTCCATTGGAACTTGTCTCCCTTCTTCAAGAGCTTGAAGAAGGGTAAGCCTCTCTCTTCGAGTCGTGAGATGAAACGATGTAGTGCCGCCATGCACCCAGTAAGCTTCTGGATGTCTTTAATCGTCTTTGGAGCCTCCGTAGCGGTGATAGCGTTGATCTTCTCCGGGTTGGCCTCAATGTCTCGGTGGCTGATGATGAACCCGAGTAGTTTCCTAGAGGGTACTCCAAAGACGCACTTCATTGGATTGAGCTTCCAGTGCCACTTCCGCAGGGATGCGAAAGTTTCTTCCAGGTCCGCGATGAGATCGTCGGGATTCCTGGTCTTTACAACCACGTCATCCACGTATGCTTCTATATTGCGGTGTAGTTGCTTCTCGAGGCAGAGCTGGATAGCACGCTGATAAGTCGCTCCGGCGTTTTCAACCCGAAGGACATTGTAGTGTTGGCGTCGGCCCCGTAGGGAGTGATGAACGCCGTCTTGATCTGATCCTCCCCTTTCAGTGATATCTGGTGATATCTTGAGTAGCAATCAAGAAAGCAAAGCAGAGCGTAACCAGCAGTAGAGTCGATGACCTGGTCGATGCGCGGGAGCCCAAAAGGGTCCTTGGGGCAGTGCTTGTTCAGGTCGGTGTAGTCGACACACATCCTCCACTCGTTGTTGTTTTTCTTCCGTACCAGGACTGGGTTTGCTAGCCAGTCGAGATGGAAGACTTCCTTGATGAAATCCTAGGGCGAGTAGTTTCGCCACTTCTTTCAGGACTGGGTTTGCTAGCCAGTCGAGATGGAAGACTTCCTTGATGAAATCCTAGGGCGAGTAGTTTCGCCACTTCTTTCTTGATTGCATCCCGCTTGTCGGATGCGAATCGTCGTAGTCGCTGCTTCTTGGGGGTAGCTTTGGGGTCGACATTTAAGCTGTGCTCGATCAGGTTCCTTGGCACTCCTGGCATGTCCGTGAGTTTCCACGTGAAGATGTCGCGGTTAGCTTGTAGGAACCTGACGAGCGCGTCTTCCTATTTGGGAGTCAGGCTAGCCCCGATCTTGGTGGTCTTGGACTGATTGCCTTCCATTAACTCTGCGTCCTTTGTTGCCAAGTCGTCGAGGGTAGTCACCTTGAGTGGCCCTGACTCCTTTGTAGGAATCTCGAGCTCTGTCTTCCTTAGCTTTTGGGCGGCTGTGAAGATTTGAGCCATAGAGTTCGGCACCTGAGTGGTGGCTGCGAACTCTACGGCTTCTCTGTCGCAGTCGTATGATCGCCTCAAGTTGCCATGGAGGGAGATGACGCCCTTGGGTCCTGGCATCTTGAGGACGAGGTAGATGTAGTGGGGTATGGCCATGAACTTGGCCAATGCAGGGCGTCCGAGTATGGCTTGATACGAAGTTTCAAAGTCTGCCACCTCGAACTTGACGTACTCTGTCCTGTAGTTCTCCGGAGTGCCGAATGTTACTGGTAATGTGACTTGGCCCAATGGGAGACTACCATTGCCAGGAACAATGCCGTAGAACGGGGGTGTGAGCAACTTCTCGATGTCGAGACCCATCCTCTTCAGAGTGCCGGAGAATAGCACGTTCAGGCCAGCGCCACCGTCGATGAGCACCTTGGTGAGCTTTGACCCCGCCACTGTGGGATCCAGGATGAGTGGTAATTGTCCTGGTTCGTCATAGCTGTTCCACGGGTCCTCTCTTGAGAAGGTAATTGGGACCTCTGAGTACTTTAGGTACCGTGGAACAGCTGGCTCGACTGCCATGATGTGGCGTATGCCGAGCTTGTGGTTCCTCCGAGTTGGGAAACCGTAGTCACCTCCGATGATGACCATGAGAACTTGGTCCGCCTTTTGGAAGCGGGAGGTCTCGTCGTCTTCATTGTCGTCGTCTGCCTTTTCCTTGTTCTTGGTGGCAGGGTCGAGTGGTTCTCTTGCTGGTTTCTTCTTGCCCTTTTCTTCACGCGGCTGCTGTGCGTTGGAGATCGTAGCATTGACCCATGGTGTGCTTATGCTTTGGGTGCATTGGGCACGACCTATCCATGATCTTCTCCACGTCGGTCTTGCCAGGGTAGTTCTTCTTCTGGCTTCTCATGCCGCTATCCAATGTTGCAACTGTATCACTGGGCTTGCGCATGTTGTGCTGATAGTTTTGGGCTTTAGAGTTTCCCTTCTCCTTGCCCTTGGGGGGACCGTACTTTTCAGGGTCACGGTCCTCCTAATCAGCCCATGCTTCAACTTGACTACGTAGAGCTTCCAGGGCTTGGGGCGATGCAGGCCGAACTGCCTGTCGAAATATCGGTTGGTGATGCCGTTCTGAAATAGATCGATGCAATCGCGATCAGATACGTCCACCACCAGGGTCTTGATTTTCATGAAGCAGCACATGTACTCGCGGAGGTTTTCATTGTGCTGCTGCTTGCACATGGCCAGATCATGACGAGTCTTGGGTCGGTTGAAGGTGCCTTGGAAGTTCGCTATGAACATCTTCTTCAATCGCTCCCACGAGTCGATGGATCGCCGTGGCAAGTTCTCGAACCATGTGAGCGGGGCGGGCTCGAGTGCTAGTGGGAAGTACCGGCACTTGATTGCACTGTTGCCGCCCGCGCATTCGATGGATGTAGAGTAGATGCACAGCCATGACTCAGGGGAGGTCTTGTCGTCGTATTTCTCAAAGCCTGCTGGCTTAAAATGTTGTGGATACGACGCCATCCTGATGTCTCTGGAGAACATCGGGTACTCGTCGTCCTCTTCCTTGTAGCCTCGCTCTTCGTCGCGCCTTCTGGAGTCGATAATGGACCGTGCCTCGCGATTGGCGTTGATGGTTCTTCTTAGATCGTCGTTGTTTGCCGCCCGGTGTGGAGATGAGGCCCGAGCTCCTTCGTTGCGACTGGCATTGGGCCGTGGCTGATCTCGTCCAGTCGCACGATTGTCCTCTGGGCGATTTGGCACTACGTCTCTTCCACGGCTTGTGCCTCTTTCACGATGTGCACCTCCTTCACGGTTTACGCCTCCTAGGCGGCTTGGAGCCACCGTTTGGAGTTGTTTATCTCGTCCGCGGTGGCGGGCGCTGCTGTTGACTTCTTCGCTAGCGGCTGGCCGCTCACTGCGGGTCGATGAGGTGGCGAGTGCTTTGTCAAGAGTACGGATCATGGCATTGATCCACTCGAGTGCGGCTGCAGACTGGGGAGTACGCGGCAAGCTGCGGATGTGGTAAGCGATCTCCATGGCGTTGGCCATGGGGGAGTCGTAGCAAGCCACCCTTGCGAATTCGTGCGCGAGGTTGCGCCCGGCGAGTCGGCGATCGCGGGCGTCCAGGCGTTGCAGAGCTCTCTGGTTGTTTCTGGTTACCCTTGCCGCTTCTTGCTGTGTTGTTTCTCCATCAGGCGCGAGTTCGTCTTCGGAGATATCAGCCTCTAGCTCGAATGTCCAAGCCGGGTCATCTTCTTCTGCGAAGACCTCAGCGTTGGCGTCAGCGTTGGGATCAGCTGCGGCTGGGGCTGCTCCTCCGGTGTCAGCCATGAACACCTGTCGACTTGGCCCGACAGAGTCAGTAGTCGTTGGGGTGAGGAGTTCTGTGGTGCTCTCCTCGTCTTCTTCTAACGGTGTGCCGTGTTGGAACGGCAGGTCGTCAGTAATGTCGGACCCAAAGAGTACAAAGACCTGGCGGGACTCGTAGACTTCCCGGGGTGTCTTGTCTCTTGGGTACACGACTCTTCCTTCCGACGTGGCATGGATCACCAGGTCTTGCCCGCCGTCTTCTTGTAGATCTTCTTCGTTCGAGTCCGAGTTGTACACGGGGTTCACCTATGAGTTGAAGTTAGCATGACCTGTCGTGACTCGGACTGGGATGTCCCGCTCCGAGTCCAGGGCGGACTCGAACTGGCTCTGCAGTGCCTCGCAATAGGTGTGGGTCGAGTTGCGGAGTCCAAACGGGAATTGGGGTGGGAGGGTTTTCGCGGTCGTAATTGACTCGGACTCATGCCCGCGGACAATGTCCGCCAGAGTGATCTCGCCGAGTTGTTCGGCCAGATCTTCCATGACGTGTGCTGGTTCTTCCTTCTTCTCCAGGGGTGTCTCGAGGTAGCTGTAGAAACCACCCGAGCCGTCTGCGACGTAGACCCATGAGCCGAAGTTGAACCTTGTGCCTTCCTGAGGCGCTTCCGATTGGATGTAGGTCACCACTGCGTTCTCCACGGGATCTTCGAGGAAACCCCTACCTGGCGCGCCAGATGTCAGTGTTCTACCGTCGATCCTACCGAGGGGTATCCCGAGGTAGTAGATTTCAGGTGGGGTTTCACCGAGATAAGGAACGCAAAGGCCAAGCAACACAGGATTTTAGGCAGGTTCGGGCCGCCGAGATAGCGTAATACCCTACGTCCTGTGTGTTGGTTTGTATTCAATGGATGTGTATATTCTTTGGAGAGGGTCCCTGCCCAGCCTTACATACACGGCGAGCAGGGTTACAAGGTCGGTTCCGAGTAGAATCCTAACCTCTTATAACTCGTAGAGTGCTTTACAAGCCAATCCGAGTAGTTTACAAGTCATACGACTAGTTTCCATAACGAGGAGAGTCCTTGCAGTACTCTACTCGTAGTCTTCACGCTTGGTACGACTCCTTCAAAGATCATCCATGAGTCCTTGTAGGCCCATGGTCGTACCTCCAACAGTAGGAAATGCTAGAAAATTAGTGGAAGATACTAGATAATGTTTGAGACTTAATATTTTTTAGAAAATGCTAGAAAATAGTAGGAAATTCTAGAAAATTAGTGGAAAATACTAGACAATGTTTGATACTTAATATTTTTTTATTTTCAGTGAAAATGGATCCTTTCAATAACAACGAAGACTACATGCATGAGATCATTCGTGGTGGCGGTGGCTCGTACGTACCTCCCGTTGAGAATGAACAAGGACCTGAGGACGATGGCAGGCAGTATTTGAACTTGAATTCTGATGTGGAGGGAGATAGTAATCAGGAGGAAGATAGTAATCATTAGCAAGGTAGTGATGAGGAGGAAAATCAAGAAAATGCTGAGGAAGTCGTGGTAATACAAATTTGATTCTATCTATGTACATACATTAAATATTATTTTTACATGTATTAGTTAGTTGATATATATTTTTGCAGATAGCAGAATCAATGAAGAAAAAACGGAAACGTTGATCTAAGAGGAAGATGGAAGGCCATACGACCATCACGGCAGTGGCTGATAACGGCGAGCCGACATACCCTCCTGGCGTCAAGACAATGTTTGTAAATCAAGTGGGCGCTCTTGTGAGGGAAAACGTGCCCATAAAGTACAGGCTATGGAAGAGAATGAAATCAAGTGACAATGAAGAAAATATTGTTCCACTTTCGGAGAAAGCTATGTTATGGAAAGAGATAAAGGATCATTTCTTCTTTCCGGAGGGAAAAGAAGATAAAGTGATGAAATGTGCTTTTCAGAAGATGGCTATTCAATTCCAGACCTTCAAGAAGAAGTTGGTTGGAGAGTTTGTCAAAAAGGATCGGTACAACCAGCTCCCAACTTGGACATCAGTCCCGCCTCCCAGCGTCGTAGCAGTGTCGGTGACACAGAGCAACCACGTCTGTACCCCATTGATTCCATCACGGTGAGTACCAAATGTGAGCTTCTGTATCCTGTTGGGAAAAAGCTCAAAGTTTGTGCTGAGGGTTTAGCAGAACTACCTGTACAAGGGTAGATATTGCATTGCCGGCCGATTCCTGAAGGATACGCCAAAGTCCAGATTGATCGGTTGAAGGATGGCTGGGATGATGTAGAGCTCCCAATCCCTTTAGGTCCAGAAGAAATAGAGCTACAACATGCCGTAAGCATCTGAGTCGCTTGGCCAAAACGTGATATAAGATTGGTGGAAGGCGCCACAGGTTCCGCTCAGAGGTCCAGACAAAGATCACCAACGCCAGCTGACAGGAATCAAAGCGGTGGTCCACGTTCTCCACCGGCTGCACGGGACCCAGCATGGATCCGACGTCACCAGCAGCACACAACGACCCAGCCCCGCCATCACCAGCAGCACACAGCGACCCAGCCCCGTCATCACCAGCAGCGCACAGCGAGCCAACAACTCCATCACAAGTCGTAGAACAGCGAGAGAGGAAGGCACACACGATACCTTTGGGCCGGCCACCTTCTAAGCAGCAGAGCAGGAAGAAAGAGAAGGTTGTGGACGTGGAAGAGGAAGTGGACCCAGTTCGAGCCTTCTTCGATGCACAGAAGGAGAAGAGGATGGCTTTGAAAAAGAAGCTAGAAATAGATCCAATTGGGAAAGCACACTTCATGAAAGAGACGACCACGCCAAGGGAGAGACAGAATGAATCGGATTATGATCGGTAGATCAGAAAGTTCCACGCCAACCCCAAGAACCTAAAAAGAAATGCAAAACCGATTCCCCAGCTCAGAGAACAATCACAACAATCGATCGCTCCGTTGGTAGTGCAGAACGAGGAACGTCCAAATGAATCAACAGATCCGATGACCATGGCTGGGATGATAATTCTAACGGATTTGACAAAGGCTCAGTTGTTAGGGAATGCCGTACTAGAAAAAAAAGGTCGAAAGAAGTTTGTACTAGGTGAGCCTCTCATATGGCCAGAGTTATTACCGTATCTACAAACGAGAATGGCTGCGTTGCACAAGTGGTATATGGTCCATTCTAAAACGGAATCTTGGCGTTCCCAGCTCGGATAAGAGACGATCATTTTTGATGGGGAAATGACCAGGTATGGGTCAAGTTTGAGGCACTTTATGATTTGTACCATCAAGATGCCCTTCACAAGTGCCTCATGAGTGTATGGTGCATGTAAGTGTTTCTGCTCGTCTTATTATTTTATTTTTAATTGTTCCTTGTTTGTTGACTAATCCTTGATTTTGTGGTTTTTTTTTCCGTAGGCAAAAAATTAAAGTTGCCCACCAAAGAAACTTCCATAACATCGGTTTCCTGGACCCTGATGTTATACACGAGGAAACCGTCGCATCACGTTCTTGTCAAGTGGTCGACATTATATATAGAGGCCTACGTAAGGCAAATCATGTGTCCATTCATTCTGTTGCCATACAATCATCAGTGAGTCTTTCGTCACTTTTTCAATACCATCAGAATAATGTTAATTAATAACTATTATAATCAACATTAATTGGTTGGTTTTGTGAATGTATATGAATAGCTTTCACTAGATACTCTTTGCTATTGAGATTGAAACCCACACGGTCTGGATCTATGACTCGTTGAGGCAAGATAGATCCATGTACCAAAACCTCATCAACCTGATCAACAAGGCGTGGGCTCGCTTCTTAGAAAAACACTTAAAAATAAAACTCGACTCTCTTCGATTTAGGAGTGACCAAACGGTATGAATAGATTCTTACCTCTTTTGTCATTTAAAATAAACATTTAATTATTCTATGCCATAACTCATTTCCCTATAGTGCATGAGACAGGAACAAGGTAACAACTTGTGTGGTTACTACGTATGCGAGTGGATCGATAACTTTGTAAGTGAAAAGGGACAAATGTCGGCAGAAGCATTCGCGGTACGTGAGCACAATCAATTCTCCTAATTAATTTTAATTGATTATTGTTTTATTCTCACGTTTATATCTGGAAATGTTTACAGTAATTTATTATTGTTTCATTCTAACGTTTATATGTAATTTTTTAAAGTTATTTTTTTAAAATGTTATAGAAATGGTCCATGAAAGAAGATCTCATCGAAGAAGCTCGGGTCAGAGCAATTCAAGAATCTATCTGCGGATTCCAGCTAATATCGAGACTGGCATACAAGTGTAATTTGTAATATCTAGAATAAAACATGTATTTTGTTGGATCTTTCAAGTATTAGTAGTAAACTCTATATATGTATGTATGTATATATATATATATAATATTAATGCGATATCATCGTAATATAAATACGTGCAATGTAGTAGTACAGGTACGTATAGTCGCATTGGGTATAAATACGCATAAAACCAAAACGAATAGAAAAGGAAACAAATAAACGAAAAAAAGAGGTTAGTACTGGCTGGTATTACCAGCCGGTACTAAACCGCCCGCCAGGCCCCGTGCGGAGTGTGGCGGGTTAGTACCGGCTGGTATCCTGGTGATACCTGATACCAGCCGGTACTAACCGGCGCACGTTAGTATCGGCTAGCTGCGACCGGTACTAACGTGCGCCACGTTAGTACCGGACATTTAGTACCGGTCACAGCGACCGGTACTAAGCGGTCCTGTGACCGGTACTAAAGGCCAATTTTCCCGTAGTGGGCGCGATGAAAAAATACCTCGTCAACCGTGCCAACAGCCTACATCCTTCACAAACCCCAGTCAACGGAGCCGAATTAAGTGAGCGCCTCCAACAAGCAAAGGGTGTCGTTTGTCTGGCGTCGAGTCCTTTTAGTTTCAAGGGTTCAGCTCGTTGGAGTCGAACATCACCCACGAGGGGCTGACTGTTGAGACGCGTATCACATAAACTCCACCATTCGCTTGTTATCCTGGCGCTTGAACCGAATCAGCCTGTGATTCGGTCCATCGCGCGTAGCAAAAGAGGATGTGATTCGACCTGGCGTTTGAACCGAATCAGCCCATGATTCGGTCCATCGCACATAGCAAAAGAGGATGTGATTTGACCTGGCGTCCGAACCGAATCAGCCCATGATTCGGTCCGGCACGCATAGCAAGAGAAAACGTGATTCGGACCGGCGTTCGAACCGAATCAACCCGTGGGTCGGTCTTTGACGCAGACCGAAGAGATGCCCGACTCGGCTTCTCACTTGAATTGGCTCATGATTCGGTCCCTGCTAGGACTTGAACAAAGTCTGGGGCTCAGCTCATTTCACATGCCGTATCATCCCGCGTCCTTGGTACCATTTACAGGCCGAGTCAGAATCAGGATCGGCGCTCTAACGATTTTGTGTTTCTTCGTTGCCATAAGGGTCACGTTCGGGTGAGGGAGAACGGAAGGCTCCGCCTGCAAACCCCAGCAGAGCAGCAAACCAACGTGATGGAGCCAAGCCACAAGGAGGCGAGAGCGCTGTCAGCTCCCGAAGACAGCTCAGCACATACAACTACAAATTCAAGTCGGAATTGGCCTCTTCGTGTAAAATTCCATTTGTATCCTATAAAGTAGAATATTATTGGAACAAATAGGACAGGTCCCCGTCTCCCTATAAAAAGGAAGGGGAGCACCTCCTTGTGGGGGTTCCGAATTTTTTTAGATTTTCAAGAGCAGGGCTTATAGATGTGCCGGCTGCCAGCGTCTCGTGCTCCAGATCAGCAGAGCGAAGGAGCTACTAGTGGCGGGCCCCACGACAATTAAATGCAGTGCCTGGCTCAACTGTGATGGACAGCAAATAGAAAACCAGGAAAGGATGGCAACGGCCCCACGAACACCCGTGCGCCCGCCTTCTGTCGCCGTTTCGCGAGACGCCCGCGGAGAGATTTTTTCCTACCTTCTCTCCTCCACCGCAGCTTGTGGCTGACGAGGCGAACTAATCGCCCACCCATAATACTTGCTCGAACAGTGGGTGCATTTTTTCTTCCTATCATTGAGCAATTGTTGTACCTTCTTTTCGTGCGTGGCTTTTGAGCAAGCTTGAACGCCAACAGTAGTGGCACCCTCGCATCCTTGGGCACTCCGAGTCTACCAGCGACGGCAGCGTCCCCGCAAGCGCTTGATTTCGTTCGTCAGCCTATGTGGAGATCACTGCCTGGCACTGCAGCTGCCTGCCAGGCTGCAACCCACCGAACCAAAATCTTGTTTTGTTAATCCGCCTCACCTGCCACACTCGTGTGCTATGCCTCGATCTCTGGTGTGCCAGTGCGGCACCACCCGAAAGGTTAGGTGGCATGGATTTGTTTTAAGGTTTTAATACTACCTTTAGGGTTGTCTTTTGTATTATTGTTGTTGCATGCGGCATGATATGGGAAAGCACATGCATCCTGCGACCTGCACCCGATGCAGTCCCACGTTGGAGCCACTCGAGGCAGCCCATGCATGAGGTTAACTTCACACAAGTTTGCTTATCCTAAACTACTTAGCAGAACCCTACTTTTGTGCTGTAGCCACCACTCCTGCAATCACCATCTTCTTCTCAGTCTATGGGCGTCCTCCATGGTCGGGTACAGGTGACAGCCCGAACCAGCGCGGCACCACCGTCCACCGACCACCGGCAATTTGAAGTGGCATTGATTTGTTTTAAGGTTTCAGTACTTCGCCTTTAGGGAGTCTCTTACTCATTTGTATTCCTGCGCGCTGTACATGATGCGGTTCCACATGAAGGTTGGAGCCACTCGCGCGCGGCGGCCCCATGTGGTTGATTTGTTTAACACACGTATGCTGATCTTTAAACTACTAGTACCACCATCGTCACCAGTCCAGCCCATCGACACTACGGGAAACTGGGCACGGCAAAGCCTGAAAGGCACACGGCGAAGCCGTTTGCCGTGTGCAAAAGGCTTTGCCGTGTGCAAAATGGCACACGGCAAACCGTGCGACGGCAAACAGCTGTTTGCCGCGTGCCGTAACACGGGCACACGGCGAAGATGTTTGCCGTGTGCCACGTGTCTTTGCCATGCGCCATAATTGGCACACGGCAAAATAAAGTTAACTGACGGTGGGCACCGTAAAGCGCCTGTTTGCCGTGTGCCGCGTGTCTGGCACACGGCAAACAGCCTCGTGTTTGCCTTGTGCCACGTGTCAGGCGCACGGCAAACAGCTGTTTGTTTGCCGTGTGCCACGTGTCAGGCAGACGTGTCAGGCACACGGCATACACCTGGCTTTTTGCCGTGTGCCAGGTGTCAGGCACACGGCAAACACCTGGCTGTTTGCCGTGTGCCACGTGTCAGGCAGACGTGTCAGGCACACGGCATACACCTGGCTTTTTGCCGTGTGCCAGGTGTCAGGCACACGGCAAACACCTGGCTGTTTGCAGTGTGCCTTGACCTTTGCACACGGCAAACACCCTTCTTTTTTTTTTGCTGTTTTTGCTTTTAATGTCCCCCAATCACATGCAGTTCATATTCATTACAATTAACATCCCAGGCAGTTTATATGCATCACAGACAATCAAATATCGCTCACAAACACCATAAGCCATACACAGCCACATAAAAAGGTTCAAACAAGTTCATACAGCGTCCATAGTCGATACAAGTTCATACATCGTCCAGAGTCGATACAAGTTCATACAAAGTTCATCCGAGAGTCCAGATGATACATACCGCTCACTCGTCTGCCGGCGGCTGAGTCGGAGGCGGAGGCTGCATACCCCAAGCCCAGGGCGGCGGCACCTGCGACGACGACAGCGGAAGCTGACACGGCAACGACGGAGGCGGCGCCCACTGAGGCGGCGCCCCTGCCACGGTTGAGTCAGCGGCCCGTGCCACGAGCGAGCCTGCATCCCCTGCGGAGACGGTCCACGGAGGCGACATATCTGGATTGATTGGCCCTTCATTGGATGCCGCCGATGGAGGCTGTCCAAAGTTGAAGATAATGAATGTGTTAAGCTAAGTGATTTTACTAAGTCATTGGTTTGTATACTATAACAAATGAAAGTAAACGGCTATGAAGTCACTCGCAGGAGTCGGATTACCGCCACGAGCTCCAAGTGGTGGACCGGACAGTGACAGCGGTGGCTGCAGATAGCCCAAGGACTGCATGTACTGAGCATAGGCCTCCCATTTCCTTGCATTCTCCTGCTCAATCCTTTTTGTCTGGGCCGCAAGTGCTCCTGGACCGTCGCCTGGACCTACGCCTCCATCTGGGCCTACAAAATATGATGCATGGGTTAGAATACGAAGCTAACGTGTGTAAAGCGCTTGAACGACGAGTGCAACAGAAATAACCTTGAATTGCTCCATCTCTATTTGTACGGCGCTTCGCCTCGGTCGTATAGGCGGTGTGGAGTCGGTTTGCCGAGCACGAAGTTGCGAGAGAGTGGGAGTACTAGCTGTGTCGATCACGCTGCCAGCCATAACGTACCGCCCATGCTTCTTGCTTCCTTCCATCCTCATGACGGTCTCTCCATCAATGGGCTCCGTGTGTGGATCGAAATCCGGCCCCCTCGCCGCCTTTGCCATCTCGGCGTAGTCACTCAGGCGGCTGTGGACAGAGGAGTTGCTGTATGCCGAGGGGGGTCATCCGGGTTGTACGTGACATCGGAGGTCGCCTTCCCCTTTTTTGAGCAAGCATAAGCCCCGAGGATGCTAATTTCTTGGCTATGTTCCTGCGACTGCGGGAAAAGGCATATTGATTAGAAATTCTGCAGAATTTAGTGTTGGAATAAATAAGTAAAAACACGTACCCATTTTTTCTGTACCCCTTGAGGTTGCTGCTGCCTTGGTGGTGTGATGATCCTCCCATCATCCCACGCCGCACTCGACCACCCTTACTCTTCTCCGTGAAACCCTCCGTCAACCACTTGTCGACCACCATACCCCAGCACCGATCATTGTTAGCTAGCCACCACGGAGGCACCTGCACGCCATCAAGTACGCCATCAAGGCACTACGGAGGCACCGATAATTGATCAAAGCAATTAAATGTTGAACATTTACCTTTAGAAATTGTTCCTTCGTCAGCATCATTCTTCTCGCCTCCACTTTCGGCACGCTCCGCCTCTCGCGTTTAGGCGCATGGTGAGCCCAACACTGTATGATGGCACACAGCTTCGTCTCGTACCACATATCGGCCACCAGCTTGCGGCAGGCCGTGTCAGCCACCTGGATCGCCTGGTTCAACGTTCCATCCAGCGGCTTGTAGAATTCCTGCACAAATCACATGATGTATTAGTAATTTCAAAAATAATTGATGAATGCGATGTAACACGAAGAATACTTACAAACAGCTCGAGCACAACCCGTCGCGCCTTGCTCCCAAACACCTGCCCATTCTCATCTAGTTCCAAGTCCTGGGTGGTCGCGTAGTCCTCCCACGACCACGCCTGGCTGCTCTTGGCCCCCTTTCTGTATGACGTCAGGGTAGTGCAACCTGCAAAGCTGGCCTAGAATGCCGTTGGGAAGGCGAGAGTGACCGCCTGGCTCCACAACCTCAAAGCCCCTACCAAATGTAAAAAAAGACAAATTTATTAGTTTTAATTATACATAAAAAGATGAGAACAAATATTAGTAAGAACATGTCAAGTTAATTAGTTAATTACCTGGGAGGGTCGGGTGCAATAACCGGCCGTTGAGCCATAGATATGGGTCGTCTCGGGAGGGAAGAGGAGCCTCGCAACCAAACTTTAGGTGAGTCGCCTCCCTCCGCCCCCTCCCCCCCTCCTGCTCCTCCTCCTCCTCTCCCTTCCCCTCCTGGTCCGCCTCCTCCTCTCCCTCCCCCTCCTGGTCCGCCTCCTCCTGCTCCGCCTCCTCCTACTTTGCATCCTTCTCTCGGTCGTCCTCCGCACTAGAGCTGTGCTCAGAGGGTATAGGCGAGGGCGCCCTCCTGCGAGTACTCCTCCGCAGTCTCTCCACTGTAATTAAAAAGAGTTTTGTGTAAGTACAGGTATTAGAAAGATCACTGTAATTAAAAAGACCAAGTGTAAGTACCATCAGCCGCCGACGACCTCGCTAAAAAGATCTAAACCCTTCCCTTTTCCTCCGCGTAGCTAGGGTAAGTTTCCATAGTCTACTCTGATCTGGGACAGAATTTCGGCAGCACCTCCCCGCTGTTCTCCAAATACACGTCCGAGAGGGAGATTGTGTATCCGGAGAACACCGGGGAGATGCTGCCGAAATCCTGTCCCAGATCGGAGTAGACTATGGAAACCTACTCTAGCTGTGCATCCTTGGGCTGTCCAAATAACGTGGACAATTTGAAACAGATACGGTCATAGATATGCAAAGTTCTGCATATTTCCAACCGTATCTGCTTCGAACGGGAGACGCCTAACTGGGTTATGTGATCTACGAACATGCATGTAACGCGAGCGTGATTGCGGTGCTTACGGTG
The DNA here is from genome assembly GCA_015476505.1 of Urochloa ruziziensis. Classification (NCBI taxonomy): domain Eukaryota; kingdom Viridiplantae; phylum Streptophyta; class Magnoliopsida; order Poales; family Poaceae; genus Urochloa; species Urochloa ruziziensis. The sequence goes on along the minus strand of CM027120.1, from coordinate 8,110,096 downwards.
GGTCGGCGGTGTAGGCGTGGCCGGCGTGGTGTAGACTCGCGGTCCCGCTCTCGCTACGGCTCCCGCTCCTGGTACCGCTCTGGCTCCGACTCCCGCTACAGCTCCGGCTCACCTAGAGGCTCAACGGCGGCGAGGCAGAGATGGGCTCCCGTGGACGGTGGCTTCTGCACATCAAAAATTCAAAGAAATAAAACTAATTAAGCAATAAGAAAAAAACATACCCTCCACAACTAATTATAACTAAATTAAGCAACTTAATTAAATTAAATCAAACAACTAATTAGAACTAAGCAACTAAATAAAAAATAAAAAAAACTCACCAGCCGGCCGGTGAGGTCGTGGTGGAGGTGGCCGTGTGTGTGTGAGTGTGTGTGTGCGTGTGTGCGGGGGAGAGGGGTGGCGTGTGTGTGTGAGTGTGTGTGTGCGGGGGGCAGGGGCCGGTGGTGGCGGTGGGCGGCGGCGGTGAGGCCGGCGGCGGCGCGGCCGGGGGAGGGGGAGCCGCCGCGGCGGCCTGGCCAGCGGCGGCGAGGCCGGCGGCGGCGGCCGGGGGAGGGGGAGGCGTGGCGGCGGCGCGGCCGGGGAGGCCGGGGCGACGACGGCGATGGGGGAGACGCATCGGCCGGGGGAGGCGGCGGCGGAGGAGGCGCCGGCCGGCCGGGGGGAGGAGCGGCGGCGCGGAGGACAGGGAGGCGGCGGCGCGGTGCGGGGAGCAGCGGCGGCGCGTGTGTGTGAGTGTGTGTGTGCGTGTGTGTTCGGGGTGGTGTGGCCCGAGGTTAAGTCAAACCCTAACCTTTTGCCGTGTGCCCAGATCCAGGGCACACGGCAAAGGTTTTTTTAAAATATCGAGCGCGTCGATCGGATGATCCGATCGACGCGAGAAGGGCGCAGTCGGATCATCCGATCGATCAGGGGATACATCCCGTGCGTACAACATCGATCGGACGATAGGCTATTGCTCCGACCTCGTCCTCCCCAGCCCGATCGGATCATCCGATCCATACAACTACGACTCGTGCCTTGTTCGTCGTTGATGCTCGATCGGACGATAGGCGATAGCTCCGACCGCGTCGTCCTCTGCTCGATCGGATCATCTGATCCGTACAATCTTGCTGCAACTCCTCACCTGTTCGTCGTTGATGCTCGATCGGACGATAGGCGATAGCTTCGACCGCATCCTCCTCTGCTCGATCGGATCATTCGATCCGTACAACATATTCTTTAAATTTTTTACGTGTTTGTCGTGTGCTCTGGATCTGGGCACACGGCAAAGAGCAAAAGCTAATGTTTGCCATGTGCCCCCCCCCCCCCCCCCCGCAGGGCACATGGCAAACATCAATCGGACGATAGGCTATTGCTCGGACCACGTCCTCCCCAGCCCGATCGGATCATCCGATCCATACAACTGCGACTCGTGCCTTGTTCGTCATTGATGCTCGATCGGACAATAGGCGATAGCTCCAACCGCGTCGTTCTCTACTCGATCGGATCATCCGATCCGTACAATCTTGCTGCGACTCCTCACTGGTTCGTCGTTGATGTTCGATCGGACGATAGGCGATAGCTCCGACCGCGTCCTCCTCTGCTCGATCGGATCATCCGATCCGTACAACATATTCTTTAAATTTTTATGTGTTTGCCGTGTGCCCTGGATCTGGGCACACGGCAAAGAGCTGTCTAACGTTTGCCGTGTGCTCTCTCGCAGGACACACGGCAAACATTTTCTGCCTAAGCAAAAAAAATTTTAAAAATACCAAACGGATTCAAAAAATTACCAAATTTGGGCATGAACATGCCTAAGCAAAAAAAAAATTTAAAAATACCAACCAAATTTTCAAACGTCACGTTGCTTCAAATCACAACATCTCTTTCACAACTCTTAGATCTTCTCCCGAGAAGCTTCAGTTTGTAAAGAGTCAATGCGTCAACTTGCTCGAAACCTTCTACATTTTTTACCATAGCCTCTATGTATGAAAACATGACATCACGCCAAAATTTATAATTTTTTGACCTTTTCTGTATTTTTAAAATTTTTTAAACGAACCAAGCCCAAATTCGAGCACACAGTAAGCGAACAATATATTCAAAATTTGATTCCATCTAATGTTGGCATCATATTAGTCTTAAGAATCCGAATAACATTTTTTCGAACATTACATTACATTATTCAAAACGCTTACAGTTCAAATTTGCCGTATCGGCAAAATTAAAAATAATGATATAAAATGATTAAATATAGCAAACAGACCGCAAAACATGCACAAAACTAACATGAAATAATACATGGACAAATAAGTTAGTAAAAAAATTTTGGAGGCAAAATTCAAACATGCACAAAACTAACATGAAATAATACGTGGCACGGGCACACGGCAAACAGGAAGGCTTTGCCGTGTGCCTGGTAGTGGCACACGGCAAAGCTGACGGCCGACACAACGGCTGTTTGTGGTGGCCTGTTTGCCATGTGCCTGACGGCAGGCACACGGCAAACAGGTGGCTTTGCCGTGTGCCACTTGTTTGCCGTGTGCCAAGTCTTTGCCATGTGCCACGTTGGCAGGCACACGTGTGCCCGCGAAGAGGCACACAGCAAAGCCGTGGGCACACGGCAAACAACCGATTTCCCGTAGTGATCGCCGAGATAGAAGCCACCCCAGGCCGGCATCACCCGGTTCTATCTCCGGCTGTAGGCTACTGTTCTCTCTGATAAGCTATAACCAGCACACCCTGAAACCATTGCATCTACTCGCCCACCGGCGTTCCTGCCTTCTTCACCTGCGTCCATTTCATCTAGTTGCCCACCGGCAACGGCAATCCCCGCCTCCACTAGCCTTCACAAACACCTCCGCCAATCGCCGGCCAGTATTGTCAGGCTGACGACATCTGTGCTGAGGCCGGATCAGTACGCCTGCAAACCACACATGGTGCATTCCTATCAACCACGAGGGCGTTTTATTTCCGGCCGTGGATGAACTTGCCGTCATCAGTTCAAATTTGAACCGGGATGGCTGTGTAAGGATGGTTTCCATGACATGGTAACTGAAGTGTGGTTGAGAGAGACTCGGGGGAACTTGCCCATACAAAGGTGGCAGAATAAGATAAGGAGGCTTCGTAGTCATTTGAGAGGTTGGGCTAAAATTTAGTAGGGGAAAATAAAAGAAAAAAAGTTTTCTGTTACAGAACCTAGATCTCTTGGATAGGAAGTCCGAAATTATGCTTTTATCACCACAAGAGTTAGAGTATAAACATTGTCTTTCTGCTGAGTTGACTAGCTTGCTTAGGGAAGAGGAGTTGTACTGGCTTCAGAGATCCAAAGCAAAAAGGTTAACACATGGGGATGACAATACGAAATACTTTCAGCTTCTTGCAAATGGTAGATATCGTAAAACTAGGATTCACCAATTAGAACAAGAGGAAGGGGTGATTACTGGAGAAGAAAATCTCAAAACTTTTATTACCAATTACTACAAGGAACTCTTTGGCGCTCCAGCTGTAAATCATTTTCAATTGGATGAGAATTTCACTTCTGACATCCCACAGGTTTCTGACTTGGAGAATGATCTGCTTACTGGTGCCTTTCTTGAAACAGAGATTAGAGAGGCAATTTTTCAAATGGAGCCTAATAAGGCGCCTGGGCCGGATGGTTTCCCTGCTGAATTTTATCAATATTTCTGGAAACTATAAAAATCGACCTTTTGGCTCTTTTTAATGACTTCCATCAAGGAAACTTGCCTTTGCACAACTTAAATTTTGGGATAATTACACTTCTACCTAAACGGGCGGAAGCAGTCAGGATCCAAGAATTTAGGCCTATTTGTTTGCTTAATGTAAGTTTCAAGATTTTTACAAAGGTTCTTACCAATAGGCTTAATTTGGTTGTGCAAAAGGTGATTAGTCCATCTCAAACAGCTTTTATGCCTGGTAGATATATTATGGAGGGTGTAGTTATTTTGCATGAGTCAATCCATGAGCTGCACAGGAAAAAGAAAGTGGAGTCATTCTAAAGTTAGACTTTGAGAAAGCATATGATAAGGTTAAATGGCCTTTCCTGCACCAAGTATTGCGCGTGAAAGGTTTTTCACCAAAATGGATTGCTTGGATAAACCAAATCACGTCCAAAGGGACGGTGGGGATTAAAGTGAATGATAGTATAGGTCACTATTTTCAAACAAAAAAGGGTGTCCGACAAGGTGATCCTTTGTCCCCCATTTTGTTTAATTTAGTGGTCGATGTCTTAGCCATTTTAATTGCACGAGCAAAAGATAATGGGGCAATCAGAGGGCTGGTTCCAAACTTGGTAGATGATGGCTTATCTATTTTGCAATATGCAGATGATACAATTCTCTTTATGGAAAACGACTTAGAAGAGGCTAAAAATATGAAGCTTTTGCTATGTGCTTTTGAGCAATTATCAGGCCTCAAGATCAATTTCCATAAAAGTGAAATGTTCTGCTATGGTGATGCTAGGAATTTGGAAAGGGAATACACACAGATTTTTGGTTGTGATTTGGGAAACCTCCCTTTTAGATACCTTGGTATTCCAATGCATCATAGGAAGTTAAGGAACTCTGATTGGAAAGAAGTGGAAGAGAGGTTCCAAAAAAATTAAGTGGGTGGAAAGGAAAGATGCTCTCGGCTGGTGGTCGTTTGCTTCTAATTAACTCTGTTCTTAGCAATTTGTCAATGTTTATGCTCTCTTTCTTTGAAGTGCCTCGAGGGATCCTAAAGAAACTAGATTACTACAGGTCTAGATTCTTTTGGCAAAATGATGGACATAAGAAAAAGTATAGACTGACAAAGTGGAGTGTGTTGTGTACACCAAAAGAACTTGGAGGTTTAGGAATCTTAGACCTCAACTTGCAGAACAAATGTCTGCTTAGTAAATGGATCATTAGAATTATTAATGAAGATGGAATCTGGCAAAAACTCCTTAGGAAAAAGTACTTGAGACACAAAACTCACGCAAGTAGAACACATGCCTGGTGACTCTCATTTTTGGTCTGGCTTAATGAAAGTCAAAAATGAAGTCCTGAATTTGGGTCGTTTCAACCTGGGTGATGGATCTCAAGTTAGATTTTGGGAGGATGCTTGGCTGGGTACCGCACCTTTTAAAAACCAATATCCAGACTTGTTTAATATTGTACGGAAAAAGAGCGCAACTGTGGCGACGGTACTTAGATCGAACCCACTAAACGTAGCCTTCAGAAGGTCCCTAGTTGGGAATAACTTACAAAATTGGCAACTTCTGGTAGCCAGGTTGGTGAATGTCCAACTAACAGACCATAGAGACACTTTTGTTTGGTCTTTACATCACAATGGTCGTTTTACAGTTCGATCAATGTACAGGGCGCTTGTCGTGCAGATTAATGTGTCGTGCAATAACATAATCTGGAAATTAAAATTGCCCTTAAGAATTAAAATCTTTATCTGGTATTTACTTAAGGGAGTTGTTCTAACTAAAGATAATCTAGCGAAAAGACAATGGAAAAGAAGTTTAAAGTGTTGCTCTTGTAACTTGGATGAATCCATACAACACCTTTTCTTTGATTGCCATATAGCTAGACTTATTTGGAGAACAGTGCAAGTTTCTTTTAACATTACTCCACCACACGATATTCAGCATATGTTTAATGGGTGGTTACAAGGAGTTAATAAGAAATTAAAGTACAAAATTCTCGTTGGGGCATCTTCCTTATGCTGGGCAATTTGGTTAAGTAGAAATGACATGATTTTTAACAATGCTCGAGCTGTTACTCCCATGCAGGTAATCTACAGAGGGACACATTGGATCCGGTTCTGGAGTTTGCTGTTAAAGGAGGAGGACCGACCCCAAATCGTTGGGGGGTGTCGTGTGCTTGAAACAACGGTCATGGAGATTTTTGCTTCCAATGGATGGTCTTTTAGCAATCGAATTGGCTCATAATTTTTGGTCTTTTTTTGGTTCGCCGTGTGCAATTGCGTCACGCTTTTTTGCCCACGTTTGGATCCTGCGTGTAATAATGAACAGCTTTATGCATTGGTTGATGCAGCGGCTGGAATATTAAAATATATTCCCGTTTCTAAAAAAAGTTCTTTCTCGTTTTTCTGGGCAATAAAAGACACAACCGTCCTAAGGTCTTTCTCGATTTTCTTCGCAATAAAAGGTACAACCCCAACCATGCATGTCACCTCCATTATTCGTCACTTTTGTATTGCACAATGCATGAATACTTACATATTTTTATATGAATAATGTTTATTATTATTGATGTACTTTTCGTTTGGGACTTTAAATATGATTTGATTTTTAGTAGAATATTCAGTTGAGTGGTTAATGTACATAAACAGAATTAGAATATATATTTGAATAATAAGTAGTAAGTAATGGATATATCATTTTACCATATTAAGATTTACTTTATTTTAATTATTCCACTCACAGGTTGCCACCACAACCACGTATATACATCGTCTCATATTGCCTTATGCCTATTGTAAGTTTTTCTAGCATGAATCCTACACCCGAATTGACAAATTTGATTTTGTGCCTGCCAACATATAGCCCTATCCGTTGCTCTCTCTCTCTCTCTCATAGGAGCTTCCCAATCGGGTTCATCAAAGATGTATCGTTGATTGTATGTGTTGTTTCCTCTTGTTGAACCCTACATGCATCTTGTTATGGTGTGCATGTCAAACATATCATCTTACCATAGTCGGAATTTTGATGTATTTTTTCTAATTATTCTCCATTTATATATTGTTACAACCAGTGTTCATATATCATCACCAATTATCTTATGTCTATAGTACTTTTTTCTAACTTGAACCCAACATATGGACTGGCAAATTTGCTTTTGTGGCTACTAAGATATAGCTCTCTCATTTTTCCTCTCCTCTATTCTTTATATCTCTGTCTGTTTGTACATATTTAATTTGAATGCCTTAGGAAACTCCCTTGTAGTCCCCCCGCCCCCCTATGCTGCAAGCGTAGAAGATGGATTATCGATTGTATATATTGTTTCCTCCCATCGAACACTACATGTAGCTTGTTAAGGTGTGTATGTGACACATCAATTTTTGAGGTGCTTTATTTCTATATCACATTGCCATTTTCTAAGGAGTACATTGGCATTTTTCTCTTCTAATTTTTTCAAGTTTTGATAATCCACAATGCCTTTTTTTAATGGTAGTGTGCTCCTTATGTGTTAAATGTGCTTCTTTATTGTTCCCCGAACATTTTTTTAGTAGTCATCGTCAAAGTCTAAATTTTACATTGTCTAAATGTCTTTTTGTTAGTAGTCGTATTGCAGCTCCATGATGACCTGGTCATGTCGTTATTGTTCCCTCCCTACTTCGTAATTGCAGCTCTATATTAATTTTAAATTAGAATTATTCTTAGAGTCGCTCATACATTGCAACTATTATTAGTCGTCTAATGCTAGAAGCAGGTCTTAAAGACCATCTTCCATCTTCTCGTGCGCACAAACATGTAAAAAATATGACTTATAGAGTTCTAAAAACTACGGAGAAAGATGGGTCCGAATATCCGCAGAAATGTGCAGAAATTCTGCACCTATCAAGTTAGCACAAGTTTGATAAAACTCAGTGCTGTGTATGTGCTAGATATCTCTGACAGGTTTGTTAGGTCATCTTGAGCACTTATGTAGGTAAAGCGAGTGATTTACCATTTAAATCTTCATCTAAGTCCATGCTCACATTTCCTTTCTTTATAGGGTGGGGTGTGCATACTTACTGTTTGTGTTTCAGAAAAAACTAAATTACATAAATTAGCAAAAGAAAAAGTACGGACGTAAGGGGATGCATAGACTATATCTTTCTTCTTTATGCAATGGTTATTCACGTGTATAGGATGTGTGGTTATATAAAACGTAGTAAATTATGCATTGCTAGATGAAGTATAACTACATTATGAAGGCACTTAAATTAGGATTTGTAACAGGTGTTGATTTGTTTAAAAAAAATCTGAATTTATATTTGTTAAGTGTATTAGATATCGACCTTGGGCTTTGTAGGCGCTTAAATGATAGAGATATTATATATAGTTGTATCCGATTAGGACTTGGTAAGAGGTCGGTGCTAGTTGATTTTTTGAAAATTCTGAATTTATATTTAGTATGTGTATTAGATATGGACTCTTTGAGCTATTGTAGGCCGTTTGATCTTCATAAAATCCGACGGCGTATATCCTTCTCTTTTTTAGATTAACGTGAGATTTTCTAGGCCCTCTCGATCAATCTGGTGGCTTCTTTTGCTTCTATTTTAATAAGACAATAATAGATTTGGGTTATACGTGCAGGTGCAACGCCTATCGTCATTAGGTTCTCTGGTTGCGTCGAGAGTGCCTGCACTGCAGCGAAGCGCAGCGCATCGCCTCCTCGACGGATCAATGGACTGAAGCAGCAGTGTATTCAGCGTGTACACAAGCGTCTGCCCCTCTGCCTCCGCTTCAGGTAAATTTGCATGCACGTTGACTGGTTTGACGCCACCGCCATCCTGAGATCATGTCGTCATGTTCGATTAAATTCAGTTGACTGCGGCGTGTGCCGTTTTAAAGCGATCCCCGTGGATCAAATGCGCATGGCCGCACCCCTTAACACTAACATATTCGTACAACGCATGCAGGTGCAACGCCTATCGCTGTCTCGTTTATTGGTTGTGGGAAGCGTGCCTGCACTGCAGTGAAGCCCGTCACATCGCCTCCTCAACGGATCAGTGGACGGAAGCAGCAGGGTATCAGGCTGGTCGATCTTATCAGACCAAGTATTAGCTTAATCATGATCAGTAATCAAACTTAATGCAGAATTAGGTACTCAGATGCTAACCAGAGCCTGTAGTCATCATGAACACCTCTGTAGTCGTTGTTGTGTCTGATGTAGATGAAGTAGTTGCACTTCTATACTAGTTCAGAAGCTTGATGCTCCTGGTTGATGAAGATCTTGATCAGTCGTTGACGAGCAGCCACCTCCGTTGTCTCGCCTGTGGTGAGTTCGACCTCAACGTGAAGGTCTAGAGTCGGACTTCCAACCCCTACAGTACCCTAATCAATTGGAGTTTGTTTTTCACGTGGGTGGATTGGGATACACAACACGACACACCCCCTCCTCTTCATATATACAACAATATGGGGCCGGGGCCGACTTTTAGTTGGTTACGCTTAGATGTACTTGCCGATCACATCTCGTAACTAATTTTGGCATCTAAGTCTAATGGTGGAACTTGTTTGCCAAGTTGATCTCGGTTGTTAGCCAAGATTACAAATATCCAACATTCTCCCACTTGATCAAATGCTAACAACTGATGTTCGCTTTATACTTATGTTCACACTCAGTACAATTGCAAGACCTAGCTAATGTGTCGATAGTAGTCATTAATCGCGACTGGGACCCCATCAACCAAAGTTCACTGCAATACCTTGATAGAATGCTTATTAACTTATTCCCAAAATCAAACTAAAGGTCATTCACAAATCTAAACTAATATCGCGAAAAATAGGATAAGCCCTTGTTTAGTTCCAAAATGAAATTTTTTCACCCATCACATCAAAGAGAATTTTAGATGCATGGAGTATTAAATATAGACGAAAAAGGTAAAAGTTACATGGATAGGCTGTAAATCGCGATGAATCTAATGAGCCTACTTAATCCATGATTTGCAACAGTAATGCTACAGTAATTATGGATTAATTATCCTCTAATTATCATCGTTAGATTCGTCTCGAGATTTCCAGCCTATCCATATAACTTTTTACCTTTTTCGTCTACATTTACTACTCCTAAATCGGTAAAATCAAAACCCGAAATTTTTTCACCGAAAAGATTTCGGGAACTAAACAAAACAAGGGCTAAGTAGATAATCTTCACTAAGTCGTGTTGCTAGCATTTTACTTAGTGCCTTCTCAAGCATAACGACTCGATCCTGGGATCTTTCTTTCACAATACATGCAAGGGCATTGAAGAGGCTATACATTTATGACGTCCGACAGCTAAGCTCGTTGGAGAACTTTACCTCTGTTGTTTACCTTGACATGAGGAGAAACACTGACCTGGAGAGGATCAGTAATTTACCTAAACTGCAAAAGCTCTTCATCCTCAAGTGCCCAAAGCTGAAGGTAGTGTCGGATATGGAGGCCTGGGCCCACAAGGACGCAAGAAGACTTTAAGGAAGGATATGGAAACAAGTGGAGACTATGGGACTCTACGATAGAAGAAAACTAGTCGTTATATGGAAAGAACTCGTCAAGCGCGAGTTGTGTACACGTTCTACTTGAGTTCGATTTGGAACTACTCTTTCCATATTGTAACCCTATCCGTCAGTATACAAGGCCAGGCCAGAGACCCCTCTCAAGACAGATTGAAAAATAGGTTCTAGATCCTAGATTGAACAAGTTCAAGAGAACAAACAATCTCAAAGCTCTATTGATCATCGATCAAGAGAGCAACCCTGTATTCATATTTACACCACGTAATAACAAGATCAGCAACAGGACGTAGGGTATTACGTCTAGTCGATGGCCCGAACCTGTATAAATCGCGTTACACGCAACCATTGGATTCCTGATTCTCATAGCACTTTACCAAAACTCTACTACCTAGGGACACCTCTAGGTGGGATTGTCCCTAGAACACCGACATATAGAGACTCCAACTGGTAGATTATGACATGGAAACAGTCCCAGATACATGAAGAATGTGAAACCAATGCATTTGCTGCTAGACTGCTCCTTACCGCTGCTCAATTGCATCGCATCAGGGAAATGTGGTCCTGAGTGGGACAAGTTCAGCCATATCCAACAAGTCAAGGCATACGCAGGCGATTAAGACATTCGGAGGAAATGGTACGTGATGTACACAAGGGATCCTCTCCGCATGGAGACAAATATCAGCCGCTCTGCTATTGCCCGTGGTAAATTAACTCTGTAGCTTCTTCATCTAGCATATTTTATTCTTAGATACTCTGTTTTGTTTGGTCTGATTTCTTGATTTCCTCCTGTCCAACTGAATCTATTATTATCAGCCCGCAAGAAACGAGCGTGGTTTCCATACTCACAAACATGGCCCGTTGGAGACGAGTGTCCCGTAGGACAACATGCGTCTGCTGCCGACAAACGTCTGCCCCTCTACCTCCGCTTCAGGTAAATTTGCCTGCACGGTAACTGGTCTGGTCTGCCGCCACCGCCATCCTGAGATAATCTCGTCCTGTTCCAAGCATAACATTTAGGAAACGCGTGCAGGTGCAATGCCTATCGTCATTTGGCTGGCTGGTTGCGTCGAGCGTGCCTGCACTGCAGTGAAGCCCTCGACATCGCCTCATCGTCGGATCAGTGGACGGAAGCATCAGGGTATCAGGCTGCTTGGACTTATCAGACCACGTATGGAAGGCTGCAGGAACAAAAGGGAATATCAAGTGTCTAATGCAAACATGCATCTCGAGACATTTGGGTGATGTGCGTTGTCTGTACTAGAAGTTGATACACTTCCGCTGCTTGCCTATTTGACGCCAAAGAATAAAGAGGGCTGTATTTTTTTTCGAACAACTGCTTGTAGTACAACTCTGGTTCTTGTACCATTCACCAACTGCTTGTAGGACAATACAAGGCTTGCTCTGTTTGAATCTGTTCGGTTTCACCACCATAAGGATGGGCATCTGGTTGTACATGGTTCTCTGATACGATGTTCCTACATGTGTCCAAACTCCAAAGAGTACATTATTCCAGTCTACCCTTTGTGGGGCCTGGGCCTAGCTCAAAGCTTGCGCTGGATAGTAGTTGTTGTCGAACCCATCATAGCTAGCCCTGGTTCTTCCATGCTGCCTGAACGACCAAACGGTGACCAAAACCGAACTGCCCGTGTTGGTCATTTCTTCCGCTGCCAAAATCCGCTCTGGCAATCGCAATCGCAGCCACGAGAGGAGAGATCAGTAAAGCGGACCTGGAAGATTCCCAGCACCGCTGCCTTATGTACAAATATAAGGATCTGTAACATGCTCCGTTGGAGATGAATGGCCGGTAGGAAGACATGCGCATGCCAAGTGCCAACAAATCGCCAGACTAAATTACAGGTCCGTATTATAAACTAATTTAGCAATTACCCAGTTATCAAAGAGGCATCCTGCCTAAGGATGGATTTGGATGTCTAGAAATCCGAATTATCCATATTCATATTCGATAAAAACATAAATATGGATATCCGTATTCGTATTCGATTTTAATATAGACGTCAAATGGATGTATTCGAATTCGATTTCCAACTATTTTCTCTATCCGATTCCACATTCGTATTCGAGAAAAAATCCGAAACATTCGACATTCGTATTCGAGAAAAATCCGAAACATTCGACATAAAGTGACTTCTCTTTTTGACTAACTATTAATTATAAATGATATAAATTGTTTAATCAATTTAAAAAATGATAATTATTAATTATATTGATTATAATTGTCGGGGGCAATACCAGGGCCCCCAAAGCAAAGGATTAAACCGTAGTTAAAGCTAAGACCAAGAGAAAGGGGTCAGGCCCGCCCATGAAGGAAGAACGATCCAATCAAGACTCCGCCACCGGCCCAACTTGGTTAAGACAACTAAAGGCCCAGAAAAGGGAGGGCGACCGCCTCGCCCGACCCCCGAAAGGAAGGTAAGGACGCAAGCCCCCAGGTCGGGGCTGTCCGCCTCGCCCGACCTCAAGGTCGGGAAAATAAAAACAGGGCAGAATCGTGACCGGATCGCCCGACCCGGAGGGAATCTTTGACCCTCATCTCGCCCGGTACCTGTGGGTCCCTGGACGACCGGGACGAACAGGGATTCACCAAAAGGTGCGCTAAGGACTGGCGTACTATACCAAAACCATCATGAGGCCAAGGAAACTAAGCCAACTTGGCCGCAAGCGATAAGCCTGCCGTAACAGAGGCATGGACACGTAACGGACAGGCCTGCCCTTCTGACCGCGTGGCAGTGAGACAAGGGCACCGCCCGTAAATATGCGACGCTTGGTCAAGGGGCCAAAGACCTGGAGACCGACGGGTGCCCGTAGAAGACCAGCCGATATTAGCAGGCAGCCTCCGAGAGACCCCCTCGAGGTAAAGAGAGGCCTGCCTGCCCCCCGTCCACCGTCGCCTCCTCTCACGCGTATGGGCGGACGGCGAACTGACGGACAGAGACGACAGAAGATGACAGAAGGACGGCCGCTGCCGCTGACGACGAACGGAAGCACGCATAACCTAATAGATTAGACATCAGGCTAGGCTTAGGCTAGTTTTTCTTTAAACCCCTCAGGAGGTTTACCCCTTTTTCATTCGACCCCCTATAAAACGGCCTCCCCTTCGAGTATAAAAGGGGAGGCCAGGACTCCTTCCCAGGGGACTCTCGAACACATCCAACACAACACTCACGTACTCTTCAGAGGCTTGAGAACTCTTCTCTCACTCGCCCGTTTGTAATCCCCTACTACGAACACCAGAGCGAGCAACACGAGCAGACCTCCCCACTGGACGTAGGGCAAATTGCCTGAACCAGTATACATCCTTGTGCTTGGCTCGCTAACCATCATGATCCCCACGCGCAAACAGACAAATTCACTAGCCGGTGGTACTGAACACCGACAATAATACTACTAATGGTATATAAAATAAATTTTAACCAACTTTAAGATGGGCAATCATATCAATTTTAACTACTTTAATTTATTTATCTAATTAATAAATTATATTATAGTTACTAATGTACTATTTTCTTATTAAATATTTTATATATATGAAAATTGTTTATATTTATATTTGTATACTTAATTATTCAAATATATATAATATACATGAGATATACACACATAATTTACTTTTAAAACAATCCATAAAGTGAATCACTACGATATTTTCTGTCAAAATCTACTAAACATCATAATGCAAATCCAAATTCAAACTATTCATTTTGTATTCGAATCCATTCGTATTCGATCCGAATCCATCCTTAATCCTGCCTGCCACTCCAGATTCAAAGCTACCTTCCACCATTAGATGCCGACCCCTAGTACTTCATATACGCTGAAGTTGGCTATACATGCACTGACGCGGTGGGGGGGACGTATCAGAATCACCAGATTATATTACAGGTTGAGATTGTTGTGAGACAGCTCTGCCCTGGGACTCTGGGGCTGGGCCCAGTCCACGCACAAACACATGGTGCGTGGATCCTCTCTAGCCCACACGAAAGATCTCGTCTCTTTCTTCCCTGCTTGAACCACCAACGATTGACTCGCCAACCGCACTACAAGTAGAATAAGCGACAACGGGACGGGAGGGGAGACTCACCGAACCAAGTCTTGTTTTGTTAATCTATCCACCTCAACTGCCACACTGGCGTGCAATGCCTCTCGGTGCCAGTGCGCCACCACCGGCAAGTTGGAGTGGCATTGATTTGTTTTAAGGTTTAAAATACTACTTCTCCCATGCTTGATTTATTTAACACATGCACCGTACCGGGTGTCCCGTCCACCCCATCGCAGTCGCCATCTTCTTCCCTTTATCAGCCTTCGTCCCCAACTCGATCAAGCCACCGCAGGCACCCGGTTCATGTCCAGCTATACAGGCTACGACTGTTCTCTCCGATAAGCGATAACCACCACTCCCTGTTACATATATATAAACACCTCCCGGCCCTCCTGCCTTCTTCACCTGAGTCCATTTCATCTAGTCGTCGCCCACTGGCAACGGCAATCCCCACCGCCACTGATCGACCTTCACAACCCCCCACAGGTCGAGCTGCTGGGGCGCCTATTAACACACATAGTACACCACATGCATTGATCTCGTTTTTCTTCGCAATAAAAGGTACATCCGTCCTAACTTGTTTCTCGTTTTTCTTCACTTTTGTTACTGCACAATGAAGGATTAATAATTAGATCCCTGTAGCATACGCTAGCTACAGAGTGCATTTCGTGTAGGGGCCAAGGCACGTACAGTAAATTAATCTAACAAGTACAGAGCTTTATTAGCTTCAAAATCAGCTGCAGTGTCAATTTGAAGAAATGGTGAAGCTTTAACATGGAAAATTGAATTCATTTATATATAATTTGTTGCCTAAAACAATTACATACTGCCATAGTTCACTAGACACTACCACTAAGATAACTCTAATCTCTGACTCTACTTAATTGTGGGATTATGTTTTATCATTGCCGGTTTTAAACAGATGAAACTAATATATAGCATATCAGATATGATATTTGGCCTATTTCTGGTAGTGCAGGACCAAGCCCTGCTGTTCATCATGGCGGTAGTCTTGGATGCTTTGGCATCCTACGTTCTGGACATGCTTACGAAGATGGAGAGAGATGAGGTGCAAATGCTGTTCGGGGTCTCCGGAGAGATAAAAAAAATGGGCACCAAGCTCAATGACCTCAAGAATTTCCTCGCTGATGCTGACAGGAGGAACATCACCGACCAGAGCGTGCAGGCATGGGTGGGAGAGCTTAGAGATGCCATGTACGAAGCCACAAACATCCTGGACATCTGCCAGCTCAAGGCCATGGAGCGGGGTAAAACCCATGATGCAGGATGCCTCAACCCCTTGTTGTACTGCATGCGGAATCCGCTCCACGCCCACAAAATTGGCAGCCGCATGAAGAAGCTTAACCAGAGGTTAGAAGAAATAAAGAAGCGCAGATCGGACTTCAGCTCCATCAACCTCAATTCATATGAGGACCACAGCAGGAGGGCAGCGTCCTCTCATCTTGCTAGTCATGAGACATCTGGGGAGCTAGATGAGTCAAGTTTGGTTGGCGAGAAGATTGAGGAGGACACAAGAAATCTAGTGGAGATGCTGACAACAGAAGATCCAACAAAAAATGAAAATAATAAAATTATGGTTTTTGCTATTGTAGGAGTTGGTGGGATTGGTAAAACCACCTTAGCCCAAAAGATATACAATCATGACATCATCCAACAAGAATTTCCAAAGAGAATATGGTTGAGTGTCAACAAGGACTTTAATCAGACAGAGCTTCTCAGAAGAGCTATCATTGAAGCTGGTGGTGACCACCAATCTACTGGAAATGTGAGGACCGCGCTTGAGAAAGCTCTTAAGAATGCCTTGAATGGGCAAAAGACCTTATTGGTGATGGATGATGTGTGGGATCATCGGGCATGGGAGTGTGTGCTCAGAACAACCCTATCCAATGCTGCCCCATCTAATGGTTGTTGTGTCCTAGTCACCACAAGGAATGCTGTGGTCGCAAGAGGGATGATGGCAAAGAAGCCCTACCACCATGTTTATAAACTTGAGCCCCAAGATGCATGGCTGCTGCTCAAGAAACAGGTCCGTAACGGTGCATTAAAGTTTCCTCTCTCTTTTTTTTTTGGTTTTTCACATCACGCATCATGCACTATTACTGCATCTAACATTAGGAACTAGATACCCTGCTACCGCATTAGTTTTTTTTTCTTTTCCACATATCAACTTATTATTTCCACACCAATGACCTCCCTACACCAGGCATCAGATGTCTTACTCATGTAGAGCTATTTTACAACGCTTGTAATGGTACCCACTAGTACCTGAAAGTACTTGTTGTTTTAATTGGAATAAATTAAATTAAATAAATGGTTGGTCTCACTATTTTTTATACTTGTTTACATAAATTTAGTACTTCTTAGTACCTTTGTTTAAATACCTCTAAGTACTTTGTTTTCACCATCTGATTTTTTTAGAATGGACCGCTCTAATAGTTATGTTATATAAAGCAGACACTGAGTCACATTTGGGAGTTTGTCACAAAACTGCCAAAACCATATTCAAATTTTTTTTGAAAGAATTCTAAATCATATTCAAGTTTCAAACGTAGATTTGTACACTAAATCATAAAAATTGTTCGGTTCTGCTAGCAGTATTTAATTTCCTCATTTTAACAGAATTTTTAACTTTTATCAGCAATGGTTTACCAACAATAAAATCAATAACGACTGACGGGGGTAGCTCCTATCAAAGTAAGAGGTCTTCTTCGGTGCTCCATACTACCTTATACTGGTGTTCAAAAAGGACCAGTATAAAAGGATCTGACGGTCCAAATTAGTTGTATACTACTAGAACTTCACCTGTAGTATAAGGTAGTATGAGACGGGTAGTATAGTAGTATAGGGGTATTATGGGAAAAATTATTTTTAACATGTGGTATAGATCGAGTAGTATAGTGGGGTATAGGGGTATTATGGAAAAAATAATTTATATTTTCATACTCATTTGGTCTGATATATTTATTTCTTTTCACACATTTGTTCATTTAGGTTAGAAGCTCCAATAAAAAATTATTTTACGGTCTAATTACAAAATTGCCCATCTCTCCATACTCCATACTACCCTAGGGTAGGGTAGTATGGAGCACCGAAGAAGACCTCCAAAGTAATACAGCAAACTTAGGATTCTTGCTAAAAAACGAACTTAGGGAACAGTAACATGCATGTTCACTTTCTGTTTTACAAACTTTTTCTCCATACCCTTGGAGGCACATAAACTTTGCACACTCGATTTTTTCCACCCCTACACGTCTAATTTTCCAGATAGATGCATCTTTCCTTGAAAACAAATTCTAGATAGATCAGTAGCAGATCCACCTAATAGTGACGTCAAGAGTTAAATTATATATATATGCTTAGTCCATCACCCCTCATTCCTCCAGAACAACCTTCTTTTAATTTTGCGAACCTAGTAGAAATACACAGACACTCGTGTATGCATACACGTCCCATGGGCCTACGTGATCTGTGCAGTATGCGTTCGTTCGAATATACGATCGATAGTCGCTAGGTGGTAGCTGAAACGCAAACTGCCACTAAATCCTTGTTATTTAATTCTGATGTAACTAAATGTTACTTGTATGAGTGTACGTTCAAAAATCTGTTACATTTCTCTTCGAACAAATGTTCATATCTTTTCAACTTATTATCTGCACTTACCCATGCATGTGTTTAGTTTGTATTTATAATATTATAAAATTATTAAATGGATGACCTACTTGCAGGTTCACGGATATAAAAACGATGAAGCCCATATTGAACTGCTCAAGGATATTGGTATAAAAATAGTAGAAAAATGTGATTGTTTACCACTTGCTGTCATAGTAATGGGAGGTCTCCTGCGCCAGAAAAACACAAGCCGACAATATTGGGAGAGTGTCCTAAATGACTCAAAGTGGTCAGTATCTCAAATGCCTGAAGAGTTAAACAATGCAATATATCTTAGCTACGAAGATTTGCATCCTTGTTTGAAGCCTTGCTTTCTTCACTACTCCCTCCTCCCAAAGACAATGCTGTTCAGTGTTGACTATATTGTTGGAATGTGGATCAGTGAAGGATTTGTTCATGGAACCTCACATGACTTAGAACAAATTGGAAAAGGATATTATGAAGAGTTAATACAGAGGAACCTTATTGAGCCAGATTTAACATATGCAAATCAAGCGGTTTGCAACATGCATGATGTTGTCCGCTCATTTGCTCAATATGTGGCCAGAAATGAAGCACTAGTAGCTCAGAGCAGTGAAATTGATATATCTGAAAAATTCAACTCCCAGAAGTTTATTCGGTTATCTGTACTACTAGAAACCGAAGGATCAGAATCACGTGAGTTGGATTGGTGTTCATTGCAAGAACAACCGTCACTGAGAACACTGATATCAGTTGGGTATATAAAAGTCAAGCCTGGTGATTCATTGCTTGGTTTTTCAAACTTACGGACACTACATGTACAAGATGCAAATTTTGATACATTGGCTGAATCTCTAAATCAACTCAAACACTTGAGGTATTTATGCATAGACGGAACTAGCATATCAAGGCTGCCGGAAAACATTGGCAAGATGAAATTCTTGCAGCACATTAGCCTTTGTAGTTGCAAAAGTCTGTCGAAGCTTCCTGCTAGCATCTCAAAGTTGCAGCAGTTGAGGTATCTTAATATTTCTGACACAAGTATAAAATACATACATAGAGGTTTCGATGGTCTAACAAGCTTGAGGACGTTATATGGCTTTCCAGCCCACGTGGATGTTGGGTGGTGTAGTTTGGAAGAACTGGGGACCCTGTCCCACCTCATGCAACTTGTGATAACGGGCCTGGAGAATGTATCTTCTTCCTCATTTGCCACGAAGGCCAGGCTTGGTGAAAAGGTGCGCCTAACCTTTCTGGGCTTAAAATGCACCAGCACGCTTGGAGATGATGACCAGTTGGTTAAAGAGGAAGAAGAAGAAGGGGCCTCCGAGATGGTGCAGCAGCAAATCGAGGAGGTGTTTGATGAACTCTGCCCTCCGTCTAGTCTAGAACACCTTGATATCGTTGGGTATTTTGGCCAGCGGCTTCCATGCTGGATGATGTCGACAGCAGTTGTGCCCCTTCAGAGCTTGAGGATTTTAATGATGGATAACCTGGCCTGCTGCATGGAGCTTCCGAATGGCTTGTGTCAACTCCCCTGCTTGGAATTCCTACAGATCGTTCGTGCCCCAGCAATTAAGCGTGTTGGGTCTGAATTCCTGCAACGCAACCATCGTTCCCACAACCATTCCCAGGTAGGAGCTCTATTTCCCAAATTGTTTGAGCTGTTTTTTGATGGATTCGTGGAGTGGGAGGAATGGGAGTGGGAGGAGCAAGTAAAAGCCATGCCTATCTTGGAGAAACTTCATCTCCAGAAGTGCAAGTTGAGGCACGTGCCTCCTGGCCTTGCCTTCCACGCAGCAGCTTTGAAGAAACTAAACATATATGACGTCCAGCGCCTAAGCTCATTGGAGAATTTTGTTTCTGTTGTTCACCTTGATGTGTTCAGAAACACTGACTTGGAGCGGATCAGTAATCTACCTAGACTCGAGAAGCTCGTCATTGTCAAGTGCCCAAACCTGAAGGTATTGGAGGGCATGCCAGCACTACAGAGACTCAATCTGGAGGATTACGTCATGGAAACAGTCCCCAGATACCTGCAGGATGTAAACCCAAGGCATTTGCTACTAGACTGCTCCTTGTCGCTGCTCACATGCATAGCAGCAGGGAAATCTGGTCCCGAGTGGGACAAGTTCAGCCATATCCAACAAGTCAAGGCATACGCAAATGATGCAGGCATTCCAAGGAAATGGTACGTGCTGTGCACGAGAGACCCTTTCCGCTTCGAGACAAATATCAGCCATGATGCCATAGCCGCAGGTAAATTAACTTTGCGGCTGCTTCGTCTAGTATATTTTTATTTTCACGTAGACAGGTACTCTGTTTTGCTTGGTCTGTTTTCGTAGTTTTCCAATGTTGATTTAATATATTTTTTGCAGCCCGCAGCAAGCGCATCTGGTTTCCTTACTCGAAAATATGCCCCGTTGGAGATGAATGTCCCGTAGGACGACATGCGTCCGCTGCCGACAAACGTCTGCCCCTTTGCCTCCGCTTCAGGTAAATTTGCATGCACGACCACTGGTTTGCCGCCATCCTGAGATCATCTCATCCTGTTCCAAGCATAACATTTAGGAAACGCGTGCAGGTGCAACGCCTATCGTCATTTGGTTCTCTGGTTGCGTCGAGAGTGCCTGCACTGCAGTGAAGCGCAGCGCATCGCCTCCTCGACGGATCGATGGACTGAAGCAGCAGGGTATGTGGCTGGTTGGTCTTATCAGACCACGTATGGAAGGTTGCAGCAACAAAAGGGAAGTTGATGTGCGTTGTTTGTACTGGAAGTTGATACACTTCCGCTGCTTGCCAATTTGACGCCAAAGAATAGAGGCGGCTGTATAACTCCAGGCCCTGCACCATTCGCCAACTCCCAACTGCTTGTAGTAAAAAAAACAAGACTTGCTCTGTTGAATCTGTTCTGTTGGCTTGCTCTGTTTTCTACAGTTTCACCGGTAGACTCAATCTATATCAGCCCCAAGCTGTATATTTCGTGCAGGTTCGTTTCACTTGCCTGAAGTGAGAGAGTGTGCACCGCTTCTTAACTACATCAGTGCCCGTGTACAAAATCATTAGAGTAAAGTGCACCCCAGGTCTCTAAATTTGTCGCGCAGTGTCATCTGGGTCCCCAAACTTCCAAACTGCCTACCCGCAGTCCCTAATCTTGCTAATCAGTTCACGTGAGGTCCAAATCACAATTGATTTTATTAAATTGACCCTAACAAACTTCACATTTTTGCTAAGCGGTCCAAATCAGCCCCCTCTCCCCTCCCTCATCCCTCTCCTTCCCCATCTCCTGCCGCCGCCCCTTTCTTATTGCTTTACTCCGGTGGTGCGGATTCCACCCTGCCAGAGTGGACGGCGGCGGCCCGGTAGGAGGCGGCCAGCACATACAAGCGGCGGCCGGCGGACCGTGCACTACACGAGCACTAACGGACGAGCTGACGGCCAGCGCCGCCATGTCCCTCGCCCGCGCTACCGTGAGGAGCCACGCCAGGAACCGCTCCCGGAGGAGTACTGGCAGTGGACGAGATGGGGAGTCTCGTCGGGCCTACTGCGTGGCCAATCCACTGCGGTCGGGCTCCCCTTCACAGCCGGCCTCGCTGACGCGTGCAGGGCCCACCCCATCGCGCCCTGCCCGGATCCGACACCTCCGCCACGCGCCGACGTTGGGCTGCCCGAATCCGGTGACTCCACCGCGCGCCAACGCGGAGCCGCCTGGGTCCGACGTCCCCAGGGCACGTCGGCCTTGCGCCAGCTAGAGCCAACCTCTGCTCCCACTCCTACGGCCGCGAGCCTACCCTGTATGGCGTCGGCGTCGCCGGGCTACACCGCACTGCTACCACGGACCATGGCGCGACGCGGGAGAGGCGAGCACACGGAGAGAAGGGAGGAAGAAGGAAACACTTTTGCAATTTAGTCTCTAAATAATTGCATAATAACTTTAGGGTGCAGTTTAACCCAAGCAACTGTGATTTGGACCTCACGTGAACCGATTAGCAAGATTAGGGACCCCGAGTAGGCAGTTTGGAAGTTTGGGGACCTAGATGACACTGCGTGACAAGTTTAGGTACCTGGGGTGCACTTTACTCAAATCATTAAATCATGTATGTTCGGATCTCCTGCATCAGTGCAGGCCTTGGGCATGTCCTGCTGCCAACTGCCAGCCCATACCGACCTACCCTGGCCACGACATGTCCAAGGCCTAACGCCGGCGCATGCATGACGGAGTCGGCCATGGCTGAGCTCGACTCATGGATCAATTCAAATGTGCGTGGCTTGCTCCTCCTTGACTGTGCAGGTTCATTGTTTGCGTAGAGCGTGCCTGCACTGCAATGAACAAGCCACCGGCATCGCCGCCTCTACGGATCAAGGGGAGCAGTGTATCGATCGTGTACATGATTGACAGGAGGCAGATATAGGAGGCAGCAGCAATAACACGAAACGGCAAGAGTGTAATGCCAAAGTGCCTTTCGGCCGTTGAGTGCTCTTCAATTCGAGACATCAAGTGCATTTCCTGCTTACACATTAGAGAAGGGAGACAGAGATGATCGTATATGTTGTGAGAGATCCAGTCATTAGATGCAAGGAGGAAAAGAAGGAAAAAAAAAAGGCTTCCTCTGTTTTCAGTCATCTGTTTGCTTGCTCTGCTTTCCTTCCTTCCCTCAAAGACTCCGGTTGATTACTGTTCTTGCGCCTGTATGGAACATAAGGATTATTTCATTATTGTTGATGTGTAATTGAGTTGCTCAGTCGTATAACAAAATTTACCGACGGGTTCTTTCAGCATCGGAGAAAAATAGATGAGTGTATAATTGTGAAAGATCAACACAAATTTTTATAATGTTGAGGTAAGAGCTGTTGATTTAATTCCAGGAACAATGTACCGACATTTGGTTGGCGGTTTGCGTCGAGCGTGCCTGCACTGCAGTGAAGCTGAGCGCGTCGCCTCCTCGGATCATCGAATTGAATTAGGCGGAACAAGTAACCCTATTTGCCGTCACCCAACCCTATGATTGGTATGGTAGTCAGGGCCTAGGGCTGTAGCAGCTTGCGAGTGATCGAGATGCATGGGACGTATCGTGATCAACAATCAGCCCGTCCTGATCTGGCTGACTAAGCAAATTTAATCCTTGATAGCTCGACCTGTAACTACTCCATTGCCGGCAATAATTGGCCTCACTGCGCGTGCCTCCGTCCACTGTGCAGTACTACGGTATAAACAAGATTGTCCCTCCAACAGTTGGGGCCAGATCCGTCCGGAAGCGTAGCTTGGGTTTCGCCTCAAAGAATCCATCAAACACGCCTCTCCATCGGCTCCGCCCGTCGCTCAACTCGCCACCCTCAGGTCTGTTTCCTTGCCCGATTCTGTACTTTTTTTTTCTCATGCATAGCCCTGCCTCTCGGCTCGTGTTGTTTGAATATGACCAGGGGAAACCAATGGCCACAGTTTGACAAATCCATGTTCAACGGCATTGTTCTGATATGAGTTGCAATTATATGCGCTCCACGAGGATTTTGTAGGTAGCAGGCGTAGGGAATTGGACAGAACCAATTTTTTTTAGCATTGACGGTGACATCTGCTTTTGCACGAGACAAGAATAAACAAACAGAAAAGTGTTTTGCTGCAAACAGAACTGTAGGCGACAGTCTATATAACGCCCCAAACCGTGCTGATATTTGGTTTAATTTTGTTACAGCAAACAACAAAGCTACCTTGCTGCCACCAATATATAATGGCGGGCATCCTAGGTGCTTTGGCCTCCTACATCCAGAACATGCTGACGGAAATGGCAATAGATGAGGTGCATATGCTGTGCGGAGTCTCTGGAGAGATCGAGAAAATGGACGCTAAGCTCAACAACCTAAAGAACATCCTCACTGATGCTGAGAGGAGGAACATCACCGACCAGAGCGTGCAGGCATGGGTGGCAGAGCTTAGGGATGCTATGTACGAAGCCACAAACATCCTCGACCTGTGCCAGCTCAAGGCCATGGATCGGGGTAAAAGCCAGGATGCAGGGTGTCTCAACCCCTTGCTGTTCTGCATGCGGAATCCCCTCCATGCGCACAAAATTGGTAGTCGCATCAAGAATCTTAACCAGTGGTTAGAAGAAATCAAGACACGTAGCATGGGGTTCGGGTTCAACCTCAGTCCATATGAGGACCGTAGCATACGGGTCACATCCTCTCGTTCTGCTAGTGGTGAAACGTCTGGGGTGCTTGATTAGTCAAGATTGATTGGCGAGAAGATTGAGGAGGACACAAGAAATCTGGTGTTTTTCTGACGCAGGAGACCTCCCATTACAAATATTATAAATTATCAGAAAAACACAAGCCGACGAGATTGGGGGAATGTCCTAGATGACTCAATGTGGTCAGTATCTCAAATGCCTGATGAGCTAAACAATGCAATACATCTTAGTTACCAAGATTTGCATGCTTGTTTGAAGTCTTGCTTTCTTCACTACTCCCTCCTCACCAAGAGAACGTTGTTCTATGTTCACGACATTGTTGGAATGTGGATAAGTGAAGGATTTGTTCATGGAACCTCACGTGACTTAGAAGAAATTGGAAAAGGGTACTATGAAGAGTTAATACAGAGAAACCTTATTGAGCCAGATTTAAAATATGCAGATCAAATACTCTGCAACATGCACGATGTTGTCTGCTCGTTTGCTGAATATGTGGCTAGAAATGAAGCACTAGTAGCTCAGAACAGTGAAATTGATATATCTGAAAAAATCAACTCTCAGAAGTTTATTCGGTTATCTGTACTAGTAACCGAAGGATCAGAATCACGTGAGTTAGATTGGTGTTCATTGCAAGCACAACCGTCACTGAGAACACTAATATCAGTTGGTCGTATAAAAATCAAACCTCATGATTCATTGCTTGCGTTTTCAAATTTATGGACACTACATGTAGAATTTGCAAGTTTTGATGCATTAGCTGAATCGTTGAGTCAGCTCAAACACTTGAGGTATTTGTGCATACACGGAAGTAGCATATCAAGGCTGCTGGAAAACATTGGCAAGATGAAATTCTTGCAGCACATTAGGCTTAGTAGTTGCAAAAGTCTGTCGAAGCTTCCTGCTAGCATCTTAAAGTTGCAGCAGTTGAGGTATCTTAATCTTTCTGACACAAGTATAAAATATATACATAGAGGTTTCGATATAAAATTCCAAATGGGCGGAGCACGAGGCACGGCCCTAAAAAGCACGGCACTAGCACGGCCCTAGGCACGATTGATAGTGCCTAGGGCCAGCCCGGCCCGATGACCCTTTAGTGCCTGGGCCGCCACCCCGGCACGCAAGCCCGGCCCGAGGCACGGCATGATTGGGGTGGCACGATTACGGCCCGTCCTGAAGCACGAAAGTAGCCCGATGTATCAACAAAAGCCCGTTAAAAGCCCACTTCAACTCCTCTCCCCTCTCCTCCCAACCGGCCCACCCAGCCACCCCACCCCCTCACCCCCTAACCCTATCCTCTCACCCCCGTCACCCCCAACCCCACACCCCCCGCCGCCCCTCTCTCATGTGCCGCACGCCGCCCCTCTCTCTCCTGCCGCGTGCCCCTCCGCTGCCGCCGTCGCCCCTCCCTCACCCCACTCGCTCCAGCCGCCGAGCCGCCCCCTCCTCGGCCCCCTGCTCCGGCCGGCGGCCGCGCCGGACTCCACTCGCTCCCGTCGCCGAGCCGCCGCCTCCTCGGTCCCTCCCCCGTCGCCGAGCCGCCCCCTCCTCGGCCCACTGCTCCGGCCGGCAGCCGCGCCGGCCCCCTCCCCCGCCATCGAGCTGCACGCCGCGCCGTTGGCCCACTGCTCCGAGGAACATGGCCGCGCCGCCCGCGGCCGGGATCTGTGCCGGCTGCCACACCGGCGGCCACTGCGGGGAGGACCTCCGCCGCTCGAGCCGGCCTCCCGCGTCGTCCCCATGCTCCGGCCGTGCCGGCCTTCGCCGCCGCGCCGGCTTCCTCGTCGCCCTGCTTCGGTCGCACCAACTTCGGCCTGGCCCAAAAAAACAGGCCATAAGGCCGGGCCTGGGCCGCCAGGTCGGCACGGTAGCACGGTCCGGCCCGGCACGAAGAGGGCATCGGGCCTGGTAGGGCCGGGCCGTGTCGGGCCGGGCCACTTCAGGCTAGGGCTAGGTTAGTGCCAGGCGGCCCGTTTGGAATTCTATAGGTTTCGATGGTCTAACAATCTTGAGGAAGTTATATGGCTTTCCAGCCCACGTGGATGGTGTGTGGTGTAGTTTGGAAGAATTGGGGCCTCTCTCCCACCTCATAGATCTTGGGATAAATGGCCTGGAGAATGTGTCTTCTTCGTCGTTTGACACAAAGGCCATGCTTGGTGAAAAGGTGCGCCTAACCTGTCTAAACTTAGAATGTGCCAGTAGGCTTGGAGTTGATGGCCAGTTGGTCAAAGAGGAAGAAGAAGGGGCCTCCGAGAAGGTGCAGCAACAAATCAAGGAGGTGTTTGATGAACTCAGCCCTCCATCTAGTTTAGAAAACCTTGCAATCTCTGGGTATTTTGGTCAGCGGCTTCCAAGGTGGATGACGTCGACAACAGTTGTCCCCTTTCAGAGCTTGAGGATTTTAATGATGGAGGACCTCACTACCGGAATCCGGCTGGTTGCCGTGGGCCGCGACCTTTGCCGTGGGTCAAAAATCGGGCACACGGCAAAGACCGTCTTTGCCGTGAGCCAGAAAAGCAGCCCACGGCAAAGCCTTTGTCGTGGGTAATGAGGCCTTTGCCGTGTGCCTCTGGCACACGGCAGTCTCTGAATGCAGTAGTGCCTCGCCTGTTGCATGGAGCTTCCGAATGGCTTGTGTTGGTCCTGGAGCGAGCTCAAGAACCAAGCACGAAAGTGAAACGAACAACAAGAGTGGTGGAGAGAGGGGGTAAATTCACTGCTGTAATAATTGACCAAAATCAGAACCCTTACAAAGCGGTGCGCCCTCTCCTTTTATAGGGAGGCGGAGGGTCACTTCCTCAGTCACCTATACCCTTTCTACCCCTATCTGCTACAATTGTCCTGAGAATATTCTACTTTATCGGATACAAACGAGATTTTACATGAGGAAGCCAACTCCAACTTGTACTCATCATCGTGCGCACCGAGTTGCTTCAGGGACTTTGGCGTCTCGACTGGGCTCCGCGTATCGAGCCTCTCGCCGTTTCTCTCGTAGACCTGTCTTCAATGGCCACATATCAACACAAGATCGTTAGAGCCCTGAGGCAAATTAGGTATCCCTTAGTTAGACGTCTCGGACCGAGTCATGGCCCGATTCGGTCAAAACACTCGGTCGGGTCGCTTCTCCGGCCGCCGAGCGCAACGAACCGAATCACAGGCTGATTCGGTTCGCGCGGCCCATTCGACTTTTACTTCTGGTTGCCGAGTGTAACAAACCGAATAACGGACTGATTCGGTTCACGCGCCCCTTCGAGTCGCGCCCTTAATCGCGAGACGCACTGAAACGAGACACAGCTCGATTCAACCCGCAGGTTAGTCAGTGAAACGAATCACAAATCGACTCGGTTTTCTGAATCATCGGCTGATTCGGTTTTGCAGACAGAGCATCAAGACGAATCATGGGTCAAAATAGATCCCTGGGCAACAAGCAAATGGTGGAGTTTACGTGATACGCGTTCAAGAGAGCTTGTGTCAACTCTCCTGCTTGGAACTCCTACCGATCGTTCGTGCCCCAGCAATTAAGCGTGTTGGGTCTGAATTTCTGCAACCCAACCATCATTCCCACCACCATTCTCAGATAGGGGCTCTGTTTCCTAGATTGTCTGAGTTGTCATCTAGTACAATTTTTTTTTTCACGTAGACACGTTTGCTCGATCTGTTTGCTTAGTCTTCCAATGTTGATTTAAACTATTGTTCGCAGCCCGTAGCAACCGCACGTGGTTTCCTTACTCTGAAACAGCTAAATTGATGTGCGAGCGCGGAGAGGCGGAGGTCGGCGGCGGCGGAGAGGAGCGTGTCGTAGAGCCAGTGGCAGGCGGGCTCGCCGCGTAGGCGGCGGCGGAGCGGAGGAGAGCGCGAGGATGCGGGATTGCGCCTGGGAGACGGACTCCCACCAGGACGGCGTCGGCGGAGAGGGAGGGGGAGTGAGGCATGGCTGCGGCGGTGGAGGAGGCGAGATGAGATCTCTCGGCAGTGGGAATGGACTTGCTAAATTAGTGGTCAACAATATTACTGGGCCTAATTGGGTTGCATCAAGGCCCAAATATGGTCAGGAGCCCACGTTGAAAGGCTGCTGAGTGTGTTTGATCAACCGGCCTGCGATTGTTATTGGCCCGAAATATGGTCTAGAAAATTAAGCATCCTCTGATCTTCTCGCCTTCCCTGTTTCTCTCTGTTCAGTTGGCACCACCCGTCGTTGACTTCCAAGAGCGCCGGCTACCCTCGTCCTCGATCCATCGGGTCTGTCCCAAAGCAACCAGCTGAAGACCCAACAGGGCAACAACCTGCAAAGATTGATCAGGTACGGTGCATACGGCGTGCCCCCTCTTTCGTTGTTGATCTCGATCTTTTCTTTTCTCTCATTTTGTTTGATCTAGTCGCCGTCTTCCATGGGAAACAGAAGACTGGTGTGATAGTTGCTAATTATGATTGCTACTGCAAAAGCTGCTTTGTTTCCTTGATTAAACGTAATTCGATTCATAGCACAGGATTGATGTCAGCAGTAATTCTTTCCCCTTTGGTCTTTCATCCGCCTCTTTTTACAACAGAAGACTCAAACTCTCTCAGCGGATGCCAATAGGCAGCACATCACTAACCAAAGTGTCTGCAAGCTTGAGTATTGATTGGGGCCAGTTCTGCAAGTTTCTTTGCAAATTTCTTAATATATTGGAAATTGGAATTAATGGCGTATCTAACTTTTTATTTAAATAAAAGATGCTAGATTTTTGCAGTTGCATAGTGATTATATATGCTTCTTTCGAAATAGCATCAAGATGATGTTTTTTTTCTAAAAACAAATCACGTATCAAAGATGACATTGTTGTCCAATTTTGTTGTTGCAGGAAGCCAAACCGGCAATGGCGATGATTTTGGATGCCTTAGCATCCTACACCCAAAGCATGGTGTTGGAGATGGCTAAAGAAGAGGTGCATCTACTATTGGGGGTGCCTGATGAGATAAAAAGGATGGACAGTAAGCTTGGGGATCTCAAGAGGTTCCTCGCCGATGCTGACAAGAGGAACATCATTGACGAGAGCGTGCAGTTATGGGTGAAAGAGCTCAGGAATGCCATGTATGATGCCACCAACATACTCGATTTGTGCCAGCTCAAGTCCATGGAGCAAGGTCCAAGCCAGGATATGGGTTGCTTCAACCCCTTGCTCTTTTGTATGAGGAACCCCCACCATGCCCATGACATTGGTAGCCGCATCAAGAAGCTTAATGAGAGGCTAGATGACATTGAGAAGCGTAGCAAAACCTTTAACTTTGTCAACCTTGCATCCTATGAGAACAGAAGACGTAAGGTAGAATCCTCATGGTGCACTAGGCGTGAGACTACGGGTGAGAACGAATTGGGCGTGGTTGGTGAGAAGATTGAGGAGGACACAAGAAACCTTGTCGAGTTGCTCACAAGGAAGGAGAATCATGTGCATAAAGTTAATAAAGTTATGGTTTTTGCTATTGTGGGAGTTGGAGGGATTGGCAAGACCACCCTCGCCAAAAAGATCTTCAACAATGATATCATCAGACAAGAGTTTAAAAAGAAAATATGGTTGAGTGTTAATCAAGAATTTAGCGACCTTGATCTGTTAGAACGAGCTATCACTGAAGCACGGGGAGATCATCAGGCAGCCAGAAACACAAAGGCTGCACTAGAGCGAACCCTTAAGGAATCCTTGGAGGGCTGCAAGACCTTATTTGTAATGGATGATGTTTGGAACCATGAGGCATGGGAGAAGGTGCTCGAGCCTCCAGTGATAAACTCCCTTGCTCAAGGTAGCTGTATCCTTGTCACCACGAGACATGACACAGTCGCCCGAGCCATGAGGGCTGAGGTGCCCTACCATCATATCGACAAATTAGAGCCGGAAGATGCCTGGTCTTTGCTCAAGAAGCAGGTTTGTTCATTTTAGCTGTTGCATTTATTAATATGTTTTGTATTCATGTGTGCAAAGTTTGATTCACTATCTAACTAGAGCTAGTCGATCCGTAATAGCCCCAAAGCTCCATCTCCTTCTGCTGTTCTTTTCTATCACCAAAAAGTTTCTTTACCATTGTTGCCATACACATGAGGCCAGGCTAAGTTATCTACAAACACAAAGATTTAACATTTTTGCATAGTATGTATAGTTGATTTTGCTTCTTATAGTTATCTACAAACACAATATCGTTTACTAATAGTTGATTTTGCTTCTTATAAGCAATGTGTCTGCATGTTCCATTCATTTAACTCTGCAGGTGGTCAGAAATGAAAATAATGATGAACAAAAGGTCGATACACTAAAGGACATTGGAATGGGAATTATAGCAAAATGTGATGGTTTGCCACTTGCCATCAAAGTAATGGGAGGCCTCCTACGCCAGCAAAAGACAAGGCGAAGTGATTGGGATAATGTCCTAAATGATTCTATATGGTCAGTATCCCAAATGCCTGAAGAGCTTAATTATGCGGTGTACCTTAGCTACCAAGATTTGCATCCTAATTTGAAGTCTTGCTTTCTGCACTACGCCCTCCTCCCCAAAAGCCATGTGTTCTGGTACCACAACATTGTTGCCATGTGGATTAGTGAAGGATTTGTTCATGGAGATTCATGTGAATTAGAAGCATTAGGGCAACAGTACTATGACCAGTTAATAGCTAGGAAGCCTTATAGAACCGGATCCAGGGTTCACGGACCAGGCATTTTGCAATATGCATGATGTTGTCCGCTCATTCGCTCAATATGTGGCTAGAGATGAAGCATTAATTGCTCACAAAACTGAAGCTAGCCTTACAAATAAACTCAATTCACAAAATGTTATTCGGTTATCGCTAGAAACCAAAGAATCAGAGCCAAATGAGCTAGGGTGGAGTTCTCTACAATCACATATATCACTGCGAACATTGATTTTAGTTGGGCAAATAAGGATCAACCTAGGTGATTTGTTATCGTCTTTTCCATGTTTGAGGGTCCTACATCTAGAAGATGGAAACTTTGATGCATTTCGTGAATCTTTGCTCCAACTCAAACACTTGAGGTATTTGTCCATAAGAGGCACTGATGCATCTAGACTACCGGAAAACATTGGCAAGATGAAATTTTTGCAGCACATTGACCTTTCTGGTTGTGAACATTTGGTGAGGCTTCCTGCTGGCATTGGGAAGTTACGGCAGCTGAGGTATCTAAACCTTCGCTTGTCAGGGATAAATAATATACCTAGGAGTTTCGGCGGCCTAACTAATTTGAGAGTACTAAATGGGTTTCCAGTTCACATGGAGGGTGAGTGGTGCAGTTTGGAAGAATTAGGACCTCTCATCCAGCTCACAAGTCTTCAGATATGTGGCCTGGCGGATGTATCTTCTTCCTCATTTTCCATAAAGGCCAGGCTTGGTGAAAAAGTGCTCCTTAGGTATTTGTCATTCATTTGCACCACTAGAAATGGAGATGCTCACCGGTTGGTAAAAGAAGAAGAACAGCAACAAATGGAGGAGGTCTTTGATGTGCTATGCCCTCCACCTTGCTTAGAACATCTTAGAATCAGAGGTTACTTTGGTAAACGACTTCCAAGGTGGATGATGTCAACAGCGATTGCGCTCCTTGGAAGCTTGAGAATTCTGACGATGGAAGACTTGCCTTATTGCACGGAGCTACCAGACGGCTTGTGCCAGCTCTCCTGCTTGGAGTTACTACAGATTAAGAGCGCCCCAGCCATCAAGTGTGTTGGGCCAGAGTTGTTACTACCACACCATTATTTTGGAAACCCAAACTCTATGGAGAACTTAGGCGGCAGTGATTTGGAAATTCAAGTCTCTACATGTCCTGGCCTCGAGAGGATCAGTAATCTGCCAAAATTGCAGAACCTCAGAATCTCTAGGTGCCCAAGGTTGAAGGTACTGGAGGGTCTGCTTGGACTCGAGAGGCTCGAGTTGGAGGACTACGACATGGAAGCACTTCCCAGATACTTGCAGGACGTAAACCCAAGTCATTTGCAAATAGACTGTAACGTCGCGCAGCTGACTTCCATAGCTAAAGGGAAATCTAGCCCTGAGTGGGATAATTTAGCCATGTCAAGCAGGTCAATGCATATGCTGGTGACAACGGCAATAACATTCAAAGGAAGTGGTACGTGAAGTATACAAGAGAACCTTTCAGCTTCAAGACAAACATCACCCCCTCTGCCGATGCCTCAGGTCATTAAATTGACACAACTGCTGCTCAGATGTTTGGCATTATTGCAAATAAAAGGAGATCGATTAGAATCTAATCTGATGGGAACATGTTCTTTAATTTCTGAGATTTTTTTTGAACGAAATTCATTTCTGAGATTTGCATTTGTGTTACTGCTAATGCAGTTTGCCTCCAGAAAAGAGTGGCATTCTCTTCAATGTAAACCCTTCGGATTTTGTCCCTGTTTTTTTCTCAAAATTGCTGGACTCTCCCGATGTAAAAGCATTTGGCTTGACTAAAAGAGTATGTATAAGATGTGATTTGTGGCAGAACAAATGTTAGTATGCATCTTCTCTAAGCTTGCTGATTATGGTGAATTGGTGATCCAGAAATGCAGCTTGCCAACTGATTGTACACGACATGGCTCCCTTCAATTTCTAGTCTGTTAAGACACTAGAATCTGATGAATTGCCGAGAGCTTTCTTCCAGTGGCCGAGGGTGGTTTGCTTTGTCTATTATTTCCCTCCCTGATGGCTGACGATGTTTCCCAAGAGTTAATTCCAATCATTGACCAACATTCCCTGACCAGTAATCCCGGCCAGACAGCAGCAGTGTGCAAAAATAATAGTCCACCATCGGACACTTGCTTGCAGCGCTGTCAGCAAAACCTTTGAATCTTGTGCTGAGATGATTCCAAATTGTGTGAGCCATTTCTTTGCTGTCCACAAGGCATGTCGTGGGAAAGACCGTCGATGTGATGACCAGAAACTTTGCACAAGTTCACTCCTGAACCAATCATAACTAACAACTTCTTTAATTAGGACAGCCTTGAGATTTCTGGATGCAGCTGTCAATCTTTATTGTTATTCACAAATTGTAGTACAGTAGCTTGCATGAGACCATCAAATAAAGAAGAAGAATGGAATTTGCAGCTTCTTCAAAATTTTCAGATATGTGAATAAATAAATGCCCAATTCTGGGAGTTCCGCATGCTAGCCATACATGAAGTACTACAATAGGGAGCGTGTAAAAGACAGATGCACCGTGTAGTAGCGTGCACGTGCTGCATTTGTCCTTTACGTGAAAGCATCGGGAGATAGAGTTCGTCACAGTGGCATCCTTCCTAATCAAACCACGCAGAAAGTGTACCTACACACTTGATTGGTCATCAATTGAGAAAAATCAGTTGCGCGAGGTTAACTCTTAACTTTGATTCCGCTTGTTAATCCTTAATCAATTCCGCACCAAAGACGCTGTTACTATCTTTTCAGTTTGTTCTTTTTGAGACCTACCGTCTTTTGAGTTGGCACTACCTGTATGGCCATAGTATCTCCGGCTTTGCAGGCTTGTTGACTTGCAGGAGCCACGGCTCCTCTGTCGCCCTCTCCATCTGTCCGTCCCAGAGCAACACCAGCTGAAGACCCAACAGTCCAAGAGGCAGCTGCAAATTGCTCAGGTGCGTATGGCTCGTCCCTCTTTCTCTCTTGATCCTGATCTTCTCCTATCTCTCCTTTTCATTGTTTGGTAACATCTGCCTCCCTATCCCATGGGGATACAGATTGCATTGGTAGAAGTTTTTGCGACATCGCAGTAACCGTATTGTTCTTTCTTCTCGGTAATATAATTCGATCTTTAGCAATGTATAATCTGTTCAACTGTAGAGAGCGTATACGTGGCATGCCAATACGCCTTTGGACTTTGATGCTCCTTTTGTGTGGACAAGAGAAGACTGATATCATTTGAGAAAAGTAAAGATTCTTTTACAATAATAATCAATCATAGTATCAATATGACTGCGGGTCGGGAGGCCGCACCCGCACGACGGGGCCCTAGATGACGCCCTCGGGCCCGGGAACGGCGACCGGACGGCGGGGACTAGCGGCGGCGCCGAGGAAGCAAGATCCGGGGAAGAGGAGCTCCACGGCGGCGTGGGTGGGACGGGGGAGGCCGGCGGCGGCGGAGTAGTTCAACTCGATCCCTCGCGAGCCTGGGTGCGGGGTCCTGTGGGCCAGGTGGGCCCGGGTGCTGTTGCTCCACGCTCTTGGCGGCGGCGTGGTGCCGTGGCCGAGCTTGTGTGAGGGGGTGGGCGCCAGAGGGCGCTTCGGCCTCGCACGCGGCGGAGGTGCAGCAGCGGTGGCCAGGCGGAGGTGGATGAGATGCGGCTGGGCTAGCGGTGAAGCGGCGGCGGCGTCGACATAGCTGGGCTGCCTTGGTTGCGCTTCGGGGATGCAGGACTGTGTGCGGGCGGCATGGGAAGGACATGCTCTGGGCGAAAGCCCTCTCCAGCTTCCTAGTCGGAGGACACTGACGGCGGCGCCCTAGGACGTCGTCCTCCCCGCTGGGGGCGTCATGTTGGAGGTCCAACCTTGCTGCACGGGGTTCTCTGGGTGAAAACCCTGTCTAGTTCCTGGACGAGTGACGGCGGCGCCTTCGGCGTCGTACCCTCCTTGGAGGCGTCATCTCAAAGAGACCCACCACAAGCGTCTAGCATCTCTGTTTCTGCAGTCATGGGCGGTCCTCGGCCAGGAGCGACAACCTCGTCACTTGGCAAGCTGAATGGGTGTTGTGAGGCCCACGTCGAGGTCTTCACGGCTAGGCCGAAGGTCGGAAGTTGTCATCAAACGGGTGCTGAGTGTGGCTGCTTGCAGCGGACCGCGGCGGCTGGCGTTGCCTAGCAACCGTCAGTGCGGCGTGGGACTGCGTCGGAGGACGGCGCTTGTGGCATCGGCACTGTTGGATGACTTGGCTTGCAGCGGATCGCGGCGGTTTGTCTAGCTTTGCTGGGCAATCCGGTGCGGTACATCGTCGAAAGATGGCGCAAGCGACTTCTTTCGATCGTCGGCCTGGCAATGAAGACTAAGCGCGGGTGAAGCAAGGTTGTAAGATCGAGATGGGGCGACGTGCCGGCGGATTGATGGAGATCTGGGGAAACGGGGCAACTTCGCCCACCACCTTGGCGGCAACTTAGAAACGGATCTGTGATGAGGAGTCTGAGGCGGGCGTGGCGAGGCCCCCGCATGCGGTGTGTGGCGTCAAACGGCAGAATGTGGCGAGGCCCCCGCGCGTTGAGCGAGAGGTCCAGATTCGGTGATATTATCATGTCAGATGGTGCGTGGTTTTGCAACGGCATTACAGCGAAGAGTCCCGCATAGCGGTGGCTTTTTCGGTGTGCTGCTGTCCGCTACTGTTGGCTCCGTATCGATGCAGGGTCACGTTGTGCTTGGCGATTACAGGGGTCTGATGTTGGTGGTTGCTGCATCTCAGGGGGTTGTTGAGGTCCGTGTCGATGTCCCAATCCGACCGGGCAGAGTGTGTGCGGTGTCGATGCCCCAATCCGACCCGTCATTTGTCTAGATGTTTTTTCTTAGTTTTCTTTTCTTTCACCTGACTATGGCCTTCCAGGGACATAATCTTGTATTTTTTCTGCTATATCAATGAAACGCATACATCGTGTGCCGTTCGTTCAAAAAAAATCAATATGACTGCCTATATGGTGCGGATGATATTAATTAGGTGTAAGAAAAATGTCATTTTAGAATAATATATGTGTGCCACTCTAAACCTTTAGTACATGATTTTAAACATTACAGCAAAGGTAATTTAGATTCAGATTTAAGGGTCCATTTTGGATCATTTTTAAAATGACATATGTGAGTAATTTAGAAAATATTTTAATTTATTTTCTATAATGACATAGCTGGGTAATCTACATGAACATAGGTAGTTAATTTATATATTGATTTGAAGGGTTATTTAAATATTTCTATATAATAGCTAACGTGGGTAACAACAGATCTAGTGGGTATGATAGTAAGAGCCTACTGGATTGAGCGCTGAATGTTTCTATTTTTTTGTCAGAATTTCTAGGATTTAACTCTTTTTGCTAGTGCATCACGTGAGTATTAACCTGGATGCTCCAAAAGAAATATCTAATTAATTAATAATATGATTGATGATTTGATGATGCAACTCGGTCGTGTCCCTAACACGACTGCAGAGACCATTATCCGAAGCGGCGCGAAAAACTCATCCGAAAGTGACGCGAAAGCCGCTTGCCTTAAGACAATTACAATGGGAGGGTCATCCGAAGCAGGTAATTTGAACCGATTCGTTTGATAAGTTATTCTAACCGGCTCAATTCCTGCCGGTTAGAATGACTAAAAATATGAATTCGTAAATAAAAATGACAAAAACTTTTTTTTAGCACGGAGGCCACCTAGTTTTAGTCATTCTAAGCACTGTGAATTGAGCCGCTTAGAATAACTATTCTAAGCGGTGCCTGGTTAGAATGAATGCCTAATTATAAGCGGCACCGTTCTCACCGCTTAGAATGTCTTTTTTTGTCAAATATATGGCTAATGTCTTGGGTTGGGACTGCCCTTACACTACCGGAGAGATCATTATCCTCATCGACCCATACAAAGCGGGTCGAAACGAAGAGGGCCATAATTAGGAAGAGTTAATTCTATTCGGTAATCCATCCAATTAGGAAGAGTTATTAGGGGTACTTTGGACTTTTAGCATTGCTACTATCTTATCTTAAATTTCCTAAACGGACAGTCCTTGTGGGACGGAGGGAGTATGTCTTAGATGGTGTGTAGAAATCAGGTCTTATGCAAGGAGTTGTCTTTTTTTTCCTCATTTACTCCTTTGCCACATCATCTTTTATTTTAGTGGCAACTCATATAATTCTATGAAAACCTAGTCATTGGATTGGGACTATCCTAAAGAAATAAGCAAAAAGCTTCCTGCTCGAGCCAGGCACAAAAACATATCGTTAGATATTAAAAATAATTATATACACAAACACAATAATCCGCCACCGTCTTGTGCTGCCTTTTCTGCAAGTGATTGGGGACAAAGACGCACAGCCGAGCCGCCGAAACTGAGGTGGGGTCCAGCCAACCAGCAGCTAGCGGTGAGGGAGCTCCGGCACGGCGACGACCACGCTCTGTCTCCGATGAGTGTAGCGACGATTTTCTTCACCCTCCACTTCTCTCTGACGTGGACATGCTGTAGAGTATACCCTTAGCGACTCGTTGTGGTTGGCCTTAGCTTATTCTACTCCTCCCATAGCTGGCAATGGCAGGGCGCGCTTGGGAGTTGGGAAATGGAAGAAGACGTCGAAGTTGCCCGAGGTACGGTGTGGCACCCTCACATGCATCCGACGTATTGTATTGACCAGTTGGAGACTTGGAGGTGCTAATTAAACCTTGCATTTGCAACAACGGGTTGACTTCTGCATCTAAGGTTCGGATAAAGCATGTGGGTGCTGCGTGCATGCATATACCCGATTGCTTGGTGTCAAATCAGATCTCCACGCTCGTCCAGTAACATGCGCAATTTCTTTCAGTAATTTCTTCATTATATAACGTCTGTTTACGAGTCCTTTTAGCATATCTTTTTGTATCAAGTCTTTGTTTGGGGTAGGGAGCTTTATTTTTTCTTTTTTTGAGAGAGTTTGGAGAGGGAGGTTGATAACAGACGCGTTCATATCGGATTCTACATTTCTAGCTAACAAAGCTTGGATGCCTTTACTGATGGGTCTCTGAGGTCTCTATATTTTACTCGTCTCGTGTCTGGCGTGGAAGAGTGGATTTTTTCTTGTTTTTTCTTTTTTGAGATGCGGAAGCGTGGACTTTGGAAATGAAACAAAACGACCAACACTAGTTTATTTCCACTGCTAATACAAAAACACGTTTTGTTACAGATCAACCACGACTATAAATAGAACAGCAGGCCTGGCCATTCACCATCCAAATCAATGCACCATCTAAAGCGCTGAAGACCCTAGTGTTGTGTGAAAAATGGAATGAGAACTGTAGACAATGGAATGATGGAATGGACGATTCATTGATGTGGGGACTGTTCCTTTTATACATGGGGAAAAGGCATGGTTGCCTTTTGGAGGCACCCCTTCGGGAAGGGCTGGCCTCTTGGAGGCACCCTCCTGTGAGACGGTTTGTCAATTTTAAATACAAAGAGTGGCGCTTGTTGACACCGATCTTGGCCTTACCTAAAACAATAGTATGTGAAGCACCAATAAATTCTAGAAAATTTCAAATTATTGTAAAAATTTAAATTAGGGTGTTACATACAGCCTTCACATGCTCTAACCTCACCACAGTCATCATGTTGGCACTTTGCCATGCTCGCCATTGTTACCGCTATAAGATAGCGTCGCCGCACAAACCTGTCACTTTTGGGCTGTCAATTTGTTCACCTGCCTTCCCACGCTCGTAGGAGCCACCGCCGATCCTCACTATGGCCTGTAGCATGTCCCATGCGAGTCGTTGTGCTCCGACATGCAAACCTCACCCTGGTGGTCATCCTCGTCGTTAGTGTCAGGCTTGTGGTCATCGACGTTGGCCACGCATCGACCCAAGAGCGCCTAACGCATTGCAAACCGCTACGAGACAATGACGGTGAACACCCTAGGTACGGGTAAGTACGTCAATGCGAGCCCTTGTTACACCCATAGATGAAAATGGTGAATTTGGCCCCGAGCTGAATCTCAATATATACTGTGGATTTTCTTTGTAAAATTTTAACGGATTCAGGTTGATTCTAATTTAAGAATTGTGTACGGTGGGTGAGAGAGTTTGAGGATGCAACAGTTGACTAGTCGTGTAGTGCCAATAAACCAAAGCAGCATCACTACAAGAAACCATTTATTCATGTGACGGATTTTTTAGACAGTTTCAGAGACTGTCATAGTTTTGCAGATATGGATACCAAGCCCAAAAACGGTGACGGTTTATCAATTCCGTCACAATCCGGCACAAAACACTATGACGGTTAAGCGAATTCGTCACGAATAATAACAACAGAAAATCATTAGATTCTATATGAGAAAAAGAAAAAAAAGAAAAAAAGTAAAACTTTGCAAAGGTTACGCATTGAACTTGAGACTTGTCACGTAAGAAGTTTGAACATACCATTGAGCTATCAATTGGTTTGTTCTTGTACATAGTATTTAGAGCTGTTATACCTTTCATTTATCCTGTTGTGCAACGTCAGCGCCGGCCTCCATCCACGTCACCCGGCCACCCCCTGCTACTCTATCGGCCGTGGCGCCATGTCACCCCGCCACGCTACCGGCCGCCCCGCCATATCATTGGGCCACCCTCGCCACGACACCTAAATCCGCACTAAAATTTCCAAAAAAACAAAGCGTCGACGGGGTTCAAAACACTGCATCCACGACTAAGAGAGCAACGCATCTACCACCACAGCAACGCTTCATTTGTAGTCAGCTGTGTTTTGTTTTACTTAACTATCCATGTCTGCCGGTCGCGGTTAAATTTGATTAAAAACCGAAACGCCGCTGATGCGATTCGAAACCTGCATGTGTGACTGAGGGTGAAAGCGCATCTACCACCAGGTCAACTAGTAGTACGTATTGACTTTCATTACGTAACGTTACTTAACCTGTATATTTAACAGTTGATGAAACAAAAGCGAAAAAAAATTTAAGTGCATCTAGGCGGAATCGAACCCACGACTGAAGTTTTGGTGTTTTAATGTTTTATTACAAAGTTTTACGGAGAAGATCGAAGGCAAAAAAAACATAAAAGAAAAAATGGCGCACATTAGGTTTGAATCTGCGACCTGTACCACCGGTTGGACCAATCTCATGCTGCCACGTTGCTACGCCAGTAGAAGATGAAGAACATGGATGGTTCATTTTTCTTTTTAATTCAGAATTATAAATCGTGACAGCGCCCAAACTGCCAGAACCAATTGGTCAAGTCATCGACTTGCCATTGTGCACCAACGAAGAAGGTGAAGGAACGAAGCAGATGGCACAGATAAGTACTCAACCCCAACCGGCGAAGACAATTGGATTGCAGTTCCTGCCAACTTCCAGTGGGGTGGGTACATCAGAAGAAATCCCTGAGTCGGATATAAGCATTGCCATGCTAGGAGTAGCAGAACTGTTTGAAGATCCTTTGCTGAGTGCCGACACAATTGCAGCCTTCGTCGAGTCTCAGAGACGAATTGCTACCCTGGCACAAGGCTCAATCCAATATGTAGAGGTAGTGAAACTTTTCGAAGCTTGTTCATAGTCGAGTGCCAATTTGTATCTGATCAACTTTTGCAGGACCTGGCCACTCGCTCCAAGAAAAAGTCACAAGCCTTATACACGATGTCAGAATCATCAATGCGGGCTCAACAGTTGGAGACCGAACTAGCCAAGAGCAAAGAGCAGATAGCACGGCTATCTCTTCAATTTGAATCAATCTAGGCGGAGAAAGAATCCACTCGTCAAGAGTTGGAACTAACTCAGAAGGAATATGCTGCCCGCCAGGAACAATGGAAAGCCGAAGAAGAAAGGCTAAAGAAAAGGAATCAAACTTTGACCAAGACCAATACTGGTAAGTCTTCCTGCTCAAAAACCTCTTTCATGACTTATAATTTTCTTGTGTTATGATGATACCGCTTCCTTATGCAGATCATTGACGGCTTATATGAAGCTTAGAGCTGAATGCACTTCATGGCAGAATGGTATGTATCGAGCCACAGAAGAAAAAGAAAAACTCTCCCGTGATTATACTGCTCTGTATGAGACTCGTAACGAGTTTATGACAGAGTATGACCAAGCCATGAAGATGTTGGAGCAATCAGATGCCACCCTCAAGGACGCTTTGGAGAAAAGCAAAGTAGTCGGAGAAGAATACCAGGCTCTGAAGAACGAATATGCTGAGCTCATTAAAGCAGGCAACTACACGGGTGAACTCCATTGGACACGATGCGCCTGAAGAGTCTGGGAAACCACTCTTGCAGCGCATCCAGGAAGCCCCCAGCATGTTCGCAGCATACGTGAAGAAGACCTGCTGCTATGTGGCAGATCATGTGCTGGCGGTCATCCAGTCCTTCTACCCAGAAGCAGAAATTAGATGATGTCCCGACGGGTAGAGCTGAAGACTGTGAAAAGACCACATTTGAAGAATATCTGAAGCACTTTGACCCTATAGCGGCAGAAGTCGTAGAAAACCTGCAATTGCAATAGATATGTATCTTTGCAAGAGCAAAGTTATTTGTAATATAAGAATATTTGAATCTTTGTAACATATTTTGTAAATATGCAAAGTTTATATGAGTGAAGACTGCTTTGTGCAAATCTGGCATCCGTATGCCTTTCAAAAATTACTACTCTCTCTGGAGTAGACTTTGAAGTACTTGATAGATCAGTAATCAAAGATTTGTGAATCAATAGATTTATATAGTCGTCTTTGCAAGTTGTGATGTACTTCGAGAGTAACAATCGACAATCTTGGAAAAATCTTAATATACCCGTAGGTAAAAGCTTTCTAAGGCTAGCTGGCCTTGACAGGTGCTCATCCTAGTCTTAATTAGAATAAGTACTCAGGATATCCTGACAAAGTACCCGTAGGTAGATGCTTTCTAAGGCTAGCTGGCCTCTATAGGTGCTCAGCCTGGTCTTAGTCAAAACTAAGGTACTCAGGGATCCTGGTAGTCGTATTAGAGACTCTTCGGATTTTGGCTTTTGTATACTGTTGTATCAACAAGTATCAAAAGGAACTCCGGAAATTATATGAACCAGAGTAGTCTTATGGGACAAGAATAGCTTTTACTTCAATAAGAATCAAGAAATCTGATGATGAGAACTCAAAATCCACTTTATTCAATCTTCAATCATGAATCCCGACAATATTTACAGACTCTGACTGACTCAAAGAAGAAAACTATGCATAGAACTTATGCAGATGTTCAATATTCCAAGAGTCTCTCTCTTCGACTCATTCGCTGTTCTTCAGACGATATGACCTGGGTCCTGTCACTTTGTGGACGATGAAAGGTCCTTCCTAGCGAGACATTAGCTTGTGCAAACCCGTAGTCTTCTGGATTCTGCGTAATACCAAGTCGCCGACGTTGAACGATCGCTCTTGGACGTTTCTGTCGTGATATTGTCGCATCCCTTG
Organism: Urochloa ruziziensis; assembly: GCA_015476505.1. NCBI lineage: Eukaryota > Viridiplantae > Streptophyta > Magnoliopsida > Poales > Poaceae > Urochloa > Urochloa ruziziensis. Next base: position 8,067,918 of record CM027120.1, on the reverse strand, counting down.
AATGTATCTAGCAGAATTTAGCAATGTTGTGCACCGTTCTTCCTCGATCAGATCAATTTCCAGTCGCCCCGTGTCTTCAGCAACGCCTTCATCATATTGCTCCACTCGTGATGACTTGTACATGAGATCAACTGGTAGGATAGCTTCAGAGCCATAAACTAGGAAGTATGGCGAGTGGCCGGTGGGTTTGCAGGGCTGGGTACGAAGCCCCCAGACGACATGGACCAACTCATAGATCCACTTCCCTCCATATTTCCTGTCATGCTCGAACAATCGCTTCTTCAAACCGTCCAGAATCATGCCGTTGGCTCTCTCGACTTGTTCGTTGGCTTGGGGTGTGCTACTGATGCGTGAACGACTTCGATGCCGTGCCTCTCGCAGTGATCTTTGAACTCGTATCTGTTGAAATTGGAACTCAAATCTGTGATAATGCGATGAGGACACCCATACCTGATCATTAAATCAGTAATGAACCCCACGGCCTTTGCTGCTGATATGTCTATGACTGGTTTGACTTCAATCCACTTGGTAAACTTGTCGATTGCGACCAACACGTGTGTAAAGTTATCCGGAGCAGTCGTAAGCTTGCCCACCATATCCAGCCCCCAGCATGCGAACGACCATGATGGAGGAATAGCAATCAAATTGTGCGCAAGCACATGTTGCTGTCTGGCGAAGAATTGGCACCCTGGAAACTTGCGAACGATCTCCTCTACGTCTTGTAAAGCTGTAGGCCAGTAGAAAGCTGCTCTGAACGCTTTCCCGACCATTGTGCGTGATCCTGCGTGATTCCCGCATGCGCCGTCGTGTATCTCTTGTAGGATTCCTTTGCCTCTTGCTCTTGGGACACACCGCATAGCTATGTTGGTATATAGTCCTCTCATGTATAGCTGATCTCCAATTAGGAGATAATTCTTTGATCTTCGCAAGATTTGTTCAGCTTCTGTCTTGTTTAGAGGTAGAGCCTTGTTCTTGATATACTCGATGAAGGGGATGCGCCAGTCTTCCTCGATGATTAGGACCTCTCGATCTGGTCCATGATCTTCATTGTTTGTAGGAGTTGACTTCTCGAAGTTGATCGTCCTCTTGTGGAGTTCCTGAACGAAAACTCCCGCTGGGACTTCTGCCCTGGTGGACCCCAACTTGGATAATACGTCAGCGGCGACATTGTCGTCACGGACTACCCAATGATACTCGATGCCTGCGAATTTGTTCTCTGTCTTGCGTACTTCCTCGCAGTAAGCATCCATGTTATCCTTCTAGCGATCCTAGTCCTTGTTGCAGTGGTTGATGACAACAGAAGAGTCGCCGTAGACCATCAATTGCTTGATTCCTAGGGAAATCGCCAGTCGTAACCCATGTAGCAACGTTTCGTACTCTGCTTTGTTGTTGGACACCTTCCAGAAGATTTGCAGAACGTACTTGAGTTGATCGCCCTTGGGTGAGATGAAGAGTAATCCTGCGCCGGCGCCTTCGAGCTTCAGAGAGCCGTCGAAGTACATAATCCAATGTTCATGTCTGTCGACCGGGATATCGACTTGATTTTCGCGCTATTCAGCCATGAAGTCTGCCAGGACCTGCGACTTGATGGCCTTCTTGGACTTGAACTCTATGCTCAGTGCTCCGAGCTCGACTGCCCACTTTGAAATTCGCCCGGTGGCGTTCGGGTTGTGTAACATTTCTCCCAGGCCAAACTACGTGACCACTGAGATGGTGTATGTGTCGAAGTAGTGGCGCAGCTTCCTTGATGTGATGAGTAGTGCATAGAGTAGTTTCTGGAACGCTGGGTATCGGGCCTTGGACTCTGTAAGGACTTCACTGACGAAGTACACCGATCTTTGTACAGGGTATGCGTGATTATCTTCAGGCCTCTCGACGACCAGTGTTGTACTCACCACATGGGTGGTTGTTGTGATGTAGAGTAGCAGCTCTTTGTCATCGTCGTGTGGAGCAGTCAGGATTGGTGGTTTTTGCAGGTGCTGCTGTAGATCCTTCAATGCTGCTGCCGCCTCCTCTGTCCATTGGAACTTGTCCCCCTTCTTCAAGAGCTTGAAGAAGGGCAAGCCTCTTTCTCCGAGTCGTGAGATGAAGCGATGTAGCGCCGCCATGCACCCAGTAAGCTTCTGGATGTCTTTGATCGTCTTTGGAGCATCCATAGCGGTGATAGCGTTGATCTTCTCCGGGTTGGCCTCAATGCCTCGGTGACTGATGATGAACCCGAGTAGTTTCCCAGAGGGTACTCCAAAGATGCACTTCGTTGGGTTGAGCTTCCAGTGCCACTTCCGTAGGGATGCGAAAGTTTCTTCCAGGTCCGCGATGAGATCGTCGGGATTCCTGGTCTTCACAACCACGTCATCCACGTATGCTTCTACATTGCGGTGTAGTTGCTTCTCGAGGCAGAGCTGGATAGCACGCTGATAAGTTGCTCCGGCGTTTTTCAACCCGAAGGACATTGTAGTGTAGGCGTAGGCCCCGTAGGGAGTGATGAACGCCGTCTTGATCTGATCCTCCTCTTTCAGTGATATCTGGTGATATCCTGAGTAGCAATCGAGAAAGCAAAGCGGAGTGCAGCCAGCAGTAGAGTCGATGACTTGGTCGATGCGCGGGAGCCCAAATGGGTCCTTGGGGCAGTGCTTGTTCAAGTCGGTGTAGTCGACGCACATCCTCCGCTCGTTGTTGCTTTTCTTCCGTACCAGGACTGGGTTTGCTAGCCAGTCGGGATGGAAGACTTCCTTGATGAATCCTGCGGCGAGTAGTTTCGCTAGCTCTTTCTTGATTGCATCCCGCTTGTCGGATGCGAATCGTCGTAGTCGTTGCTTCTTGGGGGTAGCTTTGGGGGTCAACATTTAAGCTGTGCTCGATCAGGTTCCTTGGCACTCCTGGCATGTCCGCGAGTTTCCACGCGAAGATGTCGCGGTTAGCTTGTAGGAACCTGACGAGCGCGACTTCCTATTTGGGAGTCAGGCATGCCCCGATCTTGGTGGTCTTGGACTGATCGCCTTCCATCAACTCTGCGTCCTTCGTCGCCACGTCGTCGGGGGTAGTCGCCTTGAGTGGCCCTGACTCCTTTGTAGGAATCACGAGCTCTGTCTTCCTTAGCTTTTGGGTGGCTGCGAAGATTTGAGCCATAGAGTTCGGCACCTGAGTGGTGGCTGTGAACTCTACAACTTCTCTGTCGCAGTCGTATGATCGCTTCAAGTCGCCATGGAGGGAGATGACGCCCTTGGGTCCTGGCATCTTGAGGACGAGGTAGACGTAGTGGGGTATGGCCATGAACTTGGCCAATGCAGGGCGTCCGAGTATGGCTTGATACGAAGTTTCAAAGTCTGCCACCTCGAACTTGACATACTCTGTCCTGTAGTTCTCCGGAGTGCCGAATATTGCTGGTAATGTGACTTGGCCCAATGGGAGACTGCCATTACCAGGAACGATGCCGTAGAACGGGGAGTCTGTGGGTGTGAGCAACTTCTCGATGTCGAGACCCATCCTCTTCAGAGTGCCAAAGATTAGCACGTTCAGCCCGGCGCCGCCGTCGATGAGCACCTTGGTGAGCTTTGACCCCGCCACCGTGGGATCCAGGACGAGTGGTAATTGTCCTGGTTCGTCATAGCTGTTCCACTGGTCCTCTCTTGAGAAGGTAATTGGAACCTTTGAGTACTTTAGATACCGTGGGACAGCTGGCTCGACTGCCATGATGTGGCGTATGGCGAGCTTGTGGTTCCTCCAGGTTGGGAAACCATAGTCACCTCCGATGATGACCATGAGAACTTGGTCCGCCTTTTGGAAGCGGGGGGTCTCGTCATCTTCATCGTCGTCGTCCGTCTTTTCCTTGTTCTTGGCGGTAGGGTCGAGTGGTTCTCTTGCTGGTTTCTTCTTGCCCTTTTCTTCACGCGGCTGCTGAGTGTAGGCGCGTTGGAGATCGTAGCATTGCCCCATGGTGTGCTTATGCTTTGGGTGCATTGGACACGGCCTATCCATGATCTTCTCCACGTCAGTCTTGCCAGGGTAGTTCTTCTTCTGGCTTCTCATGCCGCTATCCAATGTTGCAACTGTATCATCGGGCTTGCGCTTGTTGTGCTGATAGTTTTGGGCTTTAGAATTTCCCTTCTCCTTGTCCTTGGGGGGACCGTACTTTTCAAGGTCACGGTACTCCTGATCAGCCCATGATTCGACTTGACTACATAGAGCTTCCAGGGTCTTGGGACGATGCAGGCCGAACTGCCTGTCGAAGTATCGGTTGGTGACGCTGTTCTGAAATAGATCGATGCAATCGCGATCAGATACGTTCTCCACCAGGGTCTTGATTTCCATGAAGCGGCGCATGTACTCGCGGAGGTTTTCGTTGTGCTACTGCTTGCACATGGCCAGATCATGACGAGTCTTGGGTCGGTTGAAGGTACCCTGGAAGTTCGCTACGAACATCTTCTTCAATCGCTCCCACGAGTCGATGGATCGTCGTGGCAGGTTGTCGAACCATGTGAGCGGGGCAGGCTCCAGTGCTAGTGGGAAGTACCGGCACTTGATTGCACTGTTGCCGCCTGCGCACTCGATGGATGTAGAGTAGATGCGCAGCCATGACTCGGGGGAGGTCTTGCCGTCGTATTTCTCGAAGCCTGCTGGCTTGAAGGGTTGTGGATACGACGCCATCCTGATGTCTCTGGAGAACATCGGGTACTCATCGTCCTCTTCCTTGTAGCCTCGCTCTTCGTCACGCCTTCTGGAGTTGCGCCTCTTTCGCGATGTGCGCCTCTTCCACGGCTTGTGCCTCTTTCGCGATTGTGCCTCTTTCGCGATGTGCGCCTCCTTCACGGTTTGCGCCTCCTAGGCAGCTTGGAGCCGCCGTTTGGAGTTGTTTATCTCGTCCGCGGTGGCGGGCGCTGTTGTTGACTTCTTCGCTAGCGGCTGCCGCTCACTGCGGGTCGATGAGGTGGCGAGTGCTTTGTCAAGAGTACGGATCATGGCATTGATCCGATCGAGTGCGGATTCAGACTGGGGAGTACGCGGCAAGCTGCAGATGTGGTAAGCAATCTCCATGGCGTTGGCCATGGGGGAGTCGTAGCATGCCACTCTTGTGAATTCATGCGCGAGGTTGCGCCTGGCGAGTCGGCGATCGCGGGCGTCCAGGCGTCGCAGAGCTCTCTGGTTGTTTCTGGTTACCCTTGCCGCTTCTTGCTGTGTTGTTTCTCCATCAGGTGCGAGTTCATCTTCGAAGATATCAGCCTCCAGCTCGAATGCCCAAGCCGGGTCATTGTCTTCTATGAAGACCTCAGCGTCGGCGTCAGCGTTGGTGTCAGCTGCGGCTGGGGCTGCTCTTTTGGTGTCAGCCTTGAACACCTGTCGACTTGGCTCGACAGAGTCAGTAGTCGTTGGGGTGAGGAGCTCTGTGGTGCTCTCCTCGTCTTCTTCTAACGGTGTGCCATGTTGAAACGGCAGGTTGTCAGTGATGTCGGACCCAAAGAGTACAAAGACCTGGCGGGACTCGTAGACTTCCCGGGGTGTCTTGTCTCTTGGGTACATGACTCTTCCTTCTGGTGTGGCATGGATCACCAGGTCTTGCCCACCGTCTTCTTGTAGATCTTCTTCATCCGAGTCCAAGTTGTACACGGGGTTCACCTTCGAGTAGGAGTTAGCGTGACCTGCCGTGTCTCCGACTGGGATGTCCCGCTCCGAGTCCGAAGCGGACTCGAGCTGGCTCTGCAATGCCTCACAATAGATGCAGGTCGAATTGCGGAGTCCAAACAGGAATTGGGGTGGGAGGGTCTCCGTAGTCGTAATCGACTCGGACTCATGCCCGCGGACAATGTCCGTGAGAGTGATCTCGCCGAGTTGATCAGCCAGATCTTCCATGACGTGCGCTGGTTCTTCCTTCTTCTCCAGGGGCATCTCAAGGTAGCTGTAGAAACCACCTGAGCCGTCAGCGACGTAGACCCAGGAGCCGAAGTTGAACCTTGTGCCTTCCTGAGGCGCTTATGATTGAATGTAGGTCACCATTGTGTTCTCCACGGGATCTTCGAGGAAAACCTCTACCTGGCGCACCAGATGTCGGTGTTCTACCGTCGATCCTACCAAGGGAGGGATTCCCGGACTGGCGATTCTCGCCGTGGTGATCATCTGCTCCCGTGATGCTGCGGTGCTCCGGTGATTGGCTGCGGTGATTGGCTGCGGTCTCTGCCTCCGGTGTTCTACAGCGGCGACACGTTTCTCTCCCTCATCTACTGGTTCTTTTTCTGGTCTTTCTCTCGGGATCTCCATCTGGATATTGGTCTCCTAGTCTGATGGATCAACGTGAGGATCTGCTCCTGGACATTGGGGCCAAATTGGATTTCGAGCATGGTCGTGCTTTCCAGAGAGAAATTCTTCATCGCTTCTGCAAATCGGTACACCACCCTTCCTCCAATGTTGATGGTTCCTTCTTCTTGCTGGTTACTTTTCGTCGATTCACTTTTCGTCTATCAGAGGAATCTGTTGTCCTGGCTTTGCAATCTTGTTTGGGTGGTTCTGCTGCTGGTTTTCATGTAAAATTCCTTAGTGAAAACCACTTTCGATTCTCGGTTTCCTGCAAATCAGTGGGATTTCATGTTTATGCTCTTCGGAGATTCATTGGTCGCTCTTTTGATGCGTATTTCCATCTCTGGAATAATGGGGTAGCTTTTCGTGAATGTGATAAACGTATTTGGGAGGAAGAACAGAGTAAGGAATGGACTGTTGTTAAATCCAAAAGGCAAACGAGACAGGAACGACCTGCTGTTAATGCCAAAAAAGTTTGGGTTCAGCGCTCAGTCAAGAAAAAGAAGAAAAAAGTTAGCTTTGCTGAAAAAATCATCCAGGACTCTCCTGTCAAGAAACATGTGCCACCAGAGGCATCTTCACGTCTGGTTTTTGGATGCTTTGAGTCACTGGTTGATCAGAGTGCTCTCACTAAGGCCTTTTGCCCCTCATCCTTTGGTCGTGGTTCGTGTAATTCAATTCCTGTTTCAAGAGTTTTCCGACGACTCTCTGTGGATCTCAGAGCACAAACTCCAGAATCTCAGCCGTGTTCTTCGCCTGATCCAGATGTTCAGGCCGAGAAATGCGCTACCCATTCAAATTCAAATTCTCTTTTTCTCTGTCGCCGTTGTCTCGGTACTGGGCATTGGGCCTCTTCTTGTGTCTTGGGGGTTCGTTGTCGGGCCTGTTTCAATTTGGGCCATGTGGCTAAATGGTGCCCATCGGAGACCAAGCCCAAGCAGCGTTGGGTCCGCAAATCCTTGGCATATCCAGCTAATAAGGGAAACTCGGAGCCGACTTCCCTTGAAACCAGTGCGACATCCCCGGACTCCTCGCCTTCTACGCCGGCACCTACTCGATCCTCCCCTGCTGCTTCCCCCAACAGTAATAGATCGCAACAAAAACCAAGCGACCTCTCGCCGGAATCATCCCAGCCACGCTCCCCGCCGTCACCAATGGCAAACTTCCCCTGCAATCCAATGCTATACATTCCGATGGGAATGCATGTGGAGCACGGGTGGCAGCGTCCAGCTCGGTCCAGGGTCGCATTGGGAGGGGAACCTCCTCGTCGTCATGAACAATACGCGATCATCTCCCTGGATCCAGAACCCATTCAAGAGCAAGTCTACGCCATCATCCAAGATGTGTCCGAGATGCTGGAACAAGACTTTCCGGTGAGAGTGGTATCTGCTTTCCCTTCACCCCTGGGCTTAGGGCTTTTTCAGTTCGAGACACCTGTTCTGCGTCGTATTCTGTTAGAGGCTTCGCCAATCCCCTATGGACAGGGTCAGCTTGTTGTTCAGAAACATGATGAAGCTAGGAATCTGAGGGCTTGCAATTACATTAGGCAGTGTTGGGTCATGTTTCTTGCTTTTCCTCTTGATTATCAGACACTGGAGTTTATTAAGGCTGCTGTCGCACCTTTTGGTCGTTTATTGCACTGGTTTGAAGGGCCAAATAAATCCAGAATTCTCACGTAGTGTCTGGTTCTGATGCCTGATAGAATCGTAGTGTGGTGATTTCCCAGGGCTCAGTATTGGGAGGTAATGGACGATCGTGGTCGGTTCCGGTCTTTGTGCTAGATGGTCATTTTCCAGATGCATTCCCTGCTGATGAAGACCCAGTGCCTGCTGATGGTAATCCTCACCCAGTTCATGGACATGTGCAGCATGTCAATCACAATGTCAATCAGCACTGGCACCATGAGGTAGTTGGAGCAGCTAATGATGTTCAGGCAGATATGGGACTGAATGATATTCAGATGAATGAAGCTGTTGAGGATCTGGCAGCACCACAGATTAATATGGATATGGATATTGATGATCATGACAATGGCTGGCCAGATGTTGCTTTAGATAACCAGGAGATGCCTGATCCTATTCCACAACACCCTGCACAACCTCAAGACACCATTAGTTTTGACAACTCAGGTTCTACAGCCAACTACTTCAGGGCAAATGGACCTGATATTGTTCTTCAGGTGGAAGATATTAGAGGGATTTCGCAGTGGACTGATGATTCCTCATCATCAGACTCAGAAGTGCAGAGTCTACCTTCAGTTCACTTTCTGGTATTTGAGTCTCTAGCTTTTAACAAGCTGAATTTGGGATCACTACTCAGCTTCCCAAGCATATGCATTCAGAAGTCTCTGAAATTTGGTGTTTCTCATCTGGAAAACTCACAGACAGAACAAGTTGATCAGTCCATGGCCATTGTGCCATATTGTCCCAGTCTTCATGCCATTATGCTCATGGTGTGGGCAGATTTTGTGGATAGCTCTAATCTAGCCCAAGGAGGACCTGTGGATGACAACACACCTCTGAATGTAGAGTCAGAGAATGAAGAAGAAGAAGAACAGGAGTATATGCATCTCCCCTCTGAAACTTCTTTCACAAATGAAGAGGTTGTTTTAACAGACAACTCTGTTAGGAGGAGTGTCAGGTTAAGCAAAGACAAGGATGGTTACAAACATATCCAACTAGAGGACCACCCAAGAAAGAAGCAAAAAGTGAGGGCTGAAGTTCCTGTCAAAGGAGATGGCTTCAACCTTCTGAACAATCCACCAAAGCCAACAGACAAGTTAATTCCGGGCCAAATTCCAGTGTCCATCCTGCAGAATTGGGGTATTGATTGCAATGTGGCTCCTGAGGAGATCACAGGCGAAAAGCTGATGAGGCCTGTCTCCAATGAAGATACAACTGAATGAAGCAGGGCGCAATGGGAGTTGGAAGGCTCTCCTGGGTGGCTTCCCAATTTCCTGGCTTTATCTTCAATGCGTTTTATTTATAGCAGTTTGCAGACTTGTTCCCTTTTGTTATGTTGCACAATACTATGATCTTCAAAACTCTAGTGGATTATGCTTCTTTTGTTTCCCTTTGATGATACAAACTCTTGGTTATCAGTGTCATGAGCAGTGGGCTATCTTCTATGCTACAGATTCTGTCTTCCTTTACTGTCCTTTTTTCACCTGGTCCTTCCAGGTGCTTCGATGGTTATGTGTGATGGGCACATACATTTCTTTTCCTCATCACTGGTTAACAAATGAATAGAAACTGGAACATTCTTTGTTGGAATATTAGGGGCATAAACAGTGAAGATAAGTGGAACGCACTCAGGAATAAAATTGATGAGAGTGGTTGCTCTATCTTTTGTCTTCAAGAAACCAAGCGTGATTCTTTTGATACTCAATATATTAGGAAATTTGTACCTAAACGTTTTGATCATTTTGACTTTATACCCTCTGTTGGAGCTTCAGGTGGCATACTAGTGGGTTGGACTAGTAGCTCTTTTGTGGGGGTTGTTCTTGAGAAGAAAAATTATGCAATCACAATTCAGTTTGAATCTAGGCATAATAAAGAAATTTGGAAGCTCACTTCAGTCTATGGTCCTTGTATTGAACCTGCACGCTCTGAGTTCTTGCAATGGCTAAAGGATCATGATTTACAGGATGATGAGAAATGGATTTTTCTTGGGGATTTCAATTTTTATCGATCTCTAGAGGATAGGAATAAACCTGGTGGAGATATACTGGAGACATTTCGTTTCAATGATGTTATTGGCCATCTAGGACTTTTGGAATTGCCAATCAAAGGGAGATCATTCACCTGGAGTAATATGCAAGAGGATCCCCTCTTAGAACAGCTTGACTGGTTCTTCACCACAGTAAACTGGACAACAGCCTATCCAAACACAATGGTTCTCCCGATGGCTAAGCCAATTTCTGACCATGTGCCGTGCAAAGTTGAAATTGGTACCAGCATACCGAGATCAAAGATATTCAGATTCGAAAATTTTTGGCCTGACCATCCTGGTTTTCTGGAAACAGTAAAGAAATCTTGGGAGGTACATCCAAGAAACAAAACAAGCTCTACATCAATCATATCAGCAAAACTGAAGTCATTAAGATATTCCCTCAAGGCCTGGAGCAGGAAGCTGTCCAATTTGAATCAGCTGATTGATAATTGTAACAAAGTAGTCCTTTTCTTGGATTCACTGGAAGATTGCAGGCCTCTATATCTGGTCGAATGGAACTTTAGAATTATAATAAAAAATCAGCTACTCTGCCTTTTAAAATATAAGAATGCCTATTGGAGGAAGAGACATACAGTCAATAGGATAAAGCTGGGAGATGAATGTACTAAATATTTCCATGCAATGGCTACTGTCACTTATAGGAGGAACCTTATCTCTCAACTCAAAGATGATGCTGATAACTTGGTTACTGATCATGATGGCAAAGCAGCACTCATATGGACAACATATAAAAATAGAATGGGAGTAACTACAGACCCAGGAATGGTCTTTGATTTACAGAGCATGGTTCACTTGAGCATTGATCTAAGCTCTCTTATACAGCCATTTACAAAGGAAGAAATTGACAAAATAGTTCACCTCATGCCAAATGATAAAGCTCCAGGTCCGGATGGCTTCAATGGCATGTTCTTCAAAAAATGTTGGCCAATCATAAAAGAGGAATACTACAAGCTCTGTCAGGATTTCTATGATGGATCAGTGAGTCTTGAGCCTATCAATAACTCCTTCATTGTCCTAGTTCCAAAAAACAACAATCCAGAGAGAGTAAATGACTTTAGACCCATCTCACTTCTGAATGGTAGCATCAAGCTCCTCACAAAAATACTCTCTGAGAGACTGCAGGAAATAATTCTGAAGCTACTTCATGTTAACCAGTATGGGTTCATCAAGTCTAGAACCATTCAGGATTGCCTTGCCTGGAGTTTTGAATATATCCACCAATGCCATCATTCTAAAAGGGAAATTGTGCTATTAAAATTGGATTTTGCTAAAGCCTTTGATACAGTAGAGCATCAGGCCATCATATCCATCATGCAGAGTATGGGCTTCCCAACAAAATGGATCCAGTGGATACAATCCATTCTCTCCTCTGGCACATCATCAGTTCTGCTCAATGGTACACCAGGGAAAACTTTTAAATGTAAAAGGGGTGTAAGGCAGGGTGATCCATTGTCTCCACTTCTCTTTGTCCTAGCAGCTGAGATCTTGCAAATTGTGATTAATCAGGCTTTTCAGGATAACCTTCTCCTAGCCCCTCTCCACAAGCTCATGAGGATTTCCCAATAATACAATATGCAGATGATACTCTGATCATCATGCAGGCTGATGATCAACAGCTAATTTATCTCAAAAGTTTACTCGAATCTTTTGCTGCTTCAACTGGTTTGAGAGTTAATTATAGCAAATCTCAGATGATGCCAATAAATCTGTCAGAAGAAAAATTCCAGTCTCTAGCACAAGTTTTTGGATGTCAGATGGGCACTTTGCCTTTTACTTATCTGGGCCTGCCAATGGGAACAACAAAACCAAAAATCTCAGACCTTTCCCCCATCATTGACAGAATAGAAAGAAGACTATCTGCTTGCTCTTCTCTTCTGTCACCATCAGGTCGACTAGGAAATGGCCAATTCAGTCATAACACCAACCACAACCTTTGCTGCCTGCACAATTAAGATTCACAAAGGTGTTCTTGATAATGTGGACAGGGCCAGGAAGCAATGTATTTGGAGGGGAAATGATTTAACAAAGAAAGGGGGGAATCTTGCTGCATGGTCAATGGTCACTAAACCAAAAACCAAAGGGGGTATGGGTGTGCTGAACCTAAGACTACAGAATGATGCACTGCTTCTTAAACATTTACACAAATTCTATAACAAAGTGGATGTACCTTGGGTTACTTTGATATGGGAGACATATTATCAAGGCAAAGTACCCCATGCAACGAGAGAAGTGGGCTCCTTCTGGTGGAAGGATGTTATGAGATTGATTGACTGTTACAGAGGGATTGCAATGTGCAAACTTGGAAATGGCTCCTCGGTTCTCTTTTGGGAGGATGTTTGGGGTACAGGAGTACTGGCAGACCTATTTCCAAGACTATACTCCTTTGCTCGTAACCCTACAGTGTCGGTTTTTGAGGTTATGCATTCCCAAGATCTAGAGTCATTATTCATGTTACCATTATCCTCTCAAGCGCATGAAGAATTAATACAACTTCAAGCACACATCCAGCAGATCCCATACCATGTAGATAGAGAAGACCAATGGACTTACATATGGGGGAATGACAAATATACATCTCAAAGGTTCTATAAATTGGTTTTCTCAGGTTTTCAAGCACCACCCACCTTCACCCTGCTGTGGAAGAGCAAGGTTACACCAAGAGTCAAATTCTTCGGGTGGCTTATGTTAATGGATAGATTAAACACAAGAGACATGTTGGAAAGAAGAAATTATAATGTGCCTTCAGGGCCGAATTGTGTTCTGTGTGATGGCAATGTCAGGGAAACTCGTGATCATCTTTTCTTTGAATGTCCTTTTGCTCAAACTTGCTGGGCCCTGGTGGACATTAAATGGGAGGAGGAAGTGGATATCCATAGAAAAATTCTAGAGACAAGGGCAATCAACGCAAACACATACTTCATGGACATCTTTTTGCTGGCCTCGTGGACAATTTGGAAGTTGAGAAATGCTGTCATCTTTGAAGGAGTACATGCGACTTTTACTATTTGGATCAGGCGTCTTAAAGCAGAAATGCACCTACAATCCTGGCGATTTAGGGAAGACCGCAGATTGCTTTTTGTACAGTGGATAGAGACGTTCTTGTAACATTTTTGTAACAATCTCCCACCCCCTCTCTTCTATTCCCTACCTCCAGCCATGATGTAAGTATTTCGCCTCTTTTATTTAATAGAAAATGAAGTGCTGTGGGGAACTCCCCCACAGTTTTTGCCTCAAAAAAAAAATCCTACCAAGGGATATCCCGAGGTAGTAGATTTCAGGTGGGGTTTCGCCGAGATCAGGAACGCAAAGGCCAAGCAACTCAGGATTTTAGACAGGTTCGGGCCACCAAGATAGCGTAATACCCTACGTCCTGTATGTTGGTTTGTATTCAATGGATGTGTCTTCTTTGGAAGGGGTCCCTGCCCAGCCTTATATACACGGCGAGCAGGGTTACAAGGTTGGTTCCGAGTAGAATCCTAACCTATTACAACTCGTAGAGTGCTTTACAAGCCAATCCGAGTAGTTTACAAGTCATATGACTAGTTTCCATAACGAGGAGAGTTCTTGCAGTACTCTACTCGTAGTCTTCACGCTTGGTACGACTCCTTCAAAGATCATCCATGAGTCCTTGTAGGCCCATGGTCGTACCTCCAACACCGCCCCCTCCCCTTCCAGAAGCTCCGACCGCCGCTTCACCCCGCCACCGGGGACGCGAGGCCGAGCGCTGGGCGCTGCCGCCGGTGACGCGAGGGCCGTCGCCAGGGACGCAAGGCCAAGCATCGCGCCCTGCCGCCGGAGACGCGAGTGCCGCCGCCTTATTGCCCATCCCCTTCCCAAAAGCTCCAGCCGCTGCCCTCTCCTCTGCCACCGCACGGCGCCAGATCCGGCCGTGCCGAGTCAAATCGGGCGCCGACGGCTCCTGCTCTGGCGGCCTCCTCCGCTGTCGCGGCGGCCCCTGCTTTGGCGGCCTCCTCCGCCACCACGGTAGCCCCCAGATCCGGCCGGCGGCTGCGCCAGGCTCCGCCATTGCCTCTCCCAGATTTCACTTTGGAGGCAATGGCGGCGGCGCTCGCATCGGACCGGACCAAATCGGGCTAGTGCCGGACCGCGTCAGACCGGGCCAAATCGGACTAGTGCCGGACCGTCTATTTGAAATACTATAGTCCCGATTATTGTGAGAGAGCTCTGCCCTAGGACTCTGGGGCTGGGCCCAGTCCACGCACAAGCACATGGTGCGTGGATCGTCTCTCGCCCGCACGAAAGATCTTGTCTTTCTTCCCTGCTTGAACCACCAACGATCACCCAGCCATGTGCCGTGTTGCCATGGTTTCATCGTCTTCGTTTTCCGCTCTCCAGATCGAGCTAACCTTTCCACTGCCATCTGTCACTACTACAGAAACGATTTGTAGAGGCCAGCCATTTCTTTTTCAGGCACGGACGGAAGGTCAAGCCGCACCTACAAAGCTCGGGAAGCACTGTAGCATTTGGTCCGTTGCTAGAGATGAATTTGTAGGCGCGGACGATGGGATGATCCGTGCCTAAAAATAGAGATCATTTTTAGGCGCGGACGATGGGATGACCCGCACCTAAAAATGATCATTTGTAGGTGCGGGTCATCCCATCGTCCGCGCCTAAAAATGGTCTCTATTTTTAGGCGCTGGTCGTGGGATGACCCGTACCTAAAAATTGTATCAAACAAACACACTTTGCCTACATCATCGATCCATGCACCTCAAATGGTGGTCTCCTATTGGTCGAATCCCCAGCAGCCGGATCACTCTTCGCTCCCACGCCGACCGGATAAGGCCTCACTCCCTCACCTCCCATCGGTCTCTCTCTCACACTGTCACACACACTAGTCAGACCATGCAGCGTACAGGGCAGCGGCGGAGTAGCCGGCGGGTCGCGGAAGGCCGGCGCGTAGGGCGCAGCAGGCTGGACGGGTGCGGCGAGCCAGTGGCCGCGGAAGGCCGGCGCGGAGGGCAATCGCGGCTCTGTCCTCCTCGTGTCGGCGACCGGCCAACGGTGGTGGTGCAGCCCCCAAGCGTAAGAGGCCGGCGGCGGGGGCCGCAGCCCCACGCGCAGGTTGCTGGAGGAGCGGTGGCTCGACGGCCGGCGGGGCGCCATTACCGCGGGTGCGACGAAGAAGCCGGCGACGCCACTGGTTGCTCCATCTGCCGTCAACGAAGGCAGAAGGCTTCGATCTGTCGCGGGTATCACATGAGCTGCTGTGCAGATCTCTTCACCTGCATCTTGCAGCCCATTCAGTATTAATCCGGACCTGTTAGCTTGTGGTTGTACTCGATTATTACTTCTACTAGTTTTGTGCTCCACCTGCTAGCTCTGGGTTGTTTTGTGACCATGTACTTCCCTTCAATCGATGACTCTGACTAGATTTTCCATGTTTGTTCGACTTCAAACTTCTATTTTTTTCATCTTTTTGCTAGCTGGTTGATCCCCACGGGGTCTGGGACAAGCAGCAGTCGTGTGCGGCGGCGGCGGGGGTTGCATGGGTCACCAGCGGCGGCGGCGGCTGGCCGGCGCAGCCCGGCTACCTTTTTTTTGTGTTTTTAATCGGACAGTAGGGGCGGGTGACAGGGTGACCCGCCCCTGCAAATGGGGTTTTCAGCAACTGACTATGCCATGGACCGAGCGTGGAAATCTATTTTTAGCATCGGACGTTCGCCCATTGCTGCTAAAGCGCCATTTCTAGCCGCTAAAAGCAGCAACGGGCGGGGCGCCCGCGCTTAGAAACCTCAAAATGCCCGTGCCTAAAAACTGTTTCTGTAGTAGTGTGTGCGACAAGTGGAATAACGTCAACGGGTGACTTAGTGACTCACCAAAACAAGTCTAGTTTTGTTAATCCACCTCGACTGCCACACTCGCGTGCCGCATCTGTCGGTGCCAGTGCGGCACCACCGGCAAGTTGATGAAGGTCAACGCGTGAAGGTTCAATCGAGCCACTGGCGGAGCCCGGTCCATGACGTTGATTTAGCACATGTAAGCTGGTATTAAATTTGTTAGAACAGTTCTACTCGATCTTGTCATTGTGACGAGGACATCCCAGCCATGTGTAACCTGGATGCCTTGGTTACACCATATGCATCGGTTACGTCGGTTACGCCTACTGCTACAGCAGCTCCATCATATCACTGGTTACACCAAGTCTAAGTCAGGTTACACAAAGCCTAACTCCAGTTGCCGGGTTGCCTTGGTTTCGTCGTCTTCGTTTTCCGCTCTCCAGGTGGAGCTCACCCTTCCACTAACAACCGCGCTACAAGTAGAAAATAAGCGGCAACGGGACGGGAGACTCACCGAACCAAGTCTTGTTTTGTTAATCCACTTCGACCTGCCACACTCGCGTGCCATGCACACCACCGGCCAGTTGAAGTGGCATTGATTTGTTTTAAGGTTTGAATACGTCGTCTTTAGGGAATCTTTTGTATTCTTCTTCCATGCGCGACGAGGGAGGATGCAGCATCTTGCGAGCTGTACACGATGCAGTCGCACGTGAATGTTGGAGCCACCCGAGGCAGCCCCATGTGCCTGATTTATTTAACACATGCATGTATGCTGATATTTAAAAATACTACTAGCGCCGTCACCCCCGTCGCAATCACCATCTTCTTCCCTTAATCAGCCTTCGTCCCCAACTCAAACGCTATAGAAGCCACCGCAGGCACCCGGTTCATGTACGACTGTTCTCTCCGATAAGCGATAACCACCGCACGACATCCGCGCTGAGGCCAGATCGATCCGTACGCCTGCAAACACACATAGTGCAACACATGCATATTGATCTAGTTCTATCAACCACGACGAGGGCGTTTTGTTACCGGCCGTGCCTGAACTTGCCGTCCTAAGTTATTTCTCGTTTTACTTCGCAATAAAAGGTACAGCTCGAACCATATCCCCTCCATTCGTCAGTTTTGTTACAGCACAGTGCATGATTAATCAGATCCCTGTGGCCTCCGCGAGCTATACAGAGTGGATTTCGATTTTCGAATAGGGACGGTACAGTAAATCTAACAAGTAGAGAACTTTATTATTTGCTTCGCAATATTCAGCTGCAGTGAGCAGCGTTAATTGGATTGTAGCTCTAACAGGAACAATTTACAATTACATACTGGCATCACTCACTAGACAGTGTACCAAGATCTCTCTCTCTCTCTGAACTCACGTGGTATTATGTTTTATATATGCCATTTTTGAACAGATACTTTTTAAAACTAGGAGTTATGTATAGCATATCAGATATCATATTTTGCCTATTTTCTGATAGTGCAGGAGCAAGCCCTGCTGTTCATCATGGCGGTAGTCTTGGATGCTTTGGCATCCTACGTTCTGGACATGCTGAGGGAGATGGCAAGAGATGAGGTGCAAATGCTGTTCGGGGTCTCTGGGGAGATTGAGAAAATGGACACCAAGCTCAAAGATCTCAAGAACTTCCTTGCTGATGCGGACAGGAGGAGTATCACCGACCACAGTGTGCAGGCATGGGTAGGAGAGCTTAGGGATGCCATGTACGAAGCCACAAACATCCTCGACATTTGCCAGCTCAAAGCCATGGAGCGAGGTAAAAGCCATGATCTAAGGTGCCTTAACCCCTTGCTGTTCTGCATGCGGAATCCTCTCCATGCCCACAAAATTGGCAACCGCATCAAGAATCTGAACCAGAGGTTAGAAGAAATAAAGAAGCGCAGCTTGGACTTCAGCTTCATCAACCTTAGTTTATATCAGGATCGTAGCAGGAGGACCCTATCCTCTCGTCTTCGTAACCGTGAGACATCTGGGGAGCTTGAAGTGTCAAGTTTAGTTGGCGAGAAGATTGAAGAAGACACAAGAAATCTGGTGGAGATGCTAACAGCAGAATATGAAAGCAACAAAATTATGGTTTTCGCTATTGTGGGAGTTGGCGGCATTGGTAAGACTACCTTGGCCCAAAAGATCTTCAATCATGAAATCATCCAACAAGAATTTTCAAAGAAAATATGGTTGAGCGTCAACCAGGACTTCAGTGGGACAGAGCTGTTGAGAAGAGCTATCATAGAAGCTGGAGGTGACCACCAATCTACTGGAAATGTGAGGACCGCACTTGTGCGAGCTCTTAAGAATGCCTTGAATGGGCGAAAGACCTTAATTGTGATGGATGATGTTTGGGACCCTCAGGCATGGGAAGGTGTGCTCAAAACCCCTATTAATGCTGCCGTAAGCTGGGGTTGTCGTGTCCTTGTTACCACAAGGCATGATGCGGTCGCACGAGGGTTGATGGCAAAGAAGCCATACCACCGTGTCAATAAACTTGCGGCCCAAGATGCATGGTTGCTGCTGAAAAAGCAGGTTCGTGCTATTATTCTAGACCCTCTCTTTCGATTTTATTAAGAAAACATGGATTTGGTGTCTGAAAATCAGAATTATTCGTACTCGTATCTGACAAAAACATTAATATGGATATTCGTATTTGTATCATCTAAATCCGATTGTTCAGTATTTTCTCTATCTAATTCTGGATTCATATTCGACAAAACATGGAATATCCGATATTATCTGTATCCGTGAAGAATATAATACCAAATGAAACTATCTCAAGCTTATTTCTAAGTGCATGTAATTTTAGTATGGATAATCATATTAATTTTAGATACGTTGTTTTGCTTATTTAATGAGGACATTATATATATGTCAAATCACAATAAATTTATAGGTTTATGGACATTTTTATTTATTTTGATATATTTTAATTATTTAAATATTTAATGATATAATTTTATTTACATAAGTCGTGCATTATAAACTTATAATTTATTCTATACTTGTATCATGGTTTTGGTCTACTATAATACCACAATAAAATAAAGTGATACTCGCTATGACGCTATGTTCTAAGTCAAGTAAGCATGTGAATGTGAATTCGAACTATTCATTTTGTATTCGTATTAATAATATTATTCTAATTAAAATGTGCTAAATAGTGCCATCTGAATCACAACTTATATCAAGGCTTGAACGTGATGTATTGTTTTCAACTTAGCCATGATCTTGTGTAAGGTTGTTCTGTTATGACTTTGGCTTAACTTTAATTACCTTGAACATGATATATTTTGTACGTGTCATTGCCATATTTCATATTTTCTCCCTTTTGATTGTTATAGTTTGTACATGTACTCCCGCTATATAGGAAATAGAAGTCGTTTTGGACAAGATTTTAGTCAAACATTTAGAATATAAATCACGAATATGAAATATGAAAACTATATGAACAGATTTGTCTTAAAAATATTTTTATAAAATAATACATATATTATTTTTAATAAATATTTTGTAAAAATAAGAAGTCAAAGTTGCATATTGGAGACCGTGTCATTGTCCAAAATGACTTTCTTTACCATTACGGAGGGAGTATTGTTGTAATGTGAAGTTTCAATATATTGAGTGGTAATCTCACCTAGAAGATGACCATATTGGTTGTCCAACTCTAACCCTCTGTCCCAAAAAGAGATGTAACCACTCCAATCCACCACTTTGTCTGTCCAACCAAACTAGAAACTAGGTCGAACCCATCCATGCAAACAAACAAGAAGTGGGTTTGCTCCAACTGTAAAATCTAGGTTGGATCTCTGACCCAACCCACATGGTCCAAAACCAAACACATGCTAAAACAACGGTGCCAGTTTAGTGAGCCTAAGTTTCAGGACTTAGCTAATTTAATATATTATTTGTTCATCAATGCTCCTAACTATACTTTTAGTGGAAATAACACACTTCCCCATAGGGCATCATGGACGGTCATTAGGTAGATTACTAGCAAAATGCCCATGCATAGCTACAGTGAAAATTATTGTATTTTTAAAACTCATGAAGTTATTTTCAAATTTTACCACTATATTTTTACCACACTCGATGGATGTATACAATTTTTCTAGAAAATAAATAGGATTGCGAGTTAACATATTTGTTTCCACTCAAATACTCACTATATCTCTACCTTATTATTTAAGCAAGATACCTGCTACAGACGTTACAATTATATTGTACCATACAATGTGACCACATGTCTAATTGTATTTTGTAATTGGAGTTGGTGAGGACTATGTTCGATGGACGGTCTGGTTTTGCAAGCACAGTTTCTCAATGCATGTAGCAAGTAACACATGGCGAGTCTACATCGATGTTGCTCAAACATGCGACAACTCTATTAGTCTATTGTCATTTGCAACATTTACACTGTTTTACGTGTATTGGACTCATACATGCCTTGTTCTTCTTAAGCCAAGAAATAGTCTCTAAAGTTTGGAAACGAAATCCGTAGCTTCAAATTTAAAAAACACTTGACTTTCTTTGCAAGGAAAATGTTTGCTGTATTCGTTGCCATATATGACGGATGGAGTGTTATGTAGTCTTCTTAATACTACGATAAAAAAAGAACAAATGTACCCCCTTATCAGAATGAAAAGATAGTCAAGGTGGTGGGAGGATCGTTTGGGACGTGGCTAAACAGAGACCCCTCTCCATTTAACCTTAGGGGGAGATTCTTTCCAAAATAGAAAAATTCTCATTTCTGAGCATTTTATTTTGGGAAAGTTTCCTTTTATCCCCCCTCTCTTCTTCTTCCTCCTTCCCCCTCCCCCGCGCGCTGCCCCCTCCCCCGGCTCCGGCTGCCGGGGGCCGCCGCCGCATCTCCCCCGCCCCCAGCTCCGGCGACTAGGTCGCCGCCCGAACCCTAATCTGGCGCGGCTTCCTCCCCCGCACACCTCCACTCCCCGGCTTCGGCGGCTTCCGCCGCCTCCCGCCGCCACCGGCCGACATGGTCCACGCGAACCCCACCGGCGCCGCTCCCCCGCCGGCCTTCCTCCGGCCCGCGGCCGGCGGCTCCCACCGCCGCCGTCCCGCCCGCCACCCTCCCCCAACCCTAATCCCATAGGCGCCGCTCCCCCCGCCCTCCTTCCTCCAACCCGCGGCCGGCGGCTCCCGCCGCCGCCGTCCCGCCGAACTCCACAGCCGGCGCTAACCCTAACCCTAACTCTGTTGCCGCCGACGAGCTCCACCAGATCCGCTGCCACCGACACCGCCCAACCGCCAACTAGCCCTGTCTGGCCGGCGGCGCCACCACCTCCGCCGCCGCCCCCACCCCTCCCCTCTAAGTCCGGGGGACATGGAACCCCCGGCAACCCAGATCCCTAAAGGCCATCCTCCTCCACCGCCTCCCCCGCGGCCGGCCCGTTTGTTATTTCCTGTGTGTTGTATAGGGGGTGTCGGGAAGTAACTAACGGGAGGAGGAAGAAGGGGGAGGGGGCCTCGCGTTGGTGCTATCGAGAGGCCGGCCTCCCGATAGATTTTGTGATGTTGAACCCTTTCAATTCTCATTTTTGAGGATTTTTACCACGTGGTTTTCCTCCCATATACTCCTAGGAGGTAGGATGCCGTGTAGTTCTGCACCGGTTCAGGGTAGGGTGGCCGTTTTTTTCTTCAGTTTTTCACTCAATTGCCCGGTTCACGTGCGTGTGGGAGTCAATTTTCCTTTTACTGGTTCTATATGTGAAGTACGAAAGATTGATGGCAGAAGAGTGAGTTACGTGCGGTATTGTTGATGGGCTTTTCTATAGTATAGTGAAACATATACAGGGGTCAACACGTATGCAAACGCGTAGCACATCAGTAATACTGTTTAGTCGTAATAATATACTATATAGTTTATTTTACAACAAACATATTGTCATGAACATGAATCTGTTGGAGGGGGGAAGGGATGGCCGGTAACCATAGAGAGCTGTTTAGAATCTTCTTAGCAAAAGGTAGGATGGGATTAATACTTTTTCCTACTTGATTCAATCCATTACCTCTCCCCTCATATTTATGCAGAGGAGCTGACTTGACTTACAAGAAAACTCAACTAACTCTGGCCTCTTCCTAAACGCTAACCTAAATGGACTCTCCGCAGCGGCGGTGCTACAGTACCCATAGGCTACTGTAGCACGGCCCTTACAAGGGCCTTTTGGGCCCGCCGGGCCTGACCCAGCGCCCAACCTACTTAGGCACATGACATTTCCCCCTATTTTTCCACACAGTGCATCCTCACGTTATAATCCGTTGTCCCTCCCATGTAAAGCGGGCGTCATACTCTTGTCGTCGTAGCTGGGGTTGATGTCGATGCATTTGCCTTTTATTCTTGTTGAAGTGCCACGGTCCTCCCACCAGAGTAGAGGCTGTCGCCCAAGGTAGCCCCATGGTGAGAAACGGAAACGCAGTTGGTGTCCTAGTTTTGTCGCCTCCTTGTGAAAGAACAGGAGCACCTGAACAACAACATGTAGATGGCGATGGCGAAGTAGCTTGTTGCCATGGAGTTATTATAGATGTTGAAGAAGCCATTGACGAGGTGGTGGCGATGGCTACCACCCTAAGTAGCCCCAAGCTGAGGTAAGGTTGTCGCCTTGGTGCTGCGTATGCGAAGAGGTGGGGGCGCTGCAGATGATAGTAGATCCCATCATGGCTGTTGATGTAGACGTCATAGGGGAAGAAGCTAAGGCATTGACGATGATGTAGTTATAGATGTAGCCGTGGTGTTCTCCATCTTGTAGGCATCCAACTTAGGGCTATCTTCACGGTGAAGAGCACCATGGGTACTGTTCATGCCACGAACAGTACCATGGTACTGTTCACATCTGGAACAATGTCGTGGAACCCTCATAAGTTACTGCTAGGTTATTGTTGCCGTCCCTACCTCATAAATCTGAATGCTTTTGGTGTTCACCATCTTGTGTTGTTTCTTCTTTTGCTAGTGGAGCATAGATTTCAGGAGGTGTTGGGTCTGATTCCCACTTCCTGCGGAATCTTTCTACAAGTTCTTGTAGCTCCTTCAACTGGCGTACAATTGTCTTGTATTCATCCCAGGATAGGATTTCACGTCTTCCATCACTAGGAAGAAAAAAACTGGCTGTGAATACCAATTGTCATGAACATGAATCTATTGGATGGGGAAGGGATGGCCGGTAGCCGTGGAAGAGGCGCAGAGGGAGGCAAGAGAGCTGGTTACAATCTTCTTAGCCAAAGGTAGGATGGGATTAACCCTTTTTCCTACTTGATTTAATTCAGAGGAGCTGACTTGACTTACAAGCAAACTCAACTAACCACTACGGGAAAAACGACTATCAGTACCGGTCAAGAAGGTCTAACGTTTCGAGACTAAAGTGGCAGTCTTTTAGTACCGGTTCCAGAACCGGTACTAAAACGCGCACGTTAGTACCGGTTGGTGTTACCAACCGGTACTAAACTGCGTGCGCTGCCCGCCACCCCCGGGGAGGCAGTTTAGTACCGGTTGGTAATACCAACCGGTACTAAACTGTTTTTTCTCTTTTATTTTATTTTATTTCTAATGCGTATTCCGTATCGTATCCGTTCTAATGCGTATTCGTATCGTATCCGTTCTAATGCGTATTCGTATCGTATCCGTATAATGCGTATTCGTATCGTTTCCGTTACAATGCGTATTCGTATCGTATCCGTTCTAATGCGCTTGCGTATAAAGTAATATTACGTTACAATAATATATAATCTACATGTACTTAGTTAGCTTTCTAAAAAGTATTACATATATATACAACTTTTCAAGTGTTTCGATTAAAGAAAAACCAATTAAGCTAATCTTTCTTCTTCTTCTTCTTTTGGAACTCCTCTTCCTCCTCGTCCTTTCCTCGATCAGGATCCATTAAACCAATGCTTATTCTATGATCCGTATAAAATTCACCGTTCGGATTCACGACCTCATCGAGCAGAAATCCCATTAGTTGTTCTTGAACTGCCTTGACTCGTTCCGGTTCAATGAGGTCTTCTGACATTACCATAACCTGCCAAGAAAAATCTTCGTTAGTCTTAATAAACAGATTTGCATAATAAAAATTTAATAAAATGGTAGGAAGTTTACGTACGTCAAATTCTTTTTCCGTCATCATCTTCGGGCCTACAAATCCGTGGATGAATTCGCATACGTAGTACCCACACAGGTTGTTTCCCTGTTCCTGTCTCATACACTATATATACACGTATATGAACAATCGGTTATGTAATACACTCTCGATGTTTGACTAAATGAAATAAGACTAATATGAAATTTTGAACGTACCGGAAAGTCAAGCCTCCATACAAGCTCGTCCGTATCTGATACTCCAACTTGGTGTTTAACAAAGCGTTTCCACGCTTTGTTAAGAGTATCAACTAGGCTTTGATACTCTTTCATCGGCTTTCTCAATGAGTCGAACACCGTAATCCGGCCTCGATTAATCTCGAGTACAAGGAGGATCCAGTGAAACCTGTACATATAAAGATGTCATTTAGAACCGTAACATGAATGAATATAGAAATAGTAAAATATGTTCTACGACTAACCCGAAGAGGTACGGAAAAAGTATCAATGAACATGTATGTTGTGCCATCAAGGCATTGAAAATATTTGTTGTCGTTCGATTGGGATAATTTGCAATATTCTCCATGTGTAAGATATCCGGATCCAAGAAGCCAATGCCATAGTATCCCTTCTTCCGGCAATGTTGATACTCCATCCTACATGATACACAATAACATATAGTTAGATAGGATTGACAACTAGAGGTACAATATAAACATTTTATTAAATACTTACAGAATCCATGCACTCATGAGAGACTTGGAAAGGGCATCTTGATGGTATAAAAAATGGATATCTCCGAAATCAATCCACATATCACATGGCGGCCGATAGGGTGAATTTCTGATCCGTGCTGCGAACATGGTCAATCCATTTCCAGATTCTCGCATGTACCAATTGTGGAACTCATACATTCTGGTCCCTAGGTGTGCTAGCAGCTCAGGCCATACCAGTGATTGCCCCAATTCGAACGGTTTTTGCTTGCCTCCCTCGTGTATTGGAATATCATCTTCACCTCGCAGTTGAGCTTTTGTGAGGTTGGTTTGCTTCATAATCTCAACCAATTGTTGTTCTTCCTCTGATAGCACAACAAGCGGAGGAATCGATTGCTTCGATTGTTGTCCCAGCTGTGCAATGCCTTTGGACTGAGAGCTTTTCGACGACGATGCACTTTTTCTATTTTCGACTTTCTTGTACGACTTCATGATTGTGCGGTCGTAGTCCGATACCGTCTCTTTCACCGCGGGTCTGGCCTGTTTAATAAAGTGTCTTACGGCTGTCGGGTCAACCGGTTCCTTCGGCTTTGGCTTTCTCTTGTCCTTAACCTTCTGAAAAAAATCCGCAACCTCTTGGCTGACGGTCGCATCGGTTTCCTCATCTGTTTTCTCGTACGCGAGCTTAGGAGGCGGAGGCGGAGGATTCTCTTTCTTCTTCTTCTGCCGCTTAGGAGCCGGCGGCATTGGAGCCTTGGCGTACCTCTTCTTCGGCTGAGGTGGACTCATGCTGGGGCCCCTTGTACCAATTGGTGAGGGCGGGTCCATGTCGTTGTCGGGACCATGTGGAGATGGTGGATCCATGCTGGGGTCCCTCGTAGCCGATGCTGCAGCTGAATCTGTTGTTCCTGGCTTCAATCTGATGTCTTCCTTAGGCCAAGCAATCCATGTATGCAACCCATCTCGCAGTTCCTCTCCACCGTCACCTGTAGGGATCGGGATCGCAAGGTCTTCAGCCCAAACACCAGCCACTCGGTCAACCAAAACTCTAGCGTACCCTTCGGGAATAGGCACGTTGTGAAGTTTCTCGCCCGGGACCGGTACTTCAGCAACACCTTCAGCACATACCTTCATCTTCTTCCCGACAAGATAAAGAAGCTCACAGTCCGTCCTCGTAGTGATGTCATCTACGGGATATCTTTCAGCGGCCTTGGTGGAAGCAATGCTGCTACGACGCTGAGATGCGGGGCTGATCTCCAAATTCTCGCCGCCTGCAGGAGCACTAGGTTGTCCCTGGTGTTGGCTAAGGACTTCTGCCAGGCGCTGATCTACTCGTTCATTTATTTCTTGGGCTGTTCTAGTTTCAACCTGAGCCAGCCTGTCATGGAGCTCACGCAATTCTTCTTGGATGGCTTTCTTGCTTCTGGAACGGCTTCGGTACGTCTGTATATCCTGACTGAAGCCACGTTTTCCATGGTACGACGCCCATGCCTCGAGTCCGACCAGTGTGTTCCGGATTGCCAAGAGCGTAAGTCAGCTCGTCCTTCTCTCGATCAGGCTTGAAAGATCCATCTTCCTTTTTCTTCATTGCTTCGTCTAGCCTGTCGATCGCTTCGGCTATGGCATCGCTAGTGATAAACGCACCATTTTCCATGTTTAGTCTGCCTCCATGAGCATAGAAGTACCACCTCACTCGTAACGGCCACGAGAGTGTCTGCGGTACGATTCCTCGTTGTATCAATTCATCTTCCATCTTCTTCCATTTCGGAATCGCCTTCTCATAACCTCCTGGTCCTAGATGGTGGAACTGACTTTTCTTCGAGGCATTTTCTGTGTTAGTTTTAACTCGCTTCAGGTAGTCGGCCGACAACTGATTCTCTAAGAATTCATCCCAAAACGGCCTTTGGTTCTGGTACACCTTCTCAAAATCTGGTGTGAGATTCTTCTTGACGAAATTGGCTTTCAACTTCTTCTTAAATGACTGAAACTGGTTAGCCATCTTACTCATCGTCCAATTCTTGACTTTGTCTAATTTGTCTGCCGGAAATGTGAAGTGTGTAGTCACCTGTTTCCATAACATTTCCTTCTCTGACTCCGGGACTATTTGTCGAACTTGAACATTTGGATCGCTGTTTTTCGATATCCTCCAAAGCTCGTACTTGATGGGGATGTTTTCCCTAACAAGATATCCACATTGATTCACATAAGAAGTCTTAATCCCAGGCGGTTCCGTTGGTTCACCATCATCTGTAACTGCTGTGACCAGGGTATGCCCGGTCATCTTTCTCTTGCAGCCTCGCTTCCGTTTTGGAGGCTTCGATCCAGATGCCTGAAAATAATTAAACTATTATTTAATACAAAAATAATTAATACAAAATTAATCCAGATGCCCGATCAAAATCCTTATGTATACCTCGGTCTCATTGTGTTCGTCAAGACCAGTTTCTTGTTCTTGGTCGTCTCCATCATCATCTTCCTCATCATCTCCATTCCCTCCATCCCCTCCTTGTCCAGATAAATCAAGAAATTGACTGCCGTCAAACTCTACAGGGTCTGTACCGTCTCGAATCATATTATGAAGCAACTCCTCATCCTCGCTACGTCTCGTCATTTATCCTAGTATATGATAGGAGTAAGTTATGAAATTTTTGTAACACATATGAATTTTTTTCTAACACATATGAAAATTTTGTAATACATATGAAATTTTTCTAACACATCTACAATATTTCTAACACATATGAAATTTTTCTAACAAATATGAATTTTTTCTAACACATATGAATTTTTTCTAACACATATGAAATTTTTGTAATACATATGAATTTTTTTAACACATATGAAAATTTTCTAATACATATGAAATTTTTCTAACACATCTACAATTTTTCTAGCACATATGAATTTTTTCTAACACATATGAAAATTTTGTAATACATATGAAATTTTTCTAACACATCTAAAATTTTTCTAACAAATATGATATATTTCTAAATCTATTTAAACAAAAAAAATGTGCTGACGTCAGCACCCAGGGTGCTGACGTCAGCACATCACGTACACACGGCAGGGGCGGCGGCGTCGGGGGCGAGGCGGCGGCGTCGTGGGCGAGGTGGCGGCGGCAGCGTCGGGGCAGCGGTGCGGGCGGGCGGCGGTGGGGGCGCGACGCAGGCGCAACGACGGTTCGAGGTCGACGGCGGCGCGCGGGGATGGCGGCGGCGGGGGATGGCGGCGCGGCCGGCGCGCGGGGCCGGGGGATTGCGGCGGCGGCCCGCGGAGAAGGCCGGCCAGGCGGTCCCGGAGAGGCGCGGGACGGCGGCGGCGCGCGCGGACGACGGCGGCGCGGCGGCGAGACGACGGGGAGGCGCGGGACGGCGGCGGCGCGCGCGGACGACGGCGGCGCGGCGGAATTGGAGAGGTAAAAACGGCTAAGTCCGGAGGAGGAAGAAGAGTGGGGTTTTATACCCCAGGCAGGTTAGTACCGGGTCGTGTTACAAACCGGTACTAACCTGCCACCCCAGGCACGTTAGTACCGGTTTGTAATACGGCCCGGTACTAACGTGCCACAGCTGGCGGGAAGCGAAAACGTGAGGCACGTTAGTACCGGTTTGTAATACGGCCCGGTACTAACGTGCCACAGCCGGCGGGAAGCGAAAACGTGAGGCAGGTTAGTACCGGGCCGTGTTACAAACCGGTACTAACCTGCCTCCCCTGTAAATGGTATAGTTTTTCTCTTATTTTTCTTTTCTGTTTGTATATATTACTTTTATTCTCGTTTAACACTTATTATAAATCGTAAAGGCACTACGTACACTTTCAAATTACTTATTATGTAGTATCACATTGATGATTACATGTTTAATTTCAAATTTGAAAATACACACTTATTGTAATTTATAAAATATCTCATTAAATATCTCACATACATATAGTAAATCTGTAAAATACGAAGAGGTAATTATTTTTTGCATGCAAAAATATTTATAAATAATAACTTCCAAATCTCATATAACTGTTTCTTCAAATCGAAAATTAATTATTTAATTAACGTCAAATTTCAATAATCAACACTTTTCATAAAAAAAAGAAAAAAGAAAATTAAATTACATAAGTCCATAGTAATGTCACACACATATTGAGTTAATTATATCGACAGAACACACATTGAGATAATTACGTCAAATTGCACAATGCAAAACGACACTCATTACATTACACACATTACATTACATCATTTAATAGAAAATAAATAATTGAGGCCATTAATCTTCATCTTCATCATCTTCCGCTGAAACAAAATTAATCTTCCTTCTGACGAATGTCCCCTGGTTGTGATCGCGCCGTAAGTACGGAGCGTCTTCTTTGGATAACAGAATGCTGGGATCAACATCAACTGAGAATGGAGGACGGTCATCTAACTGATCATAATCTTCTGATTTGTCCGTAATGTCTTCAACTCCAACTATTTTTCTTTTTCCTGGAAGAACTATGTGACGTTTAGGCTCATTATCTTCTGGCTTCTTTACCGTCTGCTCCTTTTCTGTCTGCTCCTCTTCCATCTGCTTCTTTTGTTTTCTCTTCTTGGGTTTAATTTTTTTCTTCTTGGGCTTGCTTGCCATGTCTTTCACGTAGAACACTTGGGTCACATCTTTGGCTAGGACAAATGGTTCCTCCTTATATCCAACCTTTTTTAGGTCCACCGTTGTCATCCCATATCTGTCTATCGTTACACCGGCGCGGCTCACCCATTGGCAGCGGAACAGGGCAACTTTTATAGGTCCATAGTCAAGTTCCCATATCTCCTCTATGACGCCATAGTAGATGTCCTTTATACCATCATTTCCTATTGCATCTATACGGACACCACTATTTTGGTTAGTGCTCTTCTGGTCTTGAGATCTTGTGTAGAATGTATACCCATTTATCTCGTAGCCTTGGTATTGCAAGATTGTGATTGATGGTCCCCTAGCCAGCCATTGAAGTTCTTGATCAATCGTGCCATCACCGATGAATTTTCGTCTCAACCAATCTCTGAAAGTCACTATGTGATGACGGGTAATCCATTTTTCACTCTTGTTTGGGTTTTCGGATCGTATAATATCCTTATGCTCCTCTATATATGGAGCCACCAAGGTCGAACTTTGTAGAACCGTGTAGTTTGCTTGGCAAATTTCAATTTGAGAGAGGTCCATTATAGCTTTTCTCCCAAGTGTTCCCTTTCCGCAGAGTCGTCCCTCATGGTGTGACACGGGGAGTCCAACCGGATCAAGATCCTCAATAAAGTCTACACAAAATTCAATGACCTCCTCCGTTCCATAGCCTTTAGCGATGCATCCTTCTGGTCGAGAACGGTTGCGAACATACTTCTTTAGGACTGCCATGTACCTCTCGAAAGGGAACATATTGTGTAGGAATACTGGCCCCAGAATAGTTATCTCTTTAACTAGGTGAACCAGGAGATGTGTCATAATATTAAAGAATGAAGGTGGGAATATCATCTCGAAGCTTACAAGGCATTGGACCACGTCTTGCTGTAGCCTTATTAAATGACTTGGATTAATCACCTTTTGTGAAATTTCATTGAGAAACGCACACAGCTTCACGATTGCCAACCTTACATTCTCTGGTAGAATACCCCTCAAGATAACTGGAAGTAATTGTGTCATCAGGACATGGCAGTCATGAGACTTCAAGTTCGTGAATTTCTTTTCCTTCATTTTTATTATTCCTTTTATATTTGAGGAATATCCAGTGGGCACCTTGATACTGTTCAGGCAATCAAACATGCTTTCCTTCTCCTGTTTGCTGAGAGTGTAGCTGGCAGGCCTTAAGTATCGCTGGTCTTTTCCCTTCTTTTTAGGATGTAGGTCTTTTCGTTGTTCCAACGCTTTAAGGTCACGTCTTGCTTCCACTGTATCTTTCCCTTTTCCATAAATACCCATGAATCCTAGCAAGTTCACACAAAGATTCTTCATCAGGTGCATCACATCAATTGCATTGCGGACCTCAAGCATTTCCCAATAAGGTAGCTCCCATAATATACTCTTTTTCTTCCACATGGGTGCATGTCCGTCCTCGTCATTTGGAACGGCTTGGCTACCAGGGCCCTTTCCAAATACTACCTGCACATCTTTTACCATCGAAAACACACGCTTTCCGTTGCGGAACAAAGGCTTAGATCGATTATCAGACTCGCCTCTAAAATGTTTTCCTTCATGTCTTAAAGGGTGCTTCGGTGGTAAAAACCGACGATGGCCCATATACACGCACTTTCGACAGTGCTTCAAATAAATGCAGTCTGTTTCATCATAACAGTGGGTGCAGGCCGAGTATCCCTTGTTTGACTGTCCCGAAAGGTTTCCAAGTGCAGGCCAATCATTGATGGTCACAAAAAGTAATGCTCGGAGGATGAATGTTTCCTGTTTGTACTCATCCCACACACTTACACCTTCGTCCTTCCACAACAGTAAAAGCTCATCGATCAAAGGTCTTAGGAACACGTCGATGTCGTTTCCAGGTTGTTTTGGACCTGCGATGAGAGCCGGCATCATGATGAACTTTCGCTTCATGCACAACCAAGGAGGAAGATTAAATATACATAGGGTAACTGGCCAAGTACTATGACTGCTACTCATATCGCCGAATGGATTCATTCCGTCTGTACTTAAACCAAACCGTATGTTCCTTACATCTTGATCAAATTGTGGAAATTCTCTCTCAATGTTCCTCCACTGGGACCCATCTGCAAGATGTCTCATCATCTCATCTCGCTTACGATCTTCTTTGTGCCACCGCATCAACTTTGCATTCTCCTTACTTCTGAACAAACGCTTCAATCGTGGAATCACAGGAAAATACCACATCACCTTTGCAGGAATTTTCTTCTTCGCTGGCTGCCCGTCAACTTCACCAGGATCGTCTCGCCTGATCTTGTACCGCAACGCACCACAAACAGGACAAGCTTGTAAATTCTCATATTCAGCGCCGCGATACAGGATACAATCATTAGGACATGCGTGTATCTTCTGTACCTCCAATCCAAGAGGGCACACAATCTTTTTGGCTTGGTACGTGGTCGACGGCAGCACATTAGCCTCAGGAAGCATGTTTTTTACGATTTGTAGTAGCTCACCGAATCCTTTGTCGCTGACACCATTGGTTGCTTTCCATTTTAGCATATCCAGCGTGCTACCCAGTTTTTTCAGTTCCGGCTTGCACCCTGGGTATAGTTTTGTTTTGTGATCCTCCAACATCTTTTCGAACTTTTTTGACTCTCTCGCAGTTTCACTGTCTTTCTGTGCATCAAGCAAGACCTGACCAAACTCATCGGGTGCCTCCTCCTCCTCTACGACATTTGCATCAACCCCTTCCATTGGGTCATCATCGTCGTCAAAGGCACCGGCTTCATGTAAGTATGCAAAGTCTGGGATGTTGTTATCGTCGTCTTCTTCATCGTCTCCCATCAAAACACCAAGTTCACCATGCTTCGTCCAAACATTATAGCTATCCATGAAACCGTTTTCAGTTAGGTGAACGTGTAGAGTATCCCTTTTCATGACCTGTTTCACATTGCGGCAAATACGGCATGGACAACACATGAGACCATTCGTGGACCTGGTTGCTTCAGCCACATTGAGAAAAACGTCTAGGCCAACAATCCAGGCCATGGTGTTCCTACCGCCGTACATCCATTGACGGTCCATTTTGAATCCTACCATAAAAAATATTTATAAAATAAATGTATCCATTAATTGCAACATTTTATTAATTATTAGTAACATTGAGAAAATACCTAACAACATTACTAATATTGCAACATTTCATTAATTATTAGTTAAAAAGGTATTAGTAATAATTAAAAAGTTGGAAAAATCTATTAAACAACATTACATATATATAATCAAATTTTTAAAAAAATCCATTACATAACATTAAATATAGTTAAAAAGATACGGAATATTGTCACAAAAAACATGCTCATTATCTAGGTATCTAGGGTATGAACTCACTACTAAAAGCTACCATCTAATTAAGGTCATGATTCTATTTAGCTCAAATCATTCTACAAATACCAAAATCCTTCTCATTCACAATTTTTCAAATTTCTCTAAGTATAGAGCATAAAAATAAGCACAAGTACCGTCAATTAACAGAGAATGAAGTTGCTAACCTTTTGGCGCACTTATATAGGAGAAATCCACAAATTATGGAAAACTTGGGCAAAAACTCCCCCCTCTATGGCGCCATGAGTGAGAGACCAAGCTCTCTGCAGAAATGAGCTCGGGCTCGGGGAGGAAGAAGCCTGCCGCGGTATTATACCCAGCACGTTAGTACCGGCTGGTAACACCAGCCGGTACTAAACGTAGGCAGTTAGTACCGGTTGGTGTTACCAACCGGTACTAACGTGCAGCGGCTTGCGGGTCCCCCAAGTCGAGGCACGTTAGTACCGGCTGGTAACACCAGCCGGTACTAACGTGCCTCTAGCCGTTGCGGCCCGACCCCCGAGGCGCACGTTAGTACCGGTTGGTGTTACCAACCGGTACTAATGTGCTCCACGAAGTACTGTGCTTACAAACCGGTACTAAATTCAGCATTTAGTACCGGTTATAACACAACCGGTACTAACGTACCAGGGACCAAAGGTCGTTTCTCTAGTAGTGAACTCTGGACTGTTCCTAAACCCTATTGTAGACGGACTCTCCGTGGCAGTGGTGCTACAGTACCCACGGGTTATTGTAACATGCCCCTTACAAGGGCCTTTTGGGCCCGCTAGGCCTGACCTAGTGCCCAGCCTACTTAGGCACATGACACATATATATACCATATACCACATAACTGGAATACTTTAAGATCTGTTGCTTATTTACTTCCGTTAGTGCACGGTCAAATTTTATATTTTTTCTATTCGAGTGACTTTAATATCTTGCTTTATGCTTGCAGTAGTGATATATTATAAATTATTAATTGGCGTGAGCTATCTGCAGGTAATCGGAAATGAAAATGACGAAGCCCAGATTGAACAGCTCAAGGATATCGGAATGGAAATTATTGCAAAGTGTGATTGTTTACCACTTGCTGTGAAAGTAATAGGTGGCCTTCTACGCCACAAAACAACACAACGACGAGACTGGGAAAATGTCCTAAATGATTGGATACGGTCAGTATCTCAAATTGATCAAGAGCTAAACTATGCAGTATACCTAAGTTATGAAGATTTGGATCCTTGTTTGAAGCCTTGCTTTCTGCATTACTCCCTCCTCCCCAACAACAGAGTGTTCTTTTCTAGTCAAATTATTGGCATGTGGATTAGTGAAGGATTTATTCATGAAAGGTCACGTGACTTAGAAGAAGTCGGAAAAGAGTACTATGACGAGTTAATACAAAGAAACCTTATTGAGCCAGATTTAGAGTATGTGGATCATTTAGTTTGCAACATGCATGATGTTGTCAAATTATTTGCTCAATCTGTGGCTAGAAATGAAGCACTAGTAGCTCAGAACAGTGAAATTGGTATCTCTGATAGATTTAACTCCCAAAAATTTGTTCGGTTATCACTACTGGAAACCGGAGGACCAGAATCAAGTCAGCTAGATTGGTGTTCATTGCAAGCACAGCCGTCATTGAGAACACTAATATCTGTTGGGCATATAAAAATCATACCTGGTGATTCATTGCTTGGTTTTTCAAACTTACGGACACTACATGTACAAGATGCAAATTTTGATACATTGGCTGAATCTTTAAATCAACTCAAACACTTGAGGTATTTAAGCATAGACAGAACTAGCATATCAAGGCTGCCGGAAAACATTGGCAAGATGAAATTCTTGCAGCACATTAGCCTTTGTAGTTGCAAAAGTCTGTCGAAGCTTCCTGCTAGCATCTCAAAATTGCAGCAGTTGAGGTATCTTAATATTTCTGGCACAAGTATAAAATACATACATAGAGGTTTCGATGGTCTAACAAGCTTGAGGAAGTTATATGGCTTTCCAGCCCACGTGGATGGTGTGTGGTGTAGTTTGGAAGAACTGGGGACCCTGTCCCACCTCATGCAACTTGAGATAACGGGCCTGGAGAATGTATCTCCTTCCTCATTTGCCACGAAGGCCAGGCTTGGTGAAAAGGTGCGCCTAACCGTTCTGAGCTTAAAATGCACCAGCACGCTTGGAGATGATGACCAGTTGGTTAAAGAGGAAGAAGAAGAAGGGGCCTCCGAGATGGTGCAGCAGCAAATCGAGGAGGTGTTTGATGAACTCTGCCCTCCGTCTAGTCTAGAACACCTTGAAATCGTTGGGTATTTTGGCCAGCGGCTTCCATGCTGGATGATGTCGACAGCAGTTGTGCCCCTTCAGAGCTTGAGGATTTTAATGATGGATAACCTGGCCTGCTGCATGGAGCTTCCGAATGGCTTGTGTCAACTCCCCTGCTTGGAACTCCTACAGATCGTTCGTGCCCCAGCAATTAAGTGTGTTGGGTCTGAATTCCTGCAACGCAACCATCGTTCCCACAACCATTCCCAGGTAGGGGCTCTATTTCCCAAATTGTTTTCGCTGTTTTTTGATGGATTCGTGGAGTGGGAGGAATGGGAGTGGGAGGAGCAAGTAAAAGCCATGCCTATCTTGGAGAAGCTTACACTCAAGAAGTGCAAGTTGAGGCACGTGCCTCCTGGCCTTGCCTTCCACGCAGCAGCTTTGAAGAAACTAAACATATATGACGTCCAGCGCCTAAGCTCTTTGGAGAACTTTACTTCTGTTGTTCACCTTGATGTGTTCAGAAATACTGACTTGGAGAGGATCAGAAATCTACCTAGACTCCAGAAGCTCGTGGTTGTCAAGTGCCCAAAACTGAAGGTATTGGAGGGCATGCCAGCACTACAGAGACTCAATCTGGAGGATTACGTCATGGAAACAGTCCCCAGATACCTGCAGTATGTAAACCCAAGGCATTTGCTACTAGACTGCTCCTTGTCGCTGCTCACATGCATTAGCTACTCCCGGTTGATTACATCCCCAGGGCGTGTAGCACGCACCTGCTTTCCAAGGAAATGGTACGTGCTGTACACGAGAGACCCTTTCCGCTTCGAGACAAATATCCCCATGCTGCCATAGCCGAAGGTAAATTAACTTTGCGGCTGCTTCGTCTAGTATATTTTTATTTTCACGTAGACAGGTACTCTGTTTTGCTTGGTCTGTTTTCGTAGTTTTCCAATGTTGATTTAATATATTTTTTGCAGCCCGCAGCAACCGCACCTGCTTTCCTTACTCGAAAACATGCCCCGTTGAAGACGAATGTCCGGTAGGATGACATGCGTCCGCTGCCGACAAACGTCTGCCCCTTTGCCTCCGCTTCAGGTAAATTTGCATGCACGACCACTGGTTTGCCGCCATCCTGAGATCATCTCATCCTGTTCCAAGCATAACATTTAGGAAACGCGTGCAGGTGCAACGCCTATCGTCATTTGGTTCGCTGGTTGCGTCGAGAGTGCCTGCACTGCAGTGAAGCGCAGCGCATCGCCTCCTCGACGGATCGATGGACTGAAGCAGCAGGGTATGTGGCTGGTTGGTCTTATAAGACCACGTATGGAAGGTTGCAGCAACAAAAGGGAAGTTGATGTGCGTTGTTTGTACTGGAAGTTGATACACTTCCGCTGCTTGCCAATTTGACGCCAAAGAATAGAGGCGGCTGTATAACTCCAGGCCCTGCACCATTCGCCAACTGCTTGTAGTAAAAAAAACAAGACTTGCTCTGTTGAATCTGTTCTGTTGGCTTGCTCTGTTTTCTACAGTTTCACCGGTAGACTCAATCTATATCAGCCCCAAGCTGTATATTTCGTGCAGGTTCGTTTCACTTGCCTGAAGTGAGAGAGTGTGCACCGCTTCTTAATTACATCAGTGCCCGTGTACAAAATCATTATAGTAAAGTGCACCCCAGGTCTCTAAATTTGTCGTGCAGTGTCATCTGGGTCCCCAAACTTCCAAACTGCCTACCCGCAGTCCCTAATCTTGCTAATCAGTTCACGTGAGGTCCAAATCACAATTGATTTTATTAAATTGACCCTAACAAACTCCAAAATTTTGCTAAGTGGTCCAAATCAGCCCCCCTCTCCCCTCCCTCATCCCTCTCCTTCCCCATCTCCTGCCGCCGCCCCTTTCTTATTGCTTAACTCCAGTGGTGCGGATTCCACCCTGCCGGAGTGGACGGCGGCGGCCCGGTAGGAGGCGGCCAGCACATACAAGCGGCGGCCGGCGGACCGTGCACTACACGAGCACTGACGGACGAGCTGACGGCCAGCGCCGCCATGTCCCTCGCCCGCACTACCGTGAGGAGCCACCCAGGAACCGCTCCCGGAGGAGTACTGGCAGTGGACGAGATGGGGAGTCTCGTCGGGCCTACTGCGTGGCCAATCCACTGCGGTCGTGCTCCCCTTCACAGTCGGCCTCGCCGACGCGTGCAGGGCCCACCCCATCGCGCCCTGCCCGGATCCGACATCTCCGCCGCGCGCCGACGTTGGGCTGCCCGAATCCGGTGACTCCACCGCGCGCCAACGTGGAGCCACCTAGGTCCGACGTCCCCAGGGCACGTCGGCCTTGCGCCAGCTAGAGCCAACCTCTGCTCCCACTCCTACGGCCGCGAGCCTACCCTGTACGGCGTCGGCGTCGCCGGGCTACACCGCACTGCGACCACGGACCATGGCGCGACGCGGGAGAGGCGAGCACATGGAGAGAAGGGAGGAAGAAGGAAGCACTTTTGCAATTTAGTTTCTAAATAATTGCATAATAACTTTAGGGTGCAGTTTAACCCAAGCAACTGTGATTTGGACCTCACGTGAACCGATTAGCAAGATTAGGGACCCCGAGTAGGCAGTTTGGAAGTTTGGGGACCCAGATGACACTGCGTGACAAGTTTAGGTACCTGGGGTGCACTTTACTCAAATCATTAAATCATGTATGTTCGGATCTCCTGCATCAGTGCAGGCCTTGGGCATGTCCTGCTGCCAACTGCCAGCCCATACCGACCTACCCTGGCCACGACATGTCCAAGGCCTAACGCCGGCGCATGCATGACGGAGTCGGCCATGGCTGAGCTCGACTCATGGATCAATTCAAATGTGCGTGGCTTGCTCCTCCTTGACTGTGCAGGTTCATTGTTTGCGTAGAGCGTGCCTGCACTGCAATGAACAAGCCACCGGCATCGCCGCCTCTACGGATCAGCGGGAGCAGTGTATCGATCGTGTACATGATTGACAGGAGGCAGATATAGGAGGCAGCAGCAATAACACGAAACGGCAAGAGTGTAATGCCAAAGTGCCTTTCGGCCGTTGAGTGCTCTTCAATTCGAGACATCAAGTGCATTTCCTGCTTACAGATTAGAGAACGGAGACAGAGATGATCGTATATGTTGTGAGAGATCCAGTCATTAGATGCAAGGAGGAAAAGAAGGAAAAAAAAGCTTCCTCTGTTTTCAGTCATCTGTTTCCTTGCTCTGCTTTCCTTCCTTCCCTCAAAGACTCCGGTTGATTACTGTTCTTGCGCCTGTATGG
Source organism: Urochloa ruziziensis (assembly GCA_015476505.1). Lineage (NCBI taxonomy): Eukaryota > Viridiplantae > Streptophyta > Magnoliopsida > Poales > Poaceae > Urochloa > Urochloa ruziziensis. The sequence goes on along the minus strand of CM027120.1, from coordinate 8,029,748 downwards.
AACATAAGGATTATTTCATTATTGTTGATGTGTATTTGAGTTGCTCAGTCGTATAACAAAATTTACCGACGGGTTCTTTCAGCATCGGAGAAAAATAGATGATGTGTATAATTGTGAAAGATCAACACAATTTTTTATAATGTTGAGGTAAGAGCTGTTGATTTAATTCCAGGAACAATGTACCGACATTTGGTTGGCGGTTTGCGTCGAGCGTGCCTGCACTGCAGTGAAGCTGAGCGCGTCGCCTCCTCGGATCATCGAATTGAATTAGGCGGAAGATCCAACAGTTGTCCCTCCAACAAACACGCCTCCGTCCACTGTGCAGTACTACGGTATAAACAAGATTGTCCCTCCAACAGTTGGGGCCAGATCCGTCCGGAAACGTAGCTTGGGTTTCGCCTCAAAGAATCCATTATTGTTCCATCAAACACGCCTCTCCATCGGCTCCGCCCGTCGCTCAACTCGCCACCCTCAGCTCTGTTTCCTTGCCCGATTCTGTACTTTTTTTTTCTCATGCATAGCCCTGCCTCTCGGCTCGTGTTGTTTGAATATGACCAGGGGAAACCAATGGCCACAGTTTGACAAATCCATGTTCAACGGCATTGTTCTGATATTAGTTGCAATTATATGCGCTCCACGAGGATTTTGTAGGTAGCAGGCGTAGGGAATTGGACATCCAGCCCCGCCGCCCTGCGCGACCTCCCGTGCGCGCCCGCACGCGCCGTCACGGCCGTGCGCGACCTCCCATGCCACCGGGCTGCGCGCCAGCACGCGCCGCCGCCCCGCGCGCGGCCCTAGCGCCCCCGTTGGGCCGCTCCCTCGCGCTCGCCGGGTCACCTGAGATGAGAGAAGAGGAAGGGATGAGAAAAGAGATAAGAGATGAGAGAAGGAAGAGATAGGGTTGAAGAGAGAAAGGTGAAGAGAGAAGGAAAATGAAGAAGCCGTTTGAAACCCCCAGCATCTTACCAGTCCCGGAGATCAAGAGTACTGAGGCCGTGGGTGATTCATCACCCGCGAGTCCGAAGAAAGTTCCCGAGTCAGGTGCCAGTGAAGTTGTTATGCCTTCACTGGTATTTGGCGAGCCACAGATACACCAAGGAAGAAAGCTAAAGTGTCGGCTGAAGAGCCACAACTAGAGCATGAGCAAACTACCCCTGGTGGTCAAGAACAGAATATACCAGTAGTAGAGAAACCCGTTCTGCCAGCAGATAATCCACTCGTATCAGAATTTATTCCAGAAAAAATCTGCTGCAGAGGAAATCCCGACAGCGCCCATACTGCCAGAGCCAATTGGTCAAGTCATCAACTTGCCATTGCGCACCAACGAAGAAGGTGAAGGCACGAAGCAGATGGGGAAGACAATTGGATTACAATTCCTGCCAACTTCCAGTGGGGTGGGTACATCAGAAGAAGTCCACGAATCGGATATAAGCATCGCCGTGCCAGGGGCAGCAGAGTTATTTGAAGATCCCTTGCTGAGTGCCGACGCAATTGCAGCCTTCGTCGAGCCTCAGAGGCGAATTGCTACCCTGGCACAAGGTTCAATCTAGTATGTAGAGGTAATGAAACTACCTGAAGCTTGTTCAATTAGTAATTGAGTGCCAATTTGTATCTAACCAACTTTTGCAGGACTTGGCCGCTTGCTCCAAGAAAAAATCGCAAGCCTTGTATGCGATGTCCGATGCATGAGTACAGGCTCAACAGTTGGAGACCGAACTAGTCAAGAGCAAAGAACAGATAGCACGGCTGGCTCTTCAATTTGAATCAATCCAGGCGGAGAAAGAATCCACTCGTCAAGAGTTGGAACTAACTCAGAAGGAATATGCTGCCCGCCAGGAACAATGGAAAGCCGAAGAAGAAAGGCTAAAGACAAGGAATCAAACTTTGACCAAGACCAATACTGGTAAGTCTTCCTGCTCAAAAACCTCTTCCACGACTTATAATTTTCTTGTGTTATGATGACACCGCTTCCTTATGCAGATCATATGACGGCTTACATGAAGCTTAAAGCTGAATGCACTTCATGGCAGAATGGTATGTATCGAGCCACAGAAGAAAAAGAAAAACTCTCCCATGATTATACTGCTCTGTATGAAACTCATAACGAGTTTATGACAGAGTATGACCAAGCTATGAAGATGTTGGAGCAATCAGATGCCACCCTCAAGGACGCTTTGGAGAAAAGCAAAGTAGTCGGAGAGGAATACCAGGCTCTGAAGAACGAACATGCTGAGCTCGTTAAGGCGGCAACTACGCTGGTGAACTCCATTGGACACGATGCACCTGAAGAGTCTGGGAAACCACTCTTGCAGCGCATCCAGGGAGCCCCAGCAAGTTCGCGGCGTACGTGAAGAAGACCTGCTGCTATGTGGCGAATCATGTGCTGGCCGTCATCCAGTCCTTCTACCCGGAAGCAGAATTAGATGATGTCCCAACGGGTAGAGCTGAAGACTGTGAAAAAACCACTTTTGAAGAATATCTGAAGCACTTTGACCCTATAGCAGCAGAAGTCGTAGAAAACCTGCAATTGCAATAGATATGGGTCTTTGCAAGAGCAAAGTTATTTGTAATATAAGAATATTTGAATCTTTGTAACACATTATGTAAATATGCAAAGTTTATATGAGTGAAGACTGCTTTAAGCAAATCAGGCATCCGTATGCCTTTCAAAAAATTACTACTCTTTCTGGAGTAGACTTTGAAGTACTTGATAAATCAGTAATCAAAGATTTGTTAATATAATCGTTTTGGCAAGTTGTGATGTACTTGAGAGTAACAATCGACAATCTTGAAGAGAATTTTAGTATACCCGTAGGTAAAAGCTTTCTAAGGCTAGCTGGCCTGAGGCAGGTGCTTATCCTAATCTTAAAATAAGTACTCGGATATCCTGACAAAGTACCCGTAGGTAGATGCTTTCTAAGGCTAGCTGGCCTCTACAGGTGCTCAGCCTGGTCTTAGTCGAAACTAAGTACTCAGGGATCTTGGTAGTCGTATTTAGAGACTCTTCGGATTTTGGCTTTTGTATACTGTTGTATCAACAAGTATCAAAAGGAACTCCGGAAATTATATGAACTAAAGTAGTCTCATGAGACAATAATAGCTTTTGCTTCAATAAGAATCAAGAAATCTGATGATGAAAACTTAAAATCCACTTTATTCAATCTTCAATCATGAATCCCGAGAATATTTACAGACTCCAACTGACTCAAAAGAAGAAAATCTAGGCATAGAACTTGTGCAGATGTTCGATATTCCAAGAGTCTCTCTCTTCGACTCCTTCTCTGTTCTTCAGACGATATGACCCGGGTCCTGTCACCTTATGGACGATAAAAGGTCCTTCCCAGCGAGACATTAGCTTGTGCAAACCCGTAGTCTTCTGGATTCTGCGTAACACCAAGTCGCCGACGTTGAACGATCGCTCTTGGACATTTCTGTCATGATATCGTCGCATCCCTTGGATGTATCTAGTAGAATTCAGCAATGCTGTGCACCGTTCTTCCTCAATCAGATCAATTTCCTAGTCGCCTCGTGTCTTCAGCAACGCCTTCATCGTATTGCTCCACTCGTGACGACCTGTACAATAGATCAACTGGTAGGATAGCTTCAGAGCCATAAACTAGGATGGCGAGTGGCCAGTGGGTTTGCAGGGCTGGGTACGAAGCCCCCAGACGACATGGCCCAACTCATAGATCCACTTCCCTCCATATTTCCTGTCGTGCTCGAACAATCGCTTCTTCAAACCGTCCAGAATTATGCCATTAGCTCTCTCGACTTGTCGTTGGCCTTGGGGTGTGCTACTGATGCGTGAACAACTTCGATGCCGTGCCTCTCGTAGTGATCTTTGAACTCATAGCTGTTGAAATTGGAACCCAAATCTGTGATAATGCGATGAGGACACCCGTACCTGATCATTAAATCAGTAATGAACCCCACGGCCTTTGCTGCTGATATGTCTATGACTGGGTTGACTTCAATCCACTTGGTAAACTTGTCGATGGCGACCAGCACGTGTGTAAAGTTACTCGGAGCAGTCGTAAGCTTGCCCACCATATCCAGCCCCCAGCATGCGAACGGCCATGATGGAGGAATAGCAATCAAATTGTGCACCGGCACATGTTGCTGTCTGGCGAAGAATTGGCACCCTGGGCACTTGCGAACGATCTCCTCTGCATCTTGTAAGGATGTAGGCTAGTAGAAAGCTGCTCTGAACACCTTCCCGACCATTGTGCGTGATCCTGCGTGATTCCCGCATGCGCCGTCGTGTAGCTCTTGTAGGATTCCTTTGCCTCTTGCTCTTGGGACACACCGCATAGCGATGTTGGTGTATAGTCCTCTCCTGTATAGCTGATCTCCAATTAGGAGATAATTCTTTGATCTTCGCAAGACTTGTTCAGCTTCTGTCTTGTTTAGAGGTAGGGCTTTGTTCTTGATGTACTCGATGAAGGGGATGCGCCAATCTTCCTCGATGATTAGGACCTCTCGATCCGGTCCATGATCTTTATTGTTGGCAGGAGTTGACTTCTCGAAGTCGATCGTCCTCTTGTGGAGTTGCTGAACGAAAACTCCCGCTGGGACTTCTGCCCTGGTGGACCCCAACTTGGATAATACGTCAGCGGCGACGTTGTCGTCACTGGACTACCCAATTATACTCGATGCCTGCGAATTTGTTCTCTAACTTGCGTACTTCCTCGCAGTAAGCATCCATGTTATCCTTCTGACGATCCCAGTCCTTGTTGCAGTGGTTGATGACGACAGAAGAGTCGTCGTAGACCATTGATCGCTTGATTCCCAGGGAAATCGCCAGTCGTAACCCATGTAGCAACGCTTCGTACTCTGCTTTGTTGTTGGATACCTTCCAGAAGATTTGCAGAACGTACTTGAGTTGATCGCCCTTGGGTGAGATGAAGAGTACTCCTGCGCCGGCGCCTTCGAGCTTCAGAGAGCCGTCGAAGTACATAATCCAATGCTCAGGTCTACCGACCGGGATATCAACTAGATTTTCGCGCCATTCAGCCATGAAGTCTGCCAGGACCTGCGACTTGATGGCCTTCTTGGATTTGAACTCGATGCTGAGTGCTCCGAGCTCGACTGCCCACTTTGAAATTCGCCCTGTGGTGTCCGGGTTATATAAGATTTCTCTCAGGCCAAACTCCATGACAACTGAGATGGTGTATGTGTCGAAGTAGTGGCGCAGCTTCCTTGATGTGATGAGTAGTGCGTAGAGTAGTTTCTGTACCGCCGAGTACCAGGCCTTGGACTCAGTAAGGACTTCACTGACGAAGTACACCGGTCTCTATACAGGGTATGTGTGATTGTCTTCAGGCCTCTCGACGACCAGCGCTGTACTCACCACATGGGTGGTTGCTGCGATGTAGAGTAGCAGCTCTTTGTCATCATCATGCGGAGCGGTAAGTATTGGCGGTTTTTGCAGGTGCTGCTGAAGATCCTTCAATGCTGCCGCTGCCTCCTCCGTCCATTGGAACTTGTCTCCCTTCTTCAAGAGCTTGAAGAAGGGTAAGCCTCTCTCTTCGAGTCGTGAGATGAAACGATGTAGTGCCGCCATGCACCCAGTAAGCTTCTGGATGTCTTTGATCGTATTTGGAGCCTCCATAGCAGTGATAGCGTTGATCTTCTCCGGTTGGCCTCAATGCCTCGGTGGCTGATGATGAACCCGAGTAGTTTCCTAGAGGGTACTCCAAAGACGCACTTCGTTGGATTGAGCTTCCAGTGCCACTTCCGCAGGGATGCGAAAGTTTCTTCCAGGTCCGCGATGAGATCGTCGGGATTCCTGGTCTTTACAACCACATCATCCACGTATGCTTCTACATTGCGGTGTAGTTGCTTCTCGAGGCAGAGCTAGATAGCATGCTGATAAGTCGCTCCGGCGTTTTTCAACCCGATGGACATTGTAGTGTAGGCGTAGGCCCCGTAGGGAGTGATGAACGCCGTCTTGATCTGATCCTCCCCTTTCAGTGATATCTGGTGATATCTTGAGTAGCAATCAAGAAAGCAAAGCAGAGCATAACCAGCAGTAGAGTCGATGACCTGGTCGATGCGCGGGAGCCCAAAAGGGTCCTTGGGGCAGTGCTTGTTCAGGTCGGTGTAGTCGACACACATCCTCCACTCATTGTTGTTTTTCTTCCGTACCAGGACTAGGTTTGCTAGCCAGTAGGGATGGAAGACTTTCTTGATGAATCCTGGGGCGAGTAGTTTCGCCACTTCTTTCTTAATTGCATCCCGCTTGTCGGATGCGAATCGTCGTAGTCGCTGCTTCTTGGGGGTAGCTTTGGGGTCGACATTTAAGCTGTGCTCGATCAGGTTCCTTGGCACTCCTGGCATGTCCGTGGGTTTCCACGCGAAGATGTCGCGGTTAGCTTGTAGGAACCTGACGAGCGCGTCTTCCTATTTGGGAGTCAGGCTAGCCCCGATCTTGGTGGTCTTGGACTGATCGCCTTCCATCAACTCTGCGTCCTTCGTTGCCAAGTCGTCGGGGGTAGTCATCTTGAGTGGCCCTGACTCCTTTGTAGGAATCTCGAGCTCTGTCTTCCTTAGCTTGTGGGCGGCTGCGAAGATTTGAGCCATAGAGTTCGGCACCTGAGTGGTGGCTGCGAACTCTACGGCTTCTCTGTCGCAGTCGTATGATCGCCTCAAGTTCGCCACGGAGGGAGATGACGCCCTTGGGTCCTGGCATCTTGAGGAAGAGGTAGATGTAGTGGGGTATGGCCATGAACTTGGCCAATGCAGGGCGTCTGAGTATGGCTTGATACGAAGTTTCAAAGTCTGCCACCTCAAACTTGACGTACTCTGTCCTGTAGTTCTCCGGAGTGCCGAATGTTACTAGTAATGTGACTTGGCCCAATGGGAGACTACCATTACCAGGAACAATGCCGTAGAACGGGGAGTCTGTGGGTGTGAGCAACTTCTTGATGTCGAGACCCATCCTCTTCAGAGTGCCGGAGAATAGCACGTTCAGCCCGGCGCCACCGTCGATGAGCACCTTGGTGAGCTTTGACCCCGCCACTGTGGGATCCAGGACGAGTGGTAATTGTCCTGGTTCGTCATAGCTGTTCCACTGGTCCTCTCTTGAGAAGGTAATTGGGACCTCTGAGTACTTTAGGTACCGTGGAACAGCTGGCTCGACTACCATGATGTGGCGTATGGCGAGCTTGTGGTTCCTCCGAGTTGGGAAACCATAGTCACCTCCGATGATGACCATGAGAACTTGGTCTGCCTTTTGGAAGCGGGGGGTCTCGTCGTCTTCATTGTCGTCATCCGCCTTTTCCTTGTTCTTGGCGGCAGGGTCGAGTGGTTCTCTTGCTGGTTTCTTCTTGCCCTTTTCTTCACGCGGCTGCTGCGCGTTGGAGATCGTAGCATTGTCCCATGGTGTGCTTATGCTTTGGGTGCATTGGGCACGGCCTATCCATGATCTTCTCCACGTCGGTCTTGCCAGGGTATTTCTTCTTCTGGCTTCTCATGCCGCTATCCAATGTTGCAACTGTATCATCGGGCTTGCGCTTGTTGTGCTGATAGTTTTGGGCTTTAGAGTTTCTCTTCTCCTTGCCCTTGGGGGGACCGTACTTTTCAGGGTCACGGTCCTCCTAATCAGCCCATGCTTCGACTTGACTACGTAGAGCTTCCAGGGTCTTGGGGCGATGCAGGCCGAACTGCCTGTCGAAGTATCGGTTGGTGATGTCCGTTCTGAAATAGATCGATGCAATCGCGATCAGATACGTCCACCACCAGGGTCTTGATTTTCATGAAGCAGCACATGTACTCGCAGAGGTTTTCGTTGTGCTGCTGCTTGCACATGGCTAGATCATGACGAGTCTCCGGTCGGTTGAAGGTGCCTTGGAAGTTCGCTACGAACATCTTCTTCAATCGCTCCCACGAGTCGATGGATCGCCATGGCAAGTTCTCGAACCATGTGAGCGGGGCGGGCTCGAGTGCTAGTGGGAAGTACCGGCACTTGATTGCACTGTTGCCGCCCGCGCATTCGATGGATGTAGAGTAGATGCGCAGCCATGACTCGGGGGAGGTCTTGCCGTCGTATTTCTCAAAGCCTGCTGGCTTAAAAGGTTGTGGATACGACGCCATCCTGATGTCTCTGGAGAACATCGGGTACTCGTCGTCCTCTTGCTTGTAGCCTCGCTCTTCATCGCGCCTTCTGGAGTCGATAATGGACCGTGCCTCACGATTGGCGTTGATGGTTCTTTTTATATCGTCGTTGTTTGCCGCCCGGTGGGGAGATGAGGCCCGAGCTCCTTCGTTGTGACTGGCATTGGGCCGTGGCTGATCTCGTCCAGTCGCACGATTGTCCTCTGGGCGATTTGGCACTACGTCTCTTCCACGGCTTGTGCCTCTTTCACGATGTGTGCCTCCTTCACGGTTTGCGCCTCCTAGGCGGCTTGGAGCCGCCGTTTGGAGTTGTTTATCTTGTCTGCGGTGGCGGGCGCTGCTGTTGACTTCTTCGCTAGCGGCTGGCCGCTCACTGCGGGTCGATGAGGTGGCGAGTGCTTTGTCAAGAGTACGGATCATGACATTGATCCGCTCGAGTGGGGCTGCAGACTGGGGAGTACGCAGCAAGCTGCGGATGTGGTAAGCGATCTCCATGGCGTTGGCCATGGGGGAGTCGTAGCAAGCCACCCTTGCGAATTCGTGCGTGAGGTTGTGCCCGGCGAGTCGGCGATCGCGGGCGTCCAGGCGTCGCAGAGCTCTCTGGTTGTTTCTGGTTACCCTTGCCGCTTCTTGCTGTGTTGTTTCTCCATCAGGCGCGAGTTCGTCTTCGGAGATATCAGCCTCTAGCTCGAATGCCCAAGCCGGGTCATCTTCTTCTGCGAAGACCTCAGCGTTGGTGTCAGCGTTGGGATCAGCTGCGGCTGGGGCTGCTCCTCCGGTGTCAGCCATGAACACCTGTCGACTTGGCCCGACAGAGTCAGTAGTCGTTGGGGTGAGGAGTTCTGTGGTGCTCTCCTCGTCTTCTTCTAACGGTGTGCCGTGTTGGAACGGCAGGCCGTCAGTAATGTCGGACCCAAAGAGTACAAAGACCTGGCGGGACTCGTAGACTTCCCAGGGTGTCTTGTCTCTTGGGTACACGACTCTTCCTTCCGGCGTGGCATGGATCACCAGGTCTTGCCCGCCGTCTTCTTGTAGATCTTCTTCGTCTGAGTCCGAGTTGTACACGGGGTTCACCTCCGAGTAGAAGTTAGCGTGACCTGTCGTGACTCGGACTCAGATGTCCCGCTCCGAGTCCAGGGCGGACTCAAACTGGAATTGGGGTGGGAGAGTTGCCGCGGTCGTAATCGACTCGGACTCATGCCCGTGGACAATGTCCGCGAGAGTGATCTCGCCGAGTTGTTCGGCCAGATCTTCCATGACGTGCACTGGTTCTTCCTTCTTCTCCAGGGGTGCCTCGAGGTAGCTGTAGAAACCACCCGAGCCGTCTGCGACGTAGACCCATGAGCCGAAGTTGAACCTTGTGCCTTCCTGAGGCGCTTTCGATTGGATGTAGGTCACCATTGCGTTCTCCACGGGATCTTCGAGGAAAACCCCTACCTGGCATGCCAGATGTCGGTGTTCTACCGTCGATCCTACTGAGGGGTATCCCTCGGTAGGATCGATCGAGGGTAGTAGATTTCAGGTGGGGTTTCGCCGAGATCAGGAACACAAAGGCCAAGCAACTCAAGATTTTAGGCAGGTTCGGGCCGCCGAGATAGCATAATACCCTACGTCCTGTGTGTTGGTATGTATTCAATGGATGTGTATATTCTTTGGAGGGGGTCCGTGCCCAACCTTACATACACGGCGAGCAGGGTTACAAGGTCGGTTCCGAGTAGAATCCTAACCTCTTATAACTCGTAGAGTGCTTTACAAGCCAATCCGAGTAGTTTACAAGTCATACGACTAGTTTCTATAACGAGGAGAGTCCTTGCAGTACTCTACTCGTAGTCTTCACGCTTGGTACGACTCCTTCAGAGATCATCCATGAGTCCTTGTAGGCCCATGGTCGTACCTCCAACAGTAGGAAATGCTAGAAAATTAGTGGAAGATACTAGATAATGTTTGAGACTTAATATTTTTTTTAGAAAATGCTAGAAAATAGTAGGAAATTCTAGAAAATTAGTGGAAAATACTAGACAATGTTTCAGACTTAATATTTTTTTATTTTCAGTGAAAATGGATCCTTTCAATAACAATGAAGACTACATGCATGAGATCATTCGTGGTGGCGGTGGCTCGTACGTACCTCCCGTTGAGAATGAAGAAGGACCTGAGGACGATGGCAGGCAATATTTGAACTTGAATTCTGATGTGGTGGGAGATAGTAATCAGGAGGAAGATAGTAATCATTAGCAAGGTAGTGATGAGGAGGAAAATCAAGAAAATGCTGAGGAAGTCGTGGTAATACAAATTTGATTCTATCTATGTACATACATTAAATATTATTTTTACATGTATTAATTAGTTGATATATATTTTTGCAGATAGCAGAATCAATGAAGAAAAAACGGAAACGTGGATCTAAGAGGAAGATGGAAGGTCATACGACCATCACGGCAGTGGCTGATAACGGCGAGCCGACACACCCTCCTGGCGTCAAGACAATGTTTGTAAATCAAGTGGGCGCTCTTGTGAGATAAAACGTGCCCATAAAGTACAGGCTATGGAAGAGAATGAAATCAAGTGACAATGAAGAAGATATTGTTCCACTTTCGGAGAAAGCTATGTTATGGAAAGAGATAAAGGATCATTTCTTCTTTCCGGAGGGAAAAGAAGATAAAGTGATGAAATGTGCTTTTCAGAAGATGGCTATTCAATTCCAGACCTTCAAGAAGAAGTTGGTTCGAGAGTTTGTCAAAAAGGATCGGTACAACCAGCTCCCAACTTGGACATCAGTCCCGCCTCCCAGCGTCGTAGCAGTGTCGGTGACCCAGAGCAACCACGTCTGTACCCCATTGATTCTATCACGGTGAGTACCAAATGTGAGCTTCTGTATCCTGTTGGGAAAAAGCTCAAAGTTTGTGCTGAGGGTTTAGCGGAACTACCTGTACAAGGAGAGATATTGCATTGCCGGCCGATTCCTGAAGGATACGCCAAAGTCCAGATTGATCGGTTGAAAGATGGCTGGGATGATGTAGAGCTCCCAATCCCTTTAGGTCCAGAAGAAATAGAGCTACAACATGCCGTAAGCACATGAGTCGCTTGGCCAAAACGTGATATAAGATTGGTGGAAGGCGCCACAGGTTCCGCTCAGAGGTCCAGACAAAGATCACCAACGCCAGCTGACAGGAATCAAAGCGGTGGTCCACCTTCTCCACCGGCTGCACGGGACCCAGCATGGATCCGACGTCACCAGCAGCACACAACGACCCAGCCCTGCCATCACCAGCAGCACACAGCAACCCAGCCCCGCCATCACCAGCGGCGCACAACGAGCCAACCCCTCCATCACAAGCCGTAGAACAGCGAGAGAGGAAGGCACACACGATACCTTTGGGCCAGCCACCTTCTAAGCGGCAGAGCAAGAAGAAAGAGAAGGTTGTGGACGTGGAAGAGGAAGTGGACCCAGTTCGAGCCTTCTTCGATGCACAGAAGGAGAAGAGGATGGCTTTGAAAAAGAAGCTAGAAATAGATCCAATTGGGAAAGCACACTTCATGAAAGAGATGACCACGCCAAGGGAGAGACAGAATGAATCGGATTATGATCGGTAGATCAGAAAGTTCCACGCCAACCCCAAGAACCTAAAAAGAAATGCAAAACCGATTCCCCAGCTCGGAGAACAATCACAACAATCGATCGCTCCGTTAGTAGTGCGGAACGAGGAACGTCCAAATGAATCAACAGATCCGATGACGATGGCTGGGATGATAATTCTAACGGATTTGACAACGGCTCAGTTGTTAGGGAATGCCGTACTAGAAAAAAAGGTCGAAAGAAGTTTGTACTAGGTGAGCCTCTCATATGGCCAGAGTTATTACCGTATCTACAAACAAGTGGTATATGGTCCATTCTAAAAACGGAATCTTGGCGTTCCCAGCTCGGATAAGAGACGATCATTTTTGGTGGGAAAATGACCAGGTATGGGTCAAGTTTGAGGCACTTTATGATTTGTACCATCAAGATGCCCTTCACAAGTGCGTGATGAGTGTATGGTGCATATAAGTGTTTCTGCTCGTCTTATTATTTTATTTTTAATCGTTCCTTGTTTGTTGACTAATCCTTGATTTTGTGGTTTTATTTTTCCGTAGGCAAAAAATTAAAGTTGCCCACCAAAGAAACTTCCATAACATCGGTTTCCTGGACCCTGATGTTATACACGAGGAAACCGTCGCATCACGTTCTTGTCAAGTGGTCGACATTATATATAGAGGCCTATGTAAGCAAATCATGTGTCCATTCATTCTGTTGCCATACAATCATCAGTGAGTCTTTCGTCACTTTTTCAATACCATCAGAATAATGTTAATTAATAACTATTATAATCAACATTAATTGGTTGGTTTTGTGAATGTATATGAATAGCTTTCACTGGATACTCTTTGCTATTGAGATTGAAACCCACACGGTCTGGATCTATGACTCGTTGAGGCAAGATAGATCCATGTACCAAAACCTCATCAACCTGATCAACAAGGCGTGGGCTCGCTTCTTAGAAAAACACTTAAAAATAAAACTCGACCCTCTTCGATTTAGGAGTGACCAAACGGTATGAATAAATTCTTACCTCTTTTGTCATTTGAAATAAACATTTAATTATTCTATGCCATAACTCATTTCCCTATAGTGCATGAGACAGGAACAAGGTAACAACTTGTGTGGTTACTACGTATGCGAGTGGATCGATAACTTTGTAAGTGGAAAGGAAGGGACAAATGTCGGCAGAAACATTCGCGGTACGTGAGCACAATCAATTCTGCTAAGGGTGTGGCTAAAGGGAGGCCGGCCTCCATTTAGTCCTAGGAGGAGGCCCTTCCAAAAATAGAAAACTTTCTATTTTTAGAATTTTTATTTTTAGAAAGTTTCTATTTTGGGAAAAGTTCTGCCCGCACCACACAGGGGTGGAGTACGGAGCGCGCGTGAATAGAAGCACCAAAAAAAGAAAGTAACAAAAAAATTAACCAGCCCATGGAGAAGTAACAAAGATAAGAACACATGAGATATATGGCCCAAAAAGGTAACAGAAAATTCAAATTTACTTGCGGACGCTGCAGACACAGCGCCATTTCAGGATCTATAGGTATGAATACGAGAAAAAAAAAGACCAAATCAAATGAAAAAAATTGCTTGTCGAAGTGCCCATACTTTTTCATCCCAGAACATAACTTACGAAGAGATTTCCCCTGATTTGGACTGACCTCCTAATTTGGACTTGAAAAACTAGTTACATAAGTTAATGACTGATTTATGTCCTAAATACATAGTCTTATAGCATAGTATCAATGTACGGAGTACATAGCATATTTTTACAACGACATGAACATTCTGTTAAAAAAGAAATAGAAGACAAAAGTGCTACATCCATGGACGTGCAGCTCCCTGATCTTTCAGACCTCTTTCACTAAAAGCAAAACAAATAAATTCATAGTTAATATCCCATTACATCCGAACAAATAAATATATATTTCTGATCAACCACTAGTTAAATCAGTGGTTAGTTACTTAATCATTTGGAAGGGCAGACAAAGCATCACACATATAAAAAGCAGAAATAGAAGGGTGGAGCACCTACTGACTTGTAGTAATCCTAGCACCAGCAAAACAGGTGACCCTCACTTATAGAACAGGCGACCGTGACCCTTCCCTGATTCAACAGACGCCCCCTAGCTGAGTCTGACCTGCAGTGAATGCCGGAGGGCACCTGCAGCACGGCGGAATGAAATAGGAAATATCATGTTCAAGATTAAGTGTAGGCCATAGGCACCCAAAACTCGTCAAGAAATGCCTATGCCTGCTCTAACTCTTTTTTCCTTGTAGCACATGTAGAATACAGCTCTAACTTAGACTCCAATAGCACCATGCTAGTAAATCGTAAGTATCTTAATAACTTAAAATATTAGCCATATTTTAAACTGAAACAATTGCATTCGGATTCACAGAAGCACAAAAAGAAAAGGCATTGTTCATGTATTCAAGACTACTAACTAGTAGAAGTGACGGAAAATAGGTTAGTTGATGATTACTGCATTGTTACTTTATTCATTTGTACAATTAACGGGAAGCTACTTCTATGCATATACTGATTACTACATTGTTACTTTGTTGACTGAATCACTTAATTTGAAGCTACTTTGTGAAGAAACATAAATATGCATGAGAGAAAAAATAGTTTGGTAGGAAACTTACAACAATCATATAAGATAAGATTTTGTGCAGTTAACTGGAAGAAAACTTGAAGCTCCCAATATCAACAAACTCAAAGAAAAGCACATATGCCCTGAGTGGCCTAAACTGGTCATCATGGCCTTAATAAATAGGACATGACTTGCTGACGATGAGAAACTCTAACGGACTCTACATCCTAAACACCAGGACCTCAAATATACTACCAGAGCCACGCCCCCGCCATCCCCAACCCCTGGCTCCGGCGGCCTCCACCACCACCCTCCGCCCACCACCACCCTAACCACTCCCAACTCCACGAATAGCATGATTAGAGTTCCACAACTACTAGTAGCTACTAAAATTTACTATTCAAAGTCTGAGAAGAGCTACACGTACAAAGAGCTACACGTACAATTCAAAGTCTGAGAAGAATCTAACATAAAAAAAAATAAAGCCACAGATTCACAATTGGGAGACGTCAGCCTCAGATTCTAAAATGGGATTCTAAAAGCAAAGAGCTACACATTGGAGATGAACAAAATGGGATTCTAAAAATAAAATTCTAAAATGATTGTGAGGTTTCGAAAAAGCTACAGATCAATAGAAGACAACAAAAGAGGCCTTAGAAAACCTCAGAAACTACTATGCCCCTTCCTGCTGCTGCCAGGAACATGGCATGGCATGGCCAAATGGAGCTGCTATGCCCCTACTACTAGTTAGGAATGAGCAACATAAAGGTACAACAATTAAATATGTACTTTCTATGTATATCGATTACTTACTACTTTTGATTCCATGCAGAAATTAGTTAGTTACTCCTAAATGCATGTTAGCAAATACGTAGTTACTTGTTTGTTGAAACAGAATTAAGAGTGAAAATTATACAAGTTTAAATAAAGGGTTAGTTACTTCCTATGGAATATGAATACAAGGCAAGCTATTAACTAAAGTGAAACATAACAGCAGAAAAGGAAAAAGGAGGGTTGGTTATGGCATACCTGATGATACACTGTCGATGTATGATGTGAGTAAACACACTTCAATCCCAATCCCTAAAAGAAGAGATGTCACTAATTTGGATGCACCTCGTATATGATAAAGAAAAAAGGATGCAGAATGTAATCAGAACATTGGAATTTAATGATGAGAAACTAGAAAAAAATCGCAACAGGTGGGTGGTGACCTTGCACTCATTGAGGGGGCACCAAACTGGGACTCACAGGGTATCCGGAGTGACCGAATACCACATGCCAGCTCCATTGGATTTTAGCTGGCCCCAATCAAGAACTTATACATTCAGCCTCCATTACTGAGAAACAAGTGAACTGATGAAATTACTCTAGTGATGCTTATAGTAAAATAACTGTCTCGCCACTGAAGTGATTTTATAGCAAAAAATAAAAGAAATGGAAGAAAAGAAAAATTGATGCTTCAGCTAAGCTATTACTGATGAATGCTTACAGAGCAACAATATAAGAAAAAAGGGTGACACTTTAGCAAGCGAGAATACAAAATTCTAACTGTTGATACTACCGAACCCAAGTTTGCATGCTTAGGAGTTAACGAACAAATGAAGGATACTTAATTTCTTTTGTGAACATGCTGAGAACACTATAAGACGGCGGTACTGAACCCCACGTCTGAAAAATATGGATTACTAAACAAGATTAATTACTGAACACAATGGATCCACTACTGAACTGAATGTGATAGACTGTTGAACTTAATTACAGAAAAAGGTGGCATTGTGCTGCTCCATTAACCAATTAATGAAACCTACCAAAATGATATAGTACCACATATATGCAAAAAAAGGCTGATGGGATGCATTACTGAAACCAAAAAGAATTCGCAACCGGACCTGATGGGATACACTACTAAATCCAAAAGAAACAGCTACTGAAGCTATTCAGACTGCATGTGAGCCCAATCGTCCATTGGCGCTGATGTGCATTACTGAACCAAAAGAATTGACTACTCAAGCCAATGGAATGCATCCATAAGCACAGGCTGACTACTAAACTTAAAAAAAGATCGATTACTGAACACAATGGAGCCAGAATACTTAACAAGATGACAAATAACAAGGCTTTAAGTATCAGGGTTGGAATTAGTAGACCCTAGCCGATACAAGAGTAGCTGGTGATGCCTTTGAGAAACAGTCACAGCTAGCTGCACCTGAACAAAAAAGATTCAACAGATTAAGATGCTGGGAAAATATGATTAATTACTTTATATGTCTATCAAAATTAAGTACTTGTTACTTTTGATTTGATGCAGAAATTGAATCTGTTACTTCTAACCCTATGTTAAAAACTAATTAGTTACTTCATCAGTCAGATATATACAAAAGTTGCAGACAGCTTCTGTATGACCCAATATAGTTAACTGTAGCAAATTGTACATCCTAAAGGCCAAGACTTGTACCAGACAAATATAGTTAACTCAATCAACCAAAAACTAGTTTACGACTGATTTTTTATGAAAATAACTGAAATTAGAAACAGGGCAGATATTATCAACACACCCAACATGGCCTAGTCCACAAAAGATGTGACCAAAACATAAGTCAACCAATAGGCATACTTATTGCAAACCAACAATTACCACATAAAAGTGGTAATCCACTAGCAGCAAGTCCAAACAAATTGTGATTTTAATATACCTGTTGAATATGTGGCAACCCACTAGCAGCAAGTCCAAAAAGATATAAGCTCCTTTTGTCTTTGATGGAACTGCAAATTTATCAGAATTATGATAGTTGAACTACTTAGCATATAAGTAAAATAAACACATCACAGACAAGATAAAAAAAAGCTGGGGATAATAGTTATTACTAGCCACGGACAGGAATTACTCAACACAACTAACATGGCCTTCTCTACACAAAACTGGCCGAAACATTGTAAGTCAACGAATAGGCTGACTTACTCAACCTAGCACACTCAACATAAAGTACAGATACTGCTAGCACTATGAATCCAAAAGTACAAGAAAATATGCAGCAACATCAATTCAGGGGGTAAATGCATGGCCTCCACTACTGCACATGTGAGGTGACTTATTGGTATGGTAGTGCAGCTAGGCAGCACCTAGCACCAGCAGTACTTGAGCTCATCATCACCTGAATCCATGCTGTAGCTACACAATACCAAACTGGGGAAAAAAGCCGCTCCTGACTTGGATGGAACTGCAAAATTTATAGACAAAATGAATCAACAACTGCCAAATCATAACAAAAGCAGAGAAAAAAAATAAATTCAGGCATATAATAAAGTTACTTCCTATCAGTTTAAGAGGAACAAAAGTTGCTTCATAAGTATTATGAATAAAAGGCAAGTCACTTCATATGAACTAATGCTATCTAATTAAACCTAGCACCGACCAGGAGACATAAACTAGAGTTGTAATACCAGCAAGAATGGACACAAAACACACATACTTGTTAACACAACTAATGTGTATGCAATGACCACCTAAAAAATAGAAATGGTTGGTTATAGTTTTCAAGATTCAGACTACCTGCAGCAAGCAAAAAGGACTATATGAACCGCTCAATGCAGTCCAGCGAACTATAGCTATGTATATTTGTTGCAAAGGAAAGTCGGGACACTGAACTACTAAAGTTCAAAGAGAACATGACAATAGTTCAGGTTGCTCATATGTTTAAAAGAGACAATACTGCCTGCAGGAACAACAGCAAAAGGATCATAAACTGGTATACCATGATACTGGAAAAGAACATAAAAAAAGCCATCTACAACTGATACACCATGAAACTGCGACTTTATATTCAACTAAAGATTTATGGTGACAAGATTTTTTTTAATCTACAAATCGCAGAGAGAACAACATATTGTATCCACCAAACTCAGATAACCCCACTCATCCACCAACACTCAAAACTAATATGCAGTTCTGCAACCAGATATCTAGTTATATCACGTGTGTCTTAAACCAAGGTCTAGTGTTGCTTCCTATGTATTATGAATAGTTGGCCAGCTGTTAACATAGTGTCAACATAAATTTAGCTACTTCCTACGTATTACAAATCAGAAGCTAATTACTTTCAATAAAATGTAAACCAGGATTTATTTACTTCCTATGTGTTGAAATCAAGAACTAGTTACTTCCTACTGCATGTTGGTAAATCATGAGTAATTTAGTAACTTAATCATTCATAGGAAAAAGATTTATATTCATTACTAGGTGAATGCGTGCTATCTTGGTATCTGCTAAGCTAATGAAATATAATGTGTCTAGTTAAACAACTAATGTATGTATAAAGGACTGGAGACTGGAGTGGGGACTGGGGAGTGGAGAGGGTCGGCAACGCTTGTTGTTGTTGGGCCAAATGTCGGGCCTGCAAAGCAATTGTGTCTGCCAACTGTGAACTCTGGGCAGCACAAAGACAAATGATTGGTTATATTTTTCAAGATTCAGACTTCTTACAGTGAGAAAAAAGGACTGTATGAACTACACAATGCAGTTCAGCAACCTATAGCTAGGCATTCTCACATGTTGGCATCA
Source organism: Urochloa ruziziensis (assembly GCA_015476505.1). NCBI lineage: Eukaryota > Viridiplantae > Streptophyta > Magnoliopsida > Poales > Poaceae > Urochloa > Urochloa ruziziensis. The sequence goes on along the minus strand of CM027120.1, from coordinate 8,010,898 downwards.
AGATACAAAGACATTATTCATGTACATTGGATAAAACAAAGGTCAGGACACTGAACTACTAAAGTTCACACAGAACATGAGAAATGCCTAGAAATTGTATCAAAAAATCGAACATAACTCACTATAATGTGCAAGTAAGTAATCAAACGTAACAAACAAAATCACACCAGTCTTTGCCCAAAACGGATAATCCTTGAATCCAGTTTGTCTTCTAGATCACATATGTGACAGGTTTGATGCTACTGAACCGGATCTGTACCAAGAACAAGGCACACAAACGCATACAAATGCATTTCATATGTAAGCTATGTGTGATAGTGGGACTAGCAATCACGAAACCCTAAACCAGAAGGCACCAGTGAAAATTTTAGATTAGGATCTGTAAGATGATGGATTCTACTGAATTAAATCTGGTAACCTAATGGCAAACATGGAGAAATTAATTGAAGCCAAAAATGAAGGCCCGAGATGCTATGGGAAACAAACGAAGCAAGCGAGAACAGGAGGGGGACTAATTACCTCGATGGATTCACTGACTCGTGTCGCCAACTGCTAGATCTGGCCCCCACGTCCCTGAAGAAGTCGACTCGAAGGAGCGCTTTGGATCCCCGCGAAGCTGACGCCTCTGGTATTGCTGGCGGAGCAGCGTGGCCGCCTCGTCGTCGCCTCCGCCCGCTGCCTCGTCGGCGACTCTGCGCGCCATCTCCTCGTCTCCGACGCCGCCTACGCGCACGGCCCCGTTGACGACTCCGCGCGGGGCAACTCTGAGCGCTGGCGAGGGCCTCCCCCACCTCGACGCTAAGGACCCGCACCCGCTGAGGTGGTACAGCACTGCTGGAAGCCCTCGATAGCCTTGTCGTCGCCGCTCGCCGCCCCATCGCCTCGTCGTCGCCGCCCTCCCAGGAAGAGAAATGGATAGGAAATGAGAGATGGGGAAAGGAGGGGGGCAGGTGGACCCACGAGTGAAAGGGGTGCGGAGGCACGCAGCGCGTGGACGGGTGGAAATCAAAGCGGCGACCGGGGGCATCGGCTACAGAACGGATGGCGATAAGGTAGGGTGTCGGGGTAAGCCTATCTGGAGATCCCTCTCCAAATAGATTTTACGTTCTGCTAATTAATTTTAATTTATTATTGCTTTATTCTCACGTTATATCTGGAAATGTTTAGAGTAATTTATTATTGTTTCATTCTAACATTTATATGTAATTTTTTAAAGTTATTTTTTTAAAATGTTATAGAAATGGTCCTTGAAAGAAGACCTCATCGAAGAAGCTCGGGTCAGAGCAATTCAAGAATCTATCTGCGGATTCCAGCTGATATCGAGGCTGGCATACAAGTGTAATTTGTAATATCTAGAATAAAACATGTATTTTGTTGGATCTTTCAAGTATTAGTAGTAAACTCTATAGATGTATGTATGTATATATATATAATATTAATGCGATATCGTCGTAATATAAATACGTGCAATGCAGTAGTACAGGTACGTATAGTCGCATTGGGTATAAATACGCATAAAACCAAAACGAATAGAAAAGTAAACAAATAAACAAAAAAGGAGGTTAGCACCGGCTGGTATTACCAGCCGGTACTAAACCGCCCGCCAGGCCCCGTGCGGAGCGTGGCGGGTTAGTACCGGCTGGTGATACCAGCCGGTACTAACCGGCGCACGTTAGTATCGGCTAGCTGCAACCGGTACTAACGTGCACCACGTTAGTACCGGACATTTAGTACCGGTCACAGCGACCGGTACTAAGCGGTCCTGTGACCGGTACTAAAGGCCAATTTTCCCGTAGTGGGCGCGATGAAACAATACCTCGTCAACCGTGCCAACAGCCTACATCCTTCACAAATCCCAGTCAACAGAGCCGAATTAAGTGAGCGCCTCCAACAAGCAAAGGGTGTCGTTTGTCTGGCGTCGAGTCCTTTTAGTTTCGAGGGTTCAGCTCGTTGGAGTCAAACATCACCCACGAGGGGCTGACTGTTGGGACGCGTATCGCATAAACTCCACTATTTGCTTGTTATCCTGGCGATTGAACCGAATCAGCCTGTGATTCGGTCCATCGCGCGTAGCAAAAGAGGATGTGATTCGACCTGGCGTTTGAACCGAATCAGCCCATGATTCGGTCCATCGCACATAGCAAAAGAGGATGTGATTTGACCTGGCGTCCGAACCGAATCAGCCCATGATTCGGTCCGGCACGCGTAGCAAGAGAAAACGTGATTCGGACCGGTGTTCGAACCGAATCAACCCGTGGGTCGGTCTTTGACGCAGACCGAAGAGATGCCCGACTCGGCTTCTCACTTGAATTGGCTCATGATTCGGTCCCTGCTAGGACTTGAACAAAGTCTGGGGCTCAGCTCATTTCACATGCCGTATCATCCCGCGTCCTTGGTACCATTTACAGGACGAGTCAGAATCAGGACCGGCGCTCTAACGATTTTGTGTTTCTTCGTTGCCATAAGGGTCACGTTCGGGTGAAGGAGAACGGAAGGCTCCGCCTGCAAACCCCAGCAGAGCAGCAAACCAACGTGATGGAGCCAAGCCACAAGGAGGCGAGAGGGCTGTCAGCTCCAGACAGCTCAGCATATACAAGGAGGCGAGAGGTCTCGTGCTCCAGATCAGCAGAGCGGAGGGGCTGCTAGTGGCGGGCCCCACGACAATTAAATATAGTGCCTGGCTCAACTGTGATGGACAGCAAATAGAAAACCAGGAAAGGATGGCAGCGGCCCCACGAACACCCGTGCGTCTGCCTTCTGTCGCCGTTTCGCGAGAAGCCCGCGGAGAGATTTTTTCCTAGCTTCTCTCCTCCACCTCAGCTTGTGGCTGACGAGGCGAACGAATCGCCCACCCATAATACTTGCTCTAACGTACCTTCTTTTCGTGCGTGGCTTTTGAGCAAGCTTGAACGCCAACAGTAGTGGCACCCTCGCATCCTTGGGCACTCCGAGTCTACCAGCGATGGCAGCGTCCCCGCAAGCGCTTGATTTCGTTCGTCAGCCTATGTTTTGTTAATAATAAAATACTCGAGAGAGAGACTAGCTCACCCACCGAACCAAAATCTTGTTTTGTTAATCCGCCTCACCTGCCACACTCGTGTGCTATGCCTCGATCTCTGGTGTGCCAGTGCGGCACCACCCGAAAGGTTAGGTGGCATGGATTTGTTTTAAGGTTTTAATACTACCTTTAGGGTTGTCTTTTGTATTATTGTTGTTGCATGCGGCATGATATGGGAAAGCACATGCATCCTGCGACCTGCACCCGATGCAGTCCCACGTTGGAGCCACTCGAGGCAGCCCATGCATGAGGTTAACTTCACACAAGTTTGCTTATCCTAAACTACTTAGCAGAACCCTACTTTTGTGCTGTAGCCACCACTCCTGCAATCACCATCTTCTTCTCAGTCTATGGGCGTCCTCCATGGTCGGGTACAGGTGACAGCCCGAACCAGCGCGGCACCACCGTCCACCGACCACCGGCAATTTGAAGTGGCATTGATTTGTTTTAAGGTTTCAGTACTTCGCCTTTAGGGAGTCTCTTACTCATTTGTATTCCTGCGCGCTGTACATGATGCGGTTCCACATGAAGGTTGGAGCCACACGCGCGCGGCGGCCCCATGTGGTTGATTTGTTTAACACACGTATGCTGATCTTTAAACTACTAGTACCACCATCGTCACCAGTCCAGCCCATCGACACTACGGGAAACTGGGCGTTTGCCGTGTGCCAGGGGCACACGGCAAAGCCTGAAAGGCACACGGCGAAGCCGTTTGCCATGTGCAAAATGGCACACGGCAAACCGTGCGACGGCAAACAGCTGTTTGCCGCGTGCCGTAACACGGGCACACGGCGAAGATGTTTGCCGTGTGCCACGTGTCTTTGCCATGCGCCATAATTGGCACACGGCAAAATAAAGTTAAGTGACAGTGGGCACCGTAAAGCGCCTGTTTGCCGTGTGCCGCGTGTCTGGCACACGGCAAACAGCCTCGTGTTTGCCTTGTGCCACGTTTCAGGCACACGGCAAACAGCTGTTTGTTTGCCGTGTGCCACGTGTCAGGCAGACGTGTCAGGCACACGGCAAACACCTGGCTTTTTGCCGTGTGCCACGTGTCAGGCACACGGCAAACACCCTTCTTTTTTTTGTTGTTTTTGCTTTTAATGTCCCCCAATCACATGCAGTTCATATGCATTACAATTAACATCCCAGGCAGTTTATATGCATCACAGACAATCAAATATCGCTCACAAACACCATAAGCCATACACAGCCACATAAAAAGGTTCAAACAAGTTCATACAGCGTCCATAGTCGATACAAGTTCATACATCGTCCAGAGTCGATACAAGTTCATACAAAGTTCATCCGAGAGTCCAGATGATACATACCGCTCACTCGTCTGCCGGCGGCTGAGTCGGAGGCGGAGGCTGCATACCACAAGCCCAGGGCGGCGGCACCTGCGACGACGACGGCGGAAGCTGACACGGCAATGACGGAGGCGACGCCCACTGAGGCGACGCCCTCTGCCACGGTTGAGTCAGCGGCCCGTGCCACGAGCGAGCCTGCATCCCCTGCGGAGACGGCCACAGAGGCGACATATCTGGATTGATTGGCCCTTCATTGGATGCCGTTGATGGAGGCTGTCCAAAGTTGAAGATATTGAATGTGTTAAGCTAAGTGATTTTACTAAGTCATTGGTTTTTATACTATAACAAATGAAAGTAAACGGCTATGAAGTCACTCACAGGAGTCAGATTACCGCCACGAGCTCCAGGTGGTGGACCGAACGGTGACAGCGTGGCTGCGGATAGCCCAAGGACTGCATGTACTGAGCATAGGCCTCCCATTTCCTTGTATTCTCCTGCTCAATCCTTTTTGTCTGGGCCGCAACTGCTCCTGGACCGTCGCCTGGACCTGCACCTCCATCTGGGCCTACAAAATATGATGCATGGGTTAAATACGAAGCTAACGTGTGTAAAGCGCTTGAACGACGAGTGCAACAGAAATAACCTTGAATTGCTCCATCTCTATCTGTACGGCGCTTCGCCTCGGTCGTATAGGCGGTGTGGAGTCGGTTTGCCGAGCACGAAGTTGCGAGAGAGTGGGAGTACTAGCCGTGTCGATCACGCTGCCAGCCATAACGTACCGCCCATGCTTCTTGCCTCCTCCCATCCTCATGACGGGATCTCCATCAACGGGCTCCGTGTGTGGATCGAAATCCGGCCCCCTCACCGCCTTTGCCATCTCGGCGTAGTCACTCAGGCGGCTGTGGACAGAGGAGTTGCTGTATGCCGAGGGGGGTCATCCGGGTTGTACGTGACATCGGAGGTCGCCTTCCCCTTTTTTGAGCAAGCATAAGCCCCGAGGATGCTGATTTCTTGGCTATGTGCCTGCGACTGCGGGAAAAGGCAGATTCATAAGAAATTCTGCACAATTTAGCATTGGAATAAATAAGTAAATACACGTACCCATTTTTTTTACCCCTTGAGGTTGCTGCTGCCTTGGTGGTGTGATGATCCTCCCATCATCCCTCGCCGCACTCGACCACCCTCACTCTTCTCCATGAAACCCTCCGTCAACCACTTGTCGACCACCATACCCCAACACCGATCATTGTTAGCTAGCCACCACGGAGGCACCTGCATGCCATCAAGTACGCCATCAAGGCACTACGGAGGCACCGATAATTGATCAAAGCAATTAAATATTGAACATTTATCTTTAGAAATTGTTCCTTCGTCAGCATCATTCTTCTCGCCTCCACTTTCGGCACGCTCCGCCTCTCGTGTTTAGGCGCATGGTGAGCCCACCACTGTATGATGGCACACAGCTTCGTCTCGTACCACATATCGACCACCAGCTTGCGGCAGGCCGTGTCAGCCACCTGGATCGCCTGGTTTAACGTTCCATCCAGCGGCTTGTAGAATTCCTGCACAAATCACATGATGTATTAGTAATTTCAAAAATAATTGATGAATGCGATGTAACACGAAGAATACTTACAAACAGCTCGAGCACAACCCGTCGCGCCTTGCTCCCAAACACCTGCCCATTCTCATCTAGTTCCAAGTCCTGGGTGGTCGCGTAGTCCTCCCACGACCACATCGGCTGCTCTCGGCCCCCTTTCTGTATGACGCCAGGGTAGTGCAACCTGCAAGGCTGGCCTAGAATGCCGTTGGGAAGGCGAGAGTGACCGCCTGGCTCCACAACCTCAAAGCCCCTGTCAAAGGTAAAAAAGACAAATTTATTAGTTTTAATTATACATAAAAACATGAGAACAAACATTAGTAAGAACATGTCAAGTTAATTACCTAGGAGGGTCGGGTGCAATAACCGGCCGTTGAGCCATAGGTATGGGTCGTCTCGGGAGGGAAGAGGAGCCTCGCAACCAAACTTTAGGTGAGTCGCCTCCCTCCGCCCCCTGCTCCCCCTCCTGCTCCTCCTCCTCCTCTCCCTCCCCCTCCTGGTCCGCCTCCTCCTCTCCCTCCCCCTCCTGGTCCGCCTCCTGCTGCTCTGCCTCCTCCTGCTTCGGCTCCTCCTGCTCTGCATCCTCCTCTCGGTCGTCCTCCACACTAGAGCAGTGCTCAGAGGGTACAGGCAAGGGCGCCCTCCTGCGAGTACTCCTCCGCGGTCTCTCCACTATAATTAAAAAGAGTTATGTGTAAGTACAGGTATTAGAAAGATCACTGTAATTAAAAAGTCCAAGTGTAAGTACCTTCACCCGCCGACGAACTCGCTAAAAAGATCTGAACCCTTCTCTTTTCCTCCGCGTAGCTAGGGTAAGTTTCCATAGTCTACTCCGATCTGGGACAGAATTTCGGCAGCACCTCCCCGCTGTTCTCCAAATACACGTCCCAGAGGGAGATTGTGTATCCGGAGAACACCGGGGAGATGCTGCCGAAATCTAGTCCCAGATCGGAGTAGACTATGGAAACCTACTCTAGCTATGCATCCTCGGGCTGTCCAAATAACGTGGACAATTCGAAACAGATACGGTCATAGATATGCAAAGTTCTGCATATTTCCAACCGTATCTGTTTCGAACGGGAGACGCCTAACTGGATTATGTGATCTACGAACATGCATGTAACGCGGGCGTGATTGCGGTGCTTACGGTGGGTCGGCGGTGTAGACGTGGCCGGCGTGGTGTAGACTCGCGGTCTCGCTCCCGCTACGGCTCCCGCTCCTGGTACCGCTCCGGCTCCGACTCCCGCTACAGCTCCGGCTCACCTAGAGGCTCAACGGCGGCGAGGCGGAGATGGGCTCCCGTGGACGGTGGCTTCTGCACATCAAAAATTCAAAGAAATAAAACTAATTAAGCAATAAGAAAAAAACAAACCCTCCACAACTAATTATAACTAAATTAAGCAACTAAATTAAATTAAATCAAACAACTAATTAGAACTAAGCAACTAAATAAAAAACTAAAAAAAACTCACCAGCCGGCCGGTGAGGTCGTGGTGGAGGTGGTCGTGTGTGTGTGCGTGTGTGCGGGTTAGTACCGGCTGGTGATGGTGATACCAGCCGGTACTAACCGGCGCATGTTAGTATCGGCTAGCTGCGACCGGTACTAACGTGCGCCACGTTAGTACCGGACATTTAGTACCGGTCACAGCGACCGGTACTAAGCGGTCCTGTGACCGGTACTAAAGGCCAATTTGCCCGTAGTGGGCGCGATGAAAAAATACCTCGTCAACCGTGCCAACAGCCTATATCCTTCACAAACCCCAGTCAACAGAGCCGAATTAAGTGAGCGCCTCCAACAAGCAAAGGGTGTCGTTTGTCTGGCGTCGAGTCCTTTTAGTTTCAAGGGTTCAGCTCGTTGGAGTCGAACATCACCCACGAGGGGCTGACTCTTGAGACGCGTATCACATAAACTCCACCATTCGCTTGTTATCCTGGCGCTTGAACCGAATCAGCCTGTGATTCGGTCCATCGCGCGTAGCAAAGAGGATGTGATTCGACCTGGCGTTTGAACCGAATCATGGGCTGATTTGGTTCAAACGCCAGGTCGAATCGCACATAGCAAAAGAGGATGTGATTTGACTTGGCGTCCGAACCGAATCAGCCCATGATTCGGTCCGGCACGCGTAGCAAGAGAAAACGTGATTCGGACCGGCGTTCGAACCAAATCAACCCGTGGGTCGGTCTTTGACGCAGACCGAAGAGATGCCCGAGTCGGCTTCTCAATTGAATTGGCTCATGATTCGGTCCCTGCTAGGACTTGAACAAAGTCTGGGGCTCAGCTCATTTCACATGCCGTATCATCCCGCGTCCTTGGTACCATTTACAGGCCGAGTCAGAATCAGGATAGGCGCTCTAACGATTTTGTGTTTCTTCGTTGCCATAAGGGTCACGTTCGGGTGAGAGAGAACGGAAGGCTCCGCCTGCAAACCCCAGCAGAGCAGCAAACCAACGTGATGGAGCCAAGCCACAAGGAGGCGAGAGGGCTGTCAGCTCCCGAAGACAGCTCAGCACATACAACTACGAATTCAAGTCGGAATTGGCCTCTTCGTGTAAAATTCCATTTGTATCCTATAAAGTAGAATATTATTGGAACAAATAGGACAGGTCCCCCGTCTCCCTATAAAAAGGAAGGGGAGCACCTCCTTGTCGGGGTTCCGAATTTTTTTAGATTTTTAAGAGCAGGGCTTATAGATGCGCCAGCAGCCAGCGTCTCGTGCTCCAGATCAGCAGAGCGGAGGAGCTGCTAGTGGCGGGCCCCATGACAATTAAATACAGTGCCTGGCTCAACTGTGATGGACAGCAAATAGAAAACCAGGAAAGGATGGCAGCGGCCCCACGAACACCCGTGCGCCCGCCTTCTGTCGCCGTTTCGTGAGACGCCCGCGGAGAGATTTTTTCCTAGCTTCTCTCCTCCACCTCAGCTTGTGGCTGACGAGGCGAACGTATCGCCCACCCATAATACTTGCTCTAACGTACCTTCTTTTCGTGCGTGGCTTTTGAGCAAGCTTGAACGCCAACAGTAGTGGCACCCTCGCATCCTTGGGCACTCCGAGTCTACCAGCGATGGCAGCGTCCCCGCAAGCGCTTGATTTCGTTCGTCAGCCTATGTTTTGTTAATAATAAAATACTCGAGAGAGAGACTAGCTCACCCACCGAACCAAAATCTTGTTTTGTTAATCCGCCTCACCTGCCACACTCGTGTGCTATGCCTCGATCTCTGGTGTGCCAGTGCGGCACCACCCGAAAGGTTAGGTGGCATGGATTTGTTTTAAGGTTTTAATACTACCTTTAGGGTTGTCTTTTGTATTATTGTTGTTGCATGCGGCATGATATGGGAAAGCACATGCATCCTGCGACCTGCACCCGATGCAGTCCCACGTTGGAGCCACTCGAGGCAGCCCATGCATGAGGTTAACTTCACACAAGTTTGCTTATCCTAAACTACTTAGCAGAACCCTACTTTTGTGCTGTAGCCACCACTCCTGCAATCACCATCTTCTTCTCAGTCTATGGGCGTCCTCCATGGTCGGGTACAGGTGACAGCCCGAACCAGCGCGGCACCACCGTCCACCGACCACCGGCAATTTGAAGTGGCATTGATTTGTTTTAAGGTTTCAGTACTTCGCCTTTAGGGAGTCTCTTACTCATTTGTATTCCTGCGCGCTGTACATGATGCGGTTCCACATGAAGGTTGGAGCCACACGCGCGCGGCGGCCCCATGTGGTTGATTTGTTTAACACACGTATGCTGATCTTTAAACTACTAGTACCACCATCGTCACCAGTCCAGCCCATCGACACTACGGGAAACTGGGCGTTTGCCGTGTGCCAGGGGCACACGGCAAAGCCTGAAAGGCACACGGCGAAGCCGTTTGCCATGTGCAAAATGGCACACGGCAAACCGTGCGACGGCAAACAGATGTTTGCCGCGTGCCGTAACACGGGCACACGGCGAAGATGTTTGCCGTGTGCCACGTGTCTTTGCCATGCGCCATAATTGGCACACGGCAAAATAAAGTTAAGTGACAGTGGGCACCGTAAAGCGCCTGTTTGCCGTGTGCCGCGTGTCTGGCACACGGCAAACAGCCTCGTTTTTGCCTTGTGCCACGTTTCAGGCACACGGCAAACAGCTGTTTGTTTGCCGTGTGCCACGTGTCAGGCAGACGTGTCAGGCACACGGCAAACACCTGGCTTTTTGCCGTGTGCCACGTGTCAGGCACACGGCAAACACCCTGCTGTTTGCCGTGTGCCTTGACCTTTGCACACGGCAAACACCCTTCTTTTTTTTTGTTGTTTTTGCTTTTAATGTCCCCCAATCACATGCAGTTCATATGCATTACAATTAACATCCCAGGCAGTTTATATGCATCACAGACAATCAAACCCCGAACTTCGCCTCGTCGAGTCCTCGTCCTTGGTTTTGAGGCCCAAACCAAGGGAAACCGTCCACCGATGATTTTATGGCCAAATCACCAAACCACGTGTGCAAGCTTCGGTTGTGAGCCGCTACATTGCACCAGCTTCGTCCACCGATGATTTTGTGGCCAAATCACCAAACCCCGCGTGCAAGCTTCGGTTGTTAGCCGCTACCTTGCACCGGCTTCTCGTCCGCGTACGAGCTTCGGTTGTGAGCCGCTACCTCGCACCGGAACAACGTCCCCTCACTCGTTCTTGCACCATGTGAACCGCACTTGATCCATCTGGCCACCGGGTCCCTCGAACCAAGCCTACTTGTCTCTCCGCTCCTTGGAGGCCGCCATGGCTAAGACCTTTCGCGCCTGTTCTTCACCTGCACCAATGCAATCAAGCCGCATTCTACACCTGCAATACTTGAGCCAAGGGGAACGTCAGTCCACACCACGTTGTCAATCACTCATCACACCAGGAAGCGACCATCCACCGGTCCTCGGACACACCGGGTCCTCAGGGTAGGAAGTTTATTTTTTCTTTTTTTGAGAGAGTTTGGAGAGGGAGGTTGATAACAGACGCGTTCATATCGGATTCTACATTTCTAGCTAGCAAAGCTTGGATGCCTTTACTGATGGGTCTCTGAGGTCTCTATATTTTACTCGTCTCGTGTCTGGCGTGGAAGAGTGGACTTTTTCTTGTTTTTTCTTTTTTGAGATGCGGAAGCGTGGACTTTGGAAATGAAACAAAACGACCAACATTAGTTTATTTCCACTGCTAATACAAAAACACGTTTTGTTACAGATCAACCACGACTATAAATAGAACAGCAGGCCTGGCCATTCACCATCCAAATCAATGCACCATCTAAAGCGCTGTGTTGTGTGAAAAATGGAATGAGAACTGTAGACAATGGAATGATGGAATGGACGATTCATTGATGTGGGGACTGTTCCTTTTATACATGGGAAAAGGCATAGTTGCCTTTTGGAGGCACCCCTTCGGGAAGGGCTGGCCTCTTGGAGGCACCTTTCTGTGAGACGGTTTGTCAATTTTAAATACAAAGAGTGGCGCTTGTTGACACCGATCTTGGCCTTACCTAAAACAATAATATGTGAAGCACCAATAAATTCTAGAAAATTTCAATAATATGTGAAGCACCAATAAATTCTAGAAAATTTCAAATTATTGTAAAAATTTAAATTAGGGTGTTACATACAGCCTTCACATGCTCTAACCTCACCACAGTCATCATGTTGGCACTTTGCCATGCTCGCCATTGTTACCGCTATAAGATAGCGTCGCCGCACAAACCTGTCACTTTTGGGCTGTCAATTTGTTCACCTGCCTTCCCACGCTCGTAGGAGCCACTGTCGATCCTCACTGTGGTCTGTAGCATGTCCCATGCGAGTCGTTGTGCTCCGACATGCAAACCTCACCCTGGTGGTCATCCTCTTCGTCAGTGTCAGGCTTGTGGTCATCGACGTTGGCCACGCATCGACCCAAGAGCGCCTAACACATTGCAAACCGCTACGAGACAATGACGGTGAACACCCTAGGTACGGGTAAGTTCGTCAATGCGAGCCCTTGTTACACCCATAGATAAAAATGGTGAATTTGGCCCCGAGCTGAATCTCAATATATACTGTTGATTTTCTTTGTAAAATTTTAACGGATTCAGTTGATTCTAATTTAACAATTGTGTACGGTGGGTGAGAGAGTTTGAGGATGCAGCAGTCGACTAGTCGTGTAGTGCCAATAAACCAAAGCAGCATGCATGAGGAAATACCAGTGAAAGACGAGTGGGAGGAAGAAGACAGAGGACACAATCATCCTTCCGCATGCATCATATCTCCACGCGAGCATGCAAGTGTGTTTTGCCACGTAACTGAAAGTTGTAAATAATTCGTAGGTTCATTTTTACCGTGGTAAAAGTGTAGAAGCGTTCGTAAAGATGGCTCTTACATGCTCGCTCCTCAAAACGATAAGGAACAGTTAAAATAGCCCACAGGCACAGCTCTCCAGCTGCCCCCCTGTTCTCCCTGGATGTTTGCGGTGGCTGCATCTCTTGCACGTAACTTAGCAATAACAAGATTCGCTAAATGTTGGTAACTGCAGACTGAATCAAATCATTTGAAAATTGGTTTGCGTGAGTCCAATTACTGATCGATGCCGACAAAGGCATCCTGCAACATGCACCCCGTAGCGAAAGAACGTCTCTTTCTTTGCTGCTTCAACCACCAACGGTAACCCTGCCATTGTTTTGTTAATCCGCCTTGACTGCCACACTCGCGTGGCATGCCTCTCGGTACCGGTGCAGGCGTGCAGCACCACCGCCCACTGGCAAGCTTAAGTGTCATGGATTTTGTTTTAAGATGCTAATGAGGAATCAGGAGGGATTGCCCCTACTCTATATAATTATATTAGAAAAAAAGCAAAAAGTACAGGTGAAAAAAGAGTACAGGAAATTAGGAACAAAAAAATGGAACAGAAAACAGCAACAAGAATTGTTCTCTCCATAGATCAATCTCTAGAAAGTCGGACTTCTTTGCTCGATGCCTAAGCATAGCAAACTCGTTTCTGAATGTGGACTTGCAGTGTTCATGGGCGGACTTCCTTAAAAATAAGAGTTTATTCCTTATTTGGCCCTAGCAAAAGTACCCATTCCTTTCTTGGCCCTGGAAAAAATTTCTTCTCTATTTGCCTTGGGTACAAGTTTGGTTCCTTATATGGCCTTCTGTCTCCTTTTTCATCCGTTGACCGTTAACTGCCATGTGAAAGGACGATTTTGCCCCTAGATGGATGTGGGCCCACAACAACCTTTCTCCTTCCTCTCCTCATTCCTATCCTTGCTGCTGCTCGCCGCCGCCCCCAGTAGGCCAGGACCAGTCGCCCCTCTCCGTCCTCCACGCTACCGCCAGGCCCGGTCGCGCCGCCGCCCGAGCCGGCCGCGCCTCCTTGTCCTCCACGCCGCCGCCTGGGCCGGCTGTGCTGCTCTGCTATGCAGGCGAGGGGAGTGGCAGCCTGCGGCGGGCGCGATTGGAGCGGCAGTGCGCGCGAGGGGAGAGAGACACCAGGGGAGGTGGAGGACGGAGCGACCGGGGAGGACACAGAGGGCGGCACGACGCGGAGGACCGGTGGAGGCAGGGATGGTCCGAATAGCGGTGCAGACGGAGGACCGAGGGAAGCGCGGTAGGCCGGGGCGGCACTGCGGAGGATCGAGGGAGGCACGGCCGGCCGGGGCGGCGCCATGGACGAGTATGATGCGCGGCCGGCGGGGGAGGTGCCGCTGTCCAGCCGCCGCCACCGCATCTCCTCGTCGCTGGACGAGGAGGCGCGGCCGGCCAGGCGGCGGCGAGGAAGACGTGGAGGGGCGGCCGGTCTTGGAGGCGGGGGAGGGGGGGCGAGGACCTGTGGCCGGTCTGGTGGGGTGGGTAGGGGGAGGAGCAGCAGTCAACGGGGAGGAGAAGGCGGTGAGAAAGAAAGGAGAGGAAGGAGAAAGGCTGATGCGGGCCCATGTCCATCCAGGGGCAAAATTGTCCTTTCACATGGCAGTTAACGGTCAATAGATGGAAAACGAGACAGAAGGCCATATAAGGAATCGAACTTGTACCCAGGGCCAAATAGGGAAGAAAAAATTTTCCAAGGCCAAGAAAGAAACGAGTACTTTTGATAGGGCCAAATAAGGAATAAACTCTAAAAATAAAGTCATTCCTTGTAACACACATTAGAATTTTATTTCCACTGAGAAAGGTTTTCCAATTCCATGCTTGATGTCTTCTATAATGTTCAGGGGGGTCATTATTCACCTGAATGGTGATATTCAGAATGGACCAGCTGGCTTCAGCGAAGAGGCAGTACATGAAGAGGTGATCCAGAGTTTCATCAGTTGTTGTGCACAGAGAACGCAGTGGACCTTGATACCGGCACAGTGCCATGTTCTTTCTTCCTAGGATGCCTCTGGTACTGAGTCAATCGTTTAATAGTAACCATAAAAAAAAACTTTGTGCTTATGCTAAGCACCGAGTGCTGACAGGATGATTTCCAAATCCATTTGAAGGCCACGTGAACTTGAACATTTCAGTACTTCCTTCAGGGAGTCTTTTGTATTCTTCTTGCATGCGCGAGGGGAGAGAACGCATCCTGCGACCGGTACCCGATGCAGTCACGTGAAGGTTGGAGCCACTCGAGGCACAGCCATGTGATTTAACACATTGAACTTGTTAGTACTAGGCCTACTGGCTAATGTTTAACCTTGCCCACCTCCCACTGTCCCCAATTCACTGCTCTATCACAAAACACCATCTTCTTTCCTCAAGCAGCCATCGTTACCAACTCAAGCAACCGAGCCACCTGGTTCATGTCCAGCTTCATTCATTCGGCTGTTCTCTCCGATAACATAAACCCAGCCTCCTGGCCGGCACTCCTGTCTTCTTCACCTGTGTCCATTTCCACTAGTCGCCCACCACAGGCCTTCTTCGCCTGAACCACACACGCATAGTGCAACAGATTGATCCAGTTCTACGAACCGTGTGGCCGTTCCCGACCGTCACTCAACTTGTTGTCCTCCCTTCTTTCTCTTGTTCTGTGTAATAACAGGTATGGATCAAATCATATATATTCGTCACTTTTGTTACTGCACAATGCATGATTAATTAGATTCATGTGACATCCGCTAGCTACCGCTTTATGTTGGTTGGTGCTTCCGCTTTATGTTGGGCGCTTTGGTTGAGTAGAAATGACATGATTTTTGACAACACAAGAGCTGTTACTCCTATGCAGGTTATCTACCGAGGGACGCATTGGATCCGTTTTTGGGCTTTGCTGCTAAAGGAGGAAGAGCGACCTCAAGTGACTTTGGGGTGTTGTGTGCTTGAAACCACAGTCATGGAGATCTTCGCTGCAAATGGATGGTCTTTTACAAATAGAAAGGGTTACGTTTGAAGTTTTTCTACTCTGTGATATTGAGGTCAGTTTTTTGGCCACCGTTTGGTTTTCCGTTGTAATAATGAACAGCTATATGCATTGCTTAATGCAGCGGCCGGAATATTGAAATATGTTTCCGTTTCTTAAAAAATCCACTAGCTACCAACGAGTGCATTTTGAGTAGGGCCAAGGTACCGTAAAGTAAATCTAGACTTCCTGTTTTGTTCGAAACTGCAAAAGTTGCATTGCGTGCAGCATCCACCGATATTTAAGATTAGCACTTTAGCAGAGCTTTATGTGCTTCACATTCAGCTGTTGGGTTAATTGAAGAAATGGTGAAGCTATATAACAAGTAGTCAGTGAGCAATTTGCAATTTCATTAGACATAATTTCTGAACAAAGACTTACAGGCATAACTCACAAACCACTACCACAAAGTAGTGCTGCGAGCATCCGTCCATCTCTCTCTCGTTGTTGAAATGATATTTTTGAAAACTAATAGCATATAAGATATGATATTTAAGGTATGGAAGGTTGCACGTATGCGTATGCAAGGTTGCAGCAACAAAAGGGAAGTTGATGTGCGTTGTTTGTACTGGAAGTTGATACACTTCCGCTGCTTGCCAATTTGACGCCAAAGAATAGAGGCGGCTGTATAACTCCAGGCCCTGCACCATTCGCCAACTGCTTGTAGTAAAAAAAACAAGACTTGCTCTGTTGAATCTGTTCTGTTGGCTTGCTCTGTTTTCTACAGTTTCACCGGTAGACTCAATCTATATCAGCCCCAAGCTGTATATTTCGTGCAGGTTCGTTTCACTTGCCTGAAGTGAGAGAGTGTGCACCGCTTCTTAACTACATCAGTGCCCGTGTACAAAATCATTAGAGTAAAGTGCACCCCAGGTCTCTAAATTTGTCACGCAGTGTCATCTGGGTCCCCAAACTTCCAAACTGCCTACCCGCAGTCTCTAATCTTGCTAATCAGTTCACGTGAGGTCCAAATCACAATTGATTTTATTAAATTGACCCTAACAAACTTCAAATTTTTGCTAAGTGGTCCAAATCAGCCCCCTCTCCCCTCCCTCATCCCTCTCCTTCCCCATCTCCTGCCGCCGCCCCTTTCTTATTGCTTAACTCCGGTGGTGCGGATTCCACCCTGCCGGAGTGGACGGCGGCAGCCCGGTAGGAGGCGGCCAGCACATACAAGCGGCGGCCGGCGGACCGTGCACTACACGAGCACTAACGGACGAGCTGACGGCCAGCGCCGCCATGTCCCTCGCCCGCGCTACCGTGAGGAGCCACCCCAGGAACCGCTCCCGGAGGAGTACTGGCAGTGGACGAGATGGGGAGTCTCGTTGGGCCAACTGCGTGGCCAATCCACTGCGGTCGGGCTCCCCTTCACAGCCGGCCTCGCCGATGCGTGCAGGGCCCACCCCATCGCGCCCTGCCCGGATCCGACACCTCCGCCGCGCGCCGACGTTGGGCCGCCCGAATCCGGTGACTCCACCGCGTGCCAACGCGGAGCCGCCTGGGTCCGACGTCCCCAGGGCACGTCGGCCTTGCGCCAGCTAGAGCCAACCTCTGCTCCCACTCCTACGGCCGCGAGCCTACCCTGTACAGCGTCGGCGTCGCCGGGCTACACCGCACTGCGACCACGGACCATGGCGCGACGCGGGAGAGGCGAGCACATGGAGAGAAGGGAGGAAGAAGGAAGCACTTTTGCAATTTAGTCTCTAAATAATTGCATAGTAACTTTAGGTAGCAGGCGTAGGGAACACCAGAGCGAGCAACACGAGCAGACCTCCCCACTGGACGTAGGGCAAATTGCCTGAACCAGTATACATCCTTGTGCTTGACTCGCTAACGATCATGATCCCCACGCGCAAACAGACAAATTCACTGGCCGTGGTACGAAACACCGACAATAATACTACTAATGGTATATAAAATAAATTTTAACCAACTTTAAGATGGGCAATCATATCAATTTTAACTACTTTATTTTATTTATCTAATTAATAAATTATATTATAGTTACTAATGTACTATTTTCTTATTAAATATTTTATATATTATGAAAATTGTTTATATTTATATTTGTGTATTTAATTTACTTTTAAAACAATCCATAAAGTGAATCACTACGATATTTTCTGTCAAAATCAACTAAACATCAGAATGCAAATCCAAATTCAAACTATTCGTTTTGTATTCGAATCCATTCGTATTCGATCCGAATCCATCCTTAATCCTGCCCGCCACTCCAGATTCAAAAGCTAGATGGTGAGGTACCAACAGCTCCTTGGTAATATGCATAGCCAGGATCCGTTAATTATCAGCCACTTGCTGCTACCTTCCACCATTAGATGCCGACCCCTAGTACTTCATATACGCTGAAGTTGGCTATACATGCACTGACGCGGAGGGGGGACGTATCAGAATCACCAGATTATATTACAGGTTGGGATTATTGTGAGACAGCTCTGCCGTGGGACTCCGGGGCTGGGCCCAGTCCACGCACAAACACATGGTGCGTGGATCCTCTCTAGCCCACACGAAAGATCTCGTCTCTTTCTTCCCTGCTTGAACCACCAACGATTGACTCGCCAACCGCACTACAAGTAGAATAAGCGACAACGGGACGGGAGGGGAGACTCACCGAACCTAGTCTCGTTTTGTTAATCTATCCACCTCAACTGATGGTGGAGTGCGCCACCACCGGCAAGTTGGAGTGTCCCGTCCACCCCATCGCAGTCGCCATCTTCTTCCCTTTATCAGCCTTCGTCCCCAACTCGATCAAGCCACCGCAGGCACCCGGTTCATGTCCAGCTACGACTGTTCTCTCCGGTAAGCGATAACCACCACTCCCTGTTACAGATATATAAACACCTCCCGGCCCTCCTGCCTTCTTCACCTGAGTCCATTTCATCTAGTCGCCCACTGGCAACGGCAATCCCCACCGCCACTGATTGACCTTCACAACCCCCACAGGTCGAGCTGTTGGAGCGCCTATTAACACACATAGTACAGCACATGCATTGATCTCGTTTTTCTTCGCAATAAAAGGTACATCCGTCCTAACTTCTTTCTCGTTTTTCTTCACTTTTGTTACTGCACAATGAAGGATTAATAATTAGATCCCTGTAGCATACGCTAGCTACAGAGTGCATTTCGTGTAGGGCCAAGGCACGTACAGTAAATTAATCTAACAAGTACAGAGCTTTATTAGATTCAAAATCAGCTGCAGTGTCAATTTGAAGAAATGGTGAAGCTTTAACACGGAAAATTGAATTCATTTATATATAATTTGTTGCCTAAAACAATTACATACTGCCATAATTCACTAGACACTACCACTAAGATAACTCTAATCTCTGACTCTACTTAATTGTGGGATTATGTTTTATCATTGCCGGTTTTAAACAGATGAAACTAATATATAGCATATCAGATATGATATTTGGCCTATTTCTGGTAGTGCAGGACCAAGCCCTGCTGTTCATCATGGCAGTAGTCTTGGATGCTTTGGCATCCTACGTTCTGGACATGCTTACGAAGATGGGGAGAGATGAGGTGCAAATGCTGTTCGGGGTCTCCGGAGAGATAAAAAAATGGGCACCAAGCTCAATGACCTCAAGAATTTCCTCGCTGATGCTGACAGGAGGAACATCACCGACCAGAGCGTGCAGGCATGGGTGGGAGAGCTTAGAGATGCCATGTACGAAGCCACAAACATCCTGGACATCTGCCAGCTCAAGGCCATGGAGCGGGGTCAGAGCCATGATGCAGGGTGCCTCATCCCCTTGCTGTTCTGCATGCAGAATCCCCTCCACGCACACAAAATTGGCAGTCGCATCAAGAATCTTAACCAGAGGTTAGATGAAATCAAGAAGCGCAGATCTGGAGCTTCGGCTTCATCAACCTCAATTCATACGAGGACCAAAGCAGAAGGGTCAGCATCCTCTCGTCCTGCTAGTCGTGAGACATCTGGGGAGCTCGATGAGTCAAGTTTGGTTGGCTGAGAAGATTGAGGAGGACACAAGAAATCTGGTGGAGATGCTGACAGCAGAAGATCCAACAAAAAATGAAAATAATAAAATTATGGTTTTCGCTATTGTAGGAGTTGGTGGGATTGGTAAAACCACCTTAGCCCAAAAGATATACAATCATGACATCATCCAACAAGAATTTCCAAAGAGAATATGGTTGAGTGTCAACAAGGACTTTAGTCAGACAGAGCTTCTCAGAAGAGCTATCATTGAAGCTGGGGGAGACCACCAATCTACTGGAAATGTGCGGACTGCGCTTGAGAAATCTCTTAAGAATGCCTTGAATGGGCAAAAGACCTTAATTGTGATGGATGATGTTTGGGACCCTCAGGCATGGGAAGGTGTGCTCAAAATCCCTATTATGTTGCCGTAAGCTGGGGTTGTCGTGTCCTTGTTACCACAAGGCATGATGCGGTCGCACGAGGGTTGATGGCAAAGAAGCCATACCACCGAGTCAATAAACTTGCGGCCGAAGATGCATGGTTGCTGCTGAAAAAGCAGGTTCGTGCTATTATTCTAGACCCTCTCTTTCGATTTTATTAAAAAAACACGGATTTGGTGTCTGAAAATCAGAATTATTCGTACTCATATCGGACAAAAACATTAATATGGATATTTGTATTTGTTTCATCTAAATCTGATTGTTCAGTATTTTCTCTATCTAATTCTAGATTCGTATTCGACAAAAACATAGAATATCCGATATTATCTGTATCCGTAAAGAATATAATACCAAATGAAACCGTCTCAAGCTTATTTTTAAGTGCATGTAATTTTAGTATGGATAATCATATTAATTTTAGATATGTTGTTTTGCTTATTTAATGTGGACATTATATATATGTCAAACCACAATAAATTTTTTGGTTTATGGACATTTTAATATATTTTAATTATTTAAATATTTATTGATATAATTTTATTTACATAAGTCATGTATTATAAACTTATAATTTAGTCTATACTTGTATCATGGTTTGATCTACTATAATACCACAATAAAATAAAGTAATATTCACTATGTTCTAAGTCGAGTAAGTATGTGAATGTGAATTCAAACTATTCATTTTGTATTTGTATTAATAATATTATTCATATTAAAATGTGCTAAATAGTGCTATCTGAATCACAACTTATATCAAGGCTTGAACGTGATGTACTGTTTTCAACTTAGCCATGAATTTGTGTAAGGTTGTTCTATTATGACTTTGGCTTAATTTTCATTACCATGAACATGATATATTTTGTACGTGTCAGTGCCATATTTCATATTTTCTCCCTTTTGGTTGTTATATTTTGTACATGTACTCCCGCTATATAGAATATAGAAGTCGTTTTGGACAAAATTTTAGTCAAACATTACAATATAAATCACAAATAACTTTTGAGTCGTTGAGTTTGGAAATGTGAAAACTATATGAATAATTTTTCTCGAAAAGTATTTTATAAAATAATACATATATTATTTTTAATAAATATTTTTGTAAAAATAAGAAGTCATAGTTGCATTTTGGAGACCGTGTCATTGCTCAAAATGACTTTCGTTACCATTACGTAGGGAGTATGGTTGTAATGTGAAGTTTCAATATATTGAGTAGTAATCTCACCTAGAAGATGACCATATTGATTGTCCAACTCTAAACCCTCTGTCCAAAAAAGAGATGTAACCACTCCAGTCCACCACTTTGTCTGTCCAACCAAACTGGAAACTAAGTCAAACCGATCCCTGCAAATAAACAAGAACTGGGTTTGCTCCAACCGTAAAATCTAGGTTGGATCTGACCCAACCCACATGGTCCGAAAGCAAACACATGCTAAACACAACACTTCCAATTTAGCTATCTTAAGTTTCAGGACTTAGCTAATTTAATATATTACTTGTTCATCAATGCTCCTAACTATACTTTCAGTGGAAATAACACACTTCCCCATAGGGCATCATGGACGGTCATTCGAGAATTAAATTGTAGATTACTAGCAAGATGCCCATGCATAGCTACGGTGAAAATTATTGTATTTTTAAAACTCATGAAGTTATTTTCAAATTTTACCACATATTTTTACTGGCACTCAATGGATGTACTGCAATTTTTCTAGAAAATAAAGGGGACTGCGAGTTAACATATTTGTTTCCACTCAAATACTCACTATATCTCTACCTTATTATTTAAGCAAGATACCTGCTACAGACGTTATAATGATATTGTACCATACAATGTGACCACATGTCTAATTGTATTTTGTAATTGGAGTTGATAAAGGGGACTGCGAGTTAACATATTTGTTTCCACTCAAATACTCACTATATCTCTACCTTATTATTTAAGCAAGATACCTGCTACAGACGTTATAATGATATTGTACCATACAATGTGACCACATGTCTAATTGTATTTTGTAATTGGAGTTGATGAGGACTATGCTCGATGGACGGTCTGGTTTTGCAAGCGCAGTTTCTCAATGCATGTAGCAAGTAGCACATGGCGAGTCTACATCGATGTTGCTCAAACATGCGACAACTCTATTAGTCTATTGTCATTTGCAACATTTATAGTTAGAGGGTCGTTTGTTCAAAGCCTATTAGGACGCACCGTGTAGTTTATTTTACACCGGTTCAGGGTAGGGTGGCCGTTTTTTCTTCAGCTTTTCACTCAATTGCCCGGTTCACGTGTGTGGGAGTCAATTTTCCTCCTTTTACTGGTTCTATATGTGAAGTACGAAAGATTGATGGCAGAAGAGTGAGTTACGTAGTGGTATTGTTGATGGGTTTTTTCTATAATATATAGTGAAACATATACACGTGTCAACACGTATGCAAACGCGTAGCACATGAGTAATATTGTTTAGTCGTAATAATATACTACTACATCCGTTCCAAATTATAGGTCGTTTTAGGCTTTTTTAGATTCATAATCTTTGTTATGCATCTAGATAAACACTACATCTAGATTCATAGCAAAATATATGAACCTAACAAAACCAAAACGACCTATAATTTGATGGAGGGAGTACACATAGTTTATTTTACAAACATATTGTCATGAACATGAATCTGTTGGAGGGGGGAAAGGATGGCCGGTAACCATATAAGAGGTGCAGAGGGAGGCTATAGAGCTGTTTAGAATATTCTTAGCAAAAGGTAGGATGGGATTAATACTTTTTCCTACTTAGATTCAATCCATTGCCTCTCCCTTCATATTTATGCGGAGGAGCTGACTTGACTTACAAGCAAACTCAACTAACTCTAGCCTCTTCCTAAACGCTAACCAAAATGGACTCTGCCGCGGTGGTGCTACAATACCCATAGGTCACAGTACCCATAGTTTACTGTAGCATGACACTTACAAGAGCCTTTTGGGCCCGCTGGGCCTGACCCAGCGCCCAACCTACTTAGGCACATGATATTTCCCCCTATTTGTCCACACAGGGCATCCTCGCAGTTGTAATCCGTGGTCCCTTCCTTGTAAAGCGGGCACCATACTCTTGTCGTCATAGCTGTGGTTGATGTCGATGCATTTGCCTTTTATTCTTGTTGAAGTGCCACAGTCCTCCCACCGGAGTAGAGGCTGACGCCCGAGGTAGCCCCATGGTGAGAAGCGGCAATGCAGTTGGTGTCCTAGTTGATTTAATCCATTGCCTCTCCACTCATATTTATGAGGAGGGGCTTGACTTGATTTACAAGCAAACTCAACTAACTCTAGACTGTTCCTAAACACTATCATAGACGGACTCTCTGTGGCAGCGATGCTACCGTACCCTCGGGTTATTGTAACATGCCCCTTACAAGGGCCTTTTGGGCCCGCTAGGCCTGACCTAGCGCCCAGCCTACTTGGGCACATGACACATATATATACCATATACCACATAACTGGAATATTTTAAGATCTGTTGCTTATTTACTTCCATTAGTGCACGGTCAAATTTTATATTTTTTCTATTCGAGTGACTTTAATATCTTGCTTTATGCTTGCACTAGTGATATATTATAAATTATTAATTGGCGTGAGCTATCTGCAGGTAATCGGAAATGAAAATGACGAATCCCAGATTGAACAGCTCAAGGATATCGGAATGGAAATTATAGCAAAGTGTGATTGTTTACCACTTGCTGTGAAAGTAATAGGCGGCCTTCTACGCCACAAGAAGACAAAACGACGAGACTGGGAAAATGTGCTAAATGATTGGATACGGTCAGTATCTCAAATGCATCCAGAGATAAACTATGCAGTATATTTGAGTTATGAAGATTTGCATCCTTGTTTGAAGCCTTGCTTTCTGCATTACTCGCTCCTCCCCCACAACAAAGTGGTCACTTGCTAATCAAATTGTTGGCATGTGGATTAGTGAAGGATTTATCCATGAAAGGTCACGTGACTTAGAAGAAGTCGGAAAAGAGTACTATGACGAGTTAATACAAAGAAACCTTATTGAGCCAGATTTAAGGTACGTGGATCATTCAGTTTGCAACATGCATGATGTTGTCAAATTATTTGCTCAATTTGTGGCTAGAAATGAAGCACTAGTAGCTCAGAACAGTGAAATTGGTATCTCTGATAGATTTAACTCCCAAAAATTTATTCGGTTATCACTACTGGAAACCGGAGGACCAGAATCAAGTCAGCTAGATTGGTGTTCATTGCAAGCACAGCCGTCATTGAGAACACTAATATCTGTTGGGCATATAAAAATCATACCTGGTGATTCATTGCTTGGTTTTTCAAACTTACGGACACTACATGTAGCAAGATGCAAATTTTGATACATTGGCTGAATCTCTAAAGCAACTCAAACACTTAAGGTATTTAAGCATAGACAGAACTAGCATATCAAGGCTGCCGGAAAACATTGGCAAGATGAAATTCTTGCAGCACATTAGCCTTTCTAGTTGCAAAAGTCTGTCGAAGCTTCCTGCTAGCATCTCAAAGTTGCAGCAGTTGAGGTATCTTAATATTTCTGGCACAAGTATAAAATACATACATAGAGGTTTCGATGGTCTAACAAGCTTGAGGACGTTATATGGCTTTCCAGCCCACGTGGATGTGTGGTGGTGTAGTTTGGAAGAACTGGGGACCCTGTCCCACCTCATGCAACTTGGGATAACGGGCCTGGAGAATGTATCTCCTTCCTCATTTGCCACGAAGGCCAGGCTTGGTGAAAAGGTGCGCCTAACCTTTCTGAGCTTAAAATGCACCAGCACGCTTGGAGATGATGACCAGTTGGTTAAAGAGGAAGAAGAAGAAGGGGCCTCCGAGATGGTGCAGCAGCAAATCGAGGAGGTGTTTGATGAACTCTGCCCTCCGTCTAGTTTAGAAAACCTTGATATCGTTGGGTATTTTGGTCAGCGGCTTCCAAGGTGGATGACGTCAACAACAGTTGGTCCCCTTCAGAGCTTGAGGATTTTAACGATGGATAACCTGGCCTGCTGCATGGAGCTTCCGAATGGCTTGTGCCAACTCCCCTGCTTGGAACTCCTACAGATCGATCATGCCCCAGCAATTAAGCGTGTTGGGTCTGAATTCCTGCAACACAACCATCGTTCCCACAACCATTCCCAGGTAGGAGCTCTATTTCCCAAATTGTTTTCGCTGTTTTTTGATGGATTCGTAGAGTGGGAGGAATGGGAGTGGGAGGAGCAAGTAAAAGCCATGCCTATCTTGGAGAAGCTTGCACTCAAGAAGTGCAAGTTGAGGCACGTGCCTCCTGGCCTTGCCTTCCATGCAACGGCTTTGAAGAAACTATCCATATACGAAGTCCAGTGCCTAAGCTCCTTGGAGAACTTTGTTTCTGTTGTTCACCTTGACGTGCGTAGAAACACTGACTTGGAGAGGATCAGTAATCTACCTAAACTGCAGAAGCTTGTCATCTTAAAGTGCCCAAAGCTGAAGGTATTGGAGGGCATGCCTGCACTACAGAGACTCAATCTGGAGGATTACGACATGGAAACAGTCCCCATACACCTGCAATACGTAAACCCAAGGCATTTACTACTAGACTGCTCATTATCGCTGCTCACATGCATAGCAGCGGGGAAATCTGGTCCTGAGTGGGACAAGTTCAGCCATATCGAGCATTTCAAGGCATATGCAAACGATGAAGGCGTTCAAAGGAAATGATGCCTGGTGTACACGAGATATCCTTTCCACTTCGAGACAAATCTCAGCCGTGCTGCCATTGCCCAAGGTATATTTTATTTTCAGATAGTACTCTATTTTGCTTGTTTGACCTTTGATTTTCTCCTGTCCAAATGAAAAATCAATCATTCGCAGCCCGCATGAAACGCACGTGGTTTCCTTACTCCGAAACATGCCCTATTGAGGACGAATGGCCGGTAGGACCACATGCGTCTGCGGACAAACATCTGCCCCTCTGCCTACGCTTCAGGTAAATTTGCGACACGTGCTGCCTACGCCTTGCCTCCATCCTTAAAACATCTCGTGCTGTCGCCATTGATTATTCCAGTCGACTGCATGTGCCGTTACAATTGATTCCCATGGATCAATTCAAATGTGCATGCCTTGCTCCTCCTTGACTGTTCGTCCAGTATAACATATTTGGGCAACGCGTGCAGGTGCAATGCCTATCGCCATTTGGTTGACTGGTTGTGGCAAGCGTGCCTGCACTGCAGTGAAGCGCAGCGCATCGCCTCCTCGTCGGATCAGTGGACGGAAGCAGCAGGGTATCAGGCTGGTTGGTCTTATCTGACCAAGTATGGAAGGTTGCAGCAACAAAAGGAAATGTGAAGAGTCTAATGCGAATATGCATGTATCTATATCAGCCACAAGCTGTATATTTCTTGCAGGTTCATTTCGCTTGCCTGCAGTTAGAGAGTGTGCACTGCTTCTTAACTACATCAGTGCCCGTGTACAAAACCATTAAATCATGTATCTTCTTTTGCCAAAGTCGCGCAGCCGCGAGAGCGGAGACTAAATTTGCCTTGCCTCCATCCTTTGAACATCTGATGCTGTTGCCATCGATTAGTTCAGTTGACTGTGTGTACCGTTTCAAGTGCGCATGCCTTGCTCCTCCTTGACACTTGATCACTCGTAGATTGCAAGTTTACTTGTTGCGTATAACATTTGTAGGCGATGCGTACATGCAGGTGCGTGCAATGCCTATCGCTACTTTGGTTCGGTGGTTGCGTCGAGCGTGTCTTCGCTGCCTCGAAGCCACCAGCGCATGTCAATGGATCAAAGGCGCAGGGTGGCCAGGATGTGACTATGTGAGAAGAGATGCAAGCCATCCTCTCGCCAGATGACGACACGCGCTCGTGCACGTGCTCCGAGATGGATGCTCATGCGGTTCGGATATCATGCACCAGCGCAGGCCTTGGGCATGTCGTGCTGCCATCCATGGCCACGACATGCCTTGGCGCACGCATGACGGAGCCGGCCATGGCTGAGCACGACTCATGGATCAATTCAAATGTGCGTGGCTTGCTCCTCCTTGACTGTGCAGGTGCAATGCCTGTCGTCCCCTGGTTCGTTGTTTGCGTAGAGCCGTGACTCCACTGCAATGAAGAAGCCAACGGCATCGCCTCCTCGATCTAGGGATCAATGGACTGAGGCAGAAGTGCATCGAGCGTGTGCACGATTGACAGGAGGCAGAAATAGGAGGCAGCAGCAACAGCACGAAACGACAAGAGTGTAGTGTCAAAGTGCATTTCGGCCGTTGAGTACTCCGCAGTTCGAGACATCATGTTGATGCAGTTTCGATTCCTGCTTACACATTAGAGAATGATCGCATATGTTGTGGGAGATCCAGTCATTAGATGCAAGGAGGAAAAGAAGGGGGGAAAAAGGCTTCCTCTGTTTTCAGTAATCAATTTGCTTGCTCTGCTTTCCTTCCTTCACTCAAAGACTCCAGTTGATCACTGTTCCTGCGCCTGTGCATATATAAATGCAACACATGCTGTATGGAACAGAAGGATTATTTAATTACTGTTATCCAGTCGTATAAGAAAATTTACGGATGGGTTCTTTCAGCATCGGAGAAAAACAGATGAGTGTATTGTTCTGAAAGATCAAACGAATTTTTCTAATGTTGAGGTCAGAGGTGTTGATTTAATTCCAGGAACAATGGACCGTCATTTGGTTGGCTGGTTGCGTCGATCGTGCCTGCACTGGACAGAGGTTTAGGCGGAGAGTGTGAGTCCATCAATCTCTACTGCTTCTTGACTACATCAGTGCCCGTAGAAAGGCATACCATCGTACTGTGGACAGGATGATAGATGAAGCAAACCAGCTGGGTGGACAGCATACCATCAGTACCTTGACAACATAACATCATCACAGAAAAAAAAAATGCAAATCGGATCAGCGACTTGAATTAGGCGGAACAAGTAACCCTGCCCTGGTTGCAGCAGAACGTTTCATGCACTCTGCTGTATTCTCGGCAGCCCTATTTGTCGTCACCGAACCGTTCGAGAGAATTAGGGCGTGTTTCACACACTCTGCTGTCCGGAGCAATATTATAAGTGCCACTCGGTAAGCCACAGCTCCTAATGCTGCTCTACACCAACCGTTTTGGACTGAATGATAGATGAAGCAAACTAGCGTATGAATTGGTCCTCCCGTTTCCATATAATGACGATATTGAAGATATTTCTTCTTTGCTGACAAGGAACTGCACATCGGTTTCATTTAAATATTTTGAAATTTGTAGATAAATTGACGACGGAAAGCAACTCCCTGGCCTCCATGGCTATTGCGGGCCTAGGGGCTGTAGCAGCATGCGAGTGAGATGGGACTTACCGTGATAAACAATCAGCCTGCCCCCATCTGGCTGACTAAGCAAACTAGAGGCGTTTGTTTTCTAGAGAAATAAATAATCAGTAGGAGGCTTTCTCGGTCGCTGTCACACCCTGAAATTCTCCAATTTCAGGATGTGAATTTAGAGAATAAATAAACAACAATTTTCTCTCAATTTTAAGATTTTTCCAACGTTTATTTATTTTACAGGGAATTTAGCGTAGAAAGAAAAACAATTGTTTGTTTTTATGAAACTAAATAAATTTGTTTTGAGTGTTGCATTCATGCCAATGCATTTTTGTGTTTCATGAGTGTAAAGGTTTTGAAAATGCGTTTATCCGACGTTTAGGTTCTTCCGAGAATTGTCTAGACTTTTCTGGAATCTATTCTCCTCTTTCTAGAGCTAAATCTATTTATTAGAAGGCTCTAAAAACTTTTTCATGAGCTCCAAATATTTTATTTGGATTCTTCGTGCCTCAAACTATCTTTGAGCTGCCGATGAGCTTTGTCGCCCGATTCGACGGTCTACATCCATCGCCGCCCGCCGTCTTCATGCCTTCGCCCAAGGAGCCCCGCCGCTCAACGTTCGAGCCGACCGCCATCTCCGCCATCACGAGGTGATCCCAAAGCCGTTCCGAGGTCATCGTCCCTGTGACCGAGCTGCCGTGAGGAGTCTACCTTGGAGCAGTGACCTTCATCCATCGAGTATTGTTGCTGCCATGTGCCTTCGTTGATTGCTAAGTGCAGACGAAACTCTGGCCGTATACCAATCTTCATCCCGGGGGCCCGCTCCTGTCCATCATCAACAAGTATAAGAGACCAGCTAGTTTTTACCTCCCCACCGTGAGATCAATGGCATCGTACCACACTTGGTAGATGGAGGCCTCTCGATACTCCAATATGCCGATGACACCATACTCTTCATGGAACACAATCTTGATGAGGCCAAAAATCTTAAACTAGTGTTAAGTACTTTTGAGCAGTTATCTGGACTTAAAATAAATTTCCATAAGAGTGAATTGTATTGCTATGGGAAGGCAAAGGAGTGTGACCAAGACTATGCACGCATCTTTGGTTGCAACACGGGGTCCACTCCATTCAAATACCTAGGAATTCCTATGCACCATAGGAAATTATCAAATAGTGATTGGGTGATAATTGAGGATAAATTTCAGAAAAAACTTAGTAGTTGGAAGGGTAAATTACTTTCGGTAGGAGGAAGACTAGTTTTAATAAACTCGGTCCTCACAAGCCTAGCTATGTATATGCTCTCATTTTTCGAGGTTCCTAAAGGGGTCCTTAAAAAATTGGACTACTATCGCTCGAGGTTTTATTGGCAATGTGATGAACACAAGAAAAAGTATAAGCTCACTAAATGGAGCATCTTGTGTACACCAAAGGATTATGGAGGTCTAGGTATCCAAAATCTGAAAATTCAAAATGATTGCCTCTTAAGCAAGTGGCTCTTCAAACTAATTAATGAGGAAGGAATTTGGCAAACCCTCCTACGGAGAAAATACTTGTCAAATAAAACCTTAACTCAAGTCCAAAAACAGCCGGGTGACTCTCATTTTTGGTCGGGACTTATGAAAATAAAAGACAAATTCTTACAATGCGGACACTATAATATCCATAGTGGAACGGAGGTCAGTTTCTGGGAGGACACATGGGTGGGAAATCAGCCCCTGAAACTAGTATATCTGAACCTCTTTCGTATAGTGAGGAAAAAATCAGCGACGGTCGCCGAGGTGTTAAGCACCTCCCCGCTGAATGTATCCTTCCGAAGAGCTCTAATTGGACACAATTTAGAAGCTTGGTACAACCTAGTAGCAAAAGTTGTAACAACTAACCTAACTAGTGCTAGAGATGTTTTCATTTGGGATTTGCATAAGAGTGGGGTATTTTCGACACGATCCATGTACATGGCCATCATTAAAAATGGTATTATACCTCGAAAATGTCCTATTTGGAAACTCAAGATACCACTCAAGATTAAAATCTTTTTGTGGTACATCAGAAAAGGAGTCACCCTTACTAAAGATAACTTGGCTAAACGGAAGTGGAAGGGAAACTTAAGCTGTTGCTCTTGTAGCTCATTAGAAACTATAAAACACCTTTTTATAGAATGTCATTTCACCAGATATATTTGGAACACAATACATATCACATTTGGCATTCAACCCCCGTCTAGCATCTCAAACATGTTTGGTTCTTGGCTAAATGGCATTAGGTCAGCGCTTAGAGACCAAGTTTGTATGGGTTTGACAGCTATATGTTGGGCTATATGGTTGAATAGAAATGATATGGTATTCAATCGTTCTAAACCTAAAACTTTCATGCAGGTAATCTTCAGGGCTACATATTGGACGCGCACATGGTCGCTGCTGTTTAAAGATGAAGAAGCAAGAACAAATTTGAAGAATGCGTGTCGTCTATTGGAAACGGTCGTCATGCAAGTGTTTGCTAATTTTGGTTGGAAGTTCTCCAATAGAATTGAGGCCTAGGCGCCTGGTTATGTTCGCAACAGTTACTTTTTTTCCCTTTTGTGCGCTCTATGGAGTGATTTGTGAGCCTAAGAGCTCTCCGTCTTGTAATGAACCGCTGCGTACATCATACTGTATGGTGTAGAGGCCGGGACCTTTGTTCCATTATCTAAAAAAAAGTATCCTTATAATGTCACGCTCGAACATGCGTGAGAGATAACCATTCTGTTTCACGTCAGCATATTCTTTCTCCTACGTACCTGACAGACGGACACAAGTTGAGGCTGACCTGAGTTTGTTCCACACCCGTCGGGTTTGGTCCCTAAGCTTGCACGATCAGGAATCGACCGAGCTTGACGCACGCGCGTGGCCCTATAAACAGAAAGCTACGGCACCTGGACTCTCTTCTCCACATCTATTGCTATTTCCTCATGTGCCCTAGGTCGTTTGCAAGCTGACGCCGCCGCCTGAGACTTCGTCCAAGGCCTAGCGCGGCAGCCGTCGCCGCTGACTTCGCCCAACTCCAAGCATCGCTACCGAGCTAATTGCTGTCTATGTTTCTTCATCGATCTCGATCATGTTGCCGTAAGCTCTCTCAGTCCCTTTGTTTTTATGGATCAGTTGTTGACAAGATCGATCTTGTCCAGTGATGATGAGTCACCGGCTGTGCACCATCGCCTGAACTTGCACGCCAACCAACGGGTCTCGGCGTTCACGCTGGCAAGGACCGTCCCTGCCGCAAGCTTCGCCGGGCCGCAAAACTCCCTAGGTCGCTGCTGTCGCCCAAGCCCTGCTGCAAGTCGACGCATGTAGGAGAGCTGCCGCCGGCGAGGCACCCAGCAAAATCATCGTGGACGACAATGAAAGGTTCAGCAGCGCCTTACATCTAACTCCTTTGCCATATTATTTTATTGGCTAAGCACCTGATGATGTCATGCCTACATCGTGTTTGAACAATAATGATATTTTGTTTCCCGTCCACTACATCCACGCGTACACCACCAGCATGCAACGCGGTTATTAGCTAGTGGTTCGTCTGCATGCTGCCATGGTATGCATGCCTAGCTAGCAACCGTGCTGTTCACTTTACCCGTATTATTCTCAATATATTTTTTCATATGCTGCCCTATCCTTGCAACCTTTGAAAACTCCATAAATCTTTTGGCCATGGCTATCTTTGATCTATAGAGCAATTCTTTATTTACTTATAATATCCTTGCTTAGGTCAGAACCAGTTTATCTTTCATTTAATTTCTCTCACGATTATTGCTTCATCTTGTCTTCTGAAAATCTATCTGCTTCAGTGTTTCTTGCGTTTATATACATTCCTGTTCTTTAAGCCCTATCCGTTAGTACGCTCTTTTAAGCTTCTCTGATGATTGGTGTATTGTTCTTAGTTATCTTTGTTTGTTTGCTCTAGAGTGTTTGCTTTGTTTGGATGATTGCTACGAGTACAAGGAACGTGGTTCGAGAGCTTGAAGAGTTGAAGAATATTCTGAGCAGCTATTCTCTGGATTTAAGGCAAGTGTGTCCTTGTGCTTTTGTCCCAATAACGTTACTTAATCACCATTGCATGTGCTTGCATTTAATATTGATGGGTCCTATTAAGGTTTGCCTAGTCTCTATGATTGTTCCTTGTCAACCTGGGTTTATCTTTATATTGTGTAGCACTGCTAGTTGCTATACTTGGGTTATGGTGGTTCCAATGAACAACAATGATAAACTTGCTTTACTTTATGCTATACATCTCTGGTTTAATAGAAGATCATATGATTTAATTGGAACATGGAGCGACCACCCGGGAAAACAGTACAACCATAAGACTAATGGGCTCTGGTCTTGGCTAATTAATTAGAGACTCTGGCTTGGAATAGCTTTACCTGATAAGGGCAAGGGGGGACTGAGTCGCGGTCTAGCCCGGTCCTCTTGGGAAGTAGCCTTTGCTAAGGTACATGCCTATTAGGGAGGGTTAGGAGCGCCAGACACCGGAACCATGCGAGCTAAACCTTGTTGGAGAATCTTTGTAAAGGCCTCGTAGTGTCCCTATGCAGTCACACCTCGGTAGTGTGATGCGTGCCTGATCAGCACAGCGTGGTTGGGTTTAAAGTTCTTTTGAGCTTTTACGCGACTTATGGTGAAAGTGTACAACCTCTGCAGAGTGTAAAACTATTATAACAGCCGTGCTCACGGTCAAGAGCGGCCTGGACCCTCACATGATAATCAAACTTAAAGATGGACTTAAATCATGGTTATGGTTGTGCCATATGCTTATGGCGTGTTGTTTCTATTAATGTGGGTTGGTATATATTTATATCTTAGTAATCAGGTGCCGATAAAAGTTTGACCAACTAAAATTGCTTACCGCTTTAAACCCTCAGCCTTTCCTTGATTCAGCCTTGCACTCATACTTTCCCCACACTTGCTGAGTACGACAAGTGCTCACCCTTGCTATAAACAATGTTGCTCAGAAAAAGGAAGCTACAGTGGAGTTCATTGAAGACGTTGCGGAGTTCTAGGCGTACGCAACCCCCGGTCGTCTGCTTGTGGAGTTGGAGCCTCCGTTTCCAGGATTGAGCTGTGTAATACTCTGATAGTCTCTTTATTTATTATCTTTTATACGTGATATTGTCTCTGATTATTACTTTTCGTTCGCTGTACGTGTGAAACTTGATCCTGGCACGCGTACGGTGTGCGCTCGGTTTTGTTTTTCCGAACCGGGACAGTCGCTTCCGCCAAAAAAAAAGAGGAAAAAAAGCTAAGCAGCCATTACGCATAAGATAGAGCTTAGGTTCCATATGCAGGTGGCATGCATTCCTCTTACACGCACCTACCAGTTGCTAAACCGAAAAAAAATAGTGTCGAACACACAAACTGCCTTCAATACCTTTGTTCTATTCGCTAGACTGGGACGAAAAGTCTGAGAGGAGAATAATCTGTTGGGTTGAAGAGTTTACTTTTGCAACACGCTTTGGTCCAAATTTGTAGATGTTAACCAACGTTGAAAGGAAAGGTAAAATTATGAGCACCAGCAGTCAGGCAAAGCATGTCTCTGTTACTTGACACACCATTAATTGGCCTCACCAGCTGGCTTCACCTACTGCCGCCATTCTACCCCACCCCAGTCTCCATCTTCGTCCATGAATCACCCTCCGTTCCTGAACTCAAGCTGCAAATTTAGCGAAGCAACCGCAGCCACGCGATTCATGGCCACCTAAGGCGGCTCTCCCCACTAACACCACCTCACGTTGGAACCTGTGAACCCCTCCCGGTGCTCTTCCGATTCCTTCTTCAGCAAAATCGATTTGAACTCGTCACCCACACCGGCCAACCGCAATCCTCGCATCGGCCTTCACCACCGCCTTTGCTGCGCCCCTCGGGCAGTTG
This sequence comes from Urochloa ruziziensis, assembly GCA_015476505.1. NCBI lineage: Eukaryota > Viridiplantae > Streptophyta > Magnoliopsida > Poales > Poaceae > Urochloa > Urochloa ruziziensis. The sequence continues at coordinate 7,976,941 of CM027120.1, read as the reverse complement.
GCTGGGTCTGGTGGCGGCAACGGCGACCGCGTCACGGGAGGATCCATCCGCCTCCGCTCCAGGCAACACCAGATCCCGTTCCACAAATCACGCAGGCATCGGCTCCGGCTGTCGCTCAACTCGGCTGCCTCAGGTGGGTGTGTTTCCTTGACCGATTGTACATTTTTTTTCATGCATAGCCCTGCCTCTTGGCTCTTGCTGTTTGAAAAAAATCATGTACAACTTCATAGTGACAATATTATGCATTCATTTTGGATCTCAGCATGGGTATAAACTAGCAGAGAACCAATTTTTTTAACACTGTATCATCTGCTTTTGCACGAGATAGGAATAAACAAACATAAAACATTTTGCTGCAAGCAGAACAGTAGACAAAAACCTACTATATTTAGCACCCAAAACGTGCTTATAATATTTTATTTGCAAAAAAAACCATACTTATATTTGGTCAATTTTGTTACAGCAAACAACAAAGCTAGCCTGCTGTCGATAATGGCGGGCGTCCTAGATGCTTTGGCATCCTACATCCATAACATGCTGGCGGAGATGGCAAGAGACGAGGTGCACATGCTGCTCGGGGTCTCCGGAGAGATTGAGAAAATGGACATCAAGCTCAAGGACCTCAAGAACTTCCTTGCTGATGCTGACAGGAGGAACATCACCGACCAGAGCGTGCAGACATGGGTGGGAGAGCTTAGGGATGCCATGTACGAAGCCACAAACATCCTCGATATATCTGCCAACTCAAGGCCATGGAGCAGGGTCAGAGCCATGATGCAGGGTGCCTCAACCCCTTGCTGTACTGCATGCGGAATCCCCTCTACGCCCACAAAATTGGCAGCCGCATGAAGAAGCTTAACCAGATGTTAGAAGAAATCAAGAAGCGCAGCTTGGACTTTGGTTTCATCAACCTTAGTCCATACGAGGACCGCGGCAGGAGGGTCACATCCTCTCGTCCTGCTAGCCGTGAGACATCTGGGGAGCTCGATGTGTCAAGTTTGGTAGGCGAGAAGATTGAGGAGGTCACGAGAAATCTGGTGGAAAGGCTGACAGAAAAAGATCTAACAAAAAATGAAAATAGTAAAATTATGGTTTTCTCTATTGTAGGAGTTGGCGGGATTGGTAAAACCACCTTGGCCCAAAGGATATACAATCATGACATCATCCAACAAGAATTTCCAAAGAGAATATGGTTGAGCGTCAACAAGGACTTTGGTGAGACAGAGCTGCTAAAAAGAGCAATCATCGAAGCTGGGGGTGACCACCAGTCTACTGGAGATGCGAGGACCGCGCTTGAGAAAGCTCTTAAGAATGCCTTGAATGGACAAAAGACCTTATTGGTGATGGATGATGTTTGGAATCATCAGGCATGGGAGGGTGTGCTCAAAACCCCTTTATCCAATGCTGCCTCATCTCATGGTTGTTGTGTCCTAGTCACCACAAGGAATGTCGCGGTTGCAAAAGGGATGATGGCAAAGAAGCCCTACCACCATGTTGATAAACTTGAGCCCCGAGATGCATGGTTGCTGCTCAAGAAGCAGGTTCGTAAGAGTGCATGAAATTCTTTTTTTCACCTCACGCATCATGCTCCATAAGTGCATCACATTATCCTTGCTGGTTAGCTGCAATATTCTTAACATCGGGAACTAGATCCCCAGCTGCCGCATTAGTTTTTTATTTTGCACATACAACTTATTCTTTCTACACTAATGACCTCCAAAAAAAATAAAAGCATGAGATGGTTTACTTTACTAGTTATGTTATAAATAAGCAGACGCGAACTCACATTTGGGAGTTTGTCACAACTGCCTAAATGGTATCCAAGTTTCAATCGTTAGCTTTGGACTGCATCATAAAAATTCTTTCGTTGTGCCGGCAGGATTGAATTTACTCATTTAATGGAAATTTTAACTCCTACCAGTAATGGTTAAATACCAACAATGAAAGAAATGGTTGCCTGCCTTGCTTCCTCACTCGCACCAGCTTGCGTCCGCCCGCGAGAGGCAACATTCGTTGGGGTTGGGAATGGGGCTACCGCCGCCGGTCCTAACTCCATCGGCCATCTGCATGCTCGATCTCACTCGCAACTGCATGCCGCCCAAACACTGCTGGGGACCTTTAGCACCGGTCAGCAACCCCCTTTAGTACCAGTTTTGGATCCGGTACTAGCTGACTTGCACTAAATGGTGTCGTTTAGTACCAGTTGCTGGTCGGTAACACCCAACGGTACTAAATGGTTTTGCGTTCAAGAAATATTTGAAACTAACGGGAGGCCCGCACAAGTCACGTGACTTTTTCATGCGTAAATGCACGTGCACGGTCCGTGGGACTTGAGAACCTGCGACCTCTAACCTCGCGTTGCTTCCTTGCTATCTCACCTCTGCATCACATGTGACTGAGTAGGAGACACGGTAGCACGGTTATTGTTTTTGCTAGGGCTGCATTTTTACTGTAGCACATGCTCCGGTCATTGCTTCCTGATCTGATGGCCTTGAGAGGGGCGCAGTTATAGTCGGTGATTTGCTGAGTGGTCCACCTAGCAACGACACGCTTGCGAGTGGCCGCCACTGCCTCACACCCCCACCTTTGCTCCGCTGCCAACTCCTGTGCCGTGATGCCTCTGCTACGAGCCGCAATAGAGAGATGCGTGCTTGCGAGATCGAGCAGAAACGCAAACTGCACGCCACTAAATCCTAGTTATTTACTTCTGACGTAACTACATGACTTGTGTGAGTGTACGGTCAAAATTTTGTTACCATTCTCTTCAAACGATTGTTTATATCTTTTCTACTTATTATGCGCACTCGCGCATGAGTTTAGTTTGTATTTATAAATATTATAAATTATTAAATGGATAAGCTACTTGCAGGTTCATGGAAATGAAAATGATGAAGCCCATATTGAACTGCTCAAGGATATTGGTATGAAAATTGTAGAAAAATGTGATTGTTTACCACTTGCTGTCAAAGTAATGGGAGGTCTCTTGCGCCAGAAAAACACAAGCCCGCGAGATTGGGAGAATGTCCTAAATGACTCAATGTGGTCAGTATCTCAAATGACGGAAGAGCTAAACAATGCAATATATCTTAGCTACCAAGATTTGCGCTCTTGTTTGAAGCCTTGCTTTCTGCACTACTCCCTCCTCCCCAAGAGAACGCCGTTCTATGTTCACGAAATTGTTGGAATGTGGATTAGTGAAGGATTTGTTCATGGAACCTCACGTGACTTAGAAGAAATTGGAAAAGAGTACTATGAAGAGTTAATACAGAGAAACCTTATTGAGCCAGATTTAAAATTTGCAGATCAAATACTCTGCAACATGCACGATATTGTCCGCTCGTTTGCTCAATATGTGGCTAGAAATGAAGCACTAGTAGCGCAGAACAGTGAAATTGATATATCTGAAAAATTCAACTCCTAGAAGTTTAATCGGTTATCTATACAAGTAGAAACAGAAGGATCAGAATCACGTGAGTTAGATTAGTGTTCATTGCAAGCACAACCGTCACTGAGAACACTAATATCAGTTGGGCGTATAAAAATCAAGCCTGGTGATTTATTGTTTGCTTTTCCAAACTTACGGACACTACATATAGAAAATGCAAGTTTTGATGGATTAGCTGAATCGTTGAGTCGGCTCAAACACTTGAGGTATTTATGCATAGACAGAAGTAGCATATCAAGGCTGCCGGAAAACATTGGCAAGATGAAATTCTTGCAGCACATTAGCCTTTGTAGTTGCAAAAGTCTGTCGAAGCTTCCTGCTACCATCTCAAAGTTGCAGCAGTTGAGGTATCTTAATCTTGCTGGCACAAGTATAAAATACATACATAGAGGTTTCGATGGTCTAACAAGCTTGAGGAAGTTATATGGCTTTCCAGCGCATGTGGATGGTGGCTGGTGTAGTTTGGAAGAACTGGGGCCTCTCTCCCACCTAATGAATCTAAGGATATGTGGCCTGGAGAATGTATCTTCTTCCTCATTTGCCGCAAAGGCCAGGCTTGTTGAAAAGCCACGCCTAACTTATCTGAGGTTAGATTGCACGAGTAGGCTTGGAGATGATGTCCAGTTGGTTAAAGAGGAAGAAGGAAGGGCCTCCGAGAAGGTGCAGCGACAAATCGAGGAGGTGTTTGATGAACTCTGCCCTACATCTAGTTTAGAAAACCTTAGAATTGATGGGTACTTTGGCCAGTGGCTTCCAAGGTGGATGACATCGACAGCAGATGTCCCCATGCAGAGCTTGAGGATTTTAATGATGGATAACCTGGCGTGCTGCACGGAGCTTCCTAATGGCTTGTCTCAACTCCCCTTCTTGGAACTCCTACAGATCGTTCGTGCCCCAGCAATTAAGCGTGTTGGGTCTGACTTCCTGCAACCCAACCATCATTCCCACAACCATTCCCAGGTAGGAGCTCTGTTTCCCAAATTGTTTGAGTTGTTTTTTGATGGATTCGTGGAGTGGGAGGAGCAAGTAAAAGCCATGCCTATCTTGGAGAAGCTTCATCTCGGGAATTGCAAGCTGAGACACATGCCTCCTGGCCTTGCCTTCCACGCAAGGGCTTTGAAGAAACTAATCAAATATGGCGTCCAGCGCCTAAGTTCATTGGAGAACTTTACTTCTGTTGTTTACCTTGACGTGCGTAGAAACACTGACCTGGAGAGGATCAATAATCTACCTAAACTGCAGAAGCTCATCATTGTTAAGTGCCTGAAGCTAAAGGTATTAGAAGGCATGCCTGCATTGCAGAGACTCGAGCTGGAGGATTACAACATGGAAACAGCGCCAAGATACTTGCAGGATGTAAACCCCAGGCATTTGGTACTAGTCTGCTCCTTATCGCTGCTCATTTGCATAGCAGCAAGGAAATCTGGTCCCGAGTGGAAAAAGTTCCATCATATCCAGCAAGTCAAGGCATATGCGGATGATGAAGGCCTTTCTAGGGAACGGTACGTGTTGTACACAAGAGATCCTTTCTGCTTCCAGACAAATATCAGCCATGCTGCCATTGCTCGAGGTAAATTAACTCTGCGGCTGCATGAAGCACACGCATATTTTATTTTCAGATAGTACTATGTTTTGCTTGGTCTGACCTTTGATTTTCCCTGGTCGAAATGAAAAATCTATCATTCGCAGCCCGCATGAAACGCACGTGGTTTCCTTACAACAAAACATGCCCTGTTGGAGACGAATGGCCGGCGGGACCACATGCATCTGCCGACAAACATCTGCCCCTCTGCCTGCGCTTCAGGTAAATTTGCAACACATGCTACCTACGATTTGCCTCCATCCTTAAAACATCTCGAGCTGTTGCCATTGATTATTTCAGTTGACTACATGTGCTGTTTCAATTGATTCCTGTGGAGCAATTCAAATGTGCGTGCCTTGCTCCTCCTTGACTGTTCGTCCAGTATGACATATTTGCGTTATACGTGCAGGTGCAACGCATACCGTCATTTGCTTCCCTGGTTGCGTCGGGTGTGCCTGCACTGCAGTGAAGCGCAGCGCATCGCCTCCTCATCGGATCAGTGGACGGAAGCAGCAGGGTATCAGGCTGGTTGGTCTTATCTGACCAAGTATGGACGGTTGCAGCAACAAATTATCTGACCAAGTATGGAAGGTTGCAGCAACAAAAGGAAATGTGAAGAGTCTAATGCGAATATGCATGTATCTATATCAGCCACAAGCTGTATATTTCTTGCAGGTTCATTTCGCTTGCCTGCAGTTAGAGAGTGTGCACTGCTTCTTAACTACATCAGTGCCCGTTTACAAAACCATTAAATCATGTATCTTCTTTTGCCAAAGTCGCGCAGCCGCGAGAGCGGAGACTAAATTTGCCTTGCCTCCATCCTTTGAACATCTGATGCTGTTGCCATTGATTAGTTCAGTTGACTGTGTACCGTTTCAAGTGCGCATGCCTTGCTCCTCCTTGACACTTGATCACTCGTAGATTGCAAGTTACTTGTTGCGTATAACATTTGTAGGCGATGCGTACATGCAGGTGCGCGCAATGCCTATCGCTACTTTGGTTCGGTGGTTGCGTCGAGCGTGTCTTCGCTGCCTCGAAGCCACCAGCGCATGTCAATGGATCAAAGGCGCAGGGTGGCCAGGATGTGACTATGTGAGAAGAGATGCAAGCCATCCTCTCGCCAGATGACGACACGCGCTGTGCAAGTGCAGTGCCTATCGTCACCCGGCTGTTATAGGTCGGGCGATGGTGGCGCTTCTGGTGTCAGTCCCTACTTTGAGGCGTCGTTTTAGAGGCCTTGTGTTGCTTCTGGTGGTCAGTGTGCCGTGTGTTTGAAGTGGAGTGGTTGGAGTTTCGATTCCTGCTTACACAATAGAGAACGGAGATGATCGTATATGTTGTGAGAGATCCAGACATTAGATGCAAGGAGCCAAGGAGGAAAAGAAGGAAAAAAAAAAGGCTTCATCTGTTTTCAGTAATCTATTTGCTTGCTCTGCTTTCCTTTCTTTTCCCTCAAAGACTCCAGTTGATTACTGTTCTTGCGCCTGCATGGAACATAAGGATTGTTTCATTATTGTTGATGTGTATTTGTGTTACCCAGTCGTATAACAAAATTTACCGACGGGTTCTTTCAGCATCGGAGAAAAAAAATAGATGATTGTATAAGTTGTGAAAGATCAACAGAATTTTTTTATTGTTGATGTCGGAGCTGTTAATTTAATTGCAGGAACAATGGATGGACATCTGGTTGGCTGTTTGCGTCGAGCATGCCTGCACTGCAGTGAAGCGAAACGCGTCGCCTACTCTGGACAGAGGTTTAGGCGGATAGTGTGTCTCCATCAGACCATCACTACTGGCCCGTAGAAAATCATCCCATCGTACTCTGGACAGGATGATAGATGAAGCAAACCAGCTGGGTGGACAGCAAAACATCAGTACCTTGACAACATAACATCATCACAGAAAAAATGCAATTCGGATTAGGGACTTGAATTAGGCGGAACAAGTAACCCTGCCCTGGTTGCAGCAGAACGTTTCACGCACTCTTCTGTCTTCTTGGCAGCCCTGTTTGCCGTCACCCAACCGTTCCGGAGAATTACTGTCCAGAGCAAAATCATCAAGTGCCACTCGGTAAGCCGCAGCTCCTAATGCTGCTCTACACCAAAATGGCATTAACCTTATTGGAGAGCTTCAAACTAGCGTATGAACTGGTCCTCCCGTCCATACAATGACGGGACTGAAGATATTTCTTCTATGCTGCCAAGGAACTTCACATCGGTTTCCTTTAAAGATGTTGAAATTTCTAGACAAATTGACGATGGAAAGCAGCTCCCTCCATAATTATTAGCTATTGCGGGCCCAGGGCTGTAGCAGCTTGTGAGTGAGATGGGACGTATCATGATCGACAATCAGCCTGCCCCAATCTGGCTGACTAAGCAAACTAAAGGCGTTTCTTTTCTAGAGAAATGAATAATCAGTAGGAGGATTTCTACCTCGTGTTCTCATAAGAAAAAAAAGGTAAAAAAGATAACCAACCAATATGCATAAGATAAAGCTTAGCATCCATGCAGACTATTCCGATAGCATCAAATCAGAGGAACGTGCAATTTAATCCTTGATAGCTCAACCTTTGACTAAGTAGATGCAAGCATAATTACTTGTCCGGTCTGATCGAAGACGGTAGATCGAGGAGACTTGTCCGGTCAGCTCTCAATAAGTCATCCACAAATGGAAATGTGAAGAGTCTAATGCGAATATGCATGTATCTATATCAGCCACAAGCTGTATAATTCTTGCAGGTTCATTTCGCTTGCCTGCAGTTAGAGAGCGTGCACTGCTTCTTAACTACATCAGTGCCCGTGTACAAAACCATTAAATCATGTATCTTCTTTTGCCAAAGTCGCGCAGCCGCGAGAGCGGAGACTAAATTTGCGTTGCCTCCATCCTTTGAACATCTGATGCTGTTGCCATTGATTAGTTCAGTTGACTGTGTGTACCGTTTCAAGTGCGCTTGCCTTGCTCCTCCTTGACACTTGATCACTCGTAGATTGCAAGTTGACCCGACTTGTCGGGGGTATGGAGGGCGACTGAAAGGAGCACTCCATATGGAGTAGTCCCCGAGCATTGGTGCGATTAGTATAATTGGGCCAATGGTCAAAAAAGAAGAAAAGGTAATCCAAGCCTAAAATGCCACTGGGCCGCCAAAAGGATAAGGACGCCAAGCGAGCTGATGTGGTCAAGTCATAAACAGAAAATCCCGTGAATGTCGTAGTCACGCATGCGAAACGGGCCAAAAACGCCGCAGTGCGATAAAGGTAGTCAAGCGCATTGAGGCGCAGATTTGTCGCGATCCGAAAATCATGGACGAATAGTAACCGCGGCCTGCGCATGCGCAGCCAAGGGGACTATAAAGGTGGTGTATAGATCCTGAATAAGACCATCGAAGTGTAGAGGATGAGAGGTAGCCAATCGAAAATATTCATCGGGGGGAGGGGAGGGGGGGGGATGGGCAAGGAAAATCCGGCCACCGGAGTGGAGGTCGAAAGTCATCGTCCATGGTGCTAGAAGAAAGCTTGCGAACAGGGGGAGAAAAGGCCAAACAGCTGGTGTACCGGCCCCGGTGACTGGCGACGCAGGCGGCGCCGGAGCTCGGCATATGAGAGCATCACCGGTACCGAGGGAAACCTGAATTCCGCCGGCCTTCTACTTCCCTTGTGTGTGGGCGCCGATGGCTGTCCAGATGCTACAAGAAAGCTTGCGACGAGTTCATGTTGACCAAGCTTGCTAGGCATGTAGCAGATGGCACATTGGTGTCCTTAGTTAGGCACCAAGCTAAAGTGAATATCCTTGCTTGTTTGTAAGGATAAACACAAAGCTGGTGCAAATATCTTTGCTTGTTTGTAAGCGGTGGAGAACCGCATCTCCTTGTGTACTCTGTTTTTACCTCTGAATAAACGAATGTGTTATTGCCGTGCCGGGTTAAAAAGAAGAGTCCGGCATGTTCCCTTGGACGCGCCGAGTGAAATAAGACGCCCAGTCCCCGAGTATACGAGGCTAGCCTGGTCTATTGGACGCGCCAGTGGAATAAGGCGCCCAGTCCCCGAGTATACGAGGCTGGCCCGGTCTCTTGGACGCGCCGAGTGGAATAAGGCGCCCAGTCCCCGAGTATACGAGGCTGGCCTGGTCTCTTGGACGCGCCGAGTGGAATAAGGCGCCCAGTCCCCGAGTATACAAGGCTGGCCTGGTCTCTTGGACGCGCTGATTGGAATAAGGCGCCCAGTCCCCGAGTATACGAGGCTAGCCTGGTCTCTTGGACGCGCCGAGTGGGACGCGCCGAGTGGAATAAGGCGCCCAGTCCCCGAGTATACGAGGCTGGCCTGGTCTCTTGGACGCACCGAGTGGAATAAGGCGCCCAATCCCCGAGTATACGAGGCTGGCCTGGTCTCTTTGATGCGCCGAGTGGAATAAGGCGCCTAGTCCCCTAGTAAACGAGGCTGGCCTGGTCTCTTGGACGCGCCGAGTGGAATAAGGCGCCCAGTCCCCGAGTAAACGAGGCTGGCCTGGTTTCTTGGACGCGCCGAGCGGAATAAGGCTCCCAGTCCCCGAGTATACGAGGCTGGTCTGGTCTCTTGGACGCGCCGAGTGGAATAAGGCGCCCAGTCCCCGAGTATACGAAGCTGGCCTGGTCTCTTGAACGCGCCGAGTGGAATAAGGCGCCCAGTCCCCGAGTATACGAGGCTGGCCTGGTCTCTTGGACGCGCCGAGTGGAATGTGACGTAGTAACGTCGTCTCAGGCCGTTGGGCCTGCTGCCGTTAGATTTGCCCGTTGTGGCGCTAACGGTCGCGCCGCGGATTCCGTCCAATCGCGACGGCGCGGTTAGGGTTAAGGGCTGCGGTAAATAAAAGGGAAAGCGGCTTTTACCGCAGTCGTCTTCTCCATTTTCGCATCAGCCGCCGCCACAATCCAAACATTCCCCCCCCCCCCCCCGCCGCCGTACACCATCACAAATCGCCAGTTCCCGCCTCTCGCCATCGTAGCCGGAGATCCGCGGCGTGTGAGCGAGTGAATGCGCGTGAAGAAGCTGGTCACTTTCCGCGCGAAGAGGATGGCCGGAGGTCAGAGGGAGCGCAATGCGGCCGCTGATGCCGCGGAGGAGGTCATCGGCCCCAACGCAGGGCAGGAGGACTTGGTGCCGGATCAAGAGGAGCACTGGTCGCCGTCGCGTGTGACGGAGGCGCAGTTGAAGTCGATGGAGACGCGCGGCCTGATGGGCCCCAAGGAATAGTTGCAGTGGCGGGCGTCGGGAAAGGATCGTCGGCCGTATGAGAACACCAGCGAGATTACGGTCTTCACGTCTTTCTTCGAGCGCGGGTTCGGAATCCCTACGAGCGACTTCTTCCGCAGGCTGCTGGAGTACTACAAGATCTAGGTGACCCATCTTAATCCAACCTCGATTTTGAGCATCGCCGTCTTCATTCATGTCTGCGAGGCATATCTTGGTGTTGGGGAACAGGACTTCGGAAGCAACCCCCCCCCCTTCTTGTTTTCTCTTAGTTATTAACAGTGTTTCCTTTGTGGTGCGAAGAGGTGCTAGCGATCATCAAGTGTGGAGCCTAACAACGCAGGAAGACTCCGCAATGAGGCACACTTCGCGGAGAGGATCGGGAACAGAGCAGCTCAAAATGCACAGGTCGATTGATCCGACCGAGCATGGAAAGCACCGGTCGGATTGATCGCCTATCCTCCGACCGTTGCTGAGAGAAAACTTCGCTGAGTGAAAAACCACCGGTCGATTGATCTGACCTATACAAGTGCGTCCGTTCAGATCGATAGGTCCATTGACCTAGCCTTTAGCGGTCGATTGATCTGACCACCGGTCGATTGATCTGACCTGTACAAGTGTGTCCGGTCAGATCGATAGGTCCATTGACCTATCTTTTAGCGGTCGATTGATCTGACCACCGGTCGATTGATCTGACCTGTACAAGTGCGTCCGGTCAGATCGATAGGTCCATTGACCTAGCTTTTAGCGGTCGATTGATCTGACCCATCGATCGGAGCATTCAATCGAAATATCGACCTCCTACCAGAAACTTTGCAAAGCTGCTGAAGACTAGCGGTCAATCGATCTGACCTGTACAAGTGCGTCCGGTCAGATCGATAGATCCATTCAGCGAAAACAGTCAACTCGAGAATAGATCTCCCAAACGACTTGGAGTCTTGAGACAAGATTTTGGGTAGATGAAATACACCTCAAGGAGAGGCTATGCCCCAAAGATCTTGGTCTCTAACTCGCTAGAACTCCGGGAATCTCAGATCTCGTGAAGACTAAACTACCCCTAAGTGATACATTCCCCTCAGGGGCAAATTTGGCATTTGGTTTCAGATATTTTCCGGCTGGGACACCTTCCACCGCAAGCTAGCTTCACCCCGACGCAAGCCTTGCGGTCACGCCGCGTGTCCTCTGGATCGAAGCTCCTCGACGCTGAACTTGGGCCTGGCTGGCCACCTCGACCCAGCTGCCCGAACTTCGCCTCGTCGAGTCCTCGGCCTTGGTTTTGAGGCCCAAACCAAGGGAAACCGTCCATCGATGATTTTGTGGCCAAATCACCAAACCCCACGTGCAAGCTTCGGTTGTGAGCCGCTACCTTGCACCGGCTTCTCGTCCGCGTATGAGCTTCGGTTGTGAGCCGCTACCTCGCACCGGAACCCCGTCCCCTCGCTCGTTCTTGCCACCATGTGAACCGCACTTGATCCATCTGGCCACCGGGTCCCTCGAACCAAGCCTACTTGTCTCTCCGCTCCTCGGAGGCCGCCATGGCTAAGACCTTTCGCGCCTGTTCTTCACCTGCACCAATGCAATCAAGCCGCATTCTACACCTGCAATACTTGAGCCAAGGGAAACGTCAGTCCACACCACGTTGTCAATCACTCATCACACCAGGAAGCGACCATCCACCGGTCCTCGGACACACCGGGTCCTCAATCTCCCCCTTGATGAGTGCATTGACAACACACACATAGTAACCAATGATAATAAAAGAAAATAGAAAAGAAATCGAAAAACAAACGCTCAAGCAAGTGACCAAAAGCAAGAACAAGCCAAATCAAAGTCACTCACAAGAGAAAAACTCAGAAAACGCCAACCCTTCCATTGGAAGCGAAAAGGGCTCAACACCATCGGCAAAAGAGCAAAAGCACAAATCTCAAATCTCAAAATCTCCAATTCACTTTTTAGAACACTCAAAGCACTCCCCCTGCAAAGATGCAAGTCCCCCTGAACAAGTGAACTTGTGCGTGCCGAAATCTCACAAAACTTTCAAAATCTTTTCCCGAAATTCTTTAAAAATTCTCCCCCTTTCCAAATGCTCCAGAAATTCTCCCCCTTGTTGACAATGCACAAATCAAGGCAAATATGTACAAAATGCAACTACAAGCTTCTCAAATATACAATGAGCAATACAAAGTGCTACAAGTTAGAGAAGAGGCAAGCTAGATAGTTCATCATGTCACACGGGCATTGCCATCAAGAAGGTAAAGACATATAGCCAATTGATAAAACCATGATCAGGTTATTCAAAATTATCAGAAATGTCACCACATGAGCAAAGTCCTAAACATGGATCATTCAAGCACAAATGAACTTCATCTCACCAAGATCATGAAAGGACAAGCATTCTTGACAGAAGATCATTACAAACGCCCAAATTCTATCTCATGTCATGTCAAAGCACGGAGCCAAGTGTTCACTTCTCAAGGGAGACTTCTCCGGCAAACAACATGCAACCGCTTAGCACCCATGTGTGCAAGTGTGTACAATGGTGGAAGCAAAGAGACATGAGCATAAATTTCTTCAAATATATCTTTTTCTCATCTTTCTTCTTTCATGCATAGACATCTCATTTTTCAAGTTTTGCAAATTAAGCATGGTACATGAAATGTCTTTGCGACAAAAAGAAGCTTATGCTCCTCCACAAGATAAAGCATGGGCTAAACATTCACAATGACAAAGGTCTTTGACCCAATTGAAAAGAACAACACATCCTAGCATGATCTTAAGCAAGATATAGCCATTTTGGCTCAAACAAGACATGCAAAGGCATTTACTCATGGGTGAAAAGGGTGTAAGTTCAGTTTGTCATTTTAATTCAAAAATTGACTATCTCAAAGAATATATATCAAAACCATCAAGAGCATAGCCAATTATACATCCATTCCCTAGCAAGCTTGCCTAAACTCTAAAAGTAGCAAATTTTAGCAATCACTGCATATAGGAGAAGCTCATCATAAGATATGATACAAATGCAGCATGATATATCACAAAGTGCAAAGATAAACACTATACATCAAGACACAAAGATGGTACAATAGTATACATATGCTACAAGAGAAGCCTCCAAAACTCAGCTCAGAGAAATGCAAATGTCTGCAGGCTGGTTTTGGGTAGAAACATGGGCAAGCTCGAACTCAAGCCACAAGCGCGATCATAGCATAACCATAAAGCTCCCCCTGGAATGTGCAACCATAATGCAAATCCAAGGTTCAGGATCAATCACAAGCTCCCCTTGGAATGTGCAACTAAAATGCAAATCCAAGGTTCAAGATCAAATTTCAAACTCCCATGGTATGCACAACCAAAGTGCCAACACAGCAAACTCACAAACTCATGCAATCCAAAAGCTATAAGCAAAGACATCTCCTTTCAAAATCAACTTGAGCAAATTTCTCCCCCTTAAATAAAGCCGAGCTCCCCCTCAATCAAAGACACCTAGAAACTAAAAAAGGTGTACAAAAGCAAATGGAAAGCTCCATCACAAAACAAAAAGAAGAGAAATCTCAAATGAGCAAAATGCAACAAAAGATACCAACTAAAAGGATACCAAATGAACAACATGTCATGTGCAATATGATACAAGCACAAAACAAGCTAAATATACACAAATGAACACAAGAGTGTACATGGGATATACTCACAATACATAGTGTACAAGGACCACATCAGGGCCATCTAAAAAGGTGTGGAGAACCATCAAACCTTGATCAAGCAAAAGACCAAGAGTCACCAAGCTCATGTTCTCCATACCTCCCACCTGCACAATCAAAAGCGAGAACGAGAACGAGCGAACGACTCGACACTGGGGTTAGCGCAGAAAGAGTCAAACCAGTGTCGGGCCATCTGCTCAAAAGAGGGGTTAGCAAAATCAACGCTACCACGTGAAATCCTCTCGTCTCTCACTGTCGGACCTCTAGCACCACGCGGGGGAAAGCGTGGCCTAGCCTCAAAGCTACGGTCGAACCTCTCTGAGCCAAACTGACCACGAGCAGGAGGCCGCCTAGCAAACTCACCACGACCTGGAACACCACGACTACCCAATGAAGGAGCTGTACCTATCCCTGTTCCCCAACTCCTTCTCTCGTCTCACCTCCCTCTTCTTTCTCCAGCAAAACTCCTCTAGGTGACCATCTCTTCCACAATGATCACAATGGAAGCGGACTGGCTTTGGCTTTGGGGTTTCTCTCGGCTGTGGCTTCCCACTTCTCTGGTAACCCCCACCCCTCACAAAGGTCACTCTCCTTTGGAAGTTGTTTGTCTTTGGTGGAAACTTGGGAGGATCTGGAGTGGTGTTAAGCTTGTTCAACAGGTGGTTGGGCTTAGGTGCAAAGCTGTTCTTTGGTGGGGTTTTCTCTGGTGGTGTTGGGACGTTTGAGGTGGAACTGGCTTGCTCTTTTCCTTTCTCACATCCACTCTCATCAAGCTTCTCAGAACCCAACCCACGACCATCAGCTCTCTTAAATTGAGCAATCAACATCTTAAGCTATGGCTCGTGACTAGACAACCAACCCAAACACTGACGCAACTCATCATTTTCATCTTGCAAACGATCAACAGATTGCGCCAGCTCAACATTCCTCAAAGCAACAACATCACAAGCCGAACAAGAGTTTGCAATAGGAGATTTCAATTCAGCCTCTAAAGAACTAATCATGGTACGAGATTCAAGCAACTGAGCATGCAAAGTAGGACAAAAAGTACAAGCACCTAACAAAGATGATCTAGACTTCAACTCAGCAAGCTCAACCCTAGCACTTCTAGTTCATCAAGGCATGTCATGTGTTTATCCTTGAGAGCAACCAAATCAGCAAGATGCACATCACACATAGAGCATTCAATTTCATCAGAAAACATAGGAGCATCTTTCAAGCACACCTATCTCAGCTCTAGCACTTGCCAACTCAGATTCAAGCTCAGCCACTTTCTTGCTAGACTCACTAAGCAAAGACTCAAAATCCATCGCCTTCTTTCCAGTCTCAGAAAGTAAGGCCTCAAGCTCAGCTATTCTTTCCTTGGACTCTCCTAGTCAAAGACCTAAACTCTCTCTTCTCCTTGTTGGTCTTCCTAAGCACATCATCACGGTTATCGACCAACTGCTCTAGCCTAGCAATCTCCTTACGCAAAGAGGTGGGATCGGTCAATACCTCATCCTCAGAGTCGGAGTCAGTCGGAGTCGTAGTTGGAGACGTTCTTGGAAGTTATGCGCCATGGTACAGAAGTTCATAGCGGCGCAGGAAAGCCCGTTGAGGTTGCGGTTCATGTGCTTCTTCTCCTTGCGGTGGCCGCGGTCTTCATCCTCGCTGCTTGAGCTTGACGAGGTGTCGGTATTCTCCTCCTTGTTCTTGTGCTTGGAGTGGTGCTTGTCCTTGAAAGCGGTGCTTGTGCTCATCTTGCGGGCAGGTGCTTGTGTTTCTTATTTCCTCCGGCACTCGGCGATGAAGTGGCCCTTCTTGCCGCATCTGTAGCACGTACTTCCGGCGCGCCTCGATCCCTTCCGGTTCTGGTAAATGCGCTCGAACCTCCTCGTGAGCAATGCGAGATCCTCCTCGCTCAGCACCTCATACTCCTCATCTGGAAGAGACACAAGAGAAGACAAAGCAAAATGTCTAGAAGTATTAGCATGTCCATCACCAAAACCACCGACTAGAGCCAGACTATGAGAATCAGTCGGACTCTTAGCCTTGGCAAGAAACCGTCTATCAACCTCAGAAGATTTCAACTTGGAGAAAAGCTCATCAACCACCAAAGTCTCATAATTAGCCGACTCTATGATAGCCTCAACCTTCGCTCCCCACACGGTTCGATCAAGTGATTGCAAGAGCTTGATAGCTCTGTCATGATCCGTGTAAGGAAGAGCGGTGATGTTGGCCTTCTTGTTGTTGACTATAGACGTAAAGCACTGAAACATAGCATCAACCGACTCGCTAGGCAACTGCTCAAGTTCTCATACTCTCGACGGTACATAGAGAAAAGCCTAGCCTTCACATGGCTATCACCACCGTAGGCTACCTTAAGCTTCTACCAGATCTGGCTAGCTAGGTCCTCGCCCAAAACACGCTCAAACTCCTCGGTCGACAAAGCACGGAACAAGTAGTCGACAGCTCTAGCGTTTGCCTCAAACTTATCTCTCGCATCCTGGGCATCTAAGTTGGTGGGATTGACATAGTGTTCATCTTTGGTCACATCTCACAGCAACTTTCCTTTGCCTCGTAAGAAAGCGCCCATACGTGCTACCCAGTTCGGATAGTTCTTCCCATCGAAGTGCGGAGGCCCGGAACCCCGATCTTGGTACGCCATCTTTGGATATTAGACTGGTTAGAGTCGCAAAGACCCGTAATCGGCTCTGATACCAATTGAAGGACCGAAACGGCGACCAGACGGGGGGGGGGGGGGAGGGGGAGTGAATGTGAGCCGATAAAAATTTCTTTCCCAAATCCGGTTTAACCCAAATCAACTCCAAGCCAAACCAACAATCTAGCCAAGATCACGTAGCTAGTGAGAAGCTACTGACCCTAGGAACTAGATCAACGTAGCGGAAAAAGAATCGAACAAATTGAGCACAAGACGTGGCCTCAACAGGAAGAACTCTACGAAAACTGTATGGGTCGATTGATCTGACTGGGCAAGAAAGATCGGTCAGACTTATAGCCTATGCTCCGACCGCAACCGTGAGAAAACAATAGAACAGAGCAGCTCAAAATGCACAGGTCGATTGATCCGACCGAGCATGGAAAGCACCGGTCGGATTGATCGCCTATCCTCCGACCGTTGCTGAGAGAAAACTTCGCTGAGTGAAAAACCACCGGTCGATTGATCTGACCTGTACAAGTGCGTCCGGTCAGATCGGTAGGTCCATTGACCTAGCCTTTAGCGGTCGATTGATCTGACCACCGGTCGATTGATCTGACCTGTACAAGTGTGTCCGGTCAGATCGATAGGTCCATTGACCTAGCTTTTAGCGGTCGATTGATCTGACCACCGGTCGATTGATCTGACCTGTACAAGTGCGTCCGGTCAGATCGATAGGTCCATTGACCTAGCTTTTAGCAGTCGATTGATCTGACCCATTGATCGAAGCATTCAATCGAAATATCGACCTCCTACCAGAAACTTTGCAAAGCTGCTGAAGACTAGCAGTCAATCGATCTGACCTGTACAAGTGCGTCCGGTCAGATTGATAGATCCATTCAGCGAAAACAGTCAACTCGAGAATAGATCTCCCAAACGACTTGGAGTGTTGAGACAAGATTTTGGGTAGACGAAATACACCTCAAGGAGAGGCTATGCCCCAAAGATCTTGGTCTCTAACTCGCTAGAACTCCGGGAATCTCAGATCTCGTGAAGAACACCAAGAACTCGAGTTCATCCCAAAAACTTCAAATCCAAAGCGATTCCCGGCATTTGGGGGCAAGAGATCACCAGCAAAAGAGGCACAAGGCACTCATACGTGAATCCCCCAAAGAAATCCGAGAGAAAACGCCCAAGGGAGTGAAGAACGAAAATCCCCCAAAAATAGCTCCGAAAATACCTCTGAAAATAGGAAAAAGAAAAGGATCTCGTGGATTCAAATCATGGCACAAAGATGAGCAGCACAAACTCAATCAACCAACCATGAATTCACCTATACAAACTACGAATGATTCGAAAAAGTTCTAGGTGGAAGGGATGAAGGAAAACTACAAGTCCAAAGAGAGATAACTAGAGAGATCAAAGAGATGGCAGCCACCAACCCCTAGGGGGCCTATTAGTAGTCCAAGTTGTGGTGCTCTAAAGACTAAACTACCCCTAAGTGATACATACCCCTCAGGGGCAAATTTGGCATTTGGTTTCAGATATTTTCCGCATGGGACACCTTCCACCGCAAGCTAGCTTCACCCCGACGCAAGCCTTGCTGTCACGCTGCGTGTCCTCTGGATCGAAGCTCCTCGATGCCGAACTTGGGCCTGGCTGGCCACCTCGGCCCAGCTGCCCGAACTTCGCCTCGTCGAGTCCTCGGCCTTGGTTTTGAGGCCCAAACCAAGGGAAACCGTCCACCGATGATTTTGTGGCCAATCACCAAACCCCGCATGCAAGCTTCGGTTGTGAGCCGCTACCTTGCACCGGCTTCTCGTCCGCGTACGACCTTTGGTTGTGAGCCGCTACCTCGCACCGGAACCACGTCCCCTCGCTCGTTCTTGCCACCATGTGAACCGCACTTGATCCATCTGGCCACCGGGTCCCTCGAACCAAGCCTACTTGTCTCTCCGCTCCTCGGAGGCCGCCATGGCTAAGACCTTTCGCGCCTATTCTTCACCTGCACCAATGCAATCAAGCCGCATTCTACACCTGCAATACTTGAGCCAAGGGAAACGTCAGTCCACACCACGTTGTCAATCACTCATCACACCAGGAAGCGACCATCCATCGGTCCTCGGACACACCGGGTCCTCACGGGCATGGCACTTCGCGAGGAGTTTACGAATAGAGGATCGGGCTCGTGACTTGCGAAGATCACCGGGTTAAGGATGCCCCAGAGTGTAAAGTGATGATGTGTAAAGGTCATAGCTGTAAAGTAAAGGGAAAATGACGTTTAGACCCAGGAATATTCCGGGAATGTAGCAGTTGAAGGGGTATCCCCCAGAATATTGTAAAGGGACCGCCCTATAAAAGGAGGACGACTGTACTGAAAACGGGATCGACTTTTGAGAAATACAGTAAGGTTTTGAGTTGCGAAGTGTTCTTTAGAGTTTTGTTCGGTGTTAGTCTCCTGGCTGTTGGCTAGTCTTCGGGCTAGTTGATCTTTTATCCCAACAGTTTTGGAGCCCCCGGCGAGGTCTCTCGCCCTTTCCGAAGTTAGGCATGGCTCCCCGAAGAAGAAACCACTACAGCAGAATGAGGCAGAGGGGGCTGCCCCTCAGACTTCGCATCCACTAGACATGATACTCAGTCCTACTCGCGAAGGGGACGCGACTAGTGATGGTCAGGTGGATACAGAAGTAGAGGGACAGTTAAATACCGACCTCTTCGATCAAGGCATAGAAGATGAAGATTTAGAAGCTCTGAGAAGGATAGAGAAGAAGCTTGAGTACATGTACCGGCAAGTGGCCCAAACAACTTCGCAAGTACAGACAAGAGCTCAAGTAGAAGCGTCTTTGGCCAAGGGCAAGTCCAGGCAAACAGAAGTTGAAGAGGAAGAAAGGCTGAGGATACAGCAGCTTCAGGCTCGAATTGTGAAGAAAAGGCAGGTACTAGAACAGTTGCAGGCCGAGCAGAGGAGAAGTCAAGCTCGTTCTACCTCTGCGCAGCTAGAGCAAATGTTGCACTCCATTCAAGCAAAGATCCAAGCATTGCAAGCTCCTGATCATTCTTTGCAACAAGATGCGTCAATCCTTGAAGAGCGCATAGATCCAGAGGCTGACACTCTCAATGAAGATTATTGGTTTTTGGGTGATGAGGCGTTGGCGGAACGAAGACCGTCTCAAAGAAGATCTGTTTGGCATCGTCTTCAGGAAACTGCAGAGGCTGTGATGCCATTATCAGCAGAATTGGAAGCAGCACTATGGCCAAGCCAGTTTAGGCTCCCAGCGTCTTTGCCAGAGTTTGATGGCGAAGTTGACCCTCGTGAATTTTTACTGCGGTTTGAGGCAATGATTTCAGCAGCTGGGGGAAGGGCTCAAGAAAAGGTAAAATCACTCCTCATGTCTTTAAAACGTTTGGCTTTGAAATGGTACACTTCGTTACCACTGGGGTCTATTCGCAGTTGGGAGCAGCTCAGGGCAAAAATGCTCCAGAATTACAGGGGATTTCAGCAACAGGAGTTGACTTCGGGAGATCTGTATCACATCAAGCAGGGGATAAAAGAACCATTGCAAGATTACCTGCGAAGATTCATCAGAGAGAGGTCAAAAGCCCCAAATGTACCCGAAGTTACGGTCATTGAAGCTTGCATCGCAGGATTAAAACTGGGTCCTTGCGGAGAATATTTGGACAGGAGGAAGCCGAAGACAGAAAATGAGTTGTATGAAATTATTCATGAGTATTGCAGATCAGACAGAGGTCGAGCAAGAAGGCTGGATCATATGAACAAGAGAAAGCGCGAAGAGCAGGACAAGGATGCTAATAACTTCGCAAGCGGGCCCAATCAAAGACAATTCAAGCCAAACCAGCAAAGGCAGAACAATGATAGGGCAATTAACAATGTGTCATCCGAGGACCAGCAAAAGCATTCCGAAGAGTTCGCATCATCTTCCAGGGGAAGAGGTCGTGGTCGCTTCGATCGAGGCAGAGGAGGACGTGGCCGCGGTCGGAACAAGTTGCCATTCTGTTGGATACATGGAGAAGACGCCGGCCACTGGACCAATGAATGCCAAGTAGCATTACAAGCCAAAAAACTAGAGGCAGAGAAGAAAGCTTTGCAGTCTCAAGAGGCAAAGTCTGTCAATCACACTTCGCAGCCAAGGCAACAATCTTCACAGCCATCAGCGCCTATGAATTATCTACTTGCTCAGCCATACATGACGTCTTATCCGCAGTTAGTAGCACCTCAGCAGTGGAGTCATTATCATGGTGTGCTGCCATATGATCCGACAAATTATCACCTATATGCAACTCCGCGTGCTGAAAACAGTAAAGTTAATTCATCACAGAAGATTGATATCCCGAAAAAGGAAGAAGATACTGAGCCTCGAGTGAATGTCATCAATGCAATAACTGGGGGACACAATACGCCAGAATTGGAAACAAAGAGGCAGAGAAGAGATTACATGAGAAATGTTGCGAATGTCTCTTCGGGTACACATTTCCGAAGTGAGTGGTCGCATATACCAGTAGTTTTCTCTGAGCAAGACATGCATCTGAAAGAATTCCCCCACGAAGATCCTCTAGTCATACGGGCAAACATGGGCAATAATGCAAAATATCTGTTGGGTAGCGATGTCGGAGGAATCTTGGTAGATAACGGGAGCTCAGCAGATATAATCACGTACAAGCTATTCCGGAGTCTAGGCTACGAAGACTCTCAGTTGAAGCTAACAAATAAGCCATTGTTTGGCTTCGGGGGTAAACGAATTGAAGCTAGGGGGACGATTGAAATGAATGTCTCTTTCGGTGAAGGTGCTCAGCAGAGAACAGAAATGATCACTTTCGATGTAGTAGACATTGTTTACCCTTACCTCGCAATCTTCGGGAGGCCACTGATAAACAAATTCGCAGCGGCAATTCATCGGGCACACTTGTGCATGAAAATTCCTACGCACGCCGGAGTCTTGTCAATCTTTGGTAATCAAGAAGATGCCAGACGGCGAGAAGGGAATACAGGAACACACCAGAAGCCTGTGCACCTGATACAAGAAGAGAAAGGCCAAGCCGAAATTGAAGAAGATGTCGAATATTACCCCGAAGAGCAAGATGCAAAAGAAGATACAAAGATGGTAGCACAAGAACACACCAAGCAAATCCCATTATGCGAAGACGTCATTGACAAGAAAGTGGTGATTGCAAAAGGTTTGCAAGAAAGCGAAGAGGCAAGATTGCTAAAGTGTCTGAGGAACAATCAAGATGTATTTGCTTGGGAGAAATCAGACCTCAAGGGTGTTTCCCGAAGTGTTATTGAACACAAGCTGAATGTTGACCCGAAGTATCCCCCACGAAAACAAAAGTTGAGAGTATTGTCAGAAAAAAGGGAGAAAATGGCAAAAGGCGAAGTGCAAAAACTGCTTGATGCAGGAGTCATTCGCGAAGTCATCTATTCAGAATGGTTGGCAAACATAGTGCTCGTCCCCAAAAAGAACGGAGATTGTCACATGTGCATAGATTTCACGGACCTAAATAAGGCCTGCCCAAAGGACGGTTTCCCCCTGCCAAGGATACATGTTTTAGTAGACTCCGCTGCAGGATCTGAAAGAATGTCATTACTGGATTGTTTCTCTGGGTATCATCAGATATGGCTGAGCAAAGAAGACGAAGACAAGACCAGTTTCATAACACCTTTTGGGACATACTATTTCGTCAGGATGCCAGAGGGTCTTCGCAATGCTGGACCCACCTTTTGCAGGATGATTCAAATCGTGTTGAAGTCTCAGCTGGAAAGAAATGTGTCAGCCTATGTCGACGATGTGGTGGTACGAAGTCTCAAGAAAGAAGATCATGTGCAAGATCTATGTGAAACATTTGCAAACTTCAGAAAATTTGGCCTTAAATTAAATCCAGCCAAGTGTGTCTTCGGGGTCAGCAAAGGAAAGTTGTTGGGCTGCATGATATCAAAATCTGGAATTCAAGCCAATCCAGAAAAAATCGAGGCTATCAGACGAATGCAAGTCCCGAAGTCCTGCAAAGATATACAGAAGTTGACAGGACGCATAGCAGCATTGGGCAGGTTCATTTCAAAGTCGGCAGAGCGAAGTCTACCCTTCTTCAAGTTATTGGGTTCCAACAAGAAATTTCAATGGGGGGACGAAGAATAGAAAGCTTTCGATGATCTGAAGAAATATCTTGAGCAAATAGCCATTTTGGCTAGCCCTACTCCAAAGGCCACTTTGTTGCTGTACATAGCGGCCTCGGAGTCAGTGTCACACCCTAAAATTCTCCAATTTCAGGATGTGAATTTATTGAAAATTAATACAATGATTTTCTCTCAATTTTAAAATTTTTGTAACATTTATTTATTTTATAGGGAATTTAGTAAAAAAACATTTGTCTGCTTTTTAAAGTTAAATAAGTTGTTCTATGTATGTTGCATTCATGCCGATGCATCTTCGTGTTTCATGAATGCTTAGGTTTTGAAAATGCGTTTATATAACGTCTAGGTTCTTCCGAAAATTTTCCAGACCTTTTCTAGATTTCATTCTCCTTTTCCTAGAGCTAAATCTGTTTATTATAAGGCTCTAAAATCCTTTTTATGAGCTCTAAATATTTTATTTGGATTCATCGTTTCCAAACTATCTTTGAGCCACCGCCGAGCTTTGCCGGCCGATTTGCCGATCTACGTCCGTCACCGTTCGCCGAATGAGCACAACCGCGCAACAAGGGAGCCGGTCGTTGTCCCTGCCGTCCATCTGTGTCGTCGGTTAGAGGAAGCCTCACGAGTTCTTCTTTGTTACACCCAACATTTCTTATTTTTGCAATGTCAAAAAGACCACAGCTGCTTCCTCCGATTTTGCCCTCTCTATTATTTCCATCACAACAATTTGATCGACGTACAGTAGTTGGTCGAAGTCCAATTTCCTCTCGTCGTGGCTAGGTCTCTCTATCCAACACACATCCTGCCCAATAATTTTTCTTCATCGTCATCTACTTTGGCCCAACGAAGCCATGGCCCATCTCTCTTTCTGTTTCCTTCTGATCGAGCTGGAACAAGCCTGACTCCGAGCAGGACTCCTCGACGATTATTCGGGGCACGCACACAAGATTAGTTTGGCATATAAGCTTGTGGGCGCTGCACTTATCCATCCTTTTGTTGTTCCACGTTTGTGCCCTAGCATAGCCCCGCCAACATTGTCGAGCATGAAGCCGCCGCCGCCGCACATGCCCTAGGGCTGCTCAATTGAGATGCCAGGTCGACCTGCAGGCTAACGCCGTCGACGTTATGCGAACCCTCATCACCATCGTGTTGGCGCGCGCTGCCACAACGAGTGCGGCACCCGTCCGCCGCCAACATCGTGCCTTGTCCCTTGCCGCCAAGCAACTACAGAACGTCTGTTCGTCGCTGTTCGTCCCTTTATGAATCTCGTCTATTCCAAGCGTGAGCTCTCTCTATTTCTATAAGATCCTATGTCTTCTGTACATGACGCTAACAAGGTGAATGCTTAGTCATGCAGTTTGCCGCGCAGTGCATCGACGATGCGATCCCAACCATATGTGTGGCCATGAATTTCCCCCCTCACTTGGAGATCAACAGAAGTCCGTCACTATGCAAAGTTCAGTAACACTTTAACTCCTTGCCACGCTATTCTATTGCCTGAATAATCAGATGATGTCATACGTGCATCATTGTTGAGCAATTTTGTTACCCCTTCAATTTACCGTAATTCATTCGTAATTAAACTAACTATCAGCCATGCAATCTTACTACATGCACGTTAGCATCAGCTAGCTACGCATGCACTCCTCCGTCCATCTTTTCTCTCTAATCCATGTTACCTGCAATTCGTGCTGCCTACATTCATGCACTGTTATCCCTCGAGCCAACTGTTGAGCAACCTCCTATTTTCTCTTTACAGCCATCGCCGGCCATCAGAGCAACAAGACAATATATATAGCCCTGCAAAGAAAGCCCCATATGTACAGAAGATGCAAGCAAGACTACCATGTCCAAGTGAGGACATCATGGCTATGCAGTAA
Organism: Urochloa ruziziensis; assembly: GCA_015476505.1. Classification (NCBI taxonomy): domain Eukaryota; kingdom Viridiplantae; phylum Streptophyta; class Magnoliopsida; order Poales; family Poaceae; genus Urochloa; species Urochloa ruziziensis. The sequence continues at coordinate 7,952,325 of CM027120.1, read as the reverse complement.
CTAGGATCCTTCCAATAATTATGCAAGGTAATCACAACGTTTTCCTGTACACCTCTCTCCAATATATTCAATCAATGATCACAAACCTTGTGGTCTTTACGATCCTTTGTTCAGATAATACAATCTTTGATGATCTTGACACCCAAACTCAACCATTTACTTATTTTACTTTTCCTTGTTATCATGTTGACATTGCTCTTATGCAATAATTCCTTATTACCATTTATTCCTTGTTTCAGAAATCCTTTACATATATTGATCATTGCATTAGTCTTGTCAGCCTTATACTAATGATATCTTTTTCATTTTTAAATCCAATCTCAGCGATTCTTGAGTTCATGTGACCATAGCAACGAGTCCTATCATTTAGAACGTTATTTTAAAGGTTTTCTTTTGAATGGTGTATTGTTCTTAGTTGCTCTTGTTTATTTGCTAGTATGCTTGTACCGTGGTTGCTTCAGGTAGAAGTGTTGCGGTTCGGAAGCTTGAGGAGTAAGTTCAAGCGAGCAGAAGAGCAGTAAGAGTAGCCTTTTCGCTGGAGAAAGGCAAGTGGCCCTAACCATCCTTCTACCTATGCTTTTATAAGAATACTATACTTTAATCGGAACATGGGAAACCACCCAGGACTTACAGTAGAGCCGTGAGACTAATGGGCTCTGGTCTTGACTAATTAATTAGAAACTCTAGCTTGGGATAGTCTTCCCTGGACTGGGTAAGAGGGGAAGCGTTGACGGTGTATAGCCCGGCCCTTTTTGGGAGGAAGCCTTTGCTAAGGTGTGCCCATTAGAGAGGGTTATGTCTGCTTCGACTTGGAACCTTAGCAGACTATCACTTGTTAGGGAATCTTTGTAAAGGCCTCGTTGCGTCCCTATGCAGTCACACCTCGGTAGTGTGATACGTGCCTAGCTAGCACAGCGTGGTTGGGTTTACGCGACTCATGGTGAAAGTGTACAACCTCTGCAGAGTGTAAAACTGTTATAACAGCCGTGCTCACGGTCACGAGTGGCCTGGACCTCCACATGAGTAATTTACTTAAAGATTATAATAAATCATCTCTGGTTAATCTTTGTGGCCTTGCTGAGTACCAACCATAAGTGTACTCACCCTTGCTAAACCGCTGCTCAGAAAAAGAAGGTGCTTTGAAGTTCTGAAGATGGTGCTAGGCGTACGCAACCCCCGGTCGACTGCTTGTGGAGTTGGAGCCTCCGTTTCCAGGATTAAGCTGTGTAATACTCTGATAGATCTTTATTTATTTTCTTTTACGTGATATTGTCTCTATTATTCACTTTTCCTTCGCCGTATGTGTGAAACTTGATCCTGGCACACATACGGTGTGCACTCGGTTTTGTTTTTCAGAACCGGGTGTGACAGTCAGCATTGAGTGCAGTCTTAGTGGAAGAAAAAGAAATTGGTGGTCAACCGGTGCAAGTGCCAGTTTATTTCGTGTCCGAAGCGCTATCAGGCTCCAAAATGTTTTACTCGGAGATGGAGAAAATGGCTTACGCAGTGGTCATGGCTTCACGAAAGCTCAAGCATTATTTTCAGAGTTTCCCAATAGTGATTCCAACTTCGCATCCACTAAAAGACATGTTCGAGAATAGAAAATCTTCGGGAAGGATTGGTAAATGGGCAGCAGAGTTAGCACAATATGGGGTCACTTTCATATCAAGAAAATCTATAAAATCACAAGTCTTGGCAGACTTCGTTGCAGATTGGACTCCAGGGCCCATGCCAGAAAAACAGTGCAGTGGGTGACACTTATTGGGAAGTCATGTTTGATGGAGCTTATTGCAAGGATGGGGCTGGCGCAGGAGCAGTGTTAACTTTGCCTTCGGGAATCATATTGAGATACGCTTTGAGGCTGGATTTTTTAGGGGCCACAAACAACATTGCAGAGTATGAAGGGCTACTTTTGTCACTAAGGAAGGCAAGAGCCTTAGGTGCAAGAAGAATCATGATACGCACAGATTCACAGTTGTTGTCAGGCCACATCGGGAAGTCTTACAGAGTAAGAGATCCAGAGATGGAAAAGTACTTGAAAACAGTTAGATCAATGGAGAAGTACTTCTTAGGATTCACAGTAAAAAGCATCCCAAGAGAGAGAATAAACGAGGCGGACAAGCTGGCAAAGGCAGCGGCAGCAAACGGCTCATTAGATGCAGATGTGTTTTACGAAGTCCGCAAATACAAGTCAATCAATTCAGACGAAGAGCCAGTGAAGTATGTCAATGCAATCATCAGCGAAGATTGGAGAGCACCGATCATTGCATTCTTGAAAGGTTTTTATGAGCCAGAGAGCGAAGAGGAACAGCGGAGAATGCAGCAGAAGGCGAGATCATTCGTCATGAAAGGAGAAAAATTGTGTAAAACCGGAGTGTGCGCTCCAATGTTGAAATGCATCTCTATCGAAGATGGGAAGCAGCTACTCAGAGAGATTCACGCTGGAGCTTGCGCTTCGCATCTGGGTACAAGGAAACTCGTGAGCAAGGCCTTCAGGCAAGGATTTTATTGGCCAACCGCAGTTCGCGATGCAGATCATGTGGTCAGATCATGCCAAAATTGCCAAAAACATTTCCCGTACCACAAAGCACCTTCGTATGAGATACAGCTTATCCCACCACTTTGGCCACTCGCTCAATGGGGGATGGACATAGTAGGACCACTACCAACAGCGCCGGGAAATTACAAGTACGCAATCGTTGCTATAGAATACTTCTCGAAGTGGATAGAAGCTAAACCTGTGCAAACAATAACATCGGCAACAGTGCAGAAGTTCTTCTGGCAGAATATCATTTGTCGCTTTGGTGTACCTCGTGAACTGACAGTTGATAACGGAAAACAGTTCGACAGCGAAGAGTTCAGAAAATTTTGCTTCGAGATGGGAACGAAGTTGTGCTTCGCGTCAGTCTATCATCCACAGTCCAATGGTGCAGTGGAAAGAGCCAACGGCATAGTGTTCACAGGCATCAAGAAGAACCTTACAGATTTGCCAAGGGGCAAATGGGCGGAAGAGTTGTCAAGAGTAATCTGGTCACATAACATAGCCGAATCAAGAGCAACGAAGTTCACTCCATTCAGATTATTATATGGCGGAGAGGCAATGACTCCAGAAGAAATCAAAATGGAGTCCATGCGAGTAGATGATCCGCATGACTCCGAAGACATGGAAGTCACAAACGATGTGGTGCATGAAATTGGAGATCAAGCTCAGCAAAACCTGGCCCAATATCAGGAAGAAACAAGAAAGTGGAAAGACAAGAAGATGATTCCGAAGGAAATAAAGACAGGGGACTTGGTGTTAAAGAAGAAAACAAGAGAAACTGGAAAGCTTCAGACAAAGTGGGAAGGACCTTATCTAGTCTCGGAGACAGAAAGAAAGGGAGCATATAGACTGAAAACATTGGAGGGGCAGCCAATGCCATACTCTTGGAACCAAGACATGCTCCAAAAAGTGATCATTTAGGGGTCGCGAAGTATTTAGTTTTTGATCTCTTTTTGTTTAATCATTTTGTAATTTTTGTTTCACCTTTTTTATAGTCGAGTCAACAGTTGTAAAAAATTAGAACATTTGTGAACGGGGCTTGTACTTTTTTCTCACAGGGAGAGTCTTCGGTTCAGTCACACTGGCTGACGAAGATGTGAGGTTTTTAATGAGGCAAGCACTCGCTAGGTTGTAAATTTCCTTGTGAAATATAAACAAGGTACTCCCAAAAAGCAGGGCAAAAATAGACGTTCCGAAGTGATTCACAACTAAGTTGGTGAATCAGCTTTCGGAGAAGACGAGCTAAAAAGCTCCGAGTAGGTGAACTTCGCGACACTCAAAGTAAAGAGCATACTTCGCGTAGCAAAATTCACCTATGCATTCCATGCGAAAAGCTGGAAAGAAGAGACAAAAAGAAAAAGATGGCATGTATCCGTGAAATGCGAGATAATGTACATCAAGTGAAGAAGCTGACTAACGAGTCACTTCGCAAGGAAAATACACCTCCTCCATGCTCTTCGTAATAAACGAAATAGGGGGGAGGCGCTTCTTTCAGAAGTTTTCGTTCATCACAAAGAACATACATTGTTTCGCGATCATAGATATTGGGTGAATGAAGCCTCCATACGCTCTTTGAAATAAACAAAAAAGGGGGGGGGGGGGGGGAGGCGCTTCTTTCAGAAGTGTTTTGTTCACCTCAAAGTGCTTGCATTCAACTCTTGTAAGTGTAAAATTACAACAAGCAATTAAAATCGTTACAATACACAACCCGAAGTGTACAAACACATCGCTAACAAACACTAGAGCCTTTCGCTGGCTCCGGAGTCGTCTTCAGTCTCATCAGCACCTTATAACAAATTACAAGAAGCATCAACAGAGGCTTTATAAACGAATACAGGTGCATTGAGCAGGGCTTCATCAACAGGTTCCTCTTTAACCGCATTAGGGTCAAAGAAGGGAGGATATTCTAAACCAGCGGACAAACGTTCTAAGCAGCGATGCTCTCTATTCATGCGACGCGTGTGTAGTATGGAGTCGCGTCGGATAGGATCACTTTGGAATTCATTGAAAAATTCCTTAGTTTCTTGGTTGCGGCGTTCGTACTTGTTAACCTATAGTTCCAGAAGTCTTCAAATGAGACATCGGGGCGTCTGGCGCGAAAACGATCCCACACAAGCGAAGACATAGCATATGGTCCACGTTGAATGATAACCGGAGTAGCAGCTTCGGTAACCTGCGCAGGAACCGACTCCGGAACCTGCGCAGGAACCGCAAGTTTAGATATATTACAAAGGCGAAGTCAGTACAGTGCCAATTCAAAATAGGGCTAGGTAAGCCAATGGCATCTACACTAGACCACCTCAGCGTGTCCCGAAGATGGCTCTTGGGCAGAAGCATCTTGAGCAGGAGGAGCGGAAGTGGAGCCCGATGCGCGGGACGACTTCGGCATGGATTTCAAGTCACTTCGGGGCTTGGACGACTGCGTTTCAAATAAGACGAAGTTCAAATAGTGAAGCGAAAAAAATCTGAGTAAGGAAAAAGAGTAAGAATGACCTGAGTAAGCCGACGACCCTCATCCACAGCAAGTTTGTAGCCTCGAGCTTGATAAAAATTCCGCACGAAGTTTTTGGCAATATTTTTGGCCAGCACGGGCACTTCGTCGACAGATTCAACTACAGGCCACTCGAACACAGGATCACGAAGTGATTTCCAATCACTTTTGTCCAGAACAGACTCCGTGTGCATGGCGTCTTCATGAAGCAAGTTACACACAGCGTGGCACACGGTGCGGGCTGCAATGCCTGCGCCAAGCTCGTCAAAAGCGCGTCCGCAACTGTTTAGAGAACGGATGCAACCGCGGAACCAGTCAAAGAGTTCTCGCACAGTGCATTCATCAGTGTCCAGGGGTTCCGGAGTGTGACCGTAGTCCCAAAGACACTTCGTGACGCTGTCGCGAAGACCTGTGATGCCTTGCTCCATTTCTTGGCGGTAAGCAAGATGCTCTTTCAGCTCTTGGGATTTGGCATCAAGCTTCAGAGATAGATCGTCGGCGCGTTTCTTCTCTTCGGCAGCGGTCTTGCCGAGCTCTGCTTCAGCTTTAAGTTCATCCACGAGCTTGCGAAGAGATTCATTCTCTGCAGTCAGCTTTGCGCACTTCTCTTCGGAAGTCTTCAGGGAGGCAGAGATTTCTTTCTTTTCGGAGTCCAATTTCTTAACAACTTCAATCCCCTTCTCCAAAGCATTTTTAGTACTGTCTAAGCCCAGTTCAAAACGCCTTTTCTCTTTTTCAAATTCCTTAAAGGCAACGCGGCTAGCCAGAAAAGCTTTTAAGCTAAGATCCTGGGCACAAGTGAGCGCCGAAGAGCAACCTTCTTTTCCAACCACCTTCTCAATGATAGGAAAGCTAAAACAGTCACCAGGCTTTTGCAAAACATTCCTCTCCCGAGGACGGCTGGAGAAACTAATGAGACCCTTCGCCTGTCCACCAAACAGCAAAGTCTCTTCGCGTAAGCCCATTTGCTCTGCAACGACTTCAGGTCGCTCTGTGCTAACGAAGAATCCATCACTGCTAGGGAATAAATTGTTACTGTCAGAGGGGGAGCGTGCAGTGTCATCATAGACATCGTGCCCCAAGTCCTTCTTAGCAAGAGACTTGGAAGGGGAGCGTCCCGGAGAAACCGTTTTCTTGCTCGAAGACGCAATGAAATGCTTTGGGGCTACAACAACTGTAGGGGCAGGAGCCTGAGGAGATTTGCTTCGGCGACTCGGTTTTTTGCCGCGGTCGTCGTCGCTATCGGACTCGAAGTCGTTGTAGACAAGTTGGTACGGAGGCTTGCCAGAGGGAGCAATGGTGCCTTCAGAATCACTTCGAGCATCATCCCTGCCTGGAGAAACACCGAAAGCTCGATCAACGAAGTTGCCATTGCCACTTCCGTCATTACTGTCTTCGCGATCGTCTCCGCTCGCTTCTACATCTGCAGTTGATCCCACTTGCTCGACTTCGGAGCCTGCGGTACCGTGCCCGCGGCCACGGCCTCGGCCTCGTCCCCTTCCCGCACCACGTTTGCGCTTCTTGGACTCCGCGGGAGCTGTTGCCTTCAAAGCCTTTTTCAAGGCACGATCATCGGCAGTGGCTTCACGTTGAAGAGTAGCTTCTCGTTTCTCACAAGGGATCCCGAAGAAGCTAAACAGGCGATTCCCTCGTTTTCCTCCAATCTTGTCGGCAATCAAGCCAGCTTCAATGCTATCTTCGGGACCAAGAATGGTGTTCGCTCGGGTCTCAATCAAATCGACATCAATATCTGCAGCAGAAAAATATGGTTAACAAAAATAACATGACTTCGTAGCGAAGAACAAATAAACATACCAAAGTTCCAAATGAAAAAGGGCAGAAGAGGTAGCTACCTTTTGCAGTCAATCCAAAGGACTTCTCGAAATCTGGGACCTTGATAGGGTTCCCGAATTCAGCCCAAGCAGCAATTTGCCAGCCAGACATCACTGGGAAAAGGTCACATCCTCGATATTCCTCAACGAGGTCATGCATGCCATATTCAGACGCAAGAGTAGCAAACGCGATTTGAAAGAGTTGTGTGCTGTCATTGTCTTCTACAGAGACGGGACGCTCTGCAGGCAGAGCGCCAAAAACCTTGCACACCAATGGATGGGTCTTCATAGTAGCATCAACTTCTATTGTATGATAGAACCAGTGATTGATCCAAAGATCTTCCCATCGCTTCTTGTAAGCAGTGGCAGGGACTTCGATATCATCTTTATACCGGAAGTTGATGCAACCATATTCAAGCTCGAAGCGAAGTGGCGTGTTGTCATGACCAAACCTCGTAACTTTCTTCGGCTGGTGATGGAGAATGTGTGCGCGCAAAAACAAGTCAACAGTCGGTGCGACTCCCATAGACTTGCAGCACCACATAAAAGGCTCAGCTTCACGAAAGCATTGGGAGTAAGATGGTGCAAGAAGAGGCCACACTTCTCAAGAATGCCAGTAATAACAGGATCCAAAGGAAAGCGAAGTCCAGTATTGAAGAATTCTCTGAAAACCACGACTTCGTTGTCACGAGGTTGTGGAATGACTTCGGAACCGGGTGCTCTAGCTCATCCTTCAGATACCAACCCTTCGCGTACGAAGGTGCGAATCATGGCCTCTGTCACTCGACTGCGACCGAACTCGCATGTCTTCGGTTCAGACTGTCCGGCGGCATCTGTCCCCCGAAGTGTTAAGTTTACGATGACCCATTTCCTCACTAAAGAAGGGAAGACTAGGAACGAAAGAAAAGTTACTAAACTGTAAAAATTAAAACGGAAGGTAACGAAGTTGGAGGCGCGAAGTTACCTTTCTTATAGCAGCAGCGAAGACGCCAAGCAGTCGTCAAGGGTAAGTTACCTGGAGTAAGAACCAGTAGGGGACCCAGACCTTTATATAGGTAGGGGGGCGCGGAACCCAAGCGCCGAGCAGTTACGCCTGAAATCTAGGAAATAGCAACGGCAACAGGATCTCAAGGCTAAAATCTCGGGAACAGCAGCCGTTCCGCATGTACATAGCTACAAAATCGGAAACAGCAACCGTCCCGTCGTAAAAAAAAACGATGGGACAGTAGGGGGAGGCGCTTCCGGAGATCACGTTCTAAAGATTTCGAGAGCGCACGAGAGCAAGTCAAATCGCGTGCTCTCGAGGGGCTACTGTTGGGGAACAGGACTTCGCCCCCCTTCTTGTTTTCTCTTAGTTATTAACAGTGTTTCCTTTGTGGTGCGAAGAGGTGCTAGCGATCATCAAGTGTGGAGCCTAACAACGCAGGAAGACTCCGCAATGAGGCACACTGCGCGGAGAGGATCGGGAAGACTCCGCGATGGATCGGGAAGATTCCGCGACGGGGCACAGCACTTCGCAAGGATCTATGGAGCCTCATTGAGTGCGAAGACGACTACGATTCGCGAAGTGTTCTTTTAAGTTTTGTTCGGTGTTTGTCTTTTGGCTGTTGGCTAGTCTTCGGGCTAGTTGATATTTTATCCCCACACTTGGGATTCCGCCGCACTTCAATCTGTGGAGGCGGCTGTATAAGCTGAAGCCCATAGGTGCTGGCCGGGGAGGCACCGGGCCCCCGAAGGTCGTCGGAGGATCTGGATTTGCACTGCGATCCGGGATGAGCAAGGTTTATCTGGTACTTGATTCCAATGATTCCAACAAGGGTTGGAACAAGGACTGGTTTTACATCGGCAACCATGAGCCGGCCGTGCCGAGTCGGACTGGGTATCCCCCAGTAGTGCTACCGTGCTGGGACGCCGCACTAGAAGATGATCTGGTGGGGGAGACAGACGAGCTCCTTGCCATGCTCGCAAAGCAGAAGACGGCTGGGCTGACTGCGAGCGCAGTGATGTTGTCTTTCTGTCAGCGCTTGACCCAGCCTATCAAGGACCGGGTTCTTCCAGTGTATGAATACTGGGGGCCGACGGATCCGACTCGGGAGCAGGCTCGAGTGGTGTCAGGAGAGGAGGCGAAGGAAAGGATCTCCCACTTCATGAAGGGGGCGATCAACAATCTAAAAGCTCCGAGTGCCTTTTCATTGAAGAATCCGGCTGACCCGGTGAGGTTTTGAACTTACGTATATGTTTTGTAGCTGTGGCGTAGAATGAGCTGACATGTGATGTGATGTAGGCTCTCCCTGTAAAGTTTTTCTGTCCGGCCCCGTTGGCCATGCCACGGGACCGGGCGCAGAAGGTGATGGATGAAGGCGCCGGGTCGTCCGCGGCGGCTCAAGTTCGTCAACCGCCGACCGACATGGACTGGGTATCGGAGGAGCGGGGCGGCGAGTCAGACGATGAGGAGATTGGCGACGTGGAGGTTGTGGAATCCGTGGTGCCTTGGCGGACGCGGCAGGCCACCCGCAAACAACGGGTCAAGAGGACTGCCGTCCCACTTGGGGGCGGTGAAACTGGGTCGTCGTCAGCGGAGATGGAGGACGTGCCATCAGGGCGGCACGCAGCTGGGGATGCGGATGCTGCCGTAGGTAACATGGCGCAACAACCGCCTCCTCGAGCAGTGCAGAGGTCGTCAGCGCCGACGCCGGCGATAAAACCTGTGGGTCTGAAATTTCGGACCTTTAAGAGTGTGCGGTGAGTAGCTTCATCTTATATTCCTTTATTTTGGCGAGCGCGTTGCAAAAAAAACCTGACTTTTAACCTTTTTGCAGGCCTGCCTACAAAATTCTTGGTGGTACGGTAGAGTTACAACCCGGGCTGGACGGCCGGGTGCCGACAGATGAGCGGGCGCCGAAGCGCACGCGCATCAAGGAGGAGAGCAACCCGGATGCTGGAGGGGTTAGTAGTTCGCATGGCACAGGGGCAGGGGGCAGCGCGTCGCTTGAGGCGGGCACAACGCCGACCTCGGGTGCTGAGGGTGTCCTAGCTGGCAGCGGGCCATCGGCTGGACGCTCCAGTGATGCGCCGGGGGCGAACGCCCCTCAGCCGCAGGCAGGTGGGGATGATGATGGCGCCGCGGCTGGTCTCGGTGATCCTGACCCGGACATGCCGAGTTTGGAGGCTGTAACTGGGTCAGAAGGAGGCCGGGGAGCTTCAGAGCTGATGGCGTTGACGCAGTCCCTAAGCGCCGAGCTAGGGAGATTACAGCAGGCCGGCAACCATGTCGTCAGCGCAGTCCAGGTATGACTACTGCTTCAGGTTGGTTCTGTTTGGCTATTTGAGTTATGATCATGTGAAATTTGCAAATTGGCATAGAAGATGCTTGCTCATGCAACCCGAGGCATAGACGTCGTCCTGGAGGCGGAAGCACAACTCGATGAGCTGAAACGCCTGAGAGCCAAGGTTCAAACCATGGCTGGGGAAACGCGGGCGGCCATGGCTGAGAAAGAGCGAGAAATTGAATCGACGGCCAAACTGAATCACGAGCTCCAGGCTGCATGGAGCACTTCTTGATGGGTGAGTTACCATTCTTTGCGTGTAACTGTCAATTGAGCGCATCTGAACTGAGCTATGCCAGGTTATGAGCACAGATGCTGAGAAGAAAGAGAAAACCCTGAAGGCGCAAGTCAGCAAGCTGACTAATAAGCAGTCGGCCCTTGAGGAAAAGCTTCGTCAGGCTGAGGAGGAGAGGCGGAAGGAGGCCGCGGAGCACCTGAACATTGTTCAAGGTAAACTCATGTCCCAACGTGTGGAAGCATGTGTAGGCAGTTGGCTAATTGCACCCTGATCAGGTCTGCAAGCGGAGTTGACGGAGCTGCGGAGCGCTGCCGAGGAAAATGTCGCCGCGTTGATGCCGCTGGAGGAGTGCCCAAGCACTTTATCGGTGGTGGAACGACTCTGAGCAGCCCCGTCCCGAGTCACCCGCCTTCTGATGGAGACGGCAGTCGGTGTGGGGAGTCGGGTGCTTGCGGTCTTGAAGACACAGTACCCGAGGCTGCCGGTGGAGCGGGTCCAAGAAGGCATGGCGGCGGACTTCCCCGAAGCAGACTTCGATCCCTTGGTCGAAAGCTTAGTGCCAGTAGCTGAAGAGGTGGCCACCAAGTTGGGCCTGTAAACATGACAAAGTAGCATGGTTGTATCAGATAGTTCTATGAACAGTAAGAACTATTTGAATCACTTTAGCTGCGGAAAAGATGTGCTTTTTAAGCTTTTATTTGGGAAATCGTGCCCGCGTAAAACATCATCAGATGTGGCGCCAACTGACTGGCCCCTGAAACCGCAAGTCGCCCCTTTTGCCCGGCTAACCACTGCTCTCATGGAGGATGGCTTACCGCTCTACGTTGCTCTGCATGGAGTTTTACGTCGTAGGCGGCGCGCCGGGTGGGTACGGAACCCGGGGAGTTACATTTAAGGTAGCTTAGTCGTGCTGGGTTAACCTGGCTCAGTCCACATGGGAGGTTATGTGACATTAATCATCGCTAACTCAGATACATGTCCTGTGCAGTGTTGGTTTTTATGAAAAGTAAGGGAAAAGCATGCCCGTCATGATGATTTTGGGGGGAAATGATGAACTTTATTCATATGAAAGAGGGAACGAAGGTACATAGCTGTGGATATCTAGGCGTAGAATTTCACGAGATGCTCGATGTTCCACGGGTGAGGGACTCCTTGTCCATCTTCCCATTGAAGCCGGTAGGTACCGGGTGATATAACTTCTGTGACGATGAACGGCCCCTCCCATGGGGCGGATAGTTTATGCTGATCCTTTGTGGACTTCACTCGGCGTAGCGCTAGGTCGCCAACATTGAGAGATCTCTCTCGAACGTTCTTATTGTGGTAACGCTTGATCTGCTGCTCATGGCGTGTGTGCTGGATGACGGCTGCAAGGCGGTGCTCCTCGACACTGTCGAGGTCAAAACGCCGACTTACTTTGGTTTGCCCTTCTTCGTAGTATTGGATTCTCGAGGCGCCGTATGCGAGGTCGGCCGGGAGAACGGCTTTCGACCTGTAGACCAGGAAGAAAGGGGTATACCCTGTAGCTCGGCTTTTTTGTGTGCGCAGGCCCCAGATGATGTGCGGTACCTCTGCAGCCCACCGACCAGCATGCTGGTTGATGTCGTCGTATAAGTCCTTTTTGAGTCCTTCTTGTACCATGCCATTGGCACGCTCGACTTGGCCATTACACCTGGGGTGGCCTGAGGAAGAGTAGTACACGTCGATGCAGTTGTCCTGGTAGTAGTCCCAGAAATCTTTTCCGGAAAACTGTGGGCCCAAGTCTGTCACGATGCGGTGTGGGATACCGAAGCGGTGAGTCAATTCTTCTATGAACTTGGCTGTCGTGGCAGACTTCGTGTCCTTGACTACCTTGTACTCGATCCATTTGGTGAACTTGTCCACCATCACAAGAAGATGCTTGAACCCTCCTGGGGCTGTCTTGAAGGGTCCTACAGCGTCCAACCCCCATATGGCGAAAGGCCATGATGGTGGTATGGTTCGGAGTGCTTGGACTGGCAAGTGCTTCTATTTTTGGAAGAACTGGCAGCCGGCACACTTCTGGACGAGATCCTTGGCGTCAGCCATGGTTGTGGGCCAGTAGAAATCTGATCTGAACGCTTTGCCGACCAGGCTTCCAGCTGCTGCATGGTTGCTACATGAGCCTGAATGAATGTCGTGGAGGAGGCTGATCCCTTCACTCTGCGGTATGCACTTCATGAGGATGCCTGTGGAGGCCGCCTTGCGGTATAGTGCGTCGCCTATAACGACGTAATTAGGTACTCGGCGGGCTAGGCGCTCGTACTCGACTTTGTCTTCAGGAACCTTGTTCTCAACAATCCAGGTGATGAATGGGGCCCGCCAGTCGGCTTCAATGATCAGGACGTCATTGCCGGCCAGCTGCGGCTCGTCGGGTGCCTCTGGCGCTGGGGATCCGTCTTCTAACATCTTGATGGATGGGGCGCGGAGATCTTGCATAAATATCCCGGCTGGAACGTTGGCTCTCTTGGAACCTAGCTTCGATAGGACGTCTGCTGCCACGTTGTCGTCTCTAACGACATGGTGGACTTCGAGCCCGTAGAAGTGGGCTTCGAGCTTGCGTACCTCGGCGCAATATGCGCTCATCGTTTCCTTCGTGGTGTCCCAGTTCTTGTTAACTTGCTCGACGACCAGCTTGGAATCACCGTAGCAGAGGAGTCATTTGATTCCAAGACTGATCGCGATTCTGAGGCCGTGAATCAGGGCCTCGTACTCGGCACCGTTATTAGACGCCTTGTAGTGGATCTGGAGTACGTACTTCAGCTGTTGGCCGCCTGGGGCAATGAACAGTACGCCTGTTCCGGCGCCTTGCAAGTTGAGCACTCCGTCGAAGTACATCGTCCAGTGTTCTGGCGGTTCCTCAGGCGCGGGTGCTTGAATCTCGGTCCACTCGGCCACGAAGTCGGCTAGGACTTGTGACTTTATGGAGGTTCGTGGGGTGAACTGGAGGTCGAACGTGCCGAGCTCCACCGCCCAATTTACGATGCGATTGTCGACGTCGCGGTTGTGGAGGATAGCGCCGAGTGGAAAGTTGGACACAACTGTAATTGTGTGGGCTTGGAAGTAGTGCTTGAGCTTGCGTGAAGTCAAGAATATTGCGTATAGCAGCATTTGCGGGTGGGGGTACCGTGTTTTGGAGTCGGCCAGTACTTCACTGACGTAGTATATGGGCCGTTGCACTTTGTAAGTGTGTCCCGGCTCCTCCCTCTCGGCGACGAGTACTGTGCTGACCACATGGGTTGTAGCGGCTATGTACAGGAGCAGGGGTTCCTGGGGTGCCGGCCCGACCAAAACCGGCGGCGTGACCAGGAAGTCTTTTAGGTCGGCTAAGGCTTGCTCGGCTTCCTGGGGCCACTTGAACTGATCCGCTTTTTTCAGTAGCTTGAAGAAGGGCATGCCTCTTTCGCCAAGCTTGCTGATGAACCTGCTGAGTGCCGCCATCATGCCGGTAAGTTTCATGACGTCTTTTTTGCAGGTTGGCAGTAGGAGCTTTCGTATGGCGTTAATTTTCACTGGGTTTGCCTCTATTCCTCGTTGGCTAACCAAGAACCCTAGGAGCTTGCCTGAGGGTACTCCGAAGACGCACTTGGTAGGGTTGAGCTTCCACCAGAAGCGTCGGAGGTTGTTGAATGTTTCTTGTAGGTCGATTACCAGGTTGTCAGCGTCGTAGGTCTTGACCACGACATCGTCGACGTAGGCCTCGTCATTGCGACCTATTTGATTGCTGAGGCAGCTCCGTATAGCTTTTTGATACATGGCGCCTGCATTTTTTAGCCCAAAAGTCATTGACTTATAGCAATATATGCCATAGGGCGTGATGAATGCTGTTTTGATCTGGTCGGATTCTTTCATCGAGATCTGGTGGTATCCGGAGTAGCAATTGAGAAAGCAGAGTAGTACGCAGCCAGAAGTGGAGTCGACAACTTGGTCGATCCGCGGAAGAGGCAAGGGGTCTTTAGGGCAGTAACGGTTGAGATCAGTATAATCAATGCACATTCTCCATTCACCGGTTTTCTTTTTGACAAGTACAGGATTTGCAAGCCACTCTGGGTGCTTACATTCTCTAATGAATCCGGCGGCTAAGAGTTTATTAATCTCTACCCTAATGGCCTCCTTGCGATCTTGCGCGAACCAACGCAGCTTCTGCTTCACCGGCTTGGCGGCTGGAACTAGATCCAAGGAGTGCTCAGCCTTCTCCCTCGGGACCCCTGGCATGTCAGATGGTTTCCATGCGAAGATGTCCCAGTTGGCCCTGAGGAAGGAGGTGAGCGCGTCATCCTATTTGGGAGTGAGGTTGGACCCTATGAGGGCCGTCTTCTTTGGGTTGTCGAGGCCTAGCCCGACTTTCTTTGGTGCGTCAGCTGGTTCCAGCGTGGTGGTCACGGGCGTTGCTTCTGGGATCTCCATTGGGTCGGCGGCTGCCTTGATCGCGGCGGCTACCATGAGCTCGCTGTTGCCGACTTGCTGGGACAGCTCGGCAAGCCGGATTGCTTCGCTGTCGCACTCGTAGGATATCTTCACATCACCTCGGATGGTGAGGACCCCTTTTGGAGCCGGCATCTTCATGATGAGGTAGGTGTGGTTGGGGATGGCCATGAAGCGGGCCAACATGGGCCTGCCAAAAATGGCGTGGTACGAACTCTTGAAGTTGACCACCTCAAAGTGGATGTGCTCCGTTCGGTAGTTGTCAGCCGTGCCGAAGGTAACTGGCAGGGTGACACGGCCGATAGGATATGAGGCCTTGCCGGGTACTATCCCGAAGAAAGGTTCTGTGGCTTCCTGAAGCCTGTTGTAGTCGAAACCCATGTTGTTCAGCGTGGCTGTGAAGATGAGGTTGAGGGCGCTGCCCCCATCCACCAACACCTTGGCGAGTAGGACTTGTGCCGGCGACCTGCGCAGGCTGTCCGCGTACGTGGCGGCGGCATTCTTCAAGCCGAGCGGTAGCCGAGCGGTTGTCCCGCGGAGGGCCTCCTCCGACATGGCAATACAGTCGGAGAGGGTATCGTGGATGCGATCCAGCCCGGCGACGATCTCGTCGGGCGATGGGAGCTTGCGCCGAGGCAGAGGGCCCGAGACCTTGTCTCGTAAGGCCTGGACGCCTGGGCGATGGGACAGCGGGATGACGATCTGGGGGCGTGCCTCCGGGATCTCGTTGCCAGATCCGATCGGATCAGGAAACGCATCGAGGGCCGGGTCGAATGCGGCGTTTTCGGCTGAGCCGAGGTCGACGGCGTCGCAGCTGTGGATCTATGCGAAGAAGCTGATCCCCTCGAGGTGCTGGGGAATCCCCTCGAGGGTTTCAGGGAAGGTGACACCGCGGGGGGAGGCTGCCATCGAGCTAGCTGTAGATGCCCTGCAATCCCCCCTACCTGGCGTGCCAACTGTCGGACTCTAGGACCGCCAATCCACCTAGGGGGTACCCAGGTGGTAGATTTATTGGCAAGGGTGATCGCAAGGCTAGGGAGCTCGAGGTAACACAAGAGACGCAAGGTTTATACAGGTTCAGGTGGCCAAACGGCACAAACCCTACGTCCTGTGTTCGGTGGTATCTTGTATTGATGATCTTGTCTAAGCTCTTGAGCAATGGCGAGTTAGTCGATGGTTGCAATGGGCTCGGGAGCGTAATGTTTTTTTTGTCCCCCTTTGGGGGATGACCCAGGCCGCCTTATATAGGGTGACGGCCTAGGGTTACAAGTCAGTTAGGATCTAATCATATCGGCTTACAATCTGGCAGGCAATCCGAGTCGGTTGCTGTGTAATCTCCAAGATATCCGGGCGCGATCTGCCAGTTGGATTGCGCGCATCTCGCTGGATCCAGGTGTCACGCTGCACGCCTTGCGGGGAAAGTCTTCGTAGTCTTGTGCGCCAAGCTTGGGCTGTCCTGTGGGCCCGGCCATGAGTCGGCCCACAGTGCTGTCAGACGTGGGCCCGGGCCGAGTATTATCCTGGTCGGTGAGGGGCCCCCAGGTACCAATATCCCACAAACCCCAGTGTCGAGTCGTTCGCTCCTTCTCGTTCTCGCTTTTGATTGTGCATGTGGGAGGTATGGAGAACATGAGCTTGGTGACTCTTGGTCTTTTGCCTGATCAAGGTTTGATGGTTCTCCAGACCTTTTTGATGGCCCCGATATGGCCCTTATACACTATGTGTTGTGAGTATATCCTTTGTACACTATTGTGTTCATATGTGTATATTTAGCTTGTTTTGTGCTTGTATTATGCTTTTATGATTTGTGTAGCATATTGTACATTTGCTTATCTTGTATCTTTGTTGGGTGTGTATATACCATGGTAGGCTAGTCACCCTTCTTGTTTGCATGTTTAATCTTCATGTGTATATCTTGTCATGCTAGCTTTGTGATATATGTTGGTGGACTAGTCACCTTTGTATGATAGTGTGTGATCCACATGAACTCTCTGTCATGTTTCCTCATATGTCTCATTTTGTGCATGGCATGTTGTTCATTTGGTATTCTTTTAGTTGGTATCTTTTGTTGTATAGTTCCTTTGTCTTTGGGTTGCATTTGTTGCATTTTACTCGCTTGAGATTTCTCTTCTGTTTGTTTTGTGATGGAGCTTTCCATTTGCTTTTGTACACCTTTTTCTAGTTTTCTTTTACTAGGTGTCTTTGATTGAGGGGGAGCTTGGCTGTCCTTAAGGGGAGAATTTGCTCAAGTTGATTTGAAAAGGAAAGGACCTTGCTTATAGCTTTTGGATTGCATGAGTTTGTGAGTTTGCTGTGTTGACACTTTGGTTGTGCATATCATGGGAGTTTGAAGTTTGAACCTGAACGTTGGATTTGCATTTCAGTTGCACATTCCAAGGGGAGCTGATGATTGATGCTGAACCTTGGATTTGCATTTCAGTTGCACATTCCAAGGGGAGCTTGTAGTTTGAACTTGAACCTTGGATTTGCATTTTGGTTGCACATTCCAGGGGGACCCTTGTATTTGTGCTATGATCGTGCTTGTGTATTGAGTTTGAGCTTGCCCATGTTTCTACCCGAAACCAGCTTGTAGACATTTTCACTAAGCCACTTGACCAAGTTACCTTCACCCGCTTGCAAGGAGAACTTGGTGTGTGTGCGTTTTTCTGAGCTGAGTTTTGGAGGCTTCTCTTGTAGCATATGTATACTATTGTACCATCTTTGTATCTTGATGTACATTTTTAGCTTTTGTATCTCGATGTACATTTTCTGCTTTTGTATCTTGATGTATAGTTTTCATCTTTGCATTCTGTGATATATCATGCTGCATTTGTATCATATCATAGGATCAGCTTCTCGTATATGCAGTGATTGCTACAACTTGCTACTTTTTAGAGTTTAGGCAGGCTTGCTAGGGATTGGATGTATGTTTGGCTATGCTCTTGATGGTTTTGATATATATTCTTTTGATATAGTCAACTTTTGAATTAAAATGACAAACTGAACTTAAACTCTTTTCACCCATGAGTAAATGCCTTTGCATGTCTTGTTTGAGCCGAAATGGCTATATCTTGCTTGAGATCATGCTAGGATGTGTTGTTCTTTTCAATTGGGTCAAAGACCTTTGTCATTGTGAATGTTTAGCCCATGCTTTATCTTGTGGAGGAGCATAAGCTTCTTTTTGTTGCAAAGACATTCATGTACCATGCTTAATTTGAAAATCTTGAAAAATGAGATGTTTATGCATGAAAGAAGAAAGATAAGAAAAAGATACATTTGAAGAAAATTATGCTCATGTCTCTTTGCTTTCACCATTGCACACACTTGCACACATGGGTGCTAAGCGGTTGCATGTTGTTTGCCGGAGAAGTCTCCCTTG
This sequence comes from Urochloa ruziziensis, assembly GCA_015476505.1. NCBI lineage: Eukaryota > Viridiplantae > Streptophyta > Magnoliopsida > Poales > Poaceae > Urochloa > Urochloa ruziziensis. The sequence goes on along the minus strand of CM027120.1, from coordinate 7,934,077 downwards.
AGAAGTGAACACATGGCTCCGTACTTTGACATGACATGAGATAGAATTTGGGCGTTTGTAATGATCTTTTGTCAAGAATGCTTGTCCTATCATGATCTTGGTGAGATGAAGTTTATTTTTGCTTAAATGATTCATGTTTAGGACTTTGCTTATGAGGTGAAACTTTTGATAAAATTGCACAATTTGATCATGGCTTTGTCAAATGACTATATATCTCCACTTTCATGATGGCAATGCCCTTATGATGTTATGACCTATCTAGTTTGCCTCTTCTCTAACTTGTAGCATTTTGTATCGCTCAATGCCTATTTGAGAAGCTTAGAGTTGAATTTTTTTGCATTTTGCCTTGATTTGTGCATTGTCAACAAGGGGGGAGTTTGAGTATTGGAAAACATTGCTGGACATATTTGGAAGGTTTTCGAGTTGAAACGGCATCGTTGCGAGCTTTTTGTGTGAGACTTGCATTTTGAGGTGGTTGATCAGGGCAGGGCGGTTAAACCGCCCCTGTGCAGTGGCACGAGGATTTGTGGAATTTGATCCATTTTTGATACATTTTCGCATGCACAAGTTCACTTGTTCAGGGGGAGTTTGCATCAATGCAGGGGGAGTGCTTTGTGTGTCCTGAAAAGTGATTTGGAGATTTGTGACATGTGTTTTGTGATTTGCTCTTTTTGCCGATGGTGTTGAGCCCTTTTCGCTTCCTATGGAAGGGTCGGCGTTTCCTGAGTTTTTCTCTTGTGAGTGACTTTGTTTTGGCTTGTTCTTGCTTTTAGTCACTTGCTTGAGCTTTGTTTTTCGATTTCTTTTCTATTTTCTTTTTATATTGAGGACCCGGTGTGTCCAAGGACCGGTGGATGGTCGCTTCCTGGTGTGATGAGTGATTGACAACGTGGTGTGGATTGACGTTTCCCTTGGCTCAAGTATTGCAGGTGTAGAATGCGGCTTGGTTGCATTGGTGCAGGTGAAGAACAGGCGCGAAAGGTCTTAGCCATGGCGGCCTCCGAGGAGCGGAGAGACAAGTAGGCTTGGTTCGAGGGACCCGGTGGCCGGTGGATCAAGCGCGGTTCACATGCTGGCAAGAACGAGCAAGGGGACGTGGTTCCGGTGCGAGGGTAGCGGCTCACAACCGAAGCTCGTACGTGGACGAGAAGCCGGCGCAAGGTGGCGGCTAACAACCGAAGTTTGCGCGCGGGGTTTGGTGATTTGGCCACAAAATCATCGGTGGACGGTTTCCCTTGGTTTGGGCCTCAAAACCAAGGACCGAGGACTCGACGTGGCAAAGATGGGCTGCTGGGCTGTATGTACCCGGCAGTGCATATCATGGGCACCACCACTTGGACTACTAATAGGCCCCTTCAGGGCTGGTGGCTGTTATCTCTTTAGTCATCTTTTATTTGGCTTGTTTAGTTTTCCTCTTCCCTTCATCCTCTTCACCTAGAACTACTTCGAATCTTTCTTAGTTTTGTATAGGTGAATTCATGGTTATGTGATGGTGTTTGTGCTGCTCATCTTTGTGCCATGATTTGATTTCCCGAGCTCCTTCTTCCTTTTCTATTTTCGTGGGTATTTTCGGAGCTATTTTTGGGGGATTTTCGTCCTTCTCTATCTAGGGCGCTTTCTCTCGGATTTCTGTGGGGGATTCATGTATGAGTGCCTTGTGCCTCTTTTGCTGGTGATCCTTTGCCCCCAAGCGCCGAGAATCGCTTTGGATTTGAGATTTTCGGGATGAACTTGGTGTCATGGTGTTCATCACGAGATCTGAGTTTACGGGAGTTGTACTGAGTTAGAGGCCGAGATCTTTTGGGAAAACACTCCACTGAAGGTCTAGATCATCTGACCAAAATCTCGCCTCATCCATCATCGATAGCTCAAATGTTCGACTAATCAATTTCCCGCTCCGGGGTTGATGTCCACCGTCGTCGACATACACTCGCAACACCCCCATTACCAAGCTCATCCCAAGGGTCCTCAATTACTCCATACAAAGTTCAAATCCTCTCTGTTACCAAAGGAGAAAAAGAGATGCATTAAAAAAAAGAAGAAGATGGAGACAAATGCTCCATCCAAAAAAAAAGGCATCTCAAAATCAAGAGAGAAAGAGAGCAAGGAGTTCAAAGACCTTTTGAGCACAAACACCTTCACCCTTTCCACTTGAAAACCCATGAATCCCAAAGATCGGAATTTGATGAGTGCCATCACTCGCGAACCACTCTTCGACTCGACAACAGAAGTAACCAAGGTATGCCACTCTTATCCTACCTATAACTCCACTTCGGCCTTAGAGTAGGGAAGGTTGGTCACACTTGACCAAAAGTGAGGATTAAACGCCTTGAGTGACTCGAGAGTACCATCGAGGAATGATTTAAACCATCTTTTACGAAATTCATATCTCCAAGATAGAACCTGAAAAGCTGCAGGAAATACTTTGGAAATGACCGTTCAGGCTCTCAACAGCCCAGGACGTGTACCATGCAGCCCCACGTTGAACCATGGTATGAGTTCTCTTTTATGCCAATTTATTCAAATGATTTTGTTGAAGTTTGGCTTAAGCACAAGGTACCTAAAGGATATACACATTGAAGAACCTCCTGACCCACCGAACCTAGAGTTTTAGCCCTGCTCGAGGATGAGCAAGAGTCTAAGCTTGGGGGCATGTTGACGGCCATTATAACCTAGTATTGACCATCAACATTTCGGTAAAATGAGGATGATCATACCATGTTCCATACATAAATGTCTTTTTACTGACCAATTCCACAAGTTTTGGATGAGTTTTGATTCCAGGATGAAACAGGTGAAACAGGGGCCAAACCTGGCATAGAGCCAAGCCGGCCGGCCTAGCCCAGGCCGACCGGCCTCCCCTGCCAGGTCTCACCACGCCACTGATCCACAAGCTAAACTAAGTGTCCAAGATGATCAAGAGCTGTGCAATCAATGTCGGTTTGATCCAAGGACCCGAAAGGCCTAGAGTGGAATGAACATGGATTGAAGGGCCCACAACCTTGGATTCTTGGACAGCCTCAACTGAACGCAACCGTTACCGACCTCAGGAAGCAATCAGGAGCGTCCACGACGAAGGCGGTGGCCAGGGGAGCCAGGTGTAGGCCGATCGGCCTACACCAGGCCAGCCGGCCCCCTGCTGCAACCTCACGCGACCATCTTCGGCGTGGAAGTTAAGAAGGCCATTGGCATGACGGTTACGGTGGCTACCGACCTTGGGAGCCTATAAAAGGCCACCTTCTCTTCAATCCAAGAGACACACCACACTTCTCAAGTTCATACTTGAAGGGAGCTCTTGTATTTTTTCTATTTCTTAGATTAGGATTAGAGTTGGGAGTAGAGTCGAGTCGAGCTTAGCTCGGATCTTCGGAATCTTTGAAGTTCTGGTAAAGCTCTTGTATCCTTTCCTTCATTTGAAGAGTTTATCAAAACAATTACTTTCTTATTTCAGAGCTTAAGTTTATCTTTTATATTTATCTCTTGCTCTTCTTTTTAGAGTAAAGATCTTACTCTCTTTAGAGTAACGTTTTGTCCCCCTTTAGTCTTAGTGTAGAGTTTACTTTAGCTCTACCGGGTTTTATCTCGCGGGTTTGCTCGCCTTGACCGGGGCGTAAGACGCCTTAGGGAAGATGAGGATTTCTCTTGATAGGCCTCAAGAGAAATCTTAATCTTCGAGTGCAGACGTGGTGTCTGGCTTGTTGATTAACTAGGAAGTGTGTTGCACCCCACGGACAGCAGTGGTAGGCGGCAGGTCGTGACAGCCCTGTCCGTCCTTCGGAGTCCACCACGTTCGGGTGTATTCATAACAGTAGTGCTGAGCCCGGAGAACCCCCTCTCTCCCCCGTTCTGAGGTTCTCCCGTTCTAGCCGTCGAAGCGAGCTCTTTCCCGGTATCTAAGCTAGAGTCTAGGTTGAGGTTAGAGTGCCTTTTGCTCTGAGTTAGAAGTGTCTAGGTCCGGTCTCTACCAACAACTTTCCTTTTCTTTAGAATTAGGTGCTTCTGTGTGTAGCTGGTCTTTTAGACCTTCTATCCGGTCATTTACTTGACCATTATCTCCAAACCTAGAGTTTCTGCCCCTGGGTTTGTGGCTTGATGTTTCTGGCAAGATATATCATTTCATTCTTCAATACACTTTAATCATTCTGCTTCCCTACGGAAATATAAATACAATACCCTGGGATAACTCCCTAGGTAAAGTGCTATAACGAGATATATTCTATGCGCTTGCAGAATCCATTTTGCATACAACGACATATATCTTCGCGCTCTTGAAGCGTTGCTAAAACGTGACGCTAAGGAGTGCCAAGAGTGACTGGCGACGATGGCGTGGGAATGGCGATTAAATAAGTAGTTCCTATCGGAGAACTGATGATGACGATATCGTGGAGGAGGTTATGGCAACCGGTGCCCCGCGAGAAGTTTTGTGGAGTTACAGGAACCGGAGTGCCGGGAGCAGTTCTGTCAACGGATAATTCGCTAGCACAAAAAATGATCTGACCGTATCAATGGATTTTCTGTTGCAACGAGGACACACCAGCGTGGATTTTATATGATTTCATACAGTGTGAATTTGGTTTTAATAAGTTTAATGTATTTTTTCCATTACCCATAGTTTAGTAACAAATCATTTGAGAGTTTACTGAGGTTGACTGGATAAAAAAGTCAAAAAACGATCCTATTGCACACGTTTTGTGATGTGAAGTTGGTGCAACATCATATGATGTAGGTTGTAGCACCTGCCGTTTGGATGACTAGTTTGGTGAATGTGAAGTTGGAGCATCATAAAATTTGCAGCAATGTAGCACGAAACTCCTAAACAACACTGTACATGCAGCACATCAATATATTTTTCCAACTCACGAACAACCATCAACATGCATCAGTTTAGCCATTCCACCTTACCATGCACACCACCAAAAATAACAGTGATCATACAGGTTGATCAAGGGCCCATCCCTCAAGCGCATCAAGGGCCCATCATAAAGACCCCAGCAGTCACCATACATCGATGACCGCGATTACATCCAATGGGCGGCAGTTTGAACGAATCCGATGAAAGGATTAGTTTTCGTAAGGAGGACCCACGCGACCGTTTGATCTGGTCAGTACAATATCAAGTGGATAGGATGAATCAAAAACCCTCGCCCTGCCCTCCCCTTTCACCAATCTCGCAAGAAAGCCCTCTTCCCTCCCCCTTCACCAAGGTCGCAATAAAGCCTCACCCTCCGGCGTTTAATTCACCAATCTTGCAAGAAATCCCTCTCCACTCCCCATTCACCAATATCTCAAGAAAGCCCTCTGCTCTCCCCATTCACCAATCTCACAAGAAATCCCTCTCCTCCCCTTCTTCTTGCCCTGCTCCGGCATCCTCGCCATCAAAGAAGAATCCCCCTTTGACGGCTCCGGCGGCGCGGCGCCGCCACCGGCCAAGCGGCCCCGCGGTCGCCCACCCAAGGCAAAGGTGAACTCCTCAGCGGCCCCTCCACCGAAGCGCCGCCCCGGTCGCCCGCCCATGGCTGGGAAGGAGATACCGGCGGCCTCTCAACCGGCCAAGCGCCCGCCCGGTCGCCCGCCCAAGGGAAACGAGAATGCGGCGGCCTCTCCACCGGCCAAGCGCCCCCCCGGTCGCTCGCCTAAGGGAATGCAGGCGCGCAATGACTTTGAGGTCGGGACCAGCAAGAGGGGCGGCCGACCAAAGCAGACAAGGATCCAGATCTTCGGCGACGACTCCAGCGGCGACGACTACTCCTCCGACTCCGGCGGCCACTCCAGCGCCCACGACTCCTCCGACTCCGAAGACGAGATGAAGAACCTGACAAGGGCGTTGTGTCTCACGCACAAGATCCTACACGCCACCACCAAGAAGCTGGGAAAGGCGAAGAGGAGGATCGCTTTTCTTGAACAAAAACTCGGTAATTAAAGCCAAGTATGTTAGCTTTGTCTAAACTAGTTGCATTAATTAGATCCTTATGAATATGCTGTTCAATCTAGCTACTGTAATCGTGTGAACGGGCTTACTATTTGGCGAATCAGGCTTATATGGTGTTCAATCTAGCTAAATTTTAATTTGTTCTTCAGTTTTGACAGTTGAGTGCATTTTGATTCAAAAGATATTTGATCTAGCATGATTCAAATACCATGAGAATGCATTGTCATGCTACTAACGGGGGTTGCTTGGAAATACCAATCTGATGAAGGATGCGCTCGGACCGGTTGATCCCTTCGAGACAATAGCACATTAATAGGACGAATTACAAGACAACTCTCGGCACCCCCTTGGGCTTGATTGTTTAGGGGTCAATTGGAGGGGAACAAAAGGGAATAGATCTAGAATGAACACAAACTAAGTTACTAGATTGAACAGGAAGCAGTGGCATCCCACTGCAATGATGACTAACATAAACTACAATTAAAAATAGTCCTGTGTGAACTTAGCACAGGTGAACTGGTAGGTTGACGCAGGGCAGGGCGGGCATCAACGACGATGGTGGGGGTACGGGCGGCGCGATCTCACATCCACCCTTCGTTCCGGGCAAGAACTCGATGCCGGCTCCACTTCTTTGGGTTGTCTTCCTTGAGGCGACCAGAGTTTGCCAGCCCCTTCACGTGGTTCTTGATGTCAACAATGTTCTTCCACCGGTCCGCCTTCTTGCCAGGGCAGACGGGGCAGAACCAGGCGCTATAGCGGTGGCAATAGCGGACGCGCAGTGCATCACCTCGGGGGACCAGTAGCACGTAGCTGTGGTACTTGTCCTCCTCCTCGTATGTCTCCATGTCGGAGTCCCCTGATTCTGACTTCGAGGATGACAAAGAAGCCGCCCCCATCGCCGGAGGCAGGGAATGCCCCGAGGAGGTCGGCGACCCAGCGGCGGGTCCGCGGTGATCATCTGCGGCTGACGACTGCGACTGCACGATCTCGGCATCGAGACTCAGGTCGAAGGCACGGCGGTGGTCCGACGCAGAGTGTGATGGGACACCGATGTCGTTGGTGCCATGGGCATGGGGGCCGACTTAGAGGAGGCGTAGCCACAGCCGGTGATGGAGAAGGACCACCGTTTCATGCTGGCGGCGACGAGCGAGGTGCAGGGGTGAATTGGCGAGAGTGACTTTGGTAACTGGCGAGGACGAGCGAGAGATTGTTGGGGATTGTTGGGGAAGTGGCGATTTTATAGGAGGTTCACTGCCTTCCTCCATGCTGTGCAAAGGTTCCTTCTCTGGTAAGCTCAGATGGCTTGCTTCTCCGAGATGTGCAGAGGCTCCTTCAAATGGAAGCTCAGCTGGCTTCTCCAAGAAGGGCAAACGCTGCTTCTCTGGGAAGCTCCTGGCGTGTACTGCAAATGCTTCTTCTATGGTTAGTGGATGAACACGGTGTAATACGTGAGACTGGATGATCCGGTGGGTGGCCACTGCACCGTATCATATTTGTTTGGCGTATCGTTTGAATACAGTAGATTATGTTTTCAATTTCGAAAGTTGACTGTATTTGTAATTAAAATATATCGAATCTAGCTTGATTGTATACGCACTTTGCAAAAAAAAAGTCAAAGCATTTTGTGGTTGTATGAGGGAGAAAGACCAATTCGAATTAAAAATCGCAGACTAAAAGGAGAAAGAGTCGTGTTCACACTTCACAGGCAAACCCCTCATACATGCGGACAGTAACAATTCCGACTTGTGGGCTCCGTTGGCCAGTGAAACACAGCGGCAGAAATTCTAATCCGGCGCCTAGTGGCCACGCCCGGCGGGCCCGAAAACATTTTTGGGAAATCGCCGTTGTACCCTCATGAAAATCCACACCGCTAGTGATCCATCAAGGTGATTGTAGGCAATCTGGCCGAGGCACCGACATATCCCTTGCGGATTCTCTCTCTCTAGCAGATCTGCCATTCCCCTCCACCTCTGCTCCACCTAAACCTCAGCCGTAGGCCTCCCCGCCGGAGATTCCACCTTGCCGACGAACACCGCCGCAGTGCATCTGCTTTCCTGGAGTACAGCCTACCCTCATCTGCTTCCCCTGCGAGGACTACCCTGCAAGGATCTGCTTCCCCATCGTCGCCTACTGCAGCACCTGATCTGCTTTCCCGGCTACGACTACAGCCGCAGCGCATCTGCTTCCCCGGCGATGACTACAGCCGCACCGCATCCGCTACCCCGTCGACAACTATAGCCGCACCTCATCTGCTGCCCCGACGACGACTACACCCGGAAGCATCTGCTTCCCATCGATGGCTACTGCACCACCGGATCTGCTTCTGCAGCGACGACTACAGCCGCACCAGATCTGTTTCCCTAGCGACGACTTCAGCCGCACCGCATCTGCTTCCCCGTCGTCGACTACTGCTGCACCGGATCGAAAATGGGCAGACGCCGGCGGCCGGTTGCAAGAGGTACACAAAATCCATCCTACGTCCCGTGCTTCTAGGTTAGTACTCATTCATGCACGGTTAGGGTTTGGGGGATGTAATACTAGTGTCACATGTACCTGCTAGATCACTAATACTAAAACGTTTTATCACATGTAAGAACCTCCACAAAATGAATACGAAAGAGAACGGGATGCCATTGTCAGGGAGAATGTTAGGAGAATGGAAGAGCTTGGAATTAGAAATTCATCAGCAGCCCTTGAGTCCACCATAAAAAGTTTGGCAAGTGTAAGAGGTCAGTCAGGAAGGGTAATCGGTGTCGAGGTGAAGGTACTGATGTATCAGACTACAGCCCAGGAGAGGATGAATAGACTGCTGACAGAGATGAACAGACTGCAGGCACCTGTGCGGACTGGACGTAGGAAGGCTTGTGCAAAGAAAAAAAGTGGTGCCATGGCTCCTGGCGGCAGGCAATCCAAGAGAGTGAGGTCGCACCCACCAACAGAGGATAAGTTTGCTGCTGCTTCATCAAGCAGGATATTGAAAAGGCTGCAGCCCTCAGAACCGCGTCTAGACCCTGTGCAGGAAGAGTTGCCAGCACCCACAGAAAATATCAGTGGTGATGACAATGTGAACAACAGTGATCCAAGTCCGGTTAGGGACTGGTCGTATCCAGATGATGATCATGCAGATGATACTCAACCAGCTGATACTCATCGTGATGATGGTAATGACCACAGCCAAAACAAGGTCGGTCAGAATACCCACTCTAGGCAGACAGAGTCCACAACTCAAGGTTGGATAGTTGAACATGTACCTTGTTCGCATTCATAGTTTCATATTAGACGACTAATGCAAATTTTGATGAATTTATGTAGTACCTAGACAAAAAGGTGGCGCAAGGCGTGCAAGGCCACCAACCAGGGGAGTTTTGCTTGACGATATGACTAAAGCTTTTGGGAAAAGGATGCCCATCGAGGTTGCTGCGGGGAAGTCAAGGCCGCATGAACCGGTGCAAGCTGCCAAGTTGGCGTCAGAGGCTGGCATTATTCTTAGGTCTCAAGCCCCTATCTTCACCCGTTGGAAAGAATATGAAAGCACACCATATTTTGAAAGCTTCTTGGGAAGGCTAGCCGTGAGTCCGTCTCTGTTGTCCCTGACCCTTGTGTTACATTCCACTCTAATATATCCCATGGCTAACTCTGAATTCAATCCTAATATCCAGGGGAGGTTAGCAGTTGATAAAGAAGACACGACAGATGCAATATAAGTTGAAGCAGCAATACTTTGTTGGCATCCATGCTGATGAGATCAGGACAACCTCTCATGTATCTTACATGGCAAATGAAGAGTGGTGCAAACTTGTTGAGAAGTGGTCAAATGCAAGGAGCAAGGTATTTTCTATCGAACAATGCCACATCTCCTGGTGTGTTTTCGGACCGGCACTTGTGATCCAGACTAAGACATACATGTCAATCGGGAAATTGCTGAGTAGAAGAAGAAAAACCGGGCTAAGGTGAAGATGCATCATGCAACAGGATCTCGATGCTATATTGCACAATTGCATGACTATGTAAGTGTCCTGTGATACGAGTCCGGCGAGAACTAGCGACCGATGGGGAACTTCGATACGAGTCCGGCGAGGACGGAGACGGGTGGTGGCCACCGGCATCGGCAGCGGCGGTAGCATTGGCGGCGGCGACCAACCCTAGCCACAACCTGTAGGGGCGTTAGCTGTGTGTAGGAGGGATAGGGCGAAGACGTATGCAAGGAGCCCTTGCTTTGTCCACAGGCCGAACCCTTGATCCGATCCGTGGGCTGAATTTAAAGATGGGCGTAGGTGCACTATGGAGCGACCCTGGAACTATCCAACGATCCGTTTAGAGAGGCAAGGAGCACCGCACTATCCGTGGTTGCACCAATGGTTCTAGTGGGTCGACCCGGTTTCAGAGTTTAGAGGTGGCGAACGGCGGTGACGGCGCACGCCTGCCGTTCAGCGTGCAGCTCCACGGCGGCATCTTCTGCATCTCCCACCCATTCTGGCTCCCGTGGTGGTCGCCGTCGAGCTCCAGCTAGCGCCCGAGCGTCCCGTGCCCGTGCTCCTCATTCTTAAGGAATGAATTTGTATTTCTTGACGATCGTGTCGGCGATCGATGGGGAGGTGTTGAGGTTGCGCTTTACCTTAACAAATAGTGATATCTTCTTCAGTTGGTTCTGTGGCACTGCATACTTCAGTAGGCTTGTGGGAGTTAGGGCCACGGATGATCATTAGCATTCAGAGATAGCATGTGGAGTGCTGATTGCAGACAATTCAGAACTGTAATGTGAGGAACACTAATTACATTAATCAGCAATGCGTTATGTATGTTGATTCATAAAGCGAGCTTCTCGTTCGTCATCCGCCGGCCGCATATCAACCGTTTCCAACCAGTACAGAATCCGTCTTCCTTTCTTTTTCTTCTTCGTCCGTTCAGGCAGCAAGCAAGAACGAGCAACTTCATTCATGGCTAAATCCCTACCAATTTCCTCAACCAATTCCAAATTCTCTGCATCCATGGCTCCACCACCATCCTAGCTTGATCCTCCACCCAAATCCTTTGCGCTCCAGCGGCTGCAGTGCCGGGGATTTCGGATCCAGTGGCCGCCGTGGCGCCAAGCTCGACCTCACCGGCGACGGCCACCTTCCCGGCCCTCTCCGTCCCAACAGCCACACAAGCCCAGTCCAGGCGCGGCCCCGCGTGGTCGGTCGGAGCTGCAGACGAAGCCGCAAAGACGGACTCGGTGGCATTCGCCCACCACGGCGTGGCCGAGCGAGCTCCCGTGTCGCGAAGGGGTCGAACCCTCCAACCCTTTGGTTTGATGGTTCTGAGCCTCTGATCCAAAAGGGACCCGATAGGATCTTTTTGATGGATCAGATCGGTGAACCAATGGTTCGACCCGCTCCAGGCCCACCTTTAGCTGAATTCGAGTAGTCTTCGAAATCCTATCCTTTAGACGCAAGGTCTAGTCTGATCCGGCATGTTCTCTATAGAGCCCATAAATAAACTCGAAATTACTAGCCTGTGGATTAGATGGCTCGCAAGGCCCTTGGATATACGTATCTGCACTATCCACTCATTGTTTGGAGATAAGAGTGTGGTAACGGCCGTTTGACGCCACTCCGACACAAGAGACTCCAACTGCGCGGGCAGACCTGGGCTGGGGAGTGGGAGTGGCCCTGCGCCAGCAGAACAGAGCAATGAGTGGACATAGGAGTAAGGATGGAGATGGATGTCTGGAAATCCGAAACATCCGTATTCGTATTCGATAAAAACGTAAATATGGATATCCGTATTCGTATTCGATTTTAATATGGATGTCAAATAGATGTATCCGAATTCGATTTCCAACAATTTTCTCTATCCGATTCGACATTCGTATTCAAGAAAAATCCGAAACATTCGACATAAATTAACTTCTCTTTTTTAACTAACTATTAATTATAAATGATATAAACTGTTTAATCAATTTAAAAATTATCTACATGATATACTAATTATATTGATTATAATATTACTAATGGTATATAAAATAAATTTTAATTAACTTTAAGATGGACAATCATATCAATTTTAACTACTTTAACTTATTTATCTAATTAATAAATTATATTTTACTTACTAATGTACTATTTTCTTACTAAAATATTTTATATATTATGAAATTATTTATATTTATATTTGTATATTTAAATATTCAAATATACATAACATACATGAGATATATACATAACATCCGAATTCGAATTAAAATGTGGTAAATAGTGGTATCCGAATTCGAATCCATTCGTATTCGATCCGAATCCATTCTTAGCCGTGGGGATGCCAAGCTCTACGGTGCACCTCAGTGCCATTGGCACGAGGTAGTAGAGGCCGCGGCAACGTTTACTATTTCGACAAAATTTCGTCGAAATTTTCAAAATTCTGTGTTTGTCGATGGTGAACAAAAAAATTTATTTTGGTTAAAAGATTTCGGAAAAATTTGAACTGAAGTCTGTTATATAAACTCAAGAAGTGCAAATGGTCACATGTGATGCTGTAGCGCGGTGGTCAGCCTCTATGCTTGCAAACCATAAGGTCTGATGTAAGCATTATTTTTCCTATTTTTTCGAAAATAAAACAAAACGTAAGTGTTTTCTCTGTTCGAGCTATTACTTTTGAAAATAAAACAAAAGGTAAGCGCTTTCCCAGCCTACAAAAATTAATAACTAGATAAATGTTCAAAAAATTTAAATTCCGGTAAAAAATTGATGTAAAAAATTAAATTTAACGAAATTCCGGGAACTTCAGGTCTTTCAAAGCCGAACAGTTTTTTTTTTTTCAAACCAGAATTGAAAACCTTGGCTGTGGCGCCACAGGTTGGCCTGCGCGTGCAGCAGCTCTACGTCAGTGAGGACTGCCTCTAACCCTCTTAGGGCACGTACAACGCCCCGTAGACAGCCATCGCCATGCAACAATTTTTTGCAGAAAGCCCCCTCCGCGACCCAGCGTCGACCGCGCCGTCGTCTCGTTCGTCGACGAGTGCGGCTCGTGCTCCCAGGAGGTGACGACGGCTCGGAGCGCGCTGTAGGACGCCGCGGCGGGGAGACGACGGAGGCACGGATCGAGTGCGCGCGCGGGAGGATTTGTTTTCCCCGCTCCAAGTTCGCGCCATCGTCCCCAAGTCGTCTTCCTGCTCGTCCCCAAATCCTCTTCCTCCTCTTCCCGCTCGTTCCCGAATCCTGCTCCAAGACGACCAAATCGACGTCCAAGAAGACCAAATCAAGCTTCAAGAAGACCAAATCGAGCTCCAAGAAAAGCAAATCGAGCTCCAAGAAGAACGAATCGAACTCCAAATCACCTGTAGGAGACACCTCGCCCTGCTCGCATGACTTGACGACGCTGGAGCAGCGAGCAGGGAGAGAGAGAGGCGAAGCAGCGGCCAGATCTGCTGCCGCCACCGCGGAGTTCGGAACGAGGAAGAAGCAGGGGGCGTCGGTCGGCAGGGGACTGGAGGAGATGGTCGCCGCAGGAAGCTGCGGCCGGAGTTGGAGCCTCCACGTTGGCTGCGCGGGCCCAGCTCTGCCGCCGCGCCGGCGACCTGTACCCTACACCGGAGGAGCCGAGGCGGTGGCGGGCCGGCGAGTGCGGGGACGAGGTGGCTGGCTCGGTGGGGTGGAGGGCGGCGGGGCGGCCTGACGAAGGGAGCGAGGTGGCGCGGGGAGGTGGCTTGGCTTGGTGGGGTGGAGGGCGGCGAGGCTGCGCGGGCGCACGGGGGCGAAGGCGGCCGCGCGCGCAGAGAGGAGAGGAGATGGCGGAGGGAGCCGGTGGAAGGTAGGAGACGGCAGAGAGAGGAGAGCAAGCAGGGGATGGGCGCACGGGTGAGAGGATAGGGGAGAGAGAAGGAACTAGAAGAAAAGGATGCTCGGTGGTGGAAAAAAGGGATGGAAAAAAATAAAAAAAAGAAAAGAAAAGGAAGAAAGTAAAGAGAGAGAAAGAAAAAAGGAAAAAGAAAAGAGAAATAAAGAAAAAAAGATAATAAAAGAGAATGTATTTGAATGTACAGTGCATTGTCTCATGTATGCAACAAAATGGCTACAAAGATCAACTATGCACTAGATCATCACAATTGTGTGTCAAAGGAAGCATTAAACACCCTGAACAGACAACAGCTGTCTGCACGGTTGTACAAGCTGTATGTTCATGCTGTCTCTTGGTGTAAAAATACAGCAAGCCGTAGACACGGTTGTACTTGCCCTTAAGCTGTCGGTGGGGACGTTAACGGAGCGTGACTCACCATTGCTCGATCTCTTGCGGTGCCTGAGGCAATAAATGATCTGCGATGACAGATATAATGAGGCTGTGGTACTTCCAGAAGCAACAAATAATAATCTAGTCTCGCGCAGATCACGCGGACAGCGATAGTTCAATCGGCGCCAGTCCCATCATCTCAGCTGCCTGCTGCAAGATTGTAATGTGGAGTGCCTCTTAGATACATGTATGATTCAAGTATGATATACTGTCTCCCTGTATGATACAATTATTATAACTTGTTGTCCTTAGACTAATGCCAAATCATTTTATCACTTTGTCCAAGATTGCCTTGTCATATATGATACAAGTATGATATATCGCCTCTAATGGACTTCTTTCTTAGAGTTCTAATAAAGTAATTAATTGTCGTATGATGTTGTGCCTATGATCAATGTATGTCCAAAACAAAGTAAACAACACCATCACAAAGTAAACAGTACCAGTCACACGACGGCTTAGCGCCGGTCGCTGTGGCCAGGAAGTATCAGCCGAACCCGCTCCATGATCTCCTCCTCAGTCAACTCTTTAGCACTCATACGAGAAGGATCGCCACGACCTTTGTACTCATAGCCAAAGCTTTCTCGCAAGCTCGGAGGGTGTACCCTGCGCTCAATCCAATTGTACACAACTGACGTGATTGTTACCCCTTCCTTCTTCAAGTACACGTAGTTGTGGCGGAACCATCCAATTTAAACTGGCTCATGTGCGCTAAACTATTGTCGCAACAGTAATTATCACCAACGCACTTCAAACAGTTTAAACCCGGCAATCCGTCGAGTGTCCCCAGGACAACCCGAATCATCCACTTTCAACTTTAACCTTAGCCATACATCAGGATCACTTTCGAGAAGGGAAAGTATTAACAAGCATTACATTTTTACATAACTAGTTCAAGGTATGAATTATTACAAACTGTAGTTTGAAACAAACTTATGTGCATGTCAAGCCATACTAGAGAATTTAAAACAAACAAGCCAGGGCAGTCTTGTATTACTATAAAAGTACAACTAGGTCAAACACCAGAACATCAGAGACCCACGGATGTTCTAGTTCTTCGGGACTTCCTCCTCGCCTCCCTGCTGAGACGCCTCTGAAAACAACAACAAGGAATTGCTTGAGTATAAAAGGTACTCAGCAAGACTGACCCCACTAACCGAAATAAAAGACCTAGAGGCAAGGAGTATGATAATCTTATAGTGGACTGGCTGACTTCACCTTTTGCGAAAATTGCTTACTAAGGTGAATCCTTATATTTTTATGTTTTACCTCAAAATTAGTCTTTACTTATAGCATCTAGGTTGTAAAGTACTTTTCACACAAGTGGTAACTAGATCATTCAGCATATTGAATCCATAAAAACTTTACATTCCACTTATTTCTTCTACGATGCTTAACAGTGATCAAGCACATTCATAACCAAGAATTGTGGCGATCCGGACCGATTTACATTCTGCAAGAGAGACCTAGTTCCCAGCCACGCACAGCTGATGGGCTGTATGCAACAATCCTTTCGACTGGTCATACTTAAAGACTGGATATATAATTACCCGAACCCGGGAACGCACCCCCACAAGAGGCCCCACGTTTGGCCTGACCACCATGTGAGTTTTCGGCTACGCCCCCGCCCTTCTCCGACTCAACAAGCACATGTAAAAATATATTTCCACTCAAAGAGTTAACCTACCTACCGGGCTTGCTGGTTCCCCATCCCAGTAAGTTACTAGGTAAAGATCACTTGATCAGCGGTTAATACAACGGACGGGCCTTAACCATATTAAGTAAGCAAACAGAACTAAAGAATCGACTTTCCTCGATTCCTTCCAAGCTTCTGCTCGCATTCCAAACCAGTCTTTATTTTCTTGGTTATCCAATTAATTGATCCAGATTACCTTAGGTGGTCGTGTAACAAAAGTTACCCAAGGGAATGGTAGCTACTAAGCATGACTAAGCATAGGATACTACTAAATATTTGAACAGATGGTAAAGATGTCCTTAACATCAAGGATGAATTATGCACAAAAGTAGGTTTCAATCAATTCCTAGACTTAATGCACAACAAATAGCAAGATTTGGACTCGATGATCAATAATTCGAAACAAATAGGTATAAATGCACCGGGGCTTGCCTGAAGTTACAAAAAAGTTAGTCCCTTCAACGGGTTCTTCGGCTTCAGGGGCAATCACAATTACTTCCTCTAACGGCTGCTGTTCCTCAGATAATTTCACGTATTCAACTTCCAGAGCTTCAGTTTCTATGGTAAACAAGACAGAGGTTAGTTATGCAAAATTTTGAAAAACAAGGCATACAACTTCTCTTCATGATAAAGTTGCAAGCCAACTCTAACTACCCCTTTTTAAAAGATTAACCCACATTTTTCGCCTAATAAAACTAGTCCTCAAGCATTTTTAAATTTGTTTTTCTAAAAAATTATTAATTAATTTCTAATTTTAAAAGAGGTAAATAAATAAATAAAAACCTATTTATTATAAATTTCTAATTGAGAAATTATTATTCAGAATTATTAAACATTTTAAAAATAATTAAGTATTTATTTAAATACCTAAAGAGGATAAATAAATAAATACCGAATTTGTTTTATTATTTGACCTAGGGTTTAAGAATTTTAATGCATAAAGGAAAATGAAACAAACATAACAAAATTGGTTTCACTATTTTTGGACATTTCTACAAATTACTATGAATTTTAGAGTGAAAACTGAAATTTAAATCTAATTCTAAATCTAAATGGTATTTTTCCGGAAAACCCCCTGGACTTCCCGATCTTCTCCCCTCGGGTCCCTGGCGACCTAAACAACAGGCCCTCCGGCCTTGACTGGCGCCGGCCGGCTTTGACCGGCGGCCGAGGCACCGGCGGTGGCCCTCCGGCCACGACGCGGGCGCAGAACGACGCAGCTACACGAGGCACACCCGCTGGGAGCGATGGCCTGGGCGGTAGAGCAGCGGAGCGGCGGCGCAACATAGCGGTGGCCGGTTTAGGGTTAGGCGGCGGCGCGGCGCAACGCCGGCTCAACGGCAGCGAAAAGCTCAGCTTGAACATGCCCAACAGACTCGCCTCACCCTAAAACACCTAGTGCTTCCCCCAGTTTCCTTGCTGCGTGCTGAGAACCTCAAATCCCATGGCGACGGCCATGAACTCGGCAGCGCGCATGGCGGCGCGGCTGCGCTGGCCGTTCTAGAGATGCTTCGATCCAACAAACCCTTCCTACAGCATCTCCCTAACCTACTCGACTCAATCCAAGCCTTAAACACCAACAACCACCACGGCAAGATCAACTTCCATGAGAGGGTGCTCACCAAAAGCAGAGAACTGCCGGCATCGAGGAAAAAGAAGTCGTACGGCGCTGGAGTGGATGGTCGAGGGCAAGAACTTATGGAGGTCGTAAAGGACGACGAAGCGAAGGTTTGAGGGGAGGGGTTTGGGCTACGGCGGCCGGACGACGACGAATTTCACCGGCGACCGAGACGAAGGCGAGGACGGGAGAAACGGCAGGAAAGAGGATAAACTTGACGACGGCGCAGTACTTTTTCAAACTTTCACCGCCACTCACTGCGCCACCTCATGCTCAATCCCATCGCGCTGTCCATGAGCAATGCCGACGCGTGGCTCGGCCGGACCGCCTCTGCTCGCCGGCGGCAAGCAGGCAGACAGCTCCCTCCATCTACTGTCTGTCCTCTTCTTCCTCCTTTTCTATTCAATTTACCCCTTTTGATTCCAAAATTTCTCAAACTTTAGAATGTAAACTTCCCTCAAACCCTGAATCAAACTTAGAGAGGAACTATAGAGCTTCAACTTTGGTATAGATTGTTGGACCAAACTTCTCTCAAACACTTGGATTTAATCTCTGAATTTTGGGGAAAAGTCGAAATCTCCACTCTGTTCAGTTTCCCCCAATCTTTAGAGGTTACGGTGTGATTCATCCAAAAGTCGAGGCTCCAAATAAATAGCAAATCACCTCTATTTCAAACAAGATTTGGCATGGTGATAGCTTAAGCATCCAACATTCCATTTTGCATGTTAAAGTTGTATACTTCATAACCGAAATTTGAAGAAAAATTTCTCTGAAGGTTGGCCCAAAATCGGCCCCAACAGTTCTTCAGAAAATCCTATTCAGACATCATTTAAGTTTCAGAACAGTTTCACTTAGCCATCTTTGAGCCTCAATTTAAATAGGTAAACATCACTTCTACACAAGAAAAAGAGCCCCCATCTATCCTTTATGTATCCAAGTTTGTTCCAGACATGAAGATCACCAAAGTTCATACACAAAAACATTTCCAAATCGAGCCCCCAAGTTAAAGGTTTTTCAGCTGTTCCAGACTTAGAAACATAATATTTATCTGAGATAGCTAGCTCAAAATAAATGCTTAACAGCCAATATAAGTTGTGATATAAATCTCGCAGCAAGTACAAACTATCTGCTTCCACTTTTGCTTTGGGTCATAAAGTAGTGTATAAGAAAAATCAAAAGTTTCAAGCTGATGAACTCACCAACTTTTCACTGATTTCAGACAATCCTTTTCCTGTTTTCATTTGAGGAATAGTAACTCTAGTCTTTTCCTTTCTTCATGTAATTGAGGCACTTATGAAGTGAATTTTGTCACAAACTCCATTCCATTAAGTTCCACAATCTTTGAATTGCTAACCCAAAATTTTGTTTGAAATTTTTCATACTTTCTCTTCTCTTTTTGACTTTTGGCCAAATTTGACCAAATTTTGACTTTGCCCCAAAGGTCTCATTTCATTCTAATCTTCTTCTTAACTGATAAATATTAAACTTAGGACTTAAACATCAGGGATGTTACAGCCCTTCCCCCTTAAAAGAATCTCGTCCCGAGATTCCTAGGATGCTCATTACACTTTTTCTCAGTGGAAAGGAAAATGCGTCATGCAAGTCTGTAGTATAGACTTCATAAAAGAACTGGGTGCCGATGATCAGTTCTTACATACAGACAAAAATTACACTTCCAAATTTACTCAAACAACTCTAGATATTTGGAAATTAAATACTTCTCCTGTTCCCAAGTAGCTTCAGCGGGAGTATGGTGACTCCACTGTACCTTGTAAAATTTGATAGACTTGGTTCGGGTATCTCGTGTCTTCTCATCCAAAATCTTTATTGGCCTTTCTTCATAAGTCAGATCTGAGGTTGATTCAATCTCTGGGTCTTCTAAAATTTCTTCATGTACTCTTAAATATTTCTTGAGTTGAGAGACATGAAAGACATCGTGTATGGATGCTAGCTGATCATTTAAAGCAAGTTTATAAGCAACGGGCCCTTTGCGTTCCAGGATCTCATATGGGCCTATATACCTTGGAGCTAGTTTTCCCTTAACTCCAAAACGCTGAACTCCCTTCATAGGTGATACTCGAAGGTATACAAATTCTCCAACCTGGAAAAACAAAGGCCTTCTCTGTTTATCAGCATAATTCTTCTGCCTAGATTGAGCCACTTTAAGATGTTCTCATATTTGAGAAATCTTTATTTCTGCCTCGGTAACCCAATCTGGGCCAAAAACAGCTCTTTCTCCCGATTCTGACCAATTCAATGGTGTCCGACATCTGCGGCCATATAAAGCCTCAAATGGAGCCATCCGAATACTGGCCTGATAACTATTATTGTAAGAGAATTCTGCTAGGGGCAAACATTCATCCCATTTCTTGGAAAAAGTTAACACACATGCCCTCAGCATATCTTCTATGATTTGATTGACACTTTCAGCTTGCCCTCCTGTTTGCGGATGATATGCCGAACTTCGAATTAATGTAGTACCCATGGCTTTATGTATATGCTCCCAGAATTTAGAAATAAACTGAGAGCCCCTATCCGAAGTGATAGTCTTGGGTACCCTATGGCCCTGTTTGGCATAGCTCCAGAGCAAAACTCTACCAACTCCACTCACTTTTCTACCCAAACACCCCAACTCCACAAACTCCAAAAGCAGCCCAACTTCATGGAGTTTAGAGAGCTCTAGTTCATTTTGGTGGAGTACCTCTTTTGGAACTCCAGAAACTCCAAATATGAACCTAGTCGTGGAGTTTGGAGGTAATTACCCACCACTGCCACTGGTTACACAAAAAACGGTTCGTTCTGTTTCTCATCCTCCCTCTCCCTCGACACATCTCGATGTCACCATGCCCGCTGGCGCCGCCCCCAGTCACCACCACCGCCATGGCCTCCGGCGCCGCCCCCAGGCACTACCACCGCCATGGCCTCCGGCGCCGTCCCTAGCCACCACCACCGCCATGGCCTCTCCAGCCGTCGCCGCCCCCCGCCCTTCCCGCCGCCGGCGCCGTGCCCAGCCGCCGCCGGCGCCTGCCCAGCCGCCGCCGCCCCCTGCCTCCCCGCCGTGCCCAGTCCGCCGCCCCAGACCGTCCCTGCCGCGCCCAGTCCGCCGCCCCCTGTCCTCCCCGCGTGGCGGTGCCGTGCCCATCTCCGCCGTCCCTCGCTTCCCTGCTGGCGCCGCCGCCCACTGCCCTCCCCGCGGTGCCCAGCTCCGCAGCCCCCTGCCCTTCCCGCCACCGGCGCCGTGCCCAGCCGTCGCCGCCCCTATCCTCCCCGCCGCCGGTGCCTGCCCAGCTGCCGCCGCCCCTGCCTCCCCGCCGTGCCCAGTCCGCCGCCCCAGACCCTCCTCGCCGGCGGCGCCCAGTCCGCCGCCCCTGTCCTCCTCGCCGGCGGCGCCGTGCCCTGCCTTGCTCGTGCGTCGCCCCTTGTGCAAGGATGAAGAGATAAAAACAGAGATGTTAGGGTGGATGACATGTGGGACCCACGAGTGGGGGCAAAAATGGCAATCTACCCTCAAAATCTCAATTTTTGGAGTTTGGAGAAGCTTGTTAGCCAAACACCCATTTCGGTCAGCTCTTGCTCCATGTAGAGTTTGCTCCAGCTAGAGTTTAGGAGTGGAGCTGATCTTTATGGAGCAAGAGCTATGCCAAACAGGGCCTATGTAACGATATAATTCGTGCCCGATACAAATCAGCATATTGACTTACATGAAAAGTCGTCTTGACTGGATGAAATGAGCTGATTTAGTAAGTCGATCTACTATAACCCAAATCGAATTATATCCTTTGGAAGTAATAGGTAATCCATCTATGAAATCCATAGAAAAATCATCCCATTTCCATGTTGGAATAGACAAAGGTTGTAACTTTCCAGTTGGCTTTTGATGTATCCCTTTGACCCTTTGACAAGTATCACATTCAGCAATATATCTGGCAATTTCTCTTTTCATTCTAGTCCACTAAAATCTTTGCTTCAAATCTTGATACATTTTACTGCTACCAGGATGAATAGAGAATCTGGATAAATGAGCTTCATCCAAAATTTTCTTTCTCAAGTCTAAATCTTTGGGTACCACTATTCTATCCTTGAAATAAAGTGTACCTTGTTCATCTATAGTGAAACAAGAAACCTCTCCTTTTGTTAGACGATTTCTAAGGATTTTCATACCTTTATCTTCTGTTTGGGATCTCTTTATATATTCCTTCAGATTATCTTGTATAGTAATATTCCTTACGGTTCCTTGTGCCACTATTTCCAAATTTAAACCTTCCAATTCTTGACATAACGTCTTCTCCCTTGCATGAGCAGTTACACAATGACATTGGGCTTTTCTAATCAAAGCATCAGCTACCACATTAGCTTTTCCTAGATGATAATGAATTTCCAAGTTATAGTCTTTGATAAGCTCTAACCATCTACGTTGCCTCATATTCAAATCTGACTGGGTAAAGATATACTTTAAACCTTTGTGATCAGTATAGATATGACAAACACTGCCCAAAAGATAGTGTCTCCATATCTTCAATGCATGCACCACAGCAGCTAGTTCTAAATCATGAGTGGGATAGTTTTCCTCATGTTTCTTCAGTTATCAAGATGCATAAGCAATCACTATGCGTTCTTGCATCAACACACAACCTAACCCCTTGCCTGAAGCATCACAATAGATATCAAACGGTTTCACGACATCCAGTTGAGCTAGAACTGACGCTGTGTCAATAATTTCTTCAATATTTGAAACGCTTCTTCACATTCTTCCCTCCATTCAAACTTCTTTTCTTTCTTCAGCAGTTCAGTCATAGGTTTTGCAATTTTGGAGAAATCTGGAATAAATCTTCTATAATACCCAGCCATTGCCAGGAAACTTCTAACTTCATGCACTATTGTTGGTGGTTTCCGAGTTTAAAACATCTTTAACTTTCCCTGGATCAACTTCAACTCCATCGGCTCACAACACATGTCCAAGAAAAGGTACTTTCTTCAACCAGAATTCGCATTTACTAAATTTGGCATAAAGTTTATGCTCCCTGAGTCTGTTTAGAACAATACGCAAATGCTTTGCATGTTCTTCTTCATTCTTGGAAAATATAAGAATATCATCAATGAAAACCACCACGAATTTATCCAACTCTGGCATGAACACTGAGTTCATCAGATACATAAAATGGGCTGGAGCATTAGTTAATCCAAAAGACATAACCAAATATTCATATAAACCATATCTGGTAGAAAATGCAGTCTTAGGTATATCCTCAGGTTTAATCTTAATCTGATGATACCCTGATCTTAAATCAATCTTAGAGAAAGCCTTTGCTCCGTATAGTTGATCAAACAACAAATCAATTCGTGGCAGTGGATATTTGTTTTTGATAGTCACTGCATTTAAAGAGCGATAATCCACACATAACCTTAAGGTATGATCTTTCTTCTTCACGAATATAGCTGGACAACCCCAGGGTGAGTTACTGGGCCGAATAAACCCTTTATCCAGCAATTCCTGCAACTGAACCTTTAATCTATAACTATACTAATCACAGACTCTCTAGAAATTCTCACGTTAATCGGAGAAAAAGAAAAAAGATTAGCCGTCTGATGAAGTATCAATGGTATAGATTGTACTAATACCCCACGTCCAACTCTTCACGTCCACCCTCTGGACTCCTTCCAGAAAAAAAAAACCGATGTCAAACTCAGCCCCTCAAACTTACGGGACTTCTGCTTCGTTCTCAAGGTTTAGCTTTACGCGTCCATGGATTGTGCGGCAAGAATATATCCCAGAAATCAATGATTCCTCTTCTGTTAACCTGCGCCGTGTAGTTCAGTCGTACCCTTAATCAGATGGGCTGCTGTGGTTGTTGTCACATGATTCCTCTGCGGAGTGCCGGCGACATGCCCTGGGGTCACCACCGCCGTAGATCCGGTTCTGCTGCCTACCATCAAAGAATCAACGTGCCAACCTCTTCCACCAGTTTTGTAGAAAGAAACTTCGTATGATGGTAAATATTTCTTGGCCATCAAGTGATTTTTCTGCAAATCAATACTACTCAGCTCCTTCCTCTTCTTCTACAACTGCTGGCATTGTTTCGTGATATTATTTGTCCAGATGGATGGGATCTTTTCTGTACAATCCTCATAAACTGAATGGCAAGATAGGCGTCTTCAGACCTTGAATTTTTTGTTTTTATTCCTTCGAACATTGGGGCATATTCTGAGACCTAGGAAATTCAAGGTAAAGAAGATGAACCTCTATTTATTACATTCCAGTTATAGGTTTTTAATCTCATGAAACGAGTTGTTGATTGGCAGGGCATACTAATTCGTTCTTTAGCATCGGGTCATAACACTACCCAGAGGCCTTTTAGTATCGGGTCATAACACTACCCAGTACTTTAGCATCAGGTTCATGAGGTGTGTTAAATAGCATGCAAAGAAGAATCATATCACTTTGAAATCAATTTATTTAATCATGAAACTAATATCTCCTATAGTCCTCGGTGATGTATTTTACAGTTGTCTTCTATTTTTGCCCTCTATATATATAATAGCTAGCCCGTGCAAGTGCACGGGTTACCGACTAGTTCTTCTAACTCTTTTGGTGGCATCCGATAAGGTCTTCTCGAGATTGGAGCTGTGCTAGGCTCTATTTCAATAGTAAATTCTATTGCTCGATCCGGTGGTAAACCAGGAAGATCTTCAGGGAAGACATCTTCAAATTCATTTACCACTGGTATTGATGCCAAAGTAACAGCTCTAGTCTTCTTAACCATTTGATCAAAACACTGGCGGGTAGGAATTTCTATCTCAAAAGGATTTCCTTGCATATCCTTCATACAAATGGTTCTGGTATCAACATCAATCAATGTTTTGTACTGCTTCATCCAATTCATTCCCAATATAAGGTCTATTCCTTGATCTTCTAGGATTAAGAGAACTGCACCAACCTTTTTGCCTTCTAGATTAAGAACCACATCCCGAACTATCAAATTAGTGTTTTGGGTGGTTCCCGTGGATTGGATAGCATAGCTTGTCCTTAAAGCACTTGCTTCTAATTGATATTTTTCCACAAAAGTTCTACTGATGAAAGTGTATGAAGCACACGAGTCAAATAAAATAACTGCAGGATGATCATTGATAGTGAACATACCAGCCATAACAGGTTCTCCTTCAGGAATTTCTTCAACGTTCATATAGTGCACTCTTCCTATCTTGGTGTTGAGGAACTTCTTACGAACAAACTTCTGTCCAACTCCTTGTCCTGAAGTCTGAGCCTTCACATTAGCATTTCCCCCTGCTTAGGGAAATGACAATCTCGAGCAAAATGACTAGTCCTTCCGCAATTATAACACGGCTGCGCATTGAATGGAGCAGCGGTGTTACGAATCCCTGGATATTGCGGGTTCATCGGACGTGAAACATTATAGGGATTCTGACCACCCATTGATGCTGAGGTTGTTGCTGTGGCGGTCTATAAGGTGGTCGAGCTGGCCCTCGATAAACCACCTTGAAACGTGGAGGAGCACTGCTTGAAGCCCCAAACGGTGGCTTCTTTCTTTTAAGAGATTCCTCTTTCTTTAGAGTCTCTTCCACTGCCTTCGTCTTTTCTTCCGCAGTGAACGCCATGCTCACAGCAAAACTATATGTATCAAAAGTACATGTGAACAACTTGTCTTGCATCTTTGCATTGAGGCCTCGAAAGTAACAGTCCTTCTTTTTTTCCTCAGTATCCACATGTTCAGGAGCATATTGAGACAAATGATCAAAAGCATTGGTGTAATCCAATACACTCTTCTCTCCTTGCCGGAGCCTCAAAAATACTTCCAACTTCATTCTCATAACTCCTGCAGGCACAAACTGGGCACGAAACGCTGCCTTGAAATCATCCCAAGTAATATATGTGCCAGCAGGTTGTCTTATCAAATGACTGGCCCGCCATGTACCCGCTGGGCCTTGAAGCTGTAATCCGGCAAATTTCACTTTCTGTGTTTCGAAACAATGAGGAATTACCCGAAACTTCTTCTCTATAGCCTGAAGCCATTCATTCGCTTCAATAGGATGTTCTGCCTTGAGGAAGATTGGTGGATGAGTTTCCAGAAAATTTGGATATGTCACTTTGGGTGGTCCTGCTTGGCGGGCATGCTGCTGATTAGTATTGAGAGTCTCCGTAATGAGATTGAGCAACCTAGTCTTCTCAGCCCCAGAGTTGACAATACTGGCGAAGGCATCCGTCAGAGTGGAGTTTTGGACTCGGGCCGCCTCATCGGCCCCTGCTGCAGTATGTGATTCCTTTGAACCCGACATTCTATAAAATTCCAAAACAAGGGATTAATTCCTTTTCCTCCAAGGATTTCAACATCAAAAGGTACAATATTTGCATAATTCTGCAAAATAATTACAGCACATAGCACCAAAGCATGTATCACTTATTTAAGCAAACCACATTTGTTACAACACTTATTTAAGTACTACAACAGTAGTTTCAACATAATACAAACCACAAATATTTACAACTGTCATCACAAACCAACTTTACATACTGGCATTACTAACTACATAACATGGTATTCTGCCATGTCCTTCAGTCTTATTCCAGCATCCACTATCTACATATTTACAATCACAACCACGATTCCTTCAAGTCCTTTTTAGCCACCATAGGGGTAAATACCCAGCTCTGTGGTATTGATCCCCAAATGCGCCATTATAGCTTGTAACACATCTTCATTGGCAGTCATCAACACTTGTCCATGGTGGGACAGTAGGCCTAGAAGTAACTTCATTCTGCCCTTCAAGTGAGGGAAAATGATTAACCGAATTCTAACCTGCGGACTCATTGTCACTAAAAGATGATGGCAAAATAGGTGCACTATCTAACCTCGATATTTCTTCTACTTACTGAGGGTCCTCTTCCTCCTCCTCTTCATCCTTGAGGACCCGGTGTGTCCGAGGACCGGTGGATGGTCGCTTCCTGGTGTGATGAGTGATTGACAACGCGGTGTGGATTGACGTTTTCCTTGGCTCAAGTATTGCAGGTGTAGAATGCGGCTTGATTACATTGGTGCAGGTGAAGAACAGGTGCGAAAGGTCTTAGCCATGGTGGCCTCCGAGGAGTGCAGAGACAAGTAGGCTTGGTTCGAGGGACCCGGTGGCCAGATGGATCAAGTGCGGTTCACATGCTGGCAAGAACGAGCAAGGGGACGTGGTTCCGGTGCAAGGTAGCGGCTCACAACCGAAGCTTGTACACGGACGTGAAGCCGGTGCAAGGTGGGGGCTAACGACCGAAGCTTGTACGCGGGGTTTGGTGATTTGGCCACAAAATCATCGGTGGACGGTTTCCCTTGGTTTAGGCCTCAAAACCAAGGCCGAGGACTCGACGAGGCGAAGTTTGGGCAGCTGGGCTGAGGTGACTAGACAGGGGCGGTTTAACCGCCTCCCCCTAGGCCGGCCCAAAATCGGCGTTGAGGACCTTCGATCCGGAGGACACGCGGCGTGACTGCAAGGCTTGCGTCGGAGGGAAGCTAGCTTGCGGTGGAAGGTGTCCCAGCCGGAAAATATCTGAAACCAAATGTCAAATTTGCCCCTGAGGGGTATGTATCACTTAGGGGTAGTTTAGTCTTTAGAGCACCACCACTTGGACTACTAATAGGCCCCCTAGGGCTTGGTGGCTGCTATCTCTTTTAGTCATATCTTTAGTTATCTTTTTGGTTTTCCTTTTGAACTTGTTTTTCCCCTTCATCCCCTCTACCTAGATCTATTTCGAATCATTCATAGTTTGTATAGGTTAATTCATGGTTTGTTGATTGTGCTTGTTCTGTTCATCTTTGTGCCATGATTTGAATCCACGAGCTCCCTTTTCTTTTCCTATTTTCGGAGGTATTTTCGGAGCTATTTTTGGGGGATTTTCGTTCTTTACTTCCTTGGGGGATTTCTCTCAGATTTCTTTGGGGGATTCACGTATGAGTGCCTTGTGCCTCTTTTGCTGTTGATCTCTTGCCCCCAAACGCCAGGAATCGCTTTGGATTTGAAGTTTTCGGGATGAACTTGAGGTCATGGTGTTCTTCCTTAGATTTGAGATTCCGAGAGTTCTAGTGAGTTAGAGGCCAAGATCTTTTGGGAAAACACTCCACTGGAGGTGCATATCATCTGACCAAAATCTCGTCTCAAGAGCTCAAGCGGTTTGGGAGATCCACTTTCAATTTGACTTTTTCCCGAGGCTCCCAGGGCAGGCCGGTTTAACCGCCCCCCCTAGGCAGTTTAACCGCCCCCCTGGCAGCACAAGGGTTGAGTTGTTTTGGTTCGGTTTGTGTTCGTTTCGATCGATTCGAGTTCCGCTGCATCTTTCTTGTTCCTAGGGTCAGTAGCTTGACAGTGGCTACGTCACCTTGGCAAGATCGCTTTCGAAGGCGTCGGAGTTGATTTGGGAGAATAGCCAGATTGGTTGGAAAGAATTTTTATCGGCTCCCATTCAGTCCCCTCACCCTCTCTGGTCGCCGTTTCGGTCCTTCAATTGGTATCAGAGCCGGTTACGGGTCTTTGCGACCCTAACCGGTCTAAGATCCAAAGATGGCGTACTAAGATCTCTAGACCTCCGCACTTCGATGGGAAGAACGATCCGAATAGGGTCGCGTGTGTCGGCGCTTTCTTGCGAGGCAAAGGAAAGTTATTGTGGGATGTGACCAAAGATGAACACTATGTCAATCCCACCAACTTAGATGCCCAGGACGCGAAAGATAAGTTCGAGGCAAACGCTAGAGCTGTCGATTACTTGTTCCGTGCTTTGTCAGCTGAGGAGTTTGAGCGAGTTTTGGGCTAGTACCTAGCTAGCCAGATCTGGCAGAAGCTTAAGGTAGCCCACGGTGGTGACAGCCATGTGAAGGCTAGGCTTTTCTCGACGTATCGCAGAGAGTATGAGAACTTTGAGCAGTTGCAGGGTGAGTCAGTTGATGCTATGTTTCAGCGCTTTACTGCCATAGTCAACAACATGAAAGCCAACATCACCCAGCTCCCATACTCGTATCATGACAGCACTATCAAGCTCTTGCATTCACTTGATAGATCCGTGTGGGGTGCCAAGGTTGAGGCGATCATGGAGTCGACTAACTATGAGACTTTGATGGTTGATGAGCTTTTCTCGAAGTTGAAATCTTCAGAAGTTGATAGACGATTTCTTGCCAACGCTAAGAGTCCGACTGATCCCCATAGTCTGGCTCTAATCGGTGGCTCTGGTTTGGGAAAGAAATTTTTGTTGGCTCCCATTCACTCCTCCCTCTCTGGTCGCCTGATCGGTCCTTCAATTGGTATCAGAGCCGGTTACGGGTCTTTGCGACTCTAACCAGTCTAAGATCCAAAGATGGCATACCAAGCTCGGGGTTCCGGGCCTCCGCACTTCGATGGGAAGAATTATCCGAACTGGGTTGCGCGTATGGGTGCTTTCTTGCGAGGCAAAGGAAAGTTCTTGTGGGATGTGACCGAAGATGAAAACTATATCAATCCTACCAACTTAGATGCCCAGGGTGCAAGAGATAAATTCGAGGCCAACGCTAGGGCTGTCGACTACTTGTTTCGTGCTTTGTCGACTGAGGAGTTTGAGCATGTTTTGGGCGAGGACCTAGCTAGCCATATCTGGCTAAAGCTCAAGGTAGCTCATGGTGGTGATAGTCATGTCAAGGCGAGGACCTAGCTAGCCAGATCAGTCTATCGAAGAGAGTACGAGAACTTTGAGCAGTTGGTTGGTGAGTCGGTTGATGCTATGTTTCAGCGCTTTACTGCCATAGTCAACAACATGAAAGCCAACATTGCCGCACTCCCATACACGGATCATGACAGAGCTTTGAAGCTCTTGCTTTCCCTTGATCGGTCCATGTGGGGTGCCAAGATTGAGGCGATCATGGAGTCGGCTAACTATGAAACCTTGAAAGTTGATGAGCTTTTCTCTAAGTTGAACTCTTCTGAGGTTGATAGATAGCTGATTGCCAAGGCTAAGAGTCCGACTGATTCCCATAGTCTGGCTTTAGTCGGTGGATCTGGTTATGGACATGCTAATACTTCCAAACACTTTGCCTTGTCTTCTCTTGTGTCTCTTCCAGATGAGAATATGAGGTGCTACGTGAGGAGGATCTCGCGTTGCTGACCAGGAGGTTCGAGCGCATGTACCAGAACCGGAAGGGTTCGAGGCGTGCCGGGAGTACGTGCTACAGGTGCGGCAAGATGGGCCATCTCATCGCCGAGTGCCCTGAGGAGATCAAGAACGACTACAACCACAAGCATCAACTGCGAGACAAGAACAAGCACCACTCCAAGCACGAGAACAAGGAGGAGAACACCAACACGTCGTCAAGCTCGAGCTCGAGCAGTGAGGATGAAGACCGCGGCCACCGCAAGGAGAAGAAGCACAAGAACCGCAACTTCAACGGGCTCTCCTGCGCCGCTATGAACTTCTGCACCATGGCACATGATTCCAAGAACGTCTCTGACTACAACTCCGACTCCGACTACGAGGATGAGGTATTGACCGATCCCACCTCTTTGCGTAAGGAGATTGCTAGGCTAGAGCAGTTGGTCGATAATCGGGATGATGTGCTTAGGAAGACCAACAAGGAGAAGAGAGAGTTTAGGTCTTTGCTAGGAGAGTCCAAGGAAAGAGTAGCTGAGCTTGAGGCCTTACTTTCTGAGACTGGAAAGAAGGCGATGGATTTTGAGTCTTTGCTTGGTGAGTCTAGGAAGAGGATAGCCGAGCTTGAGTCTGAGATTGTTGTGTCGAAAGATGCTCCTATTGTTTCTGATGAACTTGAATGCTCATTTTGTGATGTGCACCTTGCTGATCTGGTTGCTCTTAAGGAAAAACACATGACATGCTTAGATGATCTTGAAGGAGCTAGGGTTGAGCCTGCTGAGTTAAAGTCTAGATCCTCTTTGCTAGGTGCTTGTACCTCTTGTCCTGCTTTACATGCTTAGTTGCTTGAATCTCATACCATGATTAGTTCGCTTGAAGCTCAATTGAAATTTCCTATTGCAAACTCTTGTTCTGCTTGTGATGTTGTCGCTTTGAAGAATGTTGAGCTAGAACAATGTATTGATCGTTTGAAAGATGAGAATGATGAGTTGCGACAGTGTTTGGGTTGGTTGTCAGGCCGCGAGCCACAGCTTAAGATGTTAATTGCTGGGTTCAAGGGAGCTGATGGTCGTGGTCTGGGTTATGAGAAAGCTGGTGAGTGTAGTGGTGATAAAGAGAGAGAGCAAACCAGTTCCACCACAAACACCCCAACACCACCAGAGAAAACTCCACCAAAGAACAGCTTCACACCTAAACCTAACCACCTGTTGAACAAGCTTGACACCACTCCAGATCCTCCCAAGTTTCCCCCAAAGACAAACAACTTCCAAAAGAGAGTGACCTTTGTGAAGAGTGGGGTTTACCAGAAAAGTGAGAAGCCACAGCCGAGAGAAACCCCAAAGCCAAAACCAGTCCGCTTCTATTGTGATCATTGTGGAAGGGATGGTCACCTAGAAGAGTTTTGTTGGAGGAAGAAGAGAGAAATGAGATGTGAGAAGGAGTTGGGGAACAGGGACAGGTACTACTCTCCCCGTAGTATGCCTGTGTCTCGTTCACCCTTGCCTAGCAGAGAGGCTTTTGTGCGTACAGTTCCCTCGTTGGGTAGTCGTGGTGTTCTAGCTCGTAGTGGTTTTGCTATGCGACCTCCTGCTCGTGGTCAGTTTGGTTCAGGGAGGATCGACCATGGCTTTGAGGCTAGGAGAGAGTCTAGGCCACGTTTTCCCCCGCGTGGTGCTAGAGGTCCGATGGTGAGAGACGAGAGGGCTTCATGTGATAGAGTTGATTTTGCTAACCCCTCTTTTGAGCAGATGGCCCGACACTGGTTTGACTCTTTTTGTGCTAACCCCAGTGTCGAGTCATTCGCCCATTCTTGTTCTCGTTTTTGATTGTGCAGGTGGGAGGCGTGGAGAACTTTTGGTTGATGGATCTCCACACTTTTTGGATGGCCTCGATGTGGCCTTTGTACACTTTGTATTGTGAGTATATCTTTTGTACACTCTTGTACTCACTGGTGTATCTTTAGCATGATTTCAGTTGCATTTTGCTCGTTTGAGATTTCTCTTCATTTTCGTTTTGTGATGGAGCTTTCCATTTGCTTTTGTACACCTTTTTTCTAGTTTTCTTTTACTAGGTGTCTTTGGTTGAGGGGGAGCTCGACTTCATTTAATGGGGAGTTTGATGTTTGAACCTTAACCTTGGATTTGCATTTTGGTTGCACATTCCAGGGGGAGCTTTATGGTTATGCTTTGATCACGCTTGTGCATTGAGTTTGAGCTTGCCCATGTTTCTACCCAAAACCAACTTGCAGACATTTTCACCAAACCACTTGACCAAGCTACCTTCACCCGCTTGCGAGGGGAACTTGGTGTGTGTGCGTTTTTCTGAGCTGAGTTTTGGAGGCTTCTCTTGTAGCATATGTATACTATTGTACCATCTTTGTATCTTGATGTACATTTTTTTGTTTTTGTATCTTGATGTATAGTTTTCATCTTTGCATCTTGTGATATATCATGCTGCATTTGTATCATATCTTAGGATGAGCTTCTCCTATATGCAGTGATGGCTACAACTTGCTACATTTTAGAGTTTAGGCAGGCTAGCTAGGGATTGATTGTATGGATGGCTATGCTCTTGATGGTTTTGATATATATTCTATTGAGATAGTCTCCTTTTTGAATTAAAATGACAAACTGAACTGAAACTCTTTCACCCATGAGTAAATGACTTTGCATGTCTTGTTTGAGCCGAAATGGCTATATCTTGCTTAAGATCATGCTAGGATGTGATATTCTTTTCAATTGGGTCAAAGACCTTTGTCATTGTAAATGTTTAGCCCATGCTTTATCTTGTGGAGGAGCATAAGCTTCTTTTTGTTGCAAAGATATTTCATGTACCATGCTTAATTTGAAAAACTTGAAAAATGAGATGTCTATGCATGAAAGAAGAAAAATGAGGAAAAAGATATTTTCGAAGAAAATTATGCTCATGTCTCTATGCTTTCACCATTGCACACACTTGCACACATGGGTGCTAAGCTATTGCATGTTGTTTGCTGGAGAAGTCTCCCATGAGAAGTGAACACATGGCTCCTTGCTTTGACATGACATGAGATAGAACTTGGGCGTTTATGATGATCTTTTGTTGAGAACGCTAGTCCTTTCATAATCTTGATGAAATGAAGCCTATTTTTGCTTGAACAATTCATGGTTAGGACTTTGCTCATGTGGTGACATTTTTGATAAAACTAATCGAACAAATTGATCATGGCTTTGTCAATTGATTATATGTTTTTACCTTCTTGATGGCAATGCCTGTGTCACATGATGAACTATCTTGTTTGCCTCTTCTCTAACATGTAGCATTTTGTATTGCTCATTGTATATTTGAGAAGCTTGTAGTTGCATTTTGTACATTTTTTCCTTGATTTGTGCATTATCAACAAGGGGGAGAATTTCTGGAGCATTTTGCAAGGGGGAGAAGTTGCTGAATTTGTGAGAAAATTTTTGAGCTTAAAATCGTTTGTTTTGTGTGAGAATTGATGAGAGCTTTGCCAAATAGAAGTTTCTGAGAGTTTGAGTATTAGAAAACTTTGCTGGGCATATTTGGAAGGTTTTTGAGTTGAAACGACATCGTTGCGAGTTTGCTTGTGCAAATTTTGCATTTTTGGGTTTGGTCATTTGTCAGGGGCGGTTTAACCGCCCCTGTGCTGAGTGCACAAGATTTGTGGGATTTTGAGCATTTTCGATTGTTTTTCGCACGCACAAGTTCACTTGTTCAGGGGGAGTTGCATCTTTGCAGGGGGAGTGCTTTGAGTGTTCTGAAAAGTGAATTGGAGATTTGTGATTTGTGATTTGTGCTTTATGCTTTTGCTCTTTTGCCGATGGTGTTGAGCCCTTTCACTTCTTCTTGAAGGGTCGGCGTTTCTGGAGCTTTCTCTTGCGAAGTGACTTTGTTCTCGACTTGTTCTTGCTTTTAGTCACTTGCTTGAGTCTTGTTTTCGATTTCTTTTATATTTTCTTTTGATATCTATGGTTACTTTGTGTGTGTTGTCAATGCACTCATCAAGGGGGAGATTGAGGACCCGGTGTGTCCGAGGACCGGTGGATGGTCGCTTCCTGGTGTGATGAGTGATTGACAACGTGGTGTGGATTGACGTTTCCCTTGGCTCAAGTATTCCAGGTGTAGAATGCGGCTTGATTGCATTGGTGCAGGTGAAGAACAGACGCGAAAGGTCTTAGCCATGGCGGCCTCCGAGGAGCGGAGAGACAAGTAGGCTTGGTTCGAGGGACCCGGTGGCCAGATGGATCAAGTGCGGTTCACATGCTAGCAAGAACGAGCAAGGGGACATGGTTCCGGAGCGAGGTAGCGGCTCACAACCGAAGCTCGTACGCGGACGTGAAGCCGGTGCAAGGTGGCGGCTAACGACCGAAGCTTGCACGCGGGGTTTGGTGATTTGGCCACAAAATCATCGGTGGACGGTTTCCCTTGGTTTAGGCCTCAAAACTAAGCCTCCCCCTAGGCCGGCCCAAAATCGGCGTCAAGGAGCTTCGATCCGGAGGACACGTGGCGTGACTGCAAGGCTTGCGTCGGAGGGAAGCTAGCTTGCGGTGGAAGGTGTCCCAGCCGGGAAATATCTGAAACCAAATGTCAAATTTGCCCCTGTGGGGTATGTATCACTTAGGGGTAGTTTAGTCTTTAGAGCACCACCACTTGGGCTACTAATAGGCCCCCTAGGGCTTGGTGGCTGCTATCTCTTTTAGCCATCTCTTTAGTTATCTTTTTGGTTTTCCCTTTGAACTTGTTTTTCCCCTTCATCCCCTCCACCTAGAACTATTTCGAATCATTCGTAGTTTGTATAGGTGAATTCATGGTTTGTTGATTGAGCTTGTTCTGTTCATCTTTGTGCCATGATTTGAATCCACGAGCTCCCTTTTCTTTTCCTATTTTCGAAGCTATTTTTGGGGGATTTTCGTTCTTTACTTCCTTGGGGGATTTCTCTCGGATTTCTTTAGGGGATTCACGTATGAGTGCCTTGGGCCTCTTTTGCTGGTGATCTCTTGCCCCCAAACGCCGGGAATTGCTTTGGATTTGAAGTTTTCGGGATGAACTCAAGGTCATGGTGTTCTTCCTTAGATTTGAGATTTCGGGAGTTCTAGTGAGTTAGAGGCCGAGATCTTTTGGGAAAATACTCCACTGGAGGTGCATATCATCTGACCAAAATCTCGTCTCAAGAGCTCAAGCGGTTTGGGAGATCCACTTTCGATTTGACTTTTTCCCGAGGCTCCCAGGGCAGGCCGGTTTAACCGCCCCCCTAGGCGGTTTAACCGCCCCCCTGGCAGCACAAGGGTTGAGTTGTTTTGGTTCAGTTTGTGTTCATTCCGATCGATTTGAGTTCCGCTGCGTCTTTCTTGTTCCTAGGGTCAGTAGCTTGACAGTGGCTACGTGATCTTGGCAAGATCGCTTTCGAAGGCGTCGGAGTTGATTTGGGAGAATAGCCGGATTGGTTGGAAAGAATTTTTATCGGCTCCCATTCACTCTCTCTCCCTCTCTAGTCACCGTTTCGGTCCTTCAATCCTCTTCATCATCAGCCATGGCCGCTTTATGTCCATCCGGGTCAAAACCGTGCAGCATTCACATGAGCCCAATCAAACTGATGATGATCCATCTGAACACCCCCAAATTTTCTTCCATAGGAAAATCAAATCCATCTAAATTCTCATGAGCAAAAAGATCGATCTCTGGACCTGGGGGTTCCAGTTCCCTCTTCATTACCAGCCTGAAAACCTGCAGCTAGAGCTTCCAGACCATGCACTTCTACCTCAAAACCAACCATATTAACGCCTTCTCCGGCAACTGGAGCTTGTGGAGGATCTTCTGCAGGAGGTGGAGCATTATCAGCAGGGTGTATCGGCTGTTGTTCCTGGAGTTGTTCTAAAGCCACTCGAAGAGAGAGTATCTCATCGAGATGAAACGTACGCTCAGCTTCCAATCTACTGATATTAGCCTCAACCGTCTCACGATATAAGGCTAAAGTCTGCTGACCTACCTCCATAGTGTCATAAGCTTGCTTGAGTTCCGCCTCCAATTGATCTATTCGTTGGGACTGCTTCCTCATAGCACTTTCTATTTCATGCTCTCGCTTCATAGATTCTTCCCTGCGAGCTCGCTCAGCTTGGCTGTCTTGTTCCATATTAAACCTCATTCCAGCCTCAGCCATCTTGACTTCTGCATTTCTCTCTCTTTGCTTATAGTACTCATGATGGCAGGCTTGATGGAGGTTATACATATAAGTCATGTAATCCATCGAAGCGGCGGCAACAACATCATGCTCCACTCGCTGCTTACCCTTTAATGCCTTGAGACGACACCTCCAAATACCACTTTGTTGATCTATAATAGGGAAGTGTCGGGCAGGACTAGAACCAATCTCTAACTTGTTCTTTTCACACAACGCCGTCAATGCTACCAAGGCGGCCTTATCAACAGTATCTTGAAATTCGAACCCATACTCCCATACTTCATCTATGTTCCAACCTGGATGGGCTTCCGAATCTGGAATATGAACATAGACAGTACATCCCACCTTGTGAATGGTGTCTTCTTTTCTCCAATAATACACAGGTGGATTCTTAAAACCCTTGTCTTTTAGAATTTTCCATAAAAGTCGTGTAAACCCCGGTTTCTTATGATAGCACCCCTGAGTCCATCCGTCCCGGTCAGTGTGCTCCTCAAACTCCATCTGAACAAGAGAACTAAGTTAAGATCTAACGACACTCACCAAACCCAAAAGATTTAAAAACTATGCAGTGCAACATGATGCAACGATTACTACGTACTTTCCAACTTATACACACTCGTAGAAAACTCGGTGGCATTGTAAAACTCTCCCTATTCAAGAATTTTCTAACGAATCTAACGTTACACACAAGGACAGTTAGCATCTGCAAAACAAACAACACATTAACTCTACAGCCACCCCTATCACAACTATCTCTTTTTAGATTAAAATAGGGTCCCTAGGGTTTCAAAAAGACGCAATTCATGTTAATTATCCCAACCTATGGCTCTGATACCAGCTGTGGCGGAACCGTCCAATTTAAACTGGCTCAAGTGCGCTAAACTACTGTCGCAACAGTAATTATCACTAACGCACTTCAAACAGTTTAAACCCGGCAATCCGTCGAGTGTCCCCAGGTCAACCCGAATCATCCACTTTCAACTTTAACCTTAGCCATACATCAGGATCACTTTCGAGAAGGGAAAGTATTGACAAGCATTACATTTTTACATAACTAGTTTGAGGTACGAATTATTACAAACTGTAGTTTGAAACAAACTTATGTGCATGTCAAGCCATACTAGAGAATTTAAAACAAACAAGCCACGGCAGTCTAGTATTACTATAAAAATACAGCTAGGTCAAACACCAGAACATCAGAGACCCACGGATGTTCTAGTTCTTCGGGACTTCCTCCTCACCTCCCTGCTGAGACGCCTCTAAAAACAACAACAAGGAATTGCTTGAGTACAAAAGGTACTCAGCAAGACTGACCCGACTAACCGAAATAAAAGACCGAGAGGCAAGGAGTATGATAATCTTATAGTGGACCGACTGACTTGACCTTTTGCGAAAATTGCTTACTAAGGTGAATCCTTATATTTTTATATTTTACCTCAAAATTAGTCTTTACTTACAGCATCTAGGTTGTAAAGTATTTTTCACACAAGTGGTAACTAGATCATTCAGCATATTGAATCCATAAAAACTTTACATTCCACTTATTTTTTCTACGATGCTTAACAGTGATCAAGCACATTCATAACCAAGAATTGTGGCGATCCGGACCGATTTACATTCTGCAGGAGAGACCTAGTTCCCAGCCACGCACAGCTGATGGGCTGTACGCAACAATCCTTTCGACTGGTCATACATAAAGACTGGATATATAATTACCCGAACCTGGGAACGCAACCCCACAAGAGGCCCCACGTCTGGCCTGACCACCATGTGAGTTTTCGGCTACGCCCCCGCCCTTCTCCGACTCAACAAGCACAGGTAAAAATATATTTCCACTCAAAGAGTTAACCAACCTACCGGGCTTGCTGGTTCCCCATCCCAGTAAGTTACTAGGTAAAGATCACTTGATCAGCGGTTAAAACAAAGGACGGGCCTTAACCATATTAAGTAAGCAAACAGAACTATAGAATCGACTTTCCTCGATTTTAATATGGATGTCAATGGATGTATCCGAATTCGATTTCCAACAGGTTTCTCTGTCCGATTCGACATTCGTATTCAAGAAAAATCCGAAACATTCGACATAAATTAACTTCTCTTTTTAACTAACTATTAATTATAAATGATATAAATTGTTTAATCAATTTAAAAATTATCTACATGATAATTACTAATTATATTGATTATAATATTACTAATTGTACATAAAATAAATTTTAATTAACTTTAAGATGGACAATCATATCAATTTTAACTACTTTAATTTATTTGTCTAATTAATAAATTATATTTTACTTACTAATGTACTATATTCTTATTAAAATATTTTATATATTATGAAATTATTTATATTTATATTTGTATATTTAAATATTCAAATATACATAACATACATGAGATATATACATAACATCCGAATTCGAATTAAAATGTGGTAAATAGTGGTATCCGAATTCGAATCCATTCGTACTCGATCCGAATCCATCCTTAGCCGTGGGGATGCCAAGCTCTACGGCGCACCTCAGCGCCATTGGCACGAGGTAGTAGAGGCCGCGGCAACGTTTACTATTTCGGCAAAATTTCGTCGAAATTTTCGAAATTCTCTGTTTGTCGATGGTGAACAAAAATTTTTATTTTGGTTAAAAGATTTCGGAAAAGTTTGAACTGAAGTCTGTTATATAAACTCAAGAAGTGCAAATGGTCACATGTGATGCTGTAGCGCGGTGGTCAGCCTCTATGCTTGCAAACCATAAGGTCTGATGTAACCATTTTTTTCCTATTTTTTCGAAAATAAAACAAAACGTAAGTGTTTTCTCTGTTCGAGCTATTACTTTTGAAAATAAAACAAAAGGTAAGCGCTTTCCCAGCCTACAAAAATTAATAACTAGATAAATGTTCAAAAAATTTAAATTCCGGTAAAAAATTGATGTAAAAAATTAAATTTAACGAAATTCCGGGAACTTCAGGTCTTTCAAAGGCGAACAATTTTTTTTTCAAACCAAAATTGAAAACCTTGGCTGTGGCGCCACAGGTTGGGCTGCGCGTGCAGCAGCTCTACGTCAGTGAGGACTGCCTCTAACCCTCTTAAGCTGTCGGTGGGGACGTTAACGGAGCGTGACTCACCATTGCTCGATCTCTTGCGGTGCCTGAGGCAATAAATGATCTGCGATGACAGATATAATGAGGCTGTGGTACTTCCAGAAGCAACAAATAATAATCTAGTCTCGCGCAGATCACGCGGACAGCGATAGTTCAATCGGCGCCAGTCCCATCATCTCAGCTGCCTGCTGCAAGATTGTAATGTGGAATGCCTCTTAGATACATGTATGATTCAAGTATGATATACTGTCTCCCTGTATGATACAATTATTATAACTTGTTGTCCTTAGGCTAATGCCAAATCATTTTATCACTTTGTCCAAGATTGCCGTGTCATATATATGATACAAGTATGATATATCGCCTCTAATGGACTTCTTTCTTAGAGTTCTAATAAAGCTAATTAATTGTCGTATGATGTTGTGCCTATGATCAATGTATGTCCAAAACAAAGTAAACAACACCATCACAAAGTAAACAGTACCAGTCACACGACGGCTTAGCGCCAGTCGCTGTGGCCAGGAAGTATCAGCCGAACCCGCTCCATGATCTCCTCCTCAGTCAACTCTTTAGCACTCATACGAGAAGGATCGCCACGACCTTTGTACTCATAGCCAAAGCTTTCTCGCAAGCTCGGAGGCTGTACCCTACGCTCAATCCAATTGTACACAACTGACGTGACTGTTACCCCTTCCTTCTTCAAGTACACGATAGTTATGGCCGAACCATCCAATTTAAAATGGCTCATGTGCGCTAAACTACTGTCGCTACAGTAATTATCGCCAATGCACTTCAAACAGTTTAAACCCGGCAATCCGTCGAGTGTCCCCAGGACAACCCGAATCATCCACTTTCAACTTTAACCTTAGCCATACATCAGGATCACTTTCGAGAAGGGAAAGTATTAACAAGCATTACATTTTTACATAACTAGTTCAAGGTACGAATTATTACAAACTGTAGTTTGAAACAAACTTATGTGCATGTCAAGCCATACTAGAGAATTTAAAACAAACAATCCAGGGCAGTCTAGTATTACTATAAAAGTACAACTAGGTCAAACACCAGAACATCAGAGACCCACGGATGTTCTAGTTCTTCGGGACTTCCTCCTCGCCTCCCTGCTGAGACGCCTCTAAAAACAACAACAAGGAATTGCTTGAGTATAAAAGGTACTCAGCAAGTCTGACCCGACTAACCGAAATAAAGACCAAGAGGGAAGGATTATGATAATCTTATAGTGGACTGGCTGACTTCACCTTTTGCGAAAATTGGTTACTAAGGTGAATCCTTATATTTTTATATTTTACCTCAAAATTAGTCTTTACTTATAGCATCTAGGTTGTAAAGTATTTTCACACAAGTGGTAACTAGATCATTCAGCATATTGAATCCATAAAAACTTTACATTCCACTTATTTCTTCTACGATGCTTAACAGTGATCAAGCACATTCATAACCAAGAATTGTGGCGATCCGGACCGATTTACATTATGCAGGAGAGACCTAGTTCCCAGCCACGCATAGCTGATGGGCTGTACACAACAATCCTTTCGACTGGTCATACTTAAAGACTGGATATATAATTACCTGAACCCGGGAACGCACCCCCACAAGAGGCCCCACATCTGGCCTGACCACCATGTGAGTTTTCGGCTACGCCCCCGCCCTTCTCCGACTCAACAAGCACAGGTAAAAATATATTTCCACTCAAAGAGTTAACCAACCTACCGGGCTTGCTGGTTCCCCATCCCAGTAAGTTACTAGGTAAAGATCACTTGATCAGCGGTTAAAACAAAGGACGGGCATTTACCATATTAAGTAAGCAAACAGAACTATAGAATCGACTTTCCTCGATTCCTTCCAAGCTTCTGCTCGCATTCCAAACCAGTCTTTATTTTCTTGGTGCTACTGAGATGCTATTGACCCTAGGAACAAGAATAAAGCAGCGAAAAAACAGA
Source organism: Urochloa ruziziensis (assembly GCA_015476505.1). Lineage (NCBI taxonomy): Eukaryota > Viridiplantae > Streptophyta > Magnoliopsida > Poales > Poaceae > Urochloa > Urochloa ruziziensis. The sequence continues at coordinate 7,893,231 of CM027120.1, read as the reverse complement.
AAGGACCTCGATCCAGAAAAACTTGGCAAATCTGTCACTGGGTGTATGTACTCGGCACTGCCGGGTTACCAAACTCGGCACCGCCGGTTACATGCAAATCAGCCCAGCCCTCGAGTGTATGTACTCGGCACTGCCGGGTTACCAAACTCAGCACTGCCTAGTACATGCAAAACAGCCGAGCCCTCGAGTGTATGTACTCGGCACTGTCGGGTTACCAAACTCGGCATTGCCCAGTACATGCAGAACAGCCCAGCCCGAAAGTCAACTCTTCAATCTCGTGAATGGATCTCCCAAACGGCTTGAGCTCTTGAGACGAAACTTTGGGGAGATGATGTATACCTCAAGTAGAGGGTATGCCCCAAAAATCTCGGCCTCTAACTCCCTAGAACTCCCAGAATCTCAAATCTCACGAAGAACACACCCACCACGAGTTCATCCCGAAATCTTCAAATCTAGAGCGATTCCCGGCGTTTGGGGCAAAAGATCACCAAAAAAAGAGGCACAAGGCACTCATGTGTGATTCCCCCAAAGAAATCCAAGAGAAAACTCACTAGAAATCGAAGAACGAAAATCCCCCAAAAATGGCTCCGAAAATAGCTCCGAAAATAGGAAAAAGAAAAAGAGCTCGGGGATTCAAATCATGGCACAAACTTGAATAGATTAAACTCCGTCAACCAACCATGAATTCACCTATACGAACTACAAAAGATTAAAGAAAATAGTTCTCGGTGGAGAGGATGAAAGGGAAGGGGAAATCAACAAGCCAAGAGAGATGCCATGAAAGGATGACTACCACCCCTATATATAGTCCAAGTGGTGGTGTCCTAAGTACCAAACTACCCCTAAGCGATATATACCCCTCAGGGGAAAATTTGTCATAGTCGTGAATATTCCTCCGGCTCGGACCGCATCCGCCGCAACCTAGCTTCCCTCCGACGCAAGCTTTGCGGCCACGCCGCGTGTCCTCCGGTCCAGGCTCCTTGATGCCCACGGCTCCTCCTGATGGGCCGTGCCACGCCAAGTCCTCGGGCTTGGTTTTGAGGCCCAAACCAAGAAACCATCCTCCTGATGATTTTGTGGCCAAATCACCAAACCCCGCGTACAAGCTTCGGTTGTTAGCCGCCACCCTTGCACCGGCTTCACGTCCGCGTATGAGCTTCGATTGTGAGCCGCTACCTCACACCGGATCCACGCCGCCTTGCTTGTTCTTGCCACCATGTAAACCGCACTTGATCCATCTGGCCATCGGGTCCCTCGAACCAAGCCTACTTATCTCTCCACTCCCTGGAGGCTACCATGGCTAAGACCTTTCGCGCCTGTTCTTCACCTGCACCAGTGCAATCAAGCCACATTCTACACCTGCAATACTTAAGCCAAGGCAAACATCAGTCCACACCACATTGTCAATCACTCATCACACCAGGAAGCGACCATCCATCGGTCCTCGGACACACCGGGTCCTCACTTCCAAGCTTCTGCTCGCATTCCAAACCAGTCTTTATTTTCTTGGTTATCCAATTAATTGATCCAGATTACCTTAGGTGGTCGAGTAACAAAAGTTACCCAAGAGAATGGTAGCTACTAAGAATGACTAAGCATATGATACTACTAAATATTTGAACAGATGGTAAAGATGTCCTTAACATCAAGGATGAATTATGCACAAAAGTAGGTTTCAATCAATTCCTAGACTTAATGCACAACAAATAGCAAGATTTGGACTCGATGATAAATAATTCAAAACAAATAGGTATAAATGCACCGGGGCTTGCCTGAAGTTACAAAAAAGTTAGTCCCTTCAACGGGTTCTTCGGCTTCAGGGGCAATCACGATTACTTCCTCTGACGGCTGTTGTTCCTTAGATAATTCCACGTATTCAACTTTCGGAGCTTCAGTTTCTACGGTAAACAAGACATACAACTTCCCTTCATGGTAAAGTTGCAACCCAACTCTAACTACCCCTTTTTAAAAGATTAACCCACATTTTTCTCCTAGTAAAACTAGTCCTTAAGCATTTTTAAGTTTGTTTTTCTCAAAAATTATTAATTAATTTCTAATTTTTAAAGAGGTAAATAAATAAATAAAAACCTATTATTATAAATTACTAATTGGGAAATCATTATTCAGAATTATTAAACATTTTAGAAATAATTAAGTATTTATTTAAAAACCTAAAAGAGGATAAATAAATAAATACCGAATTTGTTTTATTATTTGACCTAGGTTTAAGAATTTTAATGCATAAAGGAAAATAAAACAAACATAACAAAATTGGTTTCACTATTTTTGGACATTTCTACAATTACTATGAATTTTAGAGTGAAAACTGAAATCTAAATCTAATTCTAAATCTAAATGGTATTTTTCCAGAAAACCCCCTGGACTTCCCGATCTTCTCCCCTCGGGTCCCTAGCGACCTAAACAATAGGACCTCCAGCCTTGACTGGCGCCGGCCGGCTTTGACCGGCGGCCGAGGCACCGGCGGTGGCCCTCCGGCCACGACGCGGGCGCAGAACGACGCAGCTACGCGAGGCACACCCGCAGGGAGCGATGGCCTGGGCGGTAGAGCAGCAGAGCGGCAGCGCAACACAGCGGCGGCCGGTTTAGGGTTAGGCGGCGGCGCGGAGCAACGCCGGCTCAACGTCGGCGAAAAGCTCAGCTTGAACATGACCAACAAACTCGCCTCACCCAAAAACACCTAGTGCTTCCCCCAGTTTCCTTGCTGCATGCTCAGAACCTCAAATCCCATGGCGACGGCCATGAACTCGGCGGCGTGCGCGGCTGCGCGGCTGCGCTGGCCGTTCTGGAGATGCTTCGATCCAACAAACCCTTCCTACAGCATCTCCGTAACCTACTCGACTCAACCCAAGCCTTAAACACCAACAACCACCACGGCAAGATCAACTTCCATGAGAGGGTGCTCACCAAAAGCAGAGAACTGCCGGCGTCGAGGAAAAAGAAGTCGTACGGCGCTGGAGTGGATGGTCGAGGGCAAGAACTTGTGCAGGTCGTAAAGGACGACGAAGCGAAGGTTTGAGCGGAGGGGTTTGGGCTACGGCCGGACGGCGACAAATTTCACCGGCGACCGAGACGAAGGCGAGGACGGGAGAAACGGTGGGAAAGAGGATAAACTTGACGACGGCGCAGTACTTATTCAAACTTTCACCGCCACTCACCGCGCCACCTCATGCTCGATCCCATCACGCTGTCCATGAGCGATGCCGACGCGTGGCTCGGCCGGACCGCCTCTGCTCGCCGGTAGCAAGCAGGCACACAGCTCCCTCCATCTGCTGTCTGTCCTCTTCTCCCTCCTTTTGTATTCAATTTACCCCTTTTGATTCCAAAATTTCTCAAACTTTAGAATGTAAACTTCCCTCAAACCCTGAATCAAACTTAGAGAGGAACTATAGAGCTTCAACTTTGGTATAGATTGTTGGACCAAATTCTCTCAAACACTCGGATTTAATCTCTGAATTTTGGGGAAAAATCGAAATCTCCACTCTGTTCAGTTTCCCCCAATCTTCAGAGGTTACAGTGTGATTCATCCAAAAGTCGAGGCTCCAAATAAATAGCAAATCACCTCTATTTCAAACAAGATTTGGCATGGTGATAGCTTAAGCATCCAACATTCCATTTTGCATGTTAAAGTTGTATACTTCATAACCGAAATTTGAAGAAAAATTTCTCTGAAAGTTAGCCCAAAATCGGCCCCAACAGTTCTTCAGAAACTCCTATTCAGACTTCATTTAAGTTTCAGAACAGTTTCACTTAACCATCTTTGAGCCTCAATTTAAATAGGTAAACATCACTTCTACACAAGAAAAAGAGCCCCCATCTATCCTTTATGTATCCAAGTTTGTTCCAGACATGAAGATCACCAAAGTTCATACACAAAAACCTTTCAAAATCGAGCCCCAAGTTAAAGGTTTTTCAGCTGTTCCAGACTTAGAAAATTTCTCAGGCCGACAGCAGAAACATAATATTTACCTGAGATGGCTAGCTCAAAATAAATGCTTAACAGCCAATATAAGTTGTGATATAAATCTCGCAGCAAGTACAAACTATCTGCTTCCACTTTTGCATTGGGTCATAAGGTAGTGTATAAGAAAAATCAAAAGTTTCAAGCTGATGAACTCACCAACTTTTCACTTATTTCAGACTTGGTCCTTTTCCTGTTTTTGGATGAGGAATAGTAACTCTAGCCTTTTCCTTTCTTCATTTAATTGAGGCACTTATGAAGTGAATTTTGTCACAAACTCCATTCCATTAAGTTGCACAATCTTTGAATTGCTAACCCAAAATTTTGTTTGAAATTTTTCATACTTTCTCTTCTCTTTTTGACTTTTGGCCAAATTTGACCAAATTTTGACTTTGCCCCAAAGGTCTCATTTCATTCTAATCTTCTCCATAACTGATAAATATTAAACTTAGGACTTAAACATCAAGGATGTTACAATAGTCTTAAACAAGGCGGACAACTTGTTGGAGTTACCACCAGTCGGGAGTTCACTCCAGCAAGGCTCACTCACAGGGGCCTTCCAGCCGTCGAGAGTTGATGATAGAACGTGCGTCGCATTGGTTGTTGAGGTGTTGACGAAGATCGGATTGACTGTGGACCACTCCGATGTTGCCTATTTGAATGCGACTTCCGGCCAGTCGGCTAGGTGCACGACTTAGGGCAACATACTTGCTTCCTGGTTTTGCTTCGATGTTGATGACTTGGCTTTTGAGTGGGGTGTTGACCTTGCTTCCTTGCGGGATAGGACCTGCTGCGTCGAGTTGCTTGATCATGGCTGTCACCTGCACGAGAGCTTTTTCGACTGCAGCTGTGTTGGGCAACGATCTTAATTGAAACTGGAGTTCCATAGCATTAGCCAGAGGAGAAATGTATTGATTAGTTTGTATTGGTCCTCCCAGATGATTGGTGGCTGCTAGTCGACGGGTGCGAGCATCAAGTTGTCGCTAGGCCCTCTTCACATTCTTGACTTACCTAGATGCTTTGTGTGTTTTTAGTCTTCCCTAGATTTGATCTTACAGTTTGTTTGCGTAACGCTCGTTGTCATCGACTGGATTGGCCATGAATGGCTCTCGTTCAGGGTCAAAACTGGTGCTAGAGCTTGAGGTGGCGATCTCTGTTCTGCCCTTCGTTTCCAACGCAAGGGGTGCGCTGGATTGATATGGCAGATCAGATGTTAGGACTAGGATTTGCCGTCCTAGTGATTAGTTCTTTAATCTCGAGCTCTTCATATGATGGATCTTTTCTTTATTCGGAAAGGACTCGGATTAGACTTGGGCTCAGGTTGGGTGGGTTTTCACGTCGTCTTTCGAGAATGAGCCCGACTCGGAGAGGTGGGTCTGGGCCTGCGGCAGGAACAAGGCCGACTGCCATCCAAACATGAGGAGCTTCATTGCGATGGAAATTCCAATCTCATCGAATGTTTCGATGTGTTCTTTATTTTCCGATGCCAGTGGTGTGGACTCGTCGAAGAGGCTGATGGAGGCCGATGTCCTTGGTCTTGTTGAATTCTAGAGGTGCCATCGAATTCTCAACGGGATCCTTGGCGAACACCCCAACCTAGCGCGTCAGATGTCAAAGTTTTACCAGCAATCCCACCGAGGGGGATCCCTAGGTAGTAGAGTTCGGGTGGAGTGTTCGTAGAATCAGGAATTTAATGGTTACGCGACACGAGAATTATACAGGTTCGGGCCGCCAACTAGGCGTAATACCCTACGTCCTGTTGCTGATCTTGTATTGCGTAGTTTAAATATGAGTAAAAGGTTGTCCTACGATCTTGTGTATTGATCAATAAGACTAGTTAAATTTGTTTTGAGACAGGCTCCTGTCCAACTTTATATCTTGGCGAGCAGGGTTACAGGATGAAAAGAGTGGAATCCTAGTCTAGTTCGAGTAGTAACTCGTACAATTCTCGTTGCGCGAGTACTTTCCTTATTTAGCGGCTAGTTTCCATGTGTTGTAGAGTCTCGTGCCACCCTGTGCCGCGGTCTCTACTCGTTGCCATATCCTCCCTTGGAGCCTTCCTGCTTCCGTGTAAGCCCTAGGCCTACATGTCTGACAGTGGGGCTATCGGTGGTAAAGCTGTCGATTATTCCCATATCCTGACGGGGCTCATGCATTTTGACGGAAGGCAAACTGCTGTGGGGAATGGGACATTACAGGGTTGTATCGTGTGGTGACCACTGGGCAATTGGTGCGCTTTCTCGCAGTCCACTGTCGCACTGTGCTGACGGCTATTAAGTGCCAACTTTAGGTCGTCAACTCTTGCATTGATGAACAATAATGTAACATCAACATTCGTGGTAGGATTTATATCTGATGAATTTGACAAGTGTTGGTGAATATTTGTATGCAGGTCACTTATGTATTGAAATGAAGTAGGGAATGCACCAAAATGGCTAAACCAGCAAGATTCTAGCTAGCCAAGGGCTACGACATCAGTTTCCCATGGATCCATGGCCCTACATAAGGAACAAACACACACCGTCGACTAATCAGAGCAAAGCACATGGATTGGAGGACTCACATCAAGGGATAAATTGACAAGAATCACCCAAGGACCCGTATACCTAAGTATGGACCCACCTGTCAGCCTGCAATCCAAAGATGGTTGAGTGGAGCCCATAGGGATTTGGCTGAACCCCTGGTTTGGCCTAACCACCCTTGCCTCCTCTCATCTACAATGCGAGAAGAGTCTGCACCGGTTAATACATACACATGCTGTAACGCCCTACTTTTTAAGTCATTTAGAAATACAGGCTTATTAAAATTTTTCTTTAATTAAACCTAATTATCTCCCCTAACAACATTCAAAATATATTCTAAAATAAACCATGCATTAAATTAAGCATGTGTGTTACACATGGATGCTTAGAAATTCTTTTTAATTCACCACATAGAAGTCCTTTCAAATTTCCCTTCCAATTTCTGGGATTAATATTTAAATCCAATATAAATATTAATTCTCTATTTTTAATCTTTCCCAAAATACCCCAAGCTAGTATTCATCTCAAAGGCCACATCCAAACCTTACTCAAATTTGAATCCCTATTCAAATTTGAGTTCCAAACTACATTCAAATAAATAGAAAACCTTTCCTTTTCTTTAATGGGCCAAACCCCAGCTTCTAGCCCAGCTACTCCTCGCGGCCCATCACCCAAGTCTGCGGGCGCCCCTCCAACTTCCGGCCTCGTTCGCCTTTCTTCCCCTCCAGCCGGCCCGCAGCCCACCCCTCCTTCCTTCTCCCTGCGGGCCACTCTTTCCACCGGGCCGCTCTACTAGCCCAACTCGCACGCGTGGCCCACGCCCCCATTCCACCGCACCGGCCCGGCTCGCGTGCGACGTCACGATGACGTCACCTCCTTCCCCTTCCCTCCTCCTCCCAGCCACGCCGGCAGCCGCTCGCCGCCGCCCGATCCCCGGTCGCCGGCCGGGATTCACCCCCGGAGCACGTGAGCGACGCGTGGCAGCACCGCGAGCTGCCACCGCACTCGCAGTGCGGCACCGACCACTCCCCCGGCCGGAATCGCGGCCGCCGCTGCCGTCATCTTCCCCTCCGGCCAGCGCCACGCGTCGAGCCCCGCTCGAGCTTCCTCCCCTCCGCCGCGCGACGTGGCGAGCTCCGCCAGGACCTCCGCGCCTATAAAAGGAGAAGCGCACCCTTCCTTTCCCCGGCACAACCCGCCGGAGCCGAGCTCAAGCTTCCCCCTTTTCCCTCCTCACCGCCGCCCCTTTTCCTCCCTCAGCCGCCGCCACCACTCCCCAGCCACGGTGCCGCCGCCGCGGACACCACCGCCAACGCCGCCCCAACCGCAGCCACGGCAGCGGCCACCGCCTGTGTGCGCCGCGTCGCCATGCTGGCACGCCGCCCCGATGGGCCGCCACCGGCACACCGCCGTGATCCGCCGCCCCACTACCGCGCTAGCCACCCCAACACCGCCGCCCCTTGCACCGCCGCTAGCGCCAGCGCGGCCCCGCCGCTCGCTGCCACCAACGCGCGCCCCGCCACCGCACCAAGCCGCCGGCGGCAAGCCACGCGCAGCCGCGTTCCCCCCCCCTCCCCCGTGCCTACGCTGTACAGCGCGCCGCCGCGCGCGCGACGCATGAACCCCCTCCCGCGCCGCCAATGATGCCGCTGGCCACCCCTCGCCGGCCGCCGGCGAGGTCCGGCGGGTCACCAGCGCCCCCTTCCCCTTCCTCCTCTGCTCGACGAGGAAGGGAGCGGGTGAACAGTTGAGGAGAAGGGGCCGGGCGGCCGTGACGCCGTCGAACGGCGCCATCGCCGTCCCCCGCCTCCACCTGCTGCCGGGTGGGGCCGGGCTGACGCCGTCCGCCGCACTGCCGCCGTCCCTCCTCCCTCACCCGCTGCCCCGTGGGCCCCATGCGACGGACGGACGCCGTCACCCCAACGGCCGTCCCGTGCCCCGGCCCATGGACGCGGTCCACTGGACCGCAGACCGCGACACGCGCGGTCCACCGGCCCACGAAGCCGGTGCACGAAACAGTGCGCACCGCGGGCCCCACCAGCCACGCCAGCCGGCCCCCCCTTACGTCAGCACCCTTCTTAAACGCTAAGTACACCCGGTAAGTGTACACAAGTCCTTATTTCAAGCCCTTCCTCCACTCCAAAAATTCCCCAAATTTCTCCAAAAATATTAGGAATATTTCTAAACCTATTAGAGCCATCTAAACCATTTTAGGATCTTTCTTAACCCCAAATCCCAAAAGATTAGCTCTCATCCAACAGGAAATCCCATTAAGTGTACCCCAAAAATCCCCTTTTCCAATTCAAAGCTCCATAAAATCCCCAAGTTTTTCCATAAATACTAGGGATTATTCTAAGCATTTCCATGTGCTTAGTTCCCTAGGATTTATATCCTAACCCCAAATCTCAATCGCACTATCCCCAAAACCCCGCCGAAACCCCGTCTGAACCCCACGGGTGTCGTTTCGCTGCCCGATCCAAACCCAGGGTTTTGATAAAACCCTAACCGTTACGCTACCCGAATCCATCCCATGCCATTAATTATTTAGAAGCTCATTTCTAAATAATTAATATAACCATCCCTTAATTACCCTGGGATCATCGCTTAGCAATCCAATAATCCCCGTATCCACGGTCCTGAGCCCATCTTAAAAGCTGCCGTCATCCGGGGGTTATCTCTTAGAAATCCATGAAACCCCCAACCGTTCCATCGTCTCCGAGGAGATTAACCTCTTAGATCCTTTTGAATCCATTGATTACTCATCGTAATTAATGGATTATCTCCCGATAACCCCAGTACCTCCTTTTATCCTTTACTTCTATTCTATAGGAATTGTTTGATGTATTGTTTTACTGAATGTTATTTTCCATATTTTATTGATCGATAGGTCGATGGCATGACCAGGCCCTGACCAAGATGCCGAAGCTCCGGAAGATCCAGAAGCCACGCCTGGTCAGCATCGAGCATACGTACGCATTAGCGGACGTCCAAGTACCGTTCATGAAGGCAAGTCCTGGCAACCAACTCCTTGGTCATGCCAGTCCCAGTTCCTGCATAATAAAATCAACCAAGTTAATAACATGGAATGCATACTTTGTTAAAATATAAGGAGAACCCTCTATATTCCACCTCCCCCTTGAGTTAGAGCCAATTCTAGCCCAACATCCTATCAATAACCCCGGTCACGCCCTGTCGCTGACCGAGCGTTATTTAGAAGTAGATTTCTTAGGAATTCTACACTTTTATGACTTGTGAGGAAAGAGCTTCCGGGAGATGAGAGTGAATGTTGGATTTAATGTAAAAGGAACCAACTAATAATAGAACCACTAAGGACGGACTTGCGAGTGAGGGAGGCAGCCTCGGCAGAGGATCCTGTCTCCAAGGCTTGCTCTGGTCGCATAAGGACCGGTTCACGGGAGAGTCTTTCCAGTGCCAGTACCGCCATACGGGCAAAAAATGACATGGCCTTCGGGAATGACCTGTAATGTGAGGCCTTGACCCACACCCCGCCAGTAGATCCTAGACAATCCATCCCAAGGAGCCGTAGGATTGGTGCAGAGTGCCGACCGGCGAACCAGGTAGCGCCTGGTGCCGAGTTGGGCACACACCAAGTCGGAAACAGGTGTACTGGAGACAGCCCCAGACAGAGGGCTGGGACTGGGCGGCACGGGTTGACTAGAGTACAGGGTAGGGAGACCCTGAGGGCCGAGGTCCCTATTACATGAGCTCAGAGGACCCGGGTCGACATCCGCGGAGCGGATGATGATTAGTAGCCCCTGTTTAGCCCCCAGTATTACCTGTGGCTGGACCTAGGAAATGCAGTCTGGAGACAGACACCGCGGGTACGGGTCTCGTAGGTCGGTACCGCCCTCCGCGGGGGTATGGACTGACCGACCGTATGGCATAGGGTGCAACCTCTGCAGAGTAACCAATCTGTCGATAGCCGTGGCTCTCGGTCATGAGTCCATTTGGTCAAAGCCCCCGTTGATTAGCAATCACTAGTAGTAATAAAGTATGAGATGACGAGATGGGCGGAGGCCCAGATGAGCGAGGCATAAGCCGGCCCAGAAGGACCCTGATGGCCCCTGGGAAAGAGAAAACTAAAACATGGGGACTGGTAGGGATGAGATGCCCCTCCAGGACCAAACAACTTATTAATCCTTCTTTCCCACCTCTGTTTGCAAATATATAATACTTCACTTTATATTTATATTTCCACCGAAGGATAACCTCACTCCCTTGCATACATCATAATTTCACACAGGATTTGCTGAGTACCAATCATAGGTGTACTCAGCCTTGCTTTCAAATGTTACAGGTACATGGGCGTGTAGGGCACTCCGGCCCATCCCCCTCTTGAATGGGCCACAATGCCACTCTCCGCTAAGGCGAAGGTAGTAACTCTTTGTTTACTGCGCTTTTATTGCTTCCAATACTAATCCTGTGTAAAACCTGTATCAGCGTATTGATCCAGGGACTGATACAGGTGGTTAAAGGACATCCAAAGGTGAAAGTGGTCAAATTCTTATGGTAATTTGGTTATTATGGTAATGCAAAAGATATTAAGAAAGCGTGTAAAATTAGTAATTTATTACGGTCTAGGGAACGACCGACGGGACCGTTGGCAAATTTACTCTGCCGCGGATAACACATGGATTAATAACTGTTGTAAAACAACCGGACTTTCCAAGAAGGAAAGGAGGACTAGAAGTCCTAGTCCTTGTCTGGTTGCTTGTGGGCTCTTACCATAATCTCTAGCCTTAGTTCGGACTATATAATCGGAGGAGCACCCCCTATTGTAATACATCGATTTGAGTAATAAAGAGAAGCTCCACCTATATTGTCTCTTGTCTACTTTATGTTTCTTCTTGTGTGCTTGTCATGAGAGGCGTGAGAGGGAGAAGATCCAACCGTTGACGACGTGTTTCACAACACGTTATCAGCACGACCGCTCTTCGTCGACTACGCCGGAGGAGTCGCCATCAAGCTCGACGCCGGCGATCTCACCGTCGCCCTCGCCGACGACTACTTCGACGACGTCGACTACATCAACGTCGCCAGCGAACGGATCTGCACCGACTCGCCATCAAGCAGGCATGTCTACAACAATGCCTAACGCCCTACGCGGTATGTATCTACTGATAACTGCCCTACGCGGCAAGTGGAGTAGATCAATTGGCACCAACAATACAAGGTATGATTTTTTCGGTAGATTAAATCCGATGGTCCAATTTTCGAGTTGGACGTTTAATCTACAATAAACCTGATCTACTATGTAGTAGATGTGAAATTGATCCTGCATGATCTGCACGACATTGTTATCAGCACCTTGAGAACTAGCTTCGGGCATATTTTCTTTTAATAAAAAAGATTTTTTTTGTGTGATTGGCCGTCTGCCTGATAGTTTGGCGGCCACGACCATGTTGGCTTGCATGCCAGCGGTTCTGGACAAATCAATTTCTATGTCGAAAATCATGCGAATGACACACACAAATTGGATAATTAATACATCATGAAAGATGTCCACGATCTTAGCAGCTTGCATGCTGATCGTCACCCAAACACGATGCCAGAAGCCTAGTCGCCGCCTGAAATCGCTGCCTCGAATTGAACTCTCCTGAAGCATAATAGTGCCCGAAGTCATGTTGACGCTCGCCTGAAGCCATGTGCTGACACCGAATCTTGCCCGCATCCGTGCTCACCGATCGAAGCAGAGTCATCACGTAACCGAGCTCTGCTTGAAGTCGAGTCCAGCTCGTAGACGAACTCGTTGCCCGAAGCTGAGCTCTGCCCGTAGATGAGCTTGCCGCCCGAAGCCACGTCCACATACGTAAAGCACCGCCAGAAGTCAACGTGTATCCGAAACCGAGCTTTGCCTGAAACAAAGCACCCGAAGCTGAATTTACATCTCTAGCATGAAGCGAGTCCCGACGCTAATGAGTCCTGCCGCGGCTGAACTCGTATAAGTACTAGTTGAGCCCTGCCTAACGCCATATGCCTACGCTTGAAGTCATCCGTGGTTCGTACCATACTGCCTCGAATTAAGCTTTTGATCCGTGTCGCAGCCTGAAGCACGCTGCCATATACTCCGTGCCGGTCTAAATCCCGCCCGAAGCTATGACCGCGGCCCAAAGCTGCGCGGCCCTATCGCACGCCCGAACCATTGCTCGTAGCAATGTGCCACAGCACGGCCGCCCGTCCCGAGCCAGTGGCCCACCTGTCTCCTCACTTGCACACGCACCACCGACGCCCAATCGCCTGCACGATTGGTGTCGTCCATGGGACATTGTGAATGGAGCCTGAATGATGACTCGATGGTTCGAAAGCAAAGACAGGAATTGTTCCAGTAGAATTAGGCTGAGAAGGCCGGTACATCATGGAAGGTCCATCATGTACGATGGATCACGCGAAAAAAGGCAATATGTTAAGCTAAAACGTTGAGGGAAAATCCCTGAAGGATTAAGAATTAGGCTCTCCCCGGTACATTAGCAAATACCTGTTTAAATGAAATCTAGTGTATTTCCAGCAGAAAATACCTCAAAAAAAATTTCATGATTGTTTTACTATTTTATGGTAGATTTTTATAATTGGATAAATTCAGTAAAATAAAGCCTTTAATCATAGAAACATGGTTTTAGGTATATGAGCTCTTATTTTTGAAACCCCCTTGTGAGGCTCATATTTAAATTCTTTTTCTAGCATGTTTAATGGATAGTAGTCATCATATTATCTCTAATCAAGTAGGTTGAGATCAGGGGGAGCAAACCAATTTGAAATCGGGACAATAGTGATTTTATTCAATCAATTAGAAATTGATTAACTCAATTAGAATGAGTTTGCGAACAAATAAAAGATGGACCTGCTAGTCCATTGCGTGGAAAACTATTTCACATTTATGGGTTTAAAATCTTAAGGCATATGGGGAATTCTTGAATTAATAAGCAATTAAAAGAAATTTTGTGTAGATTTAATGTTGCAAAATATAAACGTGAACTTAAAGTATATCGTATGAGTATTTGAATTGAAATATTTTAGGCTAAATAAAGAAGTTAGACAATAGAATAGTCTTGTAGATTTTTAGAACTGCAAATTTGTAGGTATGCAGAACATACCAAATTGCATAATATACAAATAAAGTCTAGCTCACTGCATAACAAATAACCCCTAAATTTTGAAATTAGGTGCGTGAAAATTATTAATTTCACCATATTGGCATACATGGGTATTAACTTGAAGTTTAAAAATATGGATATGAAATTCCATTATGTAAAGCTCATGGGGATATTACTGAAAGTATGCTATTATTTATGAAAATGTAATACCGGCATTAGGGGGAGAGAAAGCCTATATGAATGCCTTGTATTGAACGGAATAATGATCTTCATAAAATATTCTTGAAAGCTTGAAGCACGAATAAAAACACGCACTAAATCATACTCGCATGAAGCTAAGTATAATGCCAGAATATTTAAATGTGAGGAAGCCTATGAAGGGCACCACCTGATGTGGAAACACACTTGAAGTAAAACTATTTATAGGATTTTATCCCAGTGAGAATGTGCACATAATGAATACTCACAAATGGGAAACTGGAGATTAGGAGAAACAACCTGAAGTTATTAACCAGAAGTTAAGTTTACTTGTAGTAAACATAATGCTATGTGTGGTATATCCCGGGTATTTAATAATATACTCACCATGGCAAATGACTTGATCATTAATTTAAAATCTACAGGGACGCCTGTTGGTTTTGGATTAAATGAACTTGTCATACAAATTTTACTGAAACCTCCATAGATCTCTAGAAAGAAGACCATCATGGTCAAATACCTCACAAATTAAGGATGGTCATCATGAAGATGAAAGCCTAACACTACAAAGCGCGCGCACTATTTTGTGTTGGGACAGCAGATATTATTTGACTATATCATAGTCTTATCCTGAAGATATAGGAGAAAACAATAAATGTCAACAACATTACCTCTATCATTGCAAATGTTTCTCTAATGAGAACATGGATCCACAAATAAAGCCCATGGCAGAGTCGCATGAAGCGCTCATATCGGGTCAATGAAAAAAAAATGCAATTGAGGTTAAACCATTAAGAATATACTTGAACCTGCAAGTTCAAGTTACATAAGTCATTATGGAATAATGATATGGTGAAATGAAATGGTTTATAGGTCTTTCAAAAGACTAACAAACTCCCATTATGTATGAACGAATATTCTGCTACTTATCTGGCAAATGGAAAGAATAATTTAAATATTATGCAGTTAATTGGTGGATTCGGAAAATCCATAGCTGATCCTTGAAGGACTCATCATTCCTAGAAGAAATTAAAAGTAAATCTCATACCAAGTATTAAATGTCTAAGGTAGATAATATTTCTATTAAAATCTCTAGAAGAGCTAAATCCTGGAAGGAAATAAAGTCATAGAATGACTTATTGTGAATACCACTTTTAAAATAGTTCATTGAAGAACTCAAGTTAAAAGGATCGTGTAAATTACTTCTCTCTTGCATGAGAGGATTTCTCACATAAGAGAAATACTATTCTTGAAGAATTACAAAATCCTTGAAGGATATAGTCAATGAATGAATTATCAGTCATTTCCTGAATGAACACCAATAATCTCGAAGATATAAATTAACTCTATACAGACCCAAATAAATTAAGAATAAAGTGAGAATCATATGGTTCTGAATGTACCATTTAAGCACTTGTACATAGCTATCTAGTATTGATAGTAAGTATTCTCACATACCACAGAAGGTATATTGGTAATTGGTGATTTGAATTATCCCCTCAAATACCAAAGTGAAGACTGATTTATCTATAGTGGAATAAGCCATCTTTGAAGATCTACTGAATAGATCATTGGTTATAAACTAGAATCCACTTAGATAGAGTTGCTATCATTTCAAATTTGAATATTGAAGTTTGAAATCAAATATCTAGAAGATAAGTGAATTGAAACTTATTAGCCCCATATTCCTCTGAAGTTTATTTTGTGTTGCACAATTAATAAGTGGTTATTAATGCTTGAAGCATTGCTCTTTATAATAGTTAAGTCTTTGAAGGACTAACTATTGTACTCCTGCACATTTATGTAAAATGTAACTAAGACATTATTGAACACTGAAGTTTAAAGGATGTCGTCCTGAGGGGGAGCATATTTTTCATCATGTTGTTACTCAGAAGGAATCAACTTGATGATTAATTTTTGAATTTACCGTGAAGGTTTACCACTTGATTATTTAAGATCATGAAGTTCATGCATAAATCTTAAAGATTCATCACTATTCATGAAGAATAGTAAATATAGAATTGTGTATAACCAGAAGGTTTAATGTTGTACTCTTTTTTTCCCTTTGTGAGTTTTTACTTAAAGGTTTCTCACATAAGGTTTTTGATGAGGCAACATGTGCAATACAATTGCGGTTGATATGTACTCTTTTCTCCAAAAACCGTTTTTCCCACTGGGTTTTCGGATGGAGTTTTTGATGAGGCATATGCATTCGCGGTAATCGCCCAAGGGGGAGTGTTGTAAAACAACCGGACTTTCCAAGAAGGAAAGGAGGACTAGAAGTCCTAGTCCTTGTCTGGTTGCTTGTGGGCTCTTACCATAATCTCTAGCCTTAGTTCGGACTATATAATTGGAGGAGCACCCCTATTGTAATACATCGATTTGAGTAATAAAGAGAAGCTCCACCTATATTGTCTCTTGTCTACTTTATGTTTGTTCTTGTGTGCTTGTCATGAGAGGCGTGAGAAGGAGAAGATCCAACCGTTGACGACGTGTTTCACAACAATAACGATTATACCATCTTGCAATCAAATGTCCCAAGACACATCAACTGCAATAGTGCCAATGGTTCAAGAAGCATAAAAGCATTGGTCGTTAGGCCACCACACGTCAGAGCCTATGCGCCGACCGTTGAGTCGATCATCCGCCAGACCCACCGCTCATGGTAAATAGAGACATCGAGCCAATAATGCATATACTTTGCTGCATAACGACAAGAAAGTTATTTTACTCCTTTAACACGTACAGAAATTGCAAAACATGAAAAAGAGCTTGCTATAATTTCTAAGAATGGTCATGCTTCAGACCCAACTATTGTAGCGACCAAAGAAACTAAGTTGAAGGCAGGTGATTTACTTGCTACCATATCTACACTTGCTAAAAATTATGCGGTACCATGCTTTGCAGACAAGTTTCCTTGTCACATGATCATGGTCCTATGTCTAGTACTTTGCATGCTTTGTGTCCAACTGTTTGGAAGTGTTTGGTGGTGGGATGGAGTTGAGGACAACTCCAATTCAATAAGGTGAGGACGAAGAGGACCTCAGCATGCTGGACACACATCCAAATACCCTGCACCAAGTTACATGTCGTCACGAACTTGTACCGCGATTTAGGTTCGGAATCAACCGACAACCCTACACCAAAACGATGATATCAACCTCCTACGACATCCAAATAAGGCATTCTTAGATGCATTGAAAACATAACGACGAACCACTTCTTTTGGTTCTGGTCCTAGCTCCAGCATCCTGGTAGATCATTATGTGTCATTGAAATAAAGTGCTACATCACTAGTTTGTGCTGTGTCGAGCCTTGTATCATATCGGGTGCGCGCCCTATCGGTGTTCTACTGGCAATCCCACCGAGGGGTATCCCTAGGCAGTAGAGTTTTGGTGGGGTGCTCGCAGAATTTGGAATTGGATGGTTACGCGACACGAGATTTATACAGGTTCGGGCCGCCGACTAGGCATAACACCCTACATCCTGTTGCTGATCTTTTATTGCGTAGAGCGAATAAGAGTACAAGTTTTCCTTTTGGCAATGTTTCTCTTTGGATCTAAGATGATCTGAATTGAGAGGGGTCCCTGTTTGGTCTTATATACTGGCGAGCAGGGTTACAGGATGGAAAGAGTGGAATCCTAGTCTAGTTCGAGTAGTAACTCGTACAACTGTCGCTGCGCAAGTACTTTCCTTATATAGTGACTAGTTGCCTTGTATCGTAGAGTCCGGTGCCATCCTATGCATCGGTCTCTATTCGTTGCTATATCCTCCCTTGGAGTCTTCCTATGTTCGTGTGGGCCCTCGGCCTCCATGTCCGACAAGCCAGCGAGTGCTTCATAGCTGAGTTCTTCCTTGTCTTGGAAGTGCTTGGCCTTTTGGTTTGAGTACTTCCTGAGCCTTTTTGGGGATCTTCGAGTACTTCCTGAGCTTTCTTGAGGATCTTCAAGTTCTTCCTTGGTCCGTAGGTCTTGGCTTTGAAGATGAGGCTATGAAGTGCTCAAGCCCCAAGTTGTTCTTGAAATCTTTGGAGTGCGATTTAAAATCGCACTTCATATGAAGAAGCCCCCGAGCTTTAGGTTGAATCGATGACTCAAGCTGAAGGTCCTGAAAAATCTTGAATCTTCTATATTAGCGATCCTTGTGCCCTGTAGCCCCCGAGCCTTGAACCATGCCTTAGGTGTGGTGAGGAGGATCAAAAAAGTACTCGTTACTTAGGGTTAGATGGATAATGAAATTCCCCGAGATTAAACCCTCGATCGCAGATAAACCCTCGATCTGCGGCACAGCTTCTGGAATGAACGCCTTAGACCTTGAACTTGCGCACACTTGTTACATAGGCATACAGTGACGTATTACCGATCTCTAAGTACTCTTCTTCTATAAAGAGCTCGGGAATGAAGTGCGGCAGATTGTCAAGAATAGTTTCTTGGTCTGAGGACTTGTGTTTGAGCACTTCCTCTATGATCGGAGGAGGCGGATCGAATGTGAGGGCGAGGAGTGGCTGTTTGTCTGTGGGGGTTGTTGGTGGTGTTGGTTGTTGGCACTCCTTAGCCTAACTAAATCCACAAGCGCACGGAGTACGATGTAGCCTTTCACCAGGGGAGTAAAAACCTGGATGTCAGATCCAAGGAACGGTAGATGCGACTAGCCTAGAAATACCTTAACTAGACCCACCAGGGAAGAAAAGGGTAAAGGGTGTAGAGAGCTTAACCTTAGTTAGCCACTCGCTACCCCAGACAACCTATCCTAATCTAACATGATCTTCTTCGACAGCTAGAACGGGAAGAACTCAGAACGGGATGAGAGAGGGGTTCTTCCGGGCTCAGCACTACTGTTATGAGTACACCCGAACGTGGTGGAGTACAAAGGACGGATAGTGCTGTCACCACCTGCCGCCTACCACTGCAGTTCCGTGGGGTGCAACACAACCTGAGGTGACTAGCCAGCACAGGCACCACGCCTAAGCCTTCAGCCACTGACCTCCACCCAACGCGAAGGGCTATAGAGGAAACCCCAAACAAGAGTCGTTGTCACTCACGCAGACTCAGGTACCCGCAGATCATAGATAGACAAGATAAATTGCTGAAAGTAAAGAGTAAACTAGCGAGGTACTAAGGCAAGAGACCGAGGAACTTACTGAAGATATCTCTGAAGCTTTATTCCTCTGGGGCGGAACAATGTTGATGGAAGGCCGAGATGACTCCCGAACTCCCTCTACACACTTGGCTGTCACCCAAGCACTCACCCACTACTCTCTCTACTCTACTCTAAGATAATAGTGGACTACGTCTTGAGCCTTCTCTTCTCTCCAATGGATGGTGTGTCTTGTGTGGAGGTGAAGGGCGCCTTTTATAGCCCTCCAAGGGTGAAATCCTGCTTAGGAGTGACGCCAACTACTTGCTTAACTTCCGCTGCATAGAGGCCACGGTGGCATCCGACTTTTGCAGGGACGACTTGGATGATGTCCTGAAGTCGGTAACGGTTGCGTTCGGTTGAAGCTGTCCAAGAATCCTAGGTTGTGGGCCCTTCAATCCATGTTTATCCATCCTAGGCCTTCCGGGTCCTTTGATCAAACCGACATCAAATGCACAGCTCATGATCATCCTTGATACGTTAGTAAACTTGTGGATCAATGTCGTGGCCAGAAGAGGAAAAAGTGGGCCGGCCGGCCTAGGCTAGGCCGGCCGGCCTGGCCCTGAGCCCAAATGGCCCCCAGTTTTCCCTGTTTGCTCCTTCACTCACAAATTGTACAAAACTTGTGGAACTCATTAGTATAAATGATATTAGCATGATTATCACTATATGAGCATGAAATCCGGAGAAATGTTGGCGGTAAAAGTCATGGATATCGACCGTCAACACGCCCCCACACCTAGACTTTGCTCGTCCTGAGCAAAGGGTTGAGTTAGATCCAGAGGATCAAGCAAAGCCTAGGGTCATGAAATCAAGAGTATACATAAGAATTATTTCAAAGCTTTCCCTCATACCTTGGATTCCAGGTGGCTAACACCTTCACTTTCACCTATCGAACCTCAGAATAAATCAATGGAGAGCCTGATTCCTCCTTCTCAGTACTTGGAATTTTTTTTCAAAATATGGAGGCATACTCTCATTCTCTCAAGCCACTCAGTCACTCGAAGTGTTTGATCCTCACAAAGGCTTTTCAAGTAGCCTCACCTACCTCTACAAGGTCATATGTGGGACTCAAGGTAGGGATCGATAGAAATGCTTATCTCTTCCATCTATGTTGTGAGATCAAATAAGTTGTCTCCGAGAGATCATGCCAACCATGTACTTTGGTCAAGTGCAAGTCTATGTGGATGATCAATGATGAATGTCCTTGAGTGGTATTTGATTTTAGCTTCTTCCATCTTCCCCCTTCTTCTTTCTCTCTGTTTTTTTTTTGCTCGAGTAGGACCTCCCACTCATCACTTTTTTTTCTCTTTTTTTCAGGGGGATGAAGAGCTGCTTGAGAACCACTTTTGATGGACTTTTATTCTATGATGGACTTTATTTGATGAAACTTGTATGTGAATGACCAAAGTGCTAGGAAGAACATGCATGTCTCAGAAGGCATGATGTTTGATCAAGCTCAAAATGTAAAGATAGCTATGTGGAGTTTCAAAACTGTCTCATGTATGATATGGCTCTGGATAGGACTTGTTAAAGTTGAGCATGAATGAGAGTTGCCTCATTTATTTTTTAATTTTCAAAATGAAATTCTCCAAGACTTTGAATTAGAAAAGAACAAGCCTCTCATGTCATTATATCGTAAGGGTCAATAAGCGAAAGATCAAGTGAGCCTATCACAAAGTTCCAAAGGCACATCGGTACTTGCTAAGCAAATAAAGCTTATGCACCTTTGATAAACATGTAGGATTTCCATCTCTTTCTAGGTGTTTCATTCAAATTTTAATTGTCGTGAACTCATGCTCGCATTTGAAGTAAAACCAAGAAAGGAAACGGGAAAAGGGTTTCAAACCTCCGTGCGTAGTTGAATCTCAGCAGATGGCTGCCATGTAGTTATTTGAGCACGGGTGAAGACTACTCGTTGATGTGTTGCTCGTCCTGTTTCCTGTGCACTTAGTATAGAGTTAGAGCAGGGGTGTGGTTGGTATACAAGTGTGCACCAACCACTCAAGGCATGGTAGAACAAAGCAACATTTTATTCAAAAGGGAAATTTGGGGGTGCTGTTGGAAAATAAAATTTGAGAAATCAAAAACCAAAAGGGAAATTTTAGCACCCAAACCTATACTAAGATAATGGCACATTTTAGGTCTGGCCATGACCATGGACTATGGTTGTAACTCAGATACTCATAGCAGTCCATAACTTTGAGTTCCGGGATGTCGGGCTCGAGGAATAGTTTCAACTGAAAACATCCCTGTCATTGTCCTCGAGGAGAAGTGTAAAGGAAAACTGTAACATCCCTGATGTGAAGTCCTAAGTTAATGCGAATTAGTGATGGAGAAAATTTGGATGAATTGAGACTTTTGGGGTAAAGTCAAAACTTGGTCAAATTTGACGAAAAGTCAAAAAGAGAAGAGATGGTTTGAAAAATTCCAAACAAAATTTTGGACTAGCAATTCCAAGTCAGTGGAACTCAATGGAATGGAGTTTGTGACAAAATTCACTTCATAAGTGCCTCAATTAAATGAAGAAAGAAAAAGATTAAAGTTACTATTCCCCATCCGAAAACAAGAAAAGGTCTAAGTCTGAAATCAGTGAGAAGTTGATGAATTCATCAGCTTGAAACTTTTGATTTTTCTTATACACTACCCTATGACCCAAAGTAAAAGTGGAAGCTGATAGTTTGAACTTGCTGTGAAATTTATTTCACAACTTATGTTGGCTGTTAAGGATTTATTTTGAGCTAGCCATCTCAAGTAAAAATTATGATCTG
The DNA here is from genome assembly GCA_015476505.1 of Urochloa ruziziensis. Taxonomy (NCBI): domain Eukaryota; kingdom Viridiplantae; phylum Streptophyta; class Magnoliopsida; order Poales; family Poaceae; genus Urochloa; species Urochloa ruziziensis. Next base: position 7,871,513 of record CM027120.1, on the reverse strand, counting down.
CTGTCAGCCTGAGAAAATTTTTTAAGTCTGAAACAGCTGAAAAACTTTCAACTTTGGGCTCGATTTTTGGAAGAGTTTATGTATAAAACTTTGGCTTGATCATGTTTGAGGAATTTTGGATGCCCAGGGGGGTTGATAGGTGCTGTTGTTTGGATTTAAACATGGATCTTGCCATGTTAAAGTTGAGCTCCAAGTAAGCAAAATGGAATAAGTTCAGACTCCTCAATGTTGACTCTGAAAAATTCTAAGTCTGGGAGCCGACTTGAACAACATTTTGGTCCAACTTCAGAGATGAATTTCGTGGATTTTTGTATAATAACCATACATGTTTAAGATGTAAAATGGAATGTTGGATACTTAAGCTGTCACCATGTCAAATTTTGTAGCAAACAAATGTGATTTGCTATTTATTTAGGGCCTCAACTTTTGGAGGAAAGTATACCGGGAACTCTGAAACTGTGACGAATTCATCAGAGAACTGAAGATCGGGTTTTTTCCCCAATGTTCAGAGATCAAATCCGCGTGATTGAGAAAAGTTTTAGTCCAATGATCTATACCAAAGTTGAAGCTCTATAGTTACTCTCCAAGTTTGGTTCAAAGTTTGAAGGAAGTTTGTATTTCAAAGTTTGTGAAATTTTGGAATCAAAACAGGCAAATTGGATAGAAAGAAAAAAAGAAGAGGACAGACAGGGCGGATGGGAGCTGCCTGCCTGCTTGCCGCCGGCGAGCAGAGGCTGGTCCGGCCGAGCCACGCGTCGGCATCGCTCGTGGACAGCGCGTTGGGATCGAGCATGAGGTGGCGCGGTGAGTGGCGGTGAAAGTTTGAATAAGTACCCTGCCGTCGTCATGTTTATCCTCTTCCTGCCGTTTCGCCCGTCTTCACCTTCTCCTCGGTCGCCGGAGAAATTCGTCGTCGTTCGACCGCCATAACCCAAACCCCTCCACTCAAACCTTCGCTTCGTCCTCCTCTACGACCTGCACCAGCTCTCGTCCTCCACCATCCACCCCAGCGCCTGTACGACTTCATTTTCCTCGACGCCTGGCAGTTCTCCGCCTTTGCGTGAGCACCCTCTGATGGAAGTTGATCTTGCCATGGTGGTTGTTGGTGTTTAAGGTTTGGATTGAGTCGAGTAGGTCAGGGAGATGCTGTAGGAAGGAATTGTTGGATCAAGGCGTCTCCAAAACGGCCAGCGCAGCCGCGCCGCTGTGCGCGCTGCCGAGTTCATGGCCGTCGCCATGGAACTCTTCGTTCTGAGCTCGTAGCAAGGAAACCGAGGGAAGCACTAGATGTTCTAGGGTGAGGCGAGTCTGTGGGTCATGTTCAAGCTGAGTTGTTCGCCGTCGTTGGGCCGGTGTTGCGCCGCGCCGCCACCCAACCCTAACATGTCCGCCGCAGTGTGGCGCCACCGCTCTACTGCTCTACCGCCCAGGCCATCGCTCCCTACGGGTGTGCCTGGTGTAGCTGCGTCGTTTTGCGCCCGCGTCGTGGCCGGAGGGTCACCGCCGGTGCCTCGGCCGCCGGTCAAAGTCGGCCGGCGCCAGTCAAGGCCAGAGGGCCTGTTGGCTAAGTCGCCAGGGACGCGAGGGGAGAAGATCAGGAAGTCCAGGGGGCTTTCCATAAAAGTGCCATTTAGATTTAAATTTCAGTTTTCACTTTAAAATTCATAGAAATTTGTAGAAATGTCCAAAAATAGTGAGACCAATTTTGTTAAGTTTGTTTTATTTTCCTTTATGCATTAGAATTCTTAAACCCTAGGTCAAATTATAAAATAAATTTGGTATTTGTTTATTTAACCTCTCTTAGGTTATTAAATAAATACTTAATATTTCTAAAATGTTTAATAATACTGGATAATGATTTATAATTAGAAATTCATAATAAATAGACTTTTTATTTAGTTATTTATCCTTTTTAGAATTAGAAATTAATTGGTAATCCTTTTATAATAAATTTAAAAGGGGCTTAAGGACTAGTTTAATTAGGAGAAAAATGTGAGTTAATCTTTTAAAAGGGGTAGTTAGAGTTGGCTTGCAACTTTATCATGAAGAGAAGTTGTATGTTTGTTTCTCAAAATTTTGCATAAACTAACCTCTGTTTTGTTTACCTTAGCAACTGAAGCTCCGGAAGTCGAATACGTGGAATTTTCTGAGGAACAGCAGCCATCAGAAGAACTAATAGTGATTGCCCCTGAAGCCGACGAACCTGTTGAAGAATCTAACTTTTTTATGACTTCAGGCAAGCTCCGGTGCATTTAAACCTATTTATTTCGAATTGTTCATCACCGTGTCCAAATCTTGATATATGTGATGCATTAAGTCTAGGAGTTAATTGAAACCTACTTTTATGCACAACTCCTCCTTGATATTAAGGACATCTTTGCCATCTGTTCAAAATATTTAGTAATGTCCCATGCTTAGTCATGCTCAGTAGTTACCATTCTCTCGGGTAACTTTTGTTACTCGACCGCTTAAGGTAATCAAGATCAATTAATTGAGAAACCTGAAAGAAATAAAAACTGGTTTGGAATGCGAGCAGAAGCTTGGAAGGAATCGAGAGAAATCGATTCCATAGTTCTGTTTGCCTGCTTAAGATGATTAAGGCCCGTCCGTTGTTTTAACCGCTGATCAAGTAATTTTTACCTGGTAACTTACTGGGATGGGGAACCAGCAAGCCCGGTAGGTTGGTTAACTCTGAGAGTGGAAATATTTTTACCTATGCTTGATGAGTCGGAGAAAGGCGGGGGCGTAGCCTGAAACTCACATGATGGTCAGGCCAGACGTGGAGCCTCTTGTGGGGGTGCGTTCCCGGGTTCGGGTAATTATATTTCCAATTTTTGAGTATAACCAATCGAAAGGATTGTTGCGTACAGCCTAATTAGCTGTACGTGGCTAGGAACTAGGTCTCTCCTGCAGGATGTAAATCGGTCCGGATCGCCACTATTCTTGGTCATGAATGTGCTTGATCGCTGTTAAGCATCGTAGCTAAAATAAGTGGAATAGAAAGTTTTTATGAATTCAATATGCTGATTGATCTAATTACCACTTGGGTGAAAAACACTTTATAACCTAGAAGCTTAAATAGAAACTAAGTTTGAGTTATATTAAAATAAAAATGTAAGGATCTACCTTAGTAAGCAATTTTTGCAAAAGGGTAAAGTCAGCCAGTCCACGAGAAGACTAGCATACTCGTTGCCTTTTTGTGCTTTTAATTTCTGTTAGTCGGGTTAGCCTTGCTGAGTACCTTTTGTACTCAAGCGTTTCCGTGTTGTTGTTTTCAGAGGCATCACAGCAGGAAAACGAGGAAGAAGTCCCGAATAACTAGAACATCCGTGGGTCTCTGATGTTCTGGTGTTGACCTAGCTGTACAGTTATATTAGTACTTGACTGCCCTGGTTTGTTTATTTAAATTTCCCTAGTATGGCTTGATATGCACTTAAGTTTGTTTCAAACAAGTGTTTGTAATAATTCGTACCTTGAGCTATTTATGTAAAAATGTAATGCTTGTTAATACTTTCCCTTCTCGAAAGTGATCCTGATATATGGCTAAGGTTAAAGTTGTATGTGGAGGTTTCGGGTTGTCCTGGGGACACTCGACGGATTGCCGGGTTAAACTGTTTGAAGTGCGTTGGGATAATTACTGTTGCGACGGTAATTGGCGCACTTGAGCGAGTTTAAATTGGACGGTTCCGCCATAGCTGGTATCAGAGCCATAGGTTGGGATAATTAACAAGGATTGCATCTTTTTGAAACCCTAGGGACCCTATTCTTAAATTTAAAAAGAGATAGTTGTGATAGGGGTGGCTGTAGAATTAATTTGTTATTTGTTTTGCAGATGCTAACTGTCCTGGTGTGTAACGTTAGATTCGTTAGCAAATTCTTAAATAGGGAGAGTTTTACGATGCCATCGAGTTTTCTACGAGTGTGTATAAATTGGGCAGGATGTAGGAAACGTTGCATCATGCTGCATTGCATAGTTTTAAATCTTTTGGGTTTGGTGAGTGACGTTAGATCTTAACTTAGTTTTCTTGTTCACATGGAGTTTGAGGAGCACACTGACCGGGATGGATGGACTCAGGGTTTCTATCATAAGAAGCCAGGATTTACACAGCTGTTATGGAAAATTTTAAAAGACAAGGGTTTCAAGAATCCACCTGTGTACTACTGGAGAAAAGAAGATACCGTTCATAAGGTGGGATGTACTGTCTATGTTCATATTCCAGAGTCGGAAGCCCATCCAGGTTGGAACATAGATGAGGTATGGGAGTTAGACATTGGTTCCAGTCCTGCTCGACACTTCCCTATCATAGATCAGCAAAATGGTATTTGGAGGCGTCGACTTAAGGCCTTGAAACGTAAGCAGCGGGTGGAACATGATGCTATTGCCGCCGCCTCGATGGACTATATGACCTATATGTATAATCTTCACCAAGCCTGCCAGCATGAGTATTATAAACAGAGAGAGAGAAATGCAGAGGTTAAGATGGCTGAGGCTGGAATGAAGTTTAATATGGAACAAGACAGGCAAGCTGAACGAGTTCGTAGAGAAGAAACTATGAAGTAGAAAGTGCCATGAGGAGGCAATCTTAGTGAATCGATCAACTGGAGGGGGAACTTAAACAAGCTTATGACACTATGGAGGTAAGTCAGTAGACTTCGGCCTTATACTGTGAGACGGTTGGGGCTAATATTAATAGATTGGAGGCTGAGCACATGTTTCATCTCGATGAGATACTCTCTCTTCGAGTGGCTTTAGAAGAACTCCAGGAACAACAACCAGTACACCCCGCTAACAATGCTCCACCTCCTGTAGAAAATCCTCCGCCAGCTCCAATTGCTGGAGAAGGCGTAAATGTTGTTGGTTTTGAGATGAAAGTACATGGTTTGGAAGCTATAGCTGCAGGTTTGCAGGTTGGTAATGAAGAGGGAATGGAACATCCAGGTCCAGAGATCGATCTTTTTGCTCATGAAAATTTAGATGGATTTGATTTTCCTATGGAAGATAATTTGGGAGGTGTTCCGATGGATCCCCATCAGTTTAATTGGGCTCATGTGAATGCTGACGGTTTTGATCCGAAAGGACATGAAGCGGCCATGGATGATGATGAAGAGGAGGAGAGGAGGAGAGGACCCTGAGGAAGCAGAATAGATATCAGGGTTAGATAGTGCGCCTATTTCACCATCTTCTTTTAGTGACAATGAGTCTGCAGGTGAGAATTCGGTTAATCATTTCCCTCCACTTGACGAGCAGAATGAAGTTAATTCCAGGCTTACTGTCCCACCTGGACAAGTGTTGATGACTGCTAATCAAGATGTGTTACAAGCTGCGATGGCGCGTTTAGGGATCAATACCACAGAGTTGGGTATTTACCCCTATGGTGGCTAAAAAGAGAACTTGAGAAATTGTGGACGTGACGGTAACTATGTAGTTAAGGATGCCCGTCTGTATAGTTGGTTTGTGATGACAGTTGTAAATATTTGTGGTTTGTATTCTGTTGAAACTATGGTTGTAGAACTTAAATAAGTGTTGTATAAATGTGGTTTGCTTAAAATAAGTGATGCATGTTTTGGTGCTATGTGTTGTAATTATTGTTTTTTAGAATTATGCAGTATTGTATCTTTTGACATTGGAGTCCTTGGAGAAAAAAGGAATTAATCCCTTGTTTTGGAATTTTGTAGAATGTCGGGTTCAAAGGAATCGCATACCGTAGCAAGGGCCGATGAGACGGCCCGAGTTCAAAATCCCACTCTGACGGATGCCTTCGCCAGTATTGTCAATGCTAGGGCTGAACATACTAGGTTGCTCAATCTCATTGCGGAGACTCTTAATACTAATCAACAGCATGCCCGTCAAGCAGGACCACCCAGAGTGACATATCCAAATTTTTTGGAAACTCATCCACCAGGTCTTTCTCAAGGCAGAGCATCCGATTGAAGCGAATGAATGGCTTCAGGCTATAGAGCAGAATTTTCGGGTAATTCCTCACTGTTCCGAAACTCAAAAAGCGGAGTTTGCCGGATTACAGCTTCAAGGCCCAGCGGGTACATGGTGGACCAGTCATTTGATAAGACAACCTGCTGGCAGAGAAATTACTTGGGATGATTTCAAGGCAGCGTTCCGTGTCCAGTTTGTGCCTGCAGGGGTTATGAGAATGAAATTAGAGGAATTTTTGAGACTCCGGCAAGGAGAAAAGAGTGTATTGGATTACACAAATGCTTTTTATCATTTGTCGCAATATGCTCCTGAACATGTGGATACTGAGGCCAAAAAGAAGGATTGTTACTTTCGAGGCCTCAATGCAAAGATGCAAGATAAGTTATTCACATGTACTTTTGATACCTATAGTTCTGCTGTGAGTATGGCATTCACTGCAGAAGAAAAGATGAAGGCAGTGGAAGAGACTCTGAAGAAAGAAGAATCCCTTAAAAGGAAGAACCCACCATTTGGAGCTTCAAGCAGTGCTCCCCCACGTTTTAAGGTGGTTTATCGAGGGCCAGCTCGACCACCTTATAGACCGCCACAGCAACAACCTCAGCAGCAATGGGTGGTCAGGAATCCCTATAATGTTCCACGTCCGACCAATCCACAATATTCAGGGATTCAGTAACACCGCTGCTCCAGTCAATGCGCAGCCGTGTTATAATTGCGAAAGGACTGGTCATTTTGCTCGGGATTGTCGTTTCCCTAAGCAAGGAGGAAATGCTAATGTGAAGGCCCAGACTTCAGGACAAGGAGTTGGGCAAAAGTTTGTTCGTAAGAAGTTCCTCAACACCAAGACCGGAAGAGTGCACTATATGAACGTTGAAGAAATTCCTGAAGGAGAACCTATGATGGCTGGTATGTTCTCTATCTATGATCATCCTGCAGTTATTTTATTTGATTCGGGTGCTTCACACACTTTCATCAGTAGAAATTTTGTGGAAAAATATCAGTTAGAAGCAAGTGTTTTAAGGACAAGCTATGCTATCCAATCCACAGGAATCACCCAAAACACTAATTTGATAGTTCGAGATGTGGTTCTTAACCTAGAAGGCAAAAAGGTTGGTGCGGTACCCTTAATCCTGGAAGATCAAGGAATAGACCTTATCCTAGGAATGAATTGGATGAAACAGTACAAAACCTTGATTGAAATAGAGACTAGAACTATTTGTATGAAGGATATGCAAGGGAATTCTTTTGAGATAGAAATTACTAACCGCCAGTGTTTTGACCAAATGGTTAAGAAGACTAGAGCTGTTACTTTGGCTTCAATACCCGTGGTAAATGAGTTTGAAGATGTCTTCCCTGAAGATCTCCCTAGTTTACCACCGGATCGAGCAATAGAATTTACTATTGAAATAGAGCCTGGCACCGCTCCAATATCGAGAAGACCTTATCGGATGCCACCAAAAGAGTTAGAAGAATTAAAGGTTCAGTTACAGGAATTGCTGGATAAAGGGTTTATTCAGCCTAGTAGTTCCCCTTGGGGTTGTCCTGCTATATTTGTGAAGAAGAAAGATCATACTTTAAGGTTATGTGTGGATTATCGTCCTTTAAATGCAGTGACTATCAAGAATAAATATCCATTGCCACGAATTGATTTGTTGTTTGATCAACTAGCTGGAGCAAAGGTTTTCTCTAAGATTGATTTAAGATCAGGGTATCATCAGATTAAGATCAAATCTGAGGACATACCCAAGACTGCATTTTCTACCAGATATGGTTTATATGAGTATTTAGTCATGTCCTTTGGATTGACTAATGCCCCAGCCCATTTTATGTATCTGATGAACTCAGTGTTCATGCCAGTGTTGGATAAATTCGTGGTAGTTTTCATTGATGACATTCTTATATTTTCTAAGAATGAGGAAGAACATGCAAAGCATTTGTGCATTGTTCTAAACAGACTCAGGGAGCATAAACTTTATGCCAAATTTAGTAAATGTGAATTCTGGTTGAAGAAAGTACCTTTTCTTGGGCATGTGTTGTCAGCCGATGGAGTTGAGGTTGATCTAGGAAAAGTTAAAGATGTTTTAAATTGGAAACCACCAACAATGCATGAAGTTAGAAGTTTCCTGGGAATGGCTGGGTATTATAGAAGATTTATTCCAGAATTCTCCAGAATTGCAAAACCTATGACTGAACTATTGAAGAAGGAAAAGAAGTTTGAATGGAGGGAAGAATGCGAAGAAGCATTTCAAATGTTGAAGAAATTATTGACCACAGCGCCAGTTCTAGCTCAACCGGATGTCGAGAAACCGTTTGATATTTACTGTGATGCTTCTGGTAAGGGGTTAGGTTGTGTGTTGATGCAAGCACGCAGAGTGATTGCTTATGCATCTCGACAACTAAAGAAACATGAGGAAAATTATCCCACTCATGATTTAGAACTAGCTGCTATGGTGCACGCATTAAAGATATGGAGACACTATCTTTTGGGCAGTGTTTGTCATATCTATACTGATCACAAAAGTTTAAAGTATATCTTTACCCAGTCAGATTTGAATATGAGGCAACGTAGATGGTTAGAGCTTATCAAGGACTATAACTTGGAAATTCATTATCATCCTGGAAAGGCTAATGTGGTAGCCGATGCTCTGAGTTGAAAGGCCCAATGTTATTGTGTAACTGCTCATGCAAAGGAGAAGACGATATGTCAGGAATTGGAAAGTTTAAATCTGGAAATAGTGGCACAAGGAACTGTAAGGAATATTATTATACAAGATACTCTGAAGGAACAAATAAAGAGTTCCCAAATAGTAGATAAGGGTATGAGAATCCTTAGAGATCGTTTAACAAAAGGAGAAGTTTCTTGTTTCACTCTAGATGAACAAGGTGTACTGTATTTCAAAGATAGAATAGTGGTACCCAAAGATTTAGATCTGAGAAAGAAAATTTTGGACGAAGCTCATTTATCCAGATTCTCTATTCATCCTGGTAGCAATAAAATGTACCAAAATTTGAAGCAAAGATTCTGGTGGACTTGAATGAAAAGAGAAATTGCCAGATATGTTGTTGAATGTGATATTTGTCAAAGAGTCAAAGGGATACATCAAAAGCTAGCTGGAGAGTTGCAACCTTTGTCTATTCCAGCACGGAAATGGGATGATATTTCTATGGATTTCATAGATGGATTGCCTGTTACTTCCAAAGGATATAATTCGATCTGGGTCATTATGGACCAACTTACTAAATCAGCTCGTTTTATTCCAGTCAAGACGACTTTTCATGTAAGTCAGTATGCTGATTTGTATCGGGCACGAATTATACCATTACATGGGGTACCCAAGAATATCACTTCGGATAGGGGTTCTTAATTTATTTCTAAATTTTGGGGACACATCCATAAAGCCATGGGTACTACTTTAATTCGAAGTTCGGCATATCATCCGCAAACAGGAGGGCAAATTGAAAGAGTCAATCAAATCTTAGAAGACATGCTGAGGGCCTGTGTGTTAACTTTTTCTAAGAAATGGGATGAATGTTTATCCCTAGTTGAATTTTCTTACAATAATAGTTATCAGGCCAGCATTAGGATGGCTCCATTTGAGGCTTTACATGGCCGCCGATGTCGGACACCATTGAATTGGACGGTTCCGCCACAGCTGGTTCGGAATCGGGAGAAAGGGCTACTTTTGGCCCAGATTGGGTTACTGAAGCAGAAGCAAAGATTTCTCAAATACGAGAACACCTTAAAGTGGCTCAATCTAGACAAAAGAATTATGCTGATAAACGGAGAATGTTTTATCCAGGTTGGGGAATTTGTATATCTTCGAGTATCGCCCATGAAGGGAGTTCAGCGTTTTAGAGTTAAAGGAAAATTAGCTCCCAGATATATAGGTCCATATGAGATCCTGGAACGAAAAGGACCTGTTGCTTATAAACTTGCTTTGAGTGATCAGTTAGCATCCATACACGATGTATTTCATGTCTCTCAACTCAAACAATGTTTAAGGATACCGGAAAAAATTCTAGAAGATCCAGAGATTGAATTAACTTCAGATCTGACTTATGAAGAAAGGCCAATAAAAATTTTGGATGAGAAGACACGAGATACGCGAACCAAGTCTATCAAATTTTACAAGGTACAGTGGAGTCACCATACTCCCGCTGAAGCTACCTGGGAACAGGAGAAGGATTTAATTTCCAAATATCCAGAGTTGTTTGAGTAGATTTGGAACTGTAATTTTTCCTGTATATAAGAACCGAGCTTCGGCACCCAATTCTTTTATGAAGTTTATACTATAGACTTGCATGACGCGTTTTCCTTTCCACTGAGAAAAAGTGTAATGAGCATCCTAGGAATCTCGGGACGAGATTCTTTTAAGGGGGAAGGGTTGTAACATCCCTGATGTTAAGTCCTAAGTTAATGTGAATTAGTGATGGAGAAAATTTGGATGAATTGAGACTTCTGGGGTAAAGTCAAAACTTGGTCAAATTTGACCAAAAGTCAAAAAGAGAAGAGATGGTTTGAAAAATTTCAAACAAAATTTTGGACTAGCAATTCCAATTCAGTGGAACTCAATGGAATAGAGTTTGTGACATAATTCACTTCATAAGTGCCTCAATTAAATGAAGAAAGAAAAAGATTAAAGTTACTATTCCCCATCCGAAAACAGGAAAAGGTCTAAGTCTGAAATCAGTGAGAAGTTGATGAATTCATCAGCTTGAAACTTTTGCTTTTTCTTATACACTACCCTATGACCCAAAGTAAAAGTGGAAGCTGATAGTTTGAACTTGCTGTGAAATTTATTTCACAACTTATGTTGGCTGTTAAGGATTTATTTTGAGCTAGCCATCTCAGGTAAAAATTATGATCTGCTGTCAGCCTGAGAAAAATTTTCTAAGTCTGAAACAGCTGAAAAACTTTCAACTTTGGGCTCGATTTTTGGAAGAGTTTATGTATAAAACTTTGGCTTGATCATGTTTGAGGAATTTTGGATGCCCAGGGGGGTTGATAGGTGCTGTTGTTTGGATTTAAACATGGAGTTTGCCATGTTAAAGTTGAGCTCCAAGTAAGCTAAATGGAATAAGTTCAGACTCCTCAATGTTGACTCTGAAAAATTCTAAGTCTGGGAGCTGACTTGAACAACATTTTGGTCCAAGTTCAGAGATGAATTTTGTGGATTTTTGTATAATAACCATACATGTTTAAGATGTAAAATGGAATGTTGGATACTTAAGCTGTCACCATGTCAAATTTTGTAGCAAACAAATGTGATTTGCTATTTATTTAGGGCCTCAACTTTTGGAGGAAAGTATACCGGGAACTCTGAAACTGTGACGAATTCATCAGAGAACTGAAGATCGGGTTTTTTCCCCAATGTTCAGAGATCAAATCCGCGTGATTGAGAAAAGTTTTAGTCCAATGATCTATACCAAAGTTGAAGCTCTATAGTTACTCTCCAAGTTTGGTTCAAAGTTTGAAGGAAGTTTGTATTTCAAAGTTTGTGAAATTTTGGAATCAAAACAGGCAAATTGGATAGAAAGAAAAAAAGAAGAGGACAGACAGGGCGGATGGGAGCTGCCTGCCTGCTTGCCGCCGGCGAGCAGAGGCGGTCCGGCCGAGCCACGCGTCGGCATCGCTCGTGGACAGCGCGTTGGGATCGAGCATGAGGTGGCGCGGTGAGTGGCGGTGAAAGTTTGAATAAGTACCCTGTCGTCGTCATGTTTATCCTCTTCCTGCCGTTTCGCCCTGTCTTCACCTTCTCCTCGGTCGCCGGAGAAATTCGTCGTCGTTCGACCGCCATAACCCAAACCCCTCCACTCAAACCTTCGCTTCGTCGTCCTCTACGACCTGCACCAGCCCTCGTCCACCACCATCCACCCTAGCTCCTGTACGACTTCATTTTCCTCGACGCCAGCAGTTCTCCGCCTTTGGGTGAGCACCCTCTCATGGAAGTTGATCTTGCTATGGTGGTTGTTGGTGTTTAAGGTTTGGATTGAGTCGAGTAGGTCAGGGAGATGCTGTAGGAAGGAATTGTTGGATCATGGCGTCTCCAAAACGGCCAGCGCAGCCGCGCCGCCGTGCGCGCTGCCGAGCTCATGGCCGTCGCCATGGAACTCTTGGTTCTGAGCTCGTAGCAAGGAAACTGAGGGAAGCACTAGATGTTCTAGGGTGAGGCGAGTCTGTGGGTCATGTTCAAGCTGAGTTGTTCGCCGTCGTTGGGCCGGTGTTGCGCCGCGCCGCCGCCCAACCCTAACATGTCCGCCGCTGTGTGGCGCCACCGCTCTACTGCTCTACCGCCCAGGCCATCGCTCCCTGCGGGTGGGCCTCGCGTAGCTGCGTCGTTTTGCGCCCGCGTCGTGGCCGGAGGGTCACCGCCGGTGCCTCGGCCGCCGGTCAAAGCCGGCCGGCGCCAGTCAAGGCCAGAGGGCCTGTTGGTTAAGTCGCCAGGGACGCGAGGGGAGAAGATCAGGAAGTCCAGGGGGTTTTCCATAAAAGTGCCATTTAGATTTAAATTTCAGTTTTCACTTTAAAATTCATAGAAATTTGTAGAAGTGTCCAAAAATAGTGAAACCAATTTTGTTAAGTTTGTTTTATTTTCCTTTATGCATTAAAATTCTTAAACCCTAGGTCAAATTATAAAATAAATTTGGTATTTGTTTATTTAACCTCTTTTAGGTTATTAAATAAATACTTAATATTTCTAAAATGTTTAATAATACTTGATAATGATTTATAATTAGAAATTTATAATAAATAGACTTTTTATTTAGTTATTTATCCTTTTTAGAATTAGAAATTAATTAGTAATCCTTTTATAATAAATTTAAAAGGGGCTTATGGACTAGTTTAATTAGGAGAAAAATGTGAGTTAATCTTTTAAAAGGGGTAGTTAGAGTTGGCTTGCAACTTTATCATGAAGAGAAGTTGTATGTCTTGTTTCTCAAAATTTTGCATAAACTAACCTCTGTTTTGTTTACCTTAGCAACTGAAGCTCCGGAAGTCGAATACGTGGAATTTTCTGAGGAACAGCAGCCATCAGAAGAACTAATAGTGATTGCCCCTGAAGCCGACGAACCTGTTGAAGAATCTAACTTTTTTGTGACTTCAGGCAAGCTCCGGTGCATTTAAACCTATTTATTTCGAATTGTTCATCACCGTGTCCAAATCTTGATATATGTGATGCATTAAGTCTAGGAGTTAATTGAAACCTACTTTTATGCACAACTCCTCCTTGATATTAAGGACATCTTTGCCATCTGTTCAAAATATTTAGTAATGTCCCATGCTTAGTCATGCTCAGTAGTTACCATTCTCTCGGGTAACTTTTGTTACTCGACCGCTTAAGGTAATCAAGATCAATTAATTGAGAAACCTGAAAGAAATAAAAACTGGTTTGGAATGCGAGCAGAAGCTTGGAAGGAATCGAGAGAAATCGATTCCATAGTTCTGTTTGCCTGCTTAAGATAATTAAGGCCCGTCCGTTTTTTTAACCGCTGATCAAGTAATTTTTACCTGGTAACTTACTGGGATGGGGAACCAGCAAGCCCGGTAGGTTGGTTAACTCTTAGAGTGGAAATATTTTTACCTATGCTTGATGAGTCGGAGAAAGGCGGGGGCGTAGCCTGAAACTCACCTGATGGTCAGGCCAGACGTGGGGCCTCTTGTGGGGGTGCGTTCCCGGGTTCGGGTAATTATATTTCCAATTTTTTAGTATAACCAATCGAAAGGATTGTTGTGTATAGCCTAATTAGCTGTACGTGGCTGGGAACTAGGTCTCTCCTGCAGGATGTAAATCGGTCCGGATCGCCACTATTCTTGGTCATGAATTTGCTTGATCACTGTTAAGCATCGTAGCTAAAATAAGTGGAATAGAAAGTTTTTATGAATTCAATATGCTGATTGATCTAATTACCACTTGGGTGAAAAACACTTTATAACCTAGAAGCTTAAATAGAAACTAAGTTAGAGTTATATTAAAATAAAAATGTAAGGATCTACCTTAGTAAGCAATTTTTGCAAAAGGGTAAAGTCAGCCAGTCCATGAGAAGACTAGCATACTCCTTGCCTTTTTGTGCTTTTAATTTCTGTTAGTCGGGTTAGCCTTGCTGAGTACCTTTTGTACTCAAGCGTTTCCGTGTTGTTGTTTTCAGAGGCATCACAGCAGGAAAACGAGGAAGAAGTCCCGAAGAACTAGAACATCCATGGGTCTCTGATGTTCTGGTGTTGACCTAGCTGTACAGTTATATTAGTACTTGATTGCCCTGGTTTGTTTATTTAAATTTCCCTAGTATGGCTTGACATGCACTTAAGTTTGTTTCAAACTACTGTTTGTAATAATTCGTACCTTGAGCTATTTATGTAAAAATGTAATGCTTGTTAATACTTTCCCTTCTCGAAAGTGATCCTGATATGTGGCTAAGGTTAAAGTTGTATGTGGAGGTTTCGGGTTGTCCTGGGGACACTCGACGGATTGCCGGGTTTAAACTGTTTGAAGTGCGTTGGGATAATTACTGTTGCGACGGTAATTGGCGCACTTGAGCCAGTTTAAATTGGACGGTTCCACCACAAAAACCTTCCTTCTCCATCCTCCAATTCAGCCATTTGATTTCATCATTTTGACTCTAGCTGATTGGGGGGGTCTATGTTTCACCTTTTTTATCTCCTAATGGGAATGATGTTTCGTGTGTACAAAGTGCCTCGGGTGATTGCCCTTCCATCCCTCCTCCATATTCATGATTTCCGCTTGACTTGTCTAGGGATGGTCTGGACTGGCAACCCGATGATTTCTCTCCACCCCGCTGATGCACTTCTAAGGATGGAGTGTGAGTCTCCATATCCTTACCACAATATGAAGTGCTTCAACCAATATGGACGTCTAGTCCATAATCACCAAGATGCTCGTCAGTCGAGTTAACTGAAGTTGACTCAATGAGTATAGCATCATGGCTCCGCAAAGACTCTTAGCGTGTTGTGCTCTGGTTAGCCAGGTGATCAGTCTGTCTAACCTTATCACAAGGTTTGTACAGAAAATAAAAATCCGTAGTCATCCTATATGAGGAGTTCATTCTCTATGAGGGAAACAGAGACACGCAACGAGTGTCCTCGACGGCGAGCGCGATACGCAAGACACGCCGTCAAAGGACTTGGAGTCTTGCAGGTCTCATCACATGGTGGTTGTAGCGGTGGAGTAAACCAGTACGATATAAATCCCTTAGGTGGAATCTAGTAGGGTGAATGAATTTCTTCTCTCTAAGGGTGTAAATCCAAATCTTGTAAATTGACCCTTGAGAGAGTATCATCTCATATGATTATTCTTATATCCTTGGAAATGATATGCCACTCATTTCCTTGCTCTCTTCCTTTTGTTTCTTGATTTGTGAATTCTTGAAGGAGCAAAAATCCAACCGATGAGTTGTGGCTTGTCATCCTTCTTGGTCAGGTGATATATTGGTGTAGCATGGTCCGTGTGCTATCACTTTGACATCGACCAAGTAGGATCTGAACTTGTCATGGGTGAATACCACTACAGACAGTTCCTTCTCCATTGTTTGTCGAACTCTGGTCAATGCTTCTGATAATGATGCTTTCATGCATTGCTCCAGCTCTGCCCCAATTGTATGGTTACTAGCGTTGCACATGATCTAGATAGGAAGAATCCAATCAGGAGGCTGTATGATGGGGGCCTTCTCAGTTGACACTTCTCCCAATTTGGGACAAGGTGGAGCCTTTGGGATTCTCACGAACTCTATCCATATCCGCGAGGCATAAACCAGAGGTTATCCATGGACTGAGAAATCATCAAGGAATTCCTCCATGATGTTCTCGACAAGGACAAAGGATGTCCTTGATAATGGAGAGAAGGCTGATATCATAAACCTTTGTTGGTGCATTGCATAGACCCAACAATAAGGACAGGTGGAGGTAGATGAAAATTGACTAGTGCTTCTACACTTGAAGTGTGTGCTTGCATAGGGTAAGTAATACCCACATGCAAGTGTGCCTACCTCCCTCATCGCATCATTCAGCCAAAAGGCTTTTTGTCCAGTTCAAAGCGATACGATGGGTGTTGGGGTTGATCCCCGTCTAGTCTGTAGAGAATACCTCAAAACGAACCGATACTTCTCTAAGACTGTTGCAGCCTGCCGAGCCTCATTCTCTATCAGTTTATCACTGATGATGACTGGCGTGCTACGATTGTCGTGAAGAGGTAAATATCTCTACTCCAAGTGGAAGAGAAACATGTGTCAATCCATGTGGCAGCAATCAACAACTCTAGTGGAGGAGGCTGCGGTTCTCCACCATGTCGAGCTTGACTGTCCTGGTTCTGCCCCTGGGATTGGCTGAGCATCTGAAAAATATGCTCACTGATTCTTCATGGGATCTGTCTAGCCCTTTGCGATACTGATCGTGCAAGGCTAAACTCACTAATCGTGCAAGGTTGATCAGGACGTTTCCTTTTGTCAACTCTGAGCTATAGCTCGATCGTGATTAAGTTGACAAATGCTCTATTGGCTGATCCAACAAGAAGATTTTGTCACCTTCGAGGATATCGAAGATGTGGAAATCCAAGATCACTCTGGTGCGCCCCTCAGGCACAACTCGAATAATTCCTTTTTTGCCAACATCTGGCCGTTGATTCCTTTCAGGTGCTTACGAAAGATCATGGACAGCTTCTTATGTGTCAGTCCCCTCAATAGGTGGATGGCATTAAAGCTAGGGTCGACTAACTTTTGCTTCCTCCGTCATTCCTTGCTCGTAACCGCAGAGAGACCCTTGGTCCGCAGTCGTGACTTCTGGAATGAATTACTCAGACCTTGAGCGTGCACACTTAACGTGGCAGATCCTTAAGGGTATTCTCTTGTTCTAGGGGCTTTTGTTCACTCACGTCGTATGGTTGGAGGTGGTGGATCTAATAAAAGAGTGAGGATTTGCTATTTGGTTCATGGGGAAGTCGGTGGGAGAATCAGAAAAACTGATCCTAAGGATGAGCACTATGTCTCAATCTACCAATGAATCATTGTATGAGCACCATACCAAACTTATCCCAGGTTGCTCCAAGTAACTCATCACCTTGTTGATAAATCGTCAACACAGCTCTGAGCTTTGTGGATGGGATAGACAAACAGACAAATTTCAATCTCCTCGATCCATCCCAACTCCTCTTGCACTCCGATTGTACCAAAACTTTGCTTCCCACGTTAGAGAAAAATAGGATGAGTTCCGTCTTGGTTCATCCTGGGAATGTTAGGAGAGCAGTTCTCCTCATCTATTGCAAGGAGTGTGAACAAACGATGGCAATGAGATTGGGGCGGATCACAAAGCCATCAGATAACGGGGTGGAAGGATGGTGGCAATTCCAAACACTCGCGAAATGGAACTG
Source organism: Urochloa ruziziensis (assembly GCA_015476505.1). NCBI lineage: Eukaryota > Viridiplantae > Streptophyta > Magnoliopsida > Poales > Poaceae > Urochloa > Urochloa ruziziensis. Next base: position 7,854,206 of record CM027120.1, on the reverse strand, counting down.
CCGGATAACTAGGAGAAAACTCCATGTGGTAGATGGTTATGGGGATAAAGTGTACGGCTAAAAAGATCCTACACTAGTGTTGCTACCGTTCCCCAGCAACGGCGCCAGAAAAGTGAAGGACCGAAACGGCGACCAGAGAGGGGGGGAGTGAATGGGAGCCGATAAAAAATCTTTCCAACCAATCCGGCTATTCTCCGAAAACAACTCCGACACCTCCGAAAGCGATCTTGCCAAGATCACGTAGCCACTGTCAAGCTACTGACCCTAGGAACAAGAAAGATGTAGCGGAAAACAACTCTAGCAAATCGAATCGAAATCGAACCGAAACGAGGCAAAACCTTCTCTACCCAGCCAGGGGCGGTTTAACCTCCCTAGGGGCGATTTAACCGCCTAGGGGGCAGTTTAACCGCCTGGGGGCGGTTTAACCGGCCTGGCCTGGGAGCTCTCGGGAAAAAGTCAACTCGTGAATCGATCTCCCAAACGGGTTGAGCTCTTGAGACGAAACTTTGGGGAGATGATGTACACCTTCAGTGGAGTATATTCCCCAAAAATCTCGGCCTCAAACACACTAGAGCTCCCGTAATCTCAGATCACGTGAAGAACACTTCCACCCCGAGTTCATCCAAAAATCCCCAAATCCGAAGCGATTCTTTGCGTTTTGAGGGGGCAAATCACCAGGAAAAGAGTGTCCACGACCTCATGTGTGAATCCTCCAAACAAACACGCAAGGAAACGACCTCAAACACAAGGAATCGAAAATCTCCCAAAGGAGCCAAAAAGAGCCACGGGATGAACAACGAAATCACACAAAGAGGGATACAAGAAAGCCAAATCTTGCATACATCACGAGGTCAACTTCTTTACAAAGAGGCTAGCTATCCTCCCTTCATCCAACCCTCTCAAAGATTTCTCCGGTGAAGCACTTGGCTAGCCTATGGAAAACTAGAAAGAAAAACTAAAGGAAAATAGTTCTAGTGCAAGGGAAATAAACTAGACTGCCTAGATAACAGCCACCAACCCCTAGGGGGTCTATTATATAGTCCAAGTGGTGCTGCTCTAAAGACTAAACTACCCCTAAGTGATACATACCCCTCAGGGGCAAATTTGACATTTGACTCATAGATTTTTCTGGCTGGGACACCTTCCACCGCAAGCTAGCTTCCCTCCAATGCAAGCCTTGCGGTCACGCCGCGTGTCCTCCGGATCGAAGCTCCTCGACGCCGATTTTGGGCCGGCCCAGGGGGAGGTGGTTAAACCGCCCCTGGCTGGTCACCTCAGCCCAACTGCCCAATCTCGCCTCGTCGAGTCCTCGACCTTGGTTTTGAGGCCCAAACCAAGGGAAACCGTCCACCGATGATTTTGTGGCCAAATCACCAAACCCCGCGTACAAGCTTTGGTCGTTAGCCGCCACCTTGAACCGGCTTCATGTCCGCGTACGAGCTTCGGTTGTGAGCCGCTACCTTGCACCGGAACCACGTCCCCTTGCTCGTTCTTGCCAGCATGTGAACCACACTTGATCCATCTGGCCACCGGGTCCTTCGAACCAAGCCGACTTGTCTCTCCGCTCCTCGGAGGCCACCATGGCTAAGACCTTTCGCGCCTGTTCTTCACCTGCACCAATGCAACCAAGCCGCATTCTACACCTGCAATACTTGAGCCAAGGGAAACGTCAATCCACACCACGTTGTCAATCACTCATCACACCAGGAAGCGACCATCCACCGGTCCTCGGACACACCGGGTAGAGGAAGCGTAGAGGCCACGGTGGGAGGCCGGCCGGCCTCATCTAGGCCGGCCGGCCTAGCCTAGTGCCAAGTGGCACCGACTTTTGCAGGGACGGCTTGGATGATGTCCTGAAGACGGTAACGGTTGCGTTCGGTTGAAGCTGTCCAAGAATCCTAGGTTGTGGGCCCTTCAATCCATGTTTATCCCATCCTAGGCCTTCTGGGTCCTTTGATCAAACCGACATCAAATGCACGGCTCATGATCATCCTTGATACATTAGTAAACTTGTGGATCAATGTCAGTGGCCAGAAGAGGAAAAAGTGGGCCGGCCGGCCTAGGCTAGGCCGGCCGGCCTGGCCCAGAGCCCAAATGGCCTCCCGTTTTCCCTGTTTGCTCCTTCACTCACAAATTGAACAAAACTTGTGGAACTCATTAGTATAAATGATATTAGCATGATTATCACTATATGAGCATGAAATATGGAGAAGTGTTGGCGGTAAAAGTCATGGATATCGACCACCAACATTGGTGGTGTTGGTGGGTCATCGAAAACGCCAGTGTACTCGGTAGAGTTGAGAACCTTTTCCAAGATCTGTCGTACCTCATCCACTGTACTGTATAGCACTGACCCTGCGAAAGTGATGTTCAAGAACTGCTGCACTCTCCAGCTTCAATGCACCAACAAAATGCTGCATAAGCATTTCCTCTGGAATGTTATGCGGTGGCCCTGAGTTGGCCAATTTTATGAACCGCTCCCACGTGGCTCCAAGTGACACATCACCTTGCTGATATGTCATCAGCTCAACTCTGAGCTTCAAGATCTTGGAGATAGGGTAAAAGAACAGACAAAACTCGTCCTTCAATTTGATCCAATCTTCGCTAAATCTCCTTGCAGTACGGTCGTACCAAGATTTTGCATTTCCCATCAGAGAAAATGGGAAAAGTTTCCGTCGTATGGTGTCTTGGTTGACGCCGGGTATAATAAGAAGAGAGCAATTCTCTTCAAAAACCTAGAAGTGAGCATAGGGACTTTCGTCTTTCGTTCCACCGAAAGACTGTACACGAACCATGTCAACGAGACTGGGACGGATCTCAAAGCCATGAGGTGGTATGGGGTGGCAAGATGAAGGCGGTTCCAAATACTCGCTAGATGGAACCATCGGATAACTAGGAGAAGACTCCATGTGGTAGATGGTTATGGGGGTAAAGTGTACGGCTACAAAGATCCTACAATAGTGTTGCTACCGTTCCCCGGCAATGGCGCCAGAAAAGCTTGTTGGCACTCCTTAGCCTAACTAAATCCGCAAGCGCACAGAGTACGATGTAGCCTTTCACCACGGGAGTAACAACCTGGATATCGAATCCAAGGAACGGTAGACGCGACTAGCCTAGAAGTTTTCCAACCGGACCCCCCAGGGAGCACAAGGTAAGCGGGTAGAGAGCTTGACTTTAGTTAGCTACTCGTTACCCCAGACAAACTATCTATATCTAATCTGATCTGCTTCGACGGCTAGAACGGGAAGAACTCCGAACGGGATGACAGAGGGGTTCTTCCGGGCTCAGCACTACTGTTATGAGTACACCTGAATGTGGTGGAGTACAAAGGACGGACAGGACTGTCACCACCTACCGCCTACCACTGCAGTTCCGTGGGGTGCAACACAACCTGAGGTGGCTAGCCAGCATAGGCACCACGCTTAAGCTTTCAGCCACTGACCTCCACCCAGCGCGATGGGCTATAGAGGAAACCCCAAACAAGAGTCGCTGCCACTCACGCAGACTCAGGTACCCGCAGATCAAATAAATAAGATAACTTGCTGAAAAGTAAGTTGTAAACTAGCGAGGTACTAAAGGCAAGAGACCGAGGATATACTGAAGATAACTCTTGAATATATTCCTCCGGGGCGGAAATGTTGAGACAAGACCGAGGAAGAAATCCCAGACTCTCTCTACAAAGCTCCGCTGTCACCCGAGCAACTCACCCACTCTCTCCCTACTCTAACTCTAAAGATGAGAGCAAAATCACTAAGCTACTCTTCTCTCCTTTGGATGGTGTCTTGAATGGGGGTGAAGGGTGCCTTTTATAGCCTCCCAAGGGTAGAAGCCGGCGTAGTTGTCACGCACGCCTCCTGCTTAGCATCCACACGAAGGGGGAAGCGTGGATGCCACAGTGGTAGGCCAGTCGGCCTCATCTAGGCCGGCCGGCCTGGCCCTGGTGCCATGTGGCACCGACCTTTGCAGGGACGGCCTGGATGATGTCCTGAAGTCGGTAGTTGTTGCGTTTGATTAAAGCTGTCCAAGAATCCTAGGTTGTGGGCCCTTCAATCCATGCTAATGCCACTCTAGGCCTTCCGGGTCTTTTGATCAAACCGACATCAAATCCACGGCTCATGTTCATCCTTGATAAGTTTGTAACCTCGTGGATCAATGACATGGCTAGAAGATGGGGAAGGGGGCCGGTCGGCCTAGCCTAGGCCGGCCGGCCTGGCCATGTGCCCAATTTGCTTCATCTTTTGCTTGATTGCTCCTGCACTCACAAATTATACAAAACTTGTGGAACTCATTAGAAATAACCAATTTTACTTTGTTGTGAGCAGGATGAGCCTGAAATATGACAGAATGTTGGTGGCGAAATTGTATCGTAACAACCACCAACAGTGGTGACTCCAACAAGTTGTCCGCCTTGTTTAAGACTATCGAGTACTTGAAGAAGCATGGGGTAACAGTCACGTCAGTTGTTGTTGACGGCCATTATAACCTCATAGTGACCGTCAACATTTCGGTAAAATGAGGATGATCATACCATATTCCATACATAAAAGTATTTTTACTGACAAATTCCACAAGTTTTGGATGAGTTGTGCTTGCAGGATGAACCAGGAGAAACAAGGGCCAAACCTGGCACAGAGCCAGGCCAGCCGGCCTAGGCCAGGCCGACCGGCCTCCCCTGGCCAGGTCTGGCCACGTCATTGATCCACAAGCCATGCCAAGTGCCCAGGATGATCAAGCACCGTGCAAACAACGTCGGTTTGATCCAAGGACCCGGAAGGCCTAGAGGTGAAAGCACATGGATTGAAGGGCCCACATCCTAGGATTCTCGGACAAGCTTCAACTAAACGCAACTGTTACCGACCTTGGGAGAGCATCAGGACCGTTCCTGCAGAGGACGGTGCCAAGTGGCACCAGGGCTAGGCCGGCTGGCCTAGCCCAGGCCGGCCGGCCTCCCTCTGTGGCCGCCACGTCTCCTCCTTCGCGTGAAGCCTATGCAGAGCCTTGGCGTGCTAATGACGCTGACATCCACCCCCTGGAGGCTATAAAAGGAAGCTCATTCACCTTGGGAAGACACACACCACATATCTCAAGTCTTTACTTGAAGGGAGCTCTAGTATCTTTTTCATTTCTTAGATTAGGATTAGAGTTGGGAGTAGAGTCGAGTCGAGCTTAGCTCGGATCTTTGGAGTCTTCGGAGTTCTGGTAAAGCTCTTGTATCCTTTCCTTCTTTTGAAGAGTTTATTTATACAATTACTTTCTTATTTCAGAGCTTAAGTTATCTTTTATATTTCTCTCTTGCTCTTCTTTAAGAGTAAAGATCTTGCTCTCTTTAGAGCAAAGTCCTTTTCCCCTTTAGTTGTAGTGTAGAGTTTAGTTTAGCTCTACCGGGTTTTATCTCGCGGGTTTGCTCGCCTTGACCGGGCCGTAAGACGCCTTAGGGAAGACGGGGATTTCTCTTGACAGGCCTCAAGAGAAATCTTAATCATCGAGTGCAGACGTGGTGTCTGGCTTGTTGATTAACTAGGAAGTGTGTTGCACCCCACGGTACAGCAGTGGTAGGCGGCAGGTGGTGACAGCCCTGTCCGTCCTTCGTAGTCCACCACGTTCGGGTGTATTCATAACAGTAGTGCTGAGCCCGGAGAACCCCCTCTCTCACCCCGTTCTGAGGTTCTCCCGTTCTAGCCGTCGAAGCGAGCTCTGTTCCCGGTATCTAAGCTAGGGTCTAGGCTAAGGCTAGAGTGCCTTTTGCTCTGAATTAGAAAGAGTCTAGGTCCGGTTTCTCCCAACGTCTTTCCTTTTCTTTAGAAATAGGTGCTCCGTGTGTCGCTGGTCTTTCAGACCTTCTATCCGGTCATTAACTTGACCATTATCCACCCAAACCTAGAGTTTGTGCCCCTGGGTTTGTGGCTTGATATTTCTGGCAAGATATATCATTTCATTCTTCAATACACTTTAACCATCTGCTTCCCTGCGGAAATATAAATACGATACCCTGGGGTAACTCCCACGGTGAAGTGCTACAACGAGATATATTCTGTGCGCTTGCAGAATTAATTTTGCATACAACAACATATATCTACGCGCTCTTGAGCGTTGCTAAAACGTGACGCTAAGGAGTGCCAACAAGCATTTCTGGCGCCGTTGCCGGGGAAGCAATTGGCTAAAGTTATTGTTGAATCATTTGATTATCTTTACAGATTTACCAAACCACTAACCTTAGTGACCTCACCACTGCAACATTCGTCTATTTTTGATGTGTTTTGCAGGGTAGTGCATGACTGGTTTCAACCTACCATCAAACTTTGATCCAAATCCAGATCGCATTGGAAGAGTAGTGCGAAAGAGAATCGTACCTCCTTAGATTTCACTCAACTCAAGCAATATACTCGAGTCATCATCCGACTCCGAGTTCGAATCAGATTCGTCGTTTTCTTCAGCCCCAGAGTCTCTAGAGATTATGGCTCAAGCTAAGAAGACGCTCCGTGAGTTCTCAGCCCCGTCAAGCAGCAACTTCCCGGGACTGTCGAACGCACAGGAAGGTGCATTTGAGCTGAGGACTGGCCTGGTAAACATGGTTCAGGCCAGCCCTTTCTGCGGAAAGGCGATTGAGGATGCGAACGCTCACCTTCGGAATTTTCTGGAGGTGTGCAATACTATCAACTCCAATGGCACACCGATCAACAACATCCGCCTTCAACTCTTCCCATTCTCCTTGCTTGGGAAAGCAAAGGAGTGGTTCTATGCTAACAAGGCATCATTCGATGGACGCTGGCAGACTTGCGCAGACGCATTTCTGGCCAAGTACTTTCCGGTGGGCAAAACCAATGCCCTCCGAGGAAAAATCACTAGCTTTCAGCAGCTAGACGGAGAAACAATTCCCGAAGCTTGGGAGCGACTGCAAGAGTATATTGCAGCCTGCCCCCACCATGGTGTGGAAGATTGGCTGATTACCCAGAACTTCTTCCACAGCCTGAGCCGACGATCGCAAGAGATGTTGGATGCAGCCGCGGGAGGAGCTTCCTCTCGTTGGATGTAGACGCAGCGAAGGCGCTAATCGAGAAAATATCCACTCATCAGAGCTGGATAGGAGAAAGACAAGCTCCCCGCAAGGGAGTACATCAAATTGACTCTGTTGATAGTGCTGGCCGCTAAGATGGACCTCCTCTTGAAGAAGATGGAATCTCCTGGCAAGGAGATGAATCAGATCATGGAGGAGAGAATCACATGTGAAACGTGTGGAGAAGCAGGACACTCGGGCGACACTTGCCCGACGACACAAGAAGAAGCCTATTTCATTGGAAATAACAACAATTCAGGCTTCCGTCCTCAACAAGGTTGGAATTCCAAGCCCAATTTCCCCTGCGGCCAACAGCAAGGTAATAGGCTCTAACAACGGTTTTCAACCGTCGCTAAAGGACATCTGGTATGGCCAAAAACAGATTAACGATAGCATTAGCAAGAAATTTCGTGCTAATGATAAAGTTATGGAGTCAATGGCCTCCCAGATAGAAGCTTTTAATTCTGTCGTTAAGAACCAGCTGAGCTTCAACAAAATGATTGAAACTCAAGTAGCTCAGCTGGCTGCATCCTGCCCTAACCCAAATGCGGGGAAGTTACCCGGGCAACCGGAGGTTCCTTTCAAGGAAAATGTTAGTGCGGTAACCACGCGGACTGGCAAGTCCACGCAGGACCCACACAATCCACAGGATGCAGGTACTCGACAGAAGGAAGCTAGCCACACCGAGGTGGCCGCCGAAGAGGAAGATGACGAGGAAACCACCCCTGTCTCAAAGGAGGGGAACGAGGCACCACAAGCCTCAAGCTACAGCCGAGATCCCACTTTCCTCCTGTTCCCAGAACGGAGGAGAAGACCCGTGGCCGACGAACAATTCGACAAGTTCGTCGAGGTAATCAAGAAGGTATACATCAACATACCATTACTTGATGCTTTGCAGGTCCCGACATACGCCAAGTACATCAAGGATATACTTAGCAACAAGCGGACTCTACCCACAAGGGAGACGGTACAGCTGACCGAGGAATGTAGCTCAGCTATACTCGGGCCCCACCTTAAGAAGAAAGATCCTGGCTGCCCCACAATATCATGCTCTATTGGAGGCCATGACTTCGACAACGCCCTATGTGACTTGGGGGCGAGCGTCAGCGTAATGCCCAAGAAAATGTTTCGGTCAAGATCAGGGATTTCTTCATCCCTCTGGACTTCATCGTCCTGGATATGGAAGCCGGAGCAACGAACTCTCTCATTCTTGGGAGACCGATCTTAAGTACAGCGAATGCAAACATTGACGTGGGACGTGGAACCATTCAACTAAGGATTAACGGAGGGACCGAGAGTTTCTCTTTCCGTCCTAAGGAGATCCCCCATCAAGTCAATATGGTCGAAGAAGTCATGCCCGAAAGTCTAAGATGCCGAGCGTAGAAACGCTCATGAAGATGGTGGAAGCCTTCGCCGCCAAAGAAAAGAAGAGGCATGATCGCTATCATGCACGGCGAAGGATATCGAGAACCAAAGCGCTGGAGGAGCAAGCAAAGCGCGATAAGGAGGTTGAATCCAAGTCCCGTCCACCCCGAAAGGAATGGCGGGTAAAAGCAGTCCCGAACAAGGATTCGGAGAGTTCCGCTCAGGACGAAAAACTCGAGCCCTCGCCATAAGGTATATGGTACGTATCTTTGCATTGCATATAGAATAGGTTTTTCATTTCAATTCTTTTCATTCATCACAGCATGTTTAAATTTTCGAAGCTTGCATTTATATTCCAATTGTGCATTAGGAAGCATATAAAAAAAAATTCGGCCAAACTTCAGGCCGGCCGGCCCCACCTAGGCCGGCCGGCCCCACTTGTCAACTCCAGTGGCCAGATCACAGCAAGCAAGGAACAAGATCATGTGGGAGGACACGACACGAGAGGATGGAGGAAATTGGACACAACACCAGGCCGAACGGCCCCAGCGAGGCCGGCCGGCCTCTAACCACCGTTGCTGTCCCATCCTCACCTACCAGAGCACCAAGCACAGGGCAGTGACCACCGACGCACGGGATGGGCACGACCGGCGCCATGTGCAGGCCGATCGGCCTGCCTCAGGCCGGCCGACCTCCCCCTGCTGCGCCTCTATAAATACCAGTGCCCAGCTCTGAAGGAAGACGCCCCAAGCACAGGTATGCGTGCATCCTGCTCAATTCCCTTCTCCCTCGCTTAAATTTTGAAATTCTCTAAGTAAGGTTAGAGTTTAAACCACAAGGAAATTCTGCTAAAATCCATTCTTGAATCCTTGTGAGAACAAACCCCTGCCGGTTGAACGAGAATGTTTGTGGTGGTTCTTATCCCACAAGAACGACTAGCCGAGTTGTGGTGATTAATCTCCCACAAGAACGCCTAACATCTGACTGTCTAACCCTTGATTTCCTTCGGGTATTGTGAGACTAATCTTTTGCAGGAATCATGTGGACTAAGGCACGTGGAGTCGTGACCAAGCTCACCTCTTCGAGCTCTCGCCGCTCTCGGGGATCATCTACTTCCCGGGATACTATGTCTGTCGACTCAACTCGACACGACACAGAGTCCCAGGAAGAGGAGGTGCCGAGGAACAGGCTCCGCATCAGGATCATGACTCGGGTCGAGCACATCGTTGCTCGGACCGAAGACGAGAGAACGGTACTGGACCAGCTCCAGGACCGCTACTTCACACACGCCAAGTACTTCGACCCCATGCTGCTGATCAAGACCGGTCTCGGAGGAGACATGGAACGGGCGTTCAACAATGCCGGATGGCAAAACTTCTACCCCGTCACGGAAACAGGTTCGCACTTTCTTACTATGGAGTTTCTGATGAGTTTGAAAATCGAAGTTCGTCCCAACAAGACAAACATTTGCTTCCGATTTTTCAATGAGGATTTTGTTTTGACCCCGAAACAACTCAGTGAGGCTCTTGGTTTCAACAAGAGATGCATCATTGATGCCAACCTGTTGGTGACTAACCACCGGTAACAACCGTGCCGCATGGTGGGATAGCATCACAGGGGAGCCATCCTCGGGGAAAAATAGCATTACCGCCATCCACAACCCCACTCTTCGTTTCCTGGCGAAGTGGATCGCTATGGTGGTCCACCCGCGCGCTGATTTGCGTCTTTGCCTCTTGCCTGATTTAGAGTGCCTGTATGCCATGGTCAAGAAAATTCGCTTTTCTCCGGTCATGAGCATGCTTGAGAACTGGCAGAGGTTAGTCAGTGGCTGAGCCACAATTGACATAACCTCGCTAGTCACACGCATCGCCAACCATGTTGGTGCTTTGCAGGGCGCTCAAGTCACCTTCCTTCCAGCTACACAAGAATATCAGTACTGCATTGGTTTAGACCATTTCATCCAGGGTCACTTGATGCGCGAGGGCCCTGGCCATACTCTTTTCATGTGCTATCCTGGTTTCATCGATGAAGTTGAGCTTCCATGCCCAGCTTTGTCGCTGAGATCAGCGAGAAGTCTAACCATGCAGCTCAGAAGGAGGGAACCCGCTCGCCACAGTGTTGCAGGCCCTGCAACACGTGGCAGGCGGGCCAGGCATGATGACGAAGCCGGAACTTCTACCGCGCCACAGCCCGAGTACCGCTACCAGCAGCAGCCCGAGTACGACTACCAGCAGCCGACAGAGAACCCCACGGCCAACATGAACTTTGAGGAAGCATTCGACTACCACCAAGGAACAGCAGGCTACGGCCCGCAGGTCGGACCTTCCGCCTCCGACCAGGTATGACTACGAGAACCCGGTTTCCCGGGGGATCGCTGATCTTAATACCAGGATGGAGACGATGACGCTGCAACAACAGCAACTCAGAGATGCAGTTGCACACAACACCGATCTCACGCAGCAGAACTGGGGGATGACCACGTCCCTCCAGACCGACATGCACGGCTTCTTCAACTACATGCACTACGACCAGTACTACCATTGAGCTTCATCGAAGCTTGGGGGAGTCTCAGGTATGTTTGAAAGCCATCGCCCTTGCCTTGTCGTTGCCTTGCCGTTGCCGTTTGCCTTGCCGTGCCATTTGCCTTACCGTTGCTTTGCCGTTGCCGTTGCCTTACCGATGCCTTTGCCTTGCCTTTGCCTTGCCGTGCCATGAAGAAATAAAATGCTAAATAAAATAAAAAAATAAATAAATAAATAAAAAGAAAAAAAGAGAAAATAATAAAAACAAAATAAAATAAAAGCTCCAAAAGATGTCTTTATGTATGGAACTATGGTTGAGAACCTCTGGAATGATGAATAGTTGCTCTGTTTATGCCCTCTAAGTGCCTCGTACTTAATCCTTTACTCTTGAGTATTTGAGTTCGTTGGCATTTAAGGATCCGCCATGATAAAACTGTGGGAGCAAGAGCACTTGTTCATTGTTTAAGTTATTGTGAGTTTTCATATGGTTTGTTTCGAGGTATAACTGCATGCTTAGTAAGGAACCTCTCGGAAGTTTTTATAAAATGTTACACTGGTGAATCTTCCTCGATGGTTTAAATGTCCTATCCAGAGCCTAAATAGTTATATATTTGTTGAAACTACCATATGCTATCTTGAGTTGCTTTGAGTCTTGTCGAATGGTGAAGTCCGCTTGCAGAAGGTACTTGACATTCACCGGTCTTCCCATCCACCTCAGCCTCAAAATGTCCGACTAGTCAAAGTCCCACTCCGGGGTTGACGTCCACCGTCGATGACATACACTCACCTCATCACAAAGCTCACCCCAAAAGGTCCTCAACTACTCCATACAAAGCTGAATCCCTCTCTGTTACCAAAGTAAGAGAAGAGATGTATTCGAAATAAAAAAATGGAGACAAATGCTCCATCTGAAAAAAAGAGAAGAGAGAAGAAACATCTCAAAAATATGAGAGAGAAACAATAAGGAGTACAAAGACCTTTGAACATTACACCTTCTCCCTCTCCATTCAAACCCCATGAATTCCAAAGACCGGAATTTGACGAGTACCATCGCTCGCGGACCACTCTTCGACTCGACAACAGAAGTAACCAAGGTATGCCACTCTTACCCTACCTATAACTCCACTTCAGCCTTAGTATAGGGAAACATTGGTCAATCCCGACCAAGAGTGAGGACTTAAAACACCTTGAGTGACTCGAGAGTACCATCGGGGAATGAATCAACCATCTTTTGAAAAATTCATATCTCCGAGATGGAACCTGAAAAGTTGCAGGAAATACTTTAGAGATGATCGTTCAAGCTCTCAATAGCCCAAAACGTGAATCAATGCAGCCCCACGTGGAACCATGGTATGAGTTCTCTTTTATGCCGACTTATTCAAGTGATTCGTTGAAGTTTTGGCTTAAGCACAGGAGTACTTTAAGAGTATAAACATTGAAGCAACTCCTGACCTACCGAACCTAGAGTTTTAGCCTTGCTCGAGGACGAGCAAGAGTCTAGGCTTGGGGGCGTGTTGACGGCCATTATAACCTCGTAGTGACCGTCAACATCTCGGTTATGGAGAATTTCCCCTAAAGGATTTTCGCTCACCACCGAGATTGGATGGGCCTCAAAGTAGTGCTTCAGCTTTCTTGCTGAGATAAGAACTCCATATAATAATTTCTGCACATGGGGGTAGCGTACCTTAGATACGGTCAGAACCTCGCTGATGAAGTAGACTGGTCGTTGAACTCCATATGCGTGTCCTTCTTCAGGACGCTCGACCACTAGTACCGTGCTAACCACTCAGGGAGTAGCAGAGATGTAGAGGTAGAGCTGTTCTCTTGGTTGAGGTGGGACGAGGATGGGAGGACTCTGCAGGTAATCTTTGAGTTCCTGGAAAGATCGCTTCGCCTCATCATCCCACACGAACTTGTCCTGCTTCTTGAGCAGTTTGAAAAACGGCAATCCGCGAATGCCGAGTCGTGATATGAAACGACCGAGCGCTGCCATGCATCCAGTAAGCTTCTGCACATCCTTTTGACAGGTTGGTGGTAGCATCTTGGTGATGGCCGTGATCTTCTCGCGATTTGCCTCGATCCCGCGGTTGCTGACCATGAAGCCGAGTAGTTTACCTGAGGGTACTCCGAAGACACACTTTTCCGGGTTGAGCTTCCACCGGAATACGCGTAGGCGTTCGAAGACCTTTGTCAGATTCCCTATCATGTCCTCGGGGTTCATGATCTTGACCACGATGTCGTCGATGTAAGCTTCTACTATGTCTGGGATCAATTGATCCAGACATGCTTGAATTGTCCTTTGATAGGTTGCACCTGCGTTCTTCAGACCGAAGGCCATTGTGTTGTAACAAAAAGCACCGAACGGTGTGATGAACGCGGTCTTTATCTGGTCTTCCAGCTTCAGACCTATCTGGTGATATCCTGAGTAGCAATCGAGAAAGCAGAGCAGGGCGGAACCTGCCGTGGAGTCAACGACTTGATCGATGCGGGGGGGAACGAAGGGGTCTTTTGGGCAAGCTTTGTTGAGATCTGTATAATCGACGCACATTTTCCAATCATTATTATTCTTTTTTCTTACAAGAACTGGATTAGCTAACCAGTCGGGGTGGAACACCTCCTGAATAAACCCGGCTGCTAACAGCTTTGTAATCTCTGCCCTAATTGCCTCCTTGCGGTCCTGCGCGAATCGACGAAGCCTTTGCTTGATCGGTTTGGCAGTCGGATTGACCTTCAAGGAGTGCTCGGCAAGTTCCCTTGGGACACCTGGCATATCGGATGGTTTCCACGCGAATATGTCGGCGTTTTCCCTTAGGAATTTGACGAGCACTTCTTCCTATTTGGGGTCCAACTCTGCCCCGATGATGGCCGTCTTCTTTGGGTCGTCCAGGTCCAGAGAGATCCTCTTCAGCTCCGTCTCCTTGCCTGGCGCAATGGCTTCTCTTGCTGGCTTCTTGGTGGGGATCTCTAGAGCGTCCTTGTCCACCTCCTGTGATGCAGCCAGTACTTGTTCCATGCGCTTGGACATGTCCAGGGCGGCTGCCGCGTTGAGAGTTTCCTGCTCGCACGTGTATGCGACTCGGACGTCTCCCAAGACGGTGATTATGCCTTTCGGTCCTGGCATCTTGACCTGCAAGTAGACGTAGTGAGGAATCGCCATGAACTTGGCGAGTGCCGGCCTCCCAAGGATGGCGTGGTATGCAGTTTCAAAGTCCGCCACCGTGAACTGCATGTGCTCGGTCCGGTAATTATTCCGGTCTCCGAAGGTGACGGGCAGCGTGATGTGCCCGAGTGGTTCTGCCCCCTCTCCCGGTATCAAACCGTAGAATGCGGATTGGGGGGGACTCAGGTCGAGAGTGGTCAGGCCGAGCTCCTTCAATGTGTTAGCAAAGAGGATGTTCAGGCCACTGCCACCGTCGACTAGTACCTTGGTGAGCCGAACGTTGCGGATCGTCGGGGCTACCACCAAGGCATGGGACCCGGGCTTCGGTATGAAGTTTGGATGATCTTCCCAGGTGAATGTGATCGGAACTTCCGACCACTTGAGGTACTCAGGTACCGGTGGCTCCCTCGCGTGCATGACCTGGCGATGGGTGAGCTTCTGCTGGCGCTTCGACTCGAACTCTGGTCCGCCATAGATCATGCGGACCACTCGGTCGGCTTCCTGAAAGTCATCGCCGGGCTCGTCGTTTCGCCTGTCGTCTCGCGGGGAACCATCGTTCCTCTTTCTGTATGGAGGTCCTCTGTTGCCCCCGGTGAAGGCTCGCTTGAGCCCGTAGCACTCTCGCGCCGAGTGCTTGTGTTTATGGTAAGGGCATTGCTCATCGAGCATGCGCTGGAAGTCCTCTGGAGTTACCCGGCCTCTGGACCGGTCCAGGGCGGCGACCATGTCTCCCTCTCTCTTCTTCTTGCGAGGTTGGCTGTCATTGCGTCGATGGTCGTCGTGTCGGTCTTCGTCCTCGCGGCGGTCGCGTTTGCGAGTCGTCTTGTTCTCTTCTTCCCAGCGACTTCTGATCTCGCTGAGCTGTTCTCTTTCCGCGATCTCGGCGTCCGCCCACGTGCTAGCGACCCGGAACATGTCATTGACAGTCGCGGGTGGCTTCCGAGTCCACTTATGGATCAGTCTCCCGTCGGAGATGCCGCGCTGGAAAGCTGACATCACCTCCTGATCCGTGACGTCCGTGATGGAGTTGCGCTTTTCTGAGAACCTGCGCACGAAGTCGTGCAGGGTCTCGTTCTTGCGCTGCCTGATCTGACCGAGGAGCCGCTTGCTCCCGGGCCTTTCCCAGGTACCAAGATAGTTACCGATGAAGAGTTCGGTAAGCTGCTCCCAGTTGTCGATGGCGTCCTGCGGGAGTCCTGCCAGCCAGTTGCGGCAGTCCTTGGTGAGCATGATGGGAAGATAGTTTGCCATCACGTCCTCGTCGCCGCCGGCCGCTTGTACGGCGGTGTAGTAGATCTGAAGCCATTGAGATGGGTCAGATTTCCCGTCGTACTTGTCGATATCCGACAGCTTGAAGCCTCTGGGCCACGTCACGCTTCTCAAGCGCTCGGTGAACGACTGGAATCCGCCGATCCGACCTCTAGGGCGGGAATCGCTCGGTCCCGATCCGTCAGCCGCTCTTGGGGGTGTGCTGTCCCTCCTGCGATCCCGGTCCCTGGGCGGGGAACGGGTCCTCCGATAGTTCCGAGTCCTGGGTGGAGTTCGGTCCTGCCGGTAGGTTCTGCTGTGCGGTGGAGTTCGATCTCTTGGTGGAGTCGGTCGCCTGGGTGGTGGAAGCACTCGTCGTCGTGGCGGAGTGCGACCGCCATTGTTGCCTGCGCCTTGGGCTACCGGAGAGGTCAGAGTAGTCTGACTCCGTCGAGTAGCCGCTCCTGTTGGGGTTACGACGGGGATTTCCATGATCCCGATCGTACTCTTCGCGCCCGTCGGATTTCCTCACGGTGGCGCTCTTCGGTGCTGTTAGTGATGATGTCCCTTGCATCTCGATCTCTGTTGATCGTGGTGCGGAGGTCTTCATCACGACCCGATCCGCCGCCGGCCCGGTGTCGAGATGGACCGGGTTCAGGAGCGTCCATGGTCGTTCTGCCTTGCATCTGGTGAACCTGGACGGAGGCGGCCTGCACGAGAGCCCTTACCTTTTCCAGGCCCGGAGTGTTAGGTGGCAGCCGATTGATTTCCTCGTTAATAATAACGAGGTTCTGGACCGGTGTCTCGTAGACGTCGTATCCATTGAACTCAAACATGCCGTCGCGCATCAAGTTCCGGGTGCTCCTCCGCTCGTGTTGATCCCGTTGGCAACGATGATCTTCAGAGTGAGGCTGTTGGAGTCGAGCAGTGCCAGATCCTGACGCGGTGGCTCCGTGCGGTCGTGCGGCTCTGCGAGTCGCCCGACTGGCATTGCGTCCTCGACGCTGGTTCCTAGCTTCGGTCGTCTCCTCAGCAGGAGTGACCTCATCTTCTGAGACAGGATTGGTTGGCGTTGCTGGCGCCACCATGTAGCAATATGATCCGACTCCCTCTTGCGCGAGGTAGTCTTCCTCGGACTCGGAGAAGTCGGATGTGGGCGTGTAACGCTCCAAACTACTCGGAGTCAATTCTCCGAGTGATCCTAGTAGTTCGGCTCTGTAGAGGCATCGGACACTGTGTATCCTTCCGGCAGATCGTCCAGGATTGAGGGTCCCAGTAGATCTAACCCGTAGGAGTCGCTCCCAGAGAAGTAATCATCCGATTGGACGATGTCCTTCTTCTTCTGCTTCCGAGCAAGCGCGCAAAAGCCAGGGGTCTGAACAGTAATGACCTCAGGGCTCTGGACGTGTGTTGGTTGATCGTTTACGCTCTGCGATGATTCGGCGACGCGACTCTCAGGAGTCGGATCGGAACAGAGTGATTGTAGATCTGTTCCCGACTGGTCTGGCCTCGCGTTCTGCGATGGACTCAGCGGGGTAGATCCGGCACGATCAGATGCGATCGGACCGGATTGGGCCGTGATGGCCGAAGTCGGCGCCAGAGAGGAGACCTCCGTGGCGACCGTAGCTCCTGCCGCTTGGGTATCCAAGGCGGCGGTGATGACGTCCCCGAACTGGATCTCGACTTCGTCGACGTCCGGGATGTTGCAGCTGTCCAAGATCTTGACGCGATCCATCGAGCTTGCCAGATTGATCTCGGCGATATCCCCTACCTGGCGCGCCACTGTCGGTGATATTATCTCCGGCAGTCTTCCACGGGGTAGCCCACGGAAGTGATTTGTAATGCAGGGAAGATCGCAAAGATCGGAAGCAAGATGGTTAGGTTGGACAGACACGGGGGTTTAGACAGGTTCGGGCCGTCGACTCGACGTAATACCCTACGTCCTGTTTTGGGGTGTTGTATTGCGTGAATCTCGCTATGAATTGAGATGTGGTGAGTTGGATTGTTTTGGAGGGGGTCCCTGCCCGCCTTATATATCGGGGGGCAGGGTTACAAGTCGGTTTGTATCCGATCCTATCTCTAAGAATATTTTCCTTCTTTATAATAATTCCTATTCCAACTAGGACTTCTCCTTCCAGATCCTTCCTCCGTGCGCCGACTTGTCCCGCACGTCTTCAGGTCCAGAACGGTGGGCTGGGCTGCCCCCTTTTGGTGGGCTGCCAGGCTTGCTCGTGAGGTACCCGGGTGCTATATCCCCCACACATACCATATTCCATACATAAAAGTATTTTTACTGACAAATTCCACAAGTTTTGGATGAGTTGTGCTTGCAGGATGAACCAGGAGAAACAAGGGCCAAACCTGGCACAGAGCCAGGCCGGCCGGCCTAGGCCAGGCCGACCGGCCTCTCCTGGCCAGGTCTGGCCACGTCATTGATCCACAAGCCATGCCAAGTGCCCAGGATGATCAAGCACCGTGCAAACAACGTCGGTTTGATCCAAGGACCCGGAAGGCCTAGAGATGAAAGCACATGGATTGAAGGGCCCACATCCTAGGATTCTCGGACAAGCTTCAACTAAACACAACCGTTACCGACCTTGGGAGAGTAAAGATCTTGCTCTCTTTAGAGCAAAGTCCTTTTCCCCTTTAGTTTCAGTGTAGAGTTTAGTTTAGCTCTACCGGGTTTTATCTCGCGGGTTTGCTCGCCTTGACCGGGCCGTAAGACGCCTTAGGGAAGACGGGGATTTCTCTTGACAGGCCTCAAGAGAAATCTTAATCATCGAGTGTAGACGTGGTGTCTGGCTTGTTGATTAACTAGGAAGTGTGTTGCACCCCACGGTACAGCAGTGGTAGGCGACAGGTGGTGACAGCCCTGTCCGTCCTTCGTAGTCCACCACGTTCGGGTGTATTCATAACAGTAGTGCTGAGCCCGGAGAACCCCCTCTCTCACCCTGTTCTGAGGTTCTCCCGTTCTAGCCGTCGAAGCGAGCTCTGTTCCCGGTATCTAAGCTAGGGTCTAGGCTAAGGCTAGAGTGCCTTTTGCTCTGAGTTAGAAAGAGTCTAGGTCCGGTTTCTCCCAACGTCTTTCCTTTTCTTTAGAAATAGGTGCTCCGTGTGTCGCTGGTCTTTCAGACCTTCTATCCGGTCATTAACTTGACCATTATCCACCCAAACCTAGAGTTTGTGCCCCTGGGTTTGTGTCTTGATATTTCTGGTAAGATATATCATTTCATTCTTCAATACACTTTAACCATCTGCTTCCCTGCGGAAATATAAATACGATACCCAGGGGTAACTCCCGAGGTGAAGTGCTACAACGAGATATATTCTGTGCGCTTGCAGAATTAATTTTGCATACAACGACATATATCTACGCGCTCTTGAGCGTTGCTAAAAACGTGACGCTAAGGAGTGCCAACACTCACCATGATGATATCATTTATTTATGCTTTGCTTATGGAAAAGTGATGAAAGTTGCCGCTTTGTTTTACCTACGCTATGTTGTATATGACTTGACTAATTGCTCTCAATTAAATGGATTTAAATTGACATAAGCACCGGCTCTTTAATTTGTGGAGGTTAAATGACTAATCTCTAGACCCACATACTTGCTCTTTGATTTAAGTTTACCGATGACCTTAAGCCTTGTATTGTTTTATTTAAAACTTAAATCCTATGCTATCTACATTCGTGAGTCTCTTGCAAAGTTCTACCTACCAAAGCCTAAACATTCATGTTCTTTCATGATAAAACCCTTAGACTGCAAACTTATATTTTGATGAGTTGGATTACGATTGATTTCTTTGGTAGGAGACTAAGAAGCTGGCCATTCCGTTTTGCGTAACGTCTTTTTGCTAGCCTTTCTGTCCATGCATTGTGAGTCTCCACATCGGAAATTTCACAAACCTCGCTGGGCATCCATCCTAAACCAAAAATATCTTTTTGAGATTACCTCCTTGACCACAACCCAAATGTTGAGTATGGAAAATTAATTCGACGGAGATTCTGACAACTCAGAGACATCAGACGAAGAATATACATTTAGAAGGACTCTGCAAGCAAATCAGAAGAATCAGAGGCTAGAACAGCCTGGGCGGCGCGGCCAGAGACCCTCTGGGCCGCGCGGCCAGGGGTGTTTTCTCCCCTGTTGACCTTGAAAATTTTTGTGGGTGTCCCTCATGAAGATTCAAGTCATTCTCTGCAAGATTAGAAGAATTTATAATATACTCAGAGGTCATTTAATTTCCCACTCATTTGCTCGAGGATGAGCAATCGTTCAAGCATGGGGGAAGGAGTCAATCGCATTTCTCTGACTACCGCTAAGTATCATGTTACAAAAGGTTCTAAGGAGCATAAAAGAAAAAAAAATAAAGAAGAAAAATAAAGAAAGAAAAATAAAGAAAAAAATGAAGAAAAGAAAGAAAATAAAAATAAAAATGCTCCTTAGTTCTTTTTGTTTCATTAAATTCTTGGTACCTAAAAGATTTATTCCATACTCAACTATTCCAACCATGTGCAATCCGATAACGAGGACTTCATTTGTGCCTCGATGTCACCCTTTTCCATTTGCACATGTCCACCATCTAAAAAGTGTGTGTTCCATCTCTCTTCCTCTCCAACATTTATTTTCTCATGGCCTTTTTGACGAGTCTCGGTAAATCCATTAGATTTCTCTCTTAGTTTGACAATATTTCAGATATAATGTTTTGCTAGGATTGTTTTGACCTACCAAGCTCCACATAAGCCTTCCACTTTCATATATGAGTAGAATAGGTTGAGAATAATCTAGTATAGGCTTGAGCGACTTGAGGAGATGAGAGTTTCCATGAACTTTTGCAAGAGAACCTCACTTATGTTTGATATGCATGTTTTTGAAAACTCTTCACGATGGAACAAGGTAAAGGTTTGAAGTTTGCTTAAATTCGAGAGCATTATATTTATTTTAATTGTGGCTTGTGCTTTATTGTTAGTCTATCTTCCATAAAGAAAAGTAGCCGGTCACTACTTGAACTTTAAATGCTAAACACTTGAGAGAGCAATGTGTCTTGTTGTATTTGACTAAGTGCAGGGAAGGCATTGAAGGGCAACGCTGATTTCTATGGTAAGCATGTTCCTGGACTTACTTGAGGACGAGCAAGGTTTAAGCAAGGGGGGATTGTTGGTGCTGTTAAATGACACCCTTTTAGTGCCATCTAGGTTATGTTTTTGGACTAATCTTGATACTAACCCCGCCACTTGGCACTGAAATAACCCCGTTTCCGCTTGTGCACATATTTCTGGAGCATTTTGGTTTACGCAGGTTAATTGGCTATTTTAGAGTGAATATGGGCTTAATCTGAGAACTAGCAACAACACGGCGAGATGAAGGCCAAAAGCCCTAATGAAGCCCAAAGGAACCGAAGCCCATTCATGCTCTGCTCTAACGGGCCACCTCTAAACAAGGCTTAATTGAAGAAAAGGCCAAAGTACTTCAAGACCAAAACAATCCAGTGCAGACTCGGAAGACCCAACAAGACCCATCCATATTCCAGAGCCACCGACGTCCAAAGCCCACAAGTATTGGAATATCAACTCATAAACATCAAAGAAGCTTGCACGTGAAAGATGGGCCCGAGGCGAGCCAAAAAGGCCCTGGGCTGGCTGGCCAAGATCCCTCTTGGCCGCGCCGCCCAAGCCCTTTTTGAGCCCTCTCGGCCTCCCCTTTGAGCTAGGGTTTCCTCGCTATATAAACAGCCCACATTCCAGAGGAGGTCATCATTCATTCACCAGAAGTTGGCGAAACCTAGAAGAGAGCACCGGAGGGAGACGACAGGCCGCCGCAAGTCCACGAAGTTGTCTAGGGGATGGCCTAGGCCGACCCTAGCTGCCATGGCCACCCTGCGTGGTTGATCTAAGGTGGAGTTCAGGAGCCAATCATTCATCGTCCGTGGTATGGCCTCGGAGGTGATGATGTAATGAATACTTAATGTGAGTAATGATCATCTTGTCATCCGATTCACTAGCGATCAAGTTCTCCCTTTATGATCTTGTGCTTTGTTGGGTTTGCTTTACCTTCAATCTATCCTCGGGATAGATTGCTCGGGGTGTTCTTGTAGCCATGGGGGCTAGGGGTTCATACCGGATCTACCAAGGAGTACAACACGTTCTTTGAACGTGCCCCTTGTAATTACTAGACCGATAACGAGCGTCGTGACAGGGCGTGGCCTGTGTAGGATGGTAGTTCTCAGGGGGTTGACCGGAGGTGGCGATTTAAAGATGCTTCGAATGAAATGCTTGATGTGTTTACCGTTCTTGGCTAGAGCTACAACTAGAAGGCGATAGGCTTAGTCGATCTTTGGTTTATCTTCATCTTTGCCTATGTCTGTGGATGTGATCAACCCAATACTTCACTCATATCTATTGGTTTACCCTTTCATATGCAATCTATGCTTCATGTTAGGATTAGATCTATTAGATTAGATGGAAAACCCTAGGTAGTTCGCTGTCGATCCACGGATTGATAACCTTGGAATACTCTAAGGGAAAGGCTACGATGATCCGTGTGCTTGCGGTGGATCTTGGCGTGCGTTTGCGCCGCCAACATCCACGAATAAAACTGGCGCTCCCCAAGGTGAAGAGCTAGGACGGATATACCCCTTGGCCAACAATGCCTTTAATTCATCTTTAATTTTTTTCCAATTCTTGTACCCCCATTCTATATGGTCGTTTAGCTATAGGTGCTGTTCCAGGCTTGAGATTAATAACAAATTCAACTTCGCGTTATGGGGGCATACCTGGCAACTCTTCCGGAACACATCTGAGAAGTCGCTCACAACCCTGATATCTTCAATTGCCTTGCCCTCGGCCTGGTTGACCATGTAGTGCTCCAAGGAGCTTGTTGCCACATACTCAACCTTCTCACCGGATGGTGTTGACATCTGAACAGCCCTCTTGGAACATTGTATCACCGCATCGTTCTTTTCTAACCAACTCATTCCCAGGATTAGGTCCATCCCGAGGGAATTCAACACTATCGGGTGTTCTAGAAAGTCTACCCCCTTATAGTGAGTGTGACCTTGGGGCAATATAGAGTAGCCTGCAGCTCCCCTCCCGGTGAATTAACTACCATGGTGTTTTTCATGGGTTGCATAAGCGTTGAAGTCTTTTTCACAAACTTAGCAGATATAAATGCATGCGAAGCTCCAGAATCAAACAAAACTGTAGCAGGGTGTGAGTTGACTGGGAACGTACCAACGACCACATCTGGTGCCTCCTGAGCAGTCTCTGCCCCCATGTAGTTGAGCCTGCCCTTGGTGAAGTTCTGCTGGCCTCAGTTCCCCTGCGCCTGCTGCTGATTCCCACTCTGAGCGAGCTGCTATCCAACCCTCTGGTTGTTGCTGTTCTGACCCAGTAGCATTCTGGGTGTTCTTGGGGCAAGAATTAGCAAAATGCCCCGGCTCACCACAGTGGAAGCATGTCCTCGGGCCAACTGTCACGTTGTTGGTCTGAGTGAAACGCCGAGCCTGGTTGTTCTGCTGCTGATTCTGGAAGCATTGCTGTTGCTGTTGCTGTGGTGGGGGATACTGAGGACGCTGCTGATTCTGGCTGCGGTTCAGGAAGCTGGACTGTCCCTGGAAGCGCTGCTGGTTTCCCGGCTGAGGATTGAAGCAGGGACGGGTGTTGCTCCCAGACTGCTGGCTCATGAACTTCCTCTTCTTCTCTTCCATCTCCCGACGCTTGTGTTCCAGCATCAGGGCCCCATCAACCAATTCTCCAAAGTTCAGGAATTTGATGCACGTCATTTGATACTGTAGTGCATCCTGCAACCCATTCCGAAACCTAGCTTGCCTCTTTGCATCAGTTGCCACATCCTCCAGAGATTAGCGAGCTAGCTCAAGAAACTTGTCACGGTAGGCAGTGACACTCATTCCTTCCTGCCTCAGCGCTAGGAACTCCTGCTTCTTTAGAGTCATCAATCCCTCAGGCACATGGTGAGAGCGGAAGCTGTCACGAAACTGCTGCCAAGTGATCTAGTTGCGGTCTGGCTGTGCATACTGATGTGCATCCCACCAGTCCAAAGCGGCTCCTTCAAGCTAGTCCCGAAGCATAGAGGACCTTCTCCCTGTCATCACACTGTGCGATGTCCAGTTGCCTCTCCACAGACTTGAGCCAATCATCAGCCTGCAGGGGATTGCTAGCGTGGGAGAACTTGGGCGGGTGGCCCCTCAAGAACTCACTCCTCTTGTCCCTGGCAGGCATGGGGGGTTGCTGGACAGGCGGGTTCTGCTGGTTCTGCTGCATCACAGTCATGATCTGAGCCATCTGCTGCATCAGTTGTGTCTGCATCTGCATCATCTGCTCTGGAGTGGGTGGTGGCGGCGGGTTCTGGTTCTGGTTCTGCCCCAGGGTCTGGTTCTGGATGGACCCGCTGCCAGTTGTTGTCGCCCTTGTGTCAACCATCTGTCTTCACACACAATTCTCCATTAACAACCAAGCAATCATAATAGTGAACAATCCAGATTCAGTGTAGATAGATCTTAAAGGTATTATTCAGCTGACAAGATAAGGAACCACAGGAGTAGAGAAAACTGATAGATAAAGTACAACAGAAATAAAGACCCCAACTATTTATTCATTAAACTCCTTATGCCTTAATCCAATACTAGATGATTACAAGCTCGCGCCTGCTCTCATCACAATCATTACAAAAATCCAGCTCACACATAAACATAATGATAGTTCGACCAAACATTTAAGGACATAGTTCACACGAGACTCGACGCTAACACACCAGTGTTGACTCAAAAGACGCGGACTAAACGATCCCTATTACATCTCATGGTGGACATCTAGGGGTCGACGGTGGTGCGAGCTGCTGCAGAGCCGTAGCGGGTCCTCTTGCATGGCGGGGACTCTCCAATGTACATCAGACTGAGCGGTGGTGGTGCTCCCAACTGGGTCTCAAGAACATCAATCCTGTCATAGGCAGCCATGAGCCAATCCCACAGAGTCTGGTTCTCCTCCAAGGCAGCATCCCACTCGGTGTTGGTGGTAGCCACCAGTGCCACAGTAGAGACTAGCTGGGGATCTACCTCATCCGCAGTAGAAGCAATGGTGCAAGCTGTCTCACCACTCTTCCTGCGGGGGTAGTACCTCTCTGGGTCCTGGTCGATCTCCTCCCAAAGCTTGTCCCTGAAGACGTAGTAGGCCTAGCGAGCTGCATCGGCGATCCCTGCCACCTGAGACATCCTGTCACTCAGAGCGAAGTGGACAGACTTCTCCTCTGCTGCCCTCTTAGCCCAGTTAGTCACCTGGACGTGCACCTCAGTCCTCCAGTAGCCAGGGTAGTAGGGCTGAGTCCTGTGCTCACTGCGGTACTCCACTCCAACTCTGCCGGAGCGGAAGCGGTCACGAAGCAGGCGAAGAAGCCGAGTGTGGAAGAAGTTGTCGCCCCCATCCCGGACGTAGCTAGTGATGGTCCACCTCTTCTCCGGCTACGCTGGCTATGGTGGCTGCGCAGGTGGCGCAGGCGGGGGTGTCCGCGGCTCGTCCTCACCCTCATCGGAGTCATCTCCGTCATCAGTGTCACACCCAGGTTTACACAGAAACCCGAATGCTGCCATATGTGTGCCCAGGAAGTCCACACAACACATATAGCTTACAAATATGGTAATACAGAGAACACAATGCTCGAATAAAACAATTTACATCAGAGTTTACAGAGATTACACAGCGGAAGTCTAATTATTCAAGTTCTTCTAGTCAAGCCTCAAGTCCACAGGGACTCCGACTGGTTGACCACAGCTTAGATGTACGGAAGGTCTTCATGAAACTCAACGAGTGCTGCCTCATTTACTGCTCCATCTGTTACCCGTCCGGGAATTTGTTGATTGTTGGTAAGTGTAAGTATTCCATCATACTTAGCAAGTATAACACAGAGGTATGAAAGGCTTAAAAAGGCTTAACACGGCTGAACTGCATTTAGCAGTTTTAATTGGATTCATTTTAACATTATCCAAATTACTAGAAAGTGAGTAACTCCCAGTTGTAAACCCCATTAATTGAGTTTAAGTATAATTACAGGAATAAACATCATCTTTATTAAGAGAAACACTAATCAAAAGGATCCAGGCCGCTCGTGACCATGAGCACGGCTATCATGATAGATTTACACTCTGCAGAGGTTTCACCCTTTAACCACCAGTCGCGTAAAAGCTCAAAAGAACTTTGCACCCAACCACGCACAAACCACACTTCCGAGGTGTGATTGCATAGGGACGCTACGAGGCTTTTCACAAGACACCCTAGCAAGCACAGTGGCCGTTTTGGTCCAACTATAGCGCATGACCCCAAGGCATCGAGATTGACTTACGCCTATGGATAAACACACCATAGGGGATCAATGGCGTCCAGAGCGTGGGCATCGCCCATCTTGCTCAATGTGTGGAGTTCCCATACAGCAGGAACTCCCACCACGGGACTGTGCCTGACGAGACATAGCCAACGGATCTCAGAGCACAGGTGAGACCGTCCTCGATGGATCAAGTCCATGCTTGCACCGCAGCTCCACACGTACGCCTTTCGGTAACCACTGGCAATCTAGAGACGTACAAGCTACTTGACCAAGACCAGAGCCATAATAGTTTTGGTGGTGGCGACAGGTTCCTGGGTTGCCGCTTTAAGAACCGGACCTTACGGAGAGACTAGAGCAAAGCACATGCTCTAGCTCCCCGAACCATGTTGCTAAAAAGCAAGTTTTACCATCATATTGAAGTGAACCATTAATTCAGCATTAACAGTTAAATTACAGTGACAGTAGCAGCGCTTAGCAAAGACTACCCATAAATGCATGAACCCAGGGTAACAAGGAATAAGGTAATAAAGTCTAGGTACAACCTTAGGGCAATCAAATTAGACACATGCATATGAATGAATGATTAAAGGTGAATTAGGTTGCAAGGATTATAAGTGTTACACTTGCCTTAAATCCAGATAATAGCTACTCAGGGTCTTCAGCTCTGGCTCTTCAAACTCTTGTTCTTCAAGATCCTCGAACGGCGTTCCTCCTACTCGTAGCAATCAATGGCACAAGCATACAAGCAATGAAGCACAAATAAGGACATTACATCAATCAAAGAGAAAAGTTTTAAAAGAACGTTCTAAACGGCACGGCTCGTTGCTACGAACGAAAGGCGCAAGAAACGCTAAACGGGACTACGATGAGAAGAAACAGCTATCGAAAGGTTTGATCATGCAAGACAAGACCTAGGTGCTTTGTTTTATTTTAATTAACAGAACATGTGTATGGGATATTCCAGGAAATATCCTATGTTAGAATTAATCCAATTCATACTCATATTGGAAAAGACGATGTAAAGCCTAGTCATATTTTATTTAGAGATGTTTATGTATAATTTATGCAAGTTAAACATTTAATAAAGCACATGTGAACATCTAAGCGTAGAAGTTTTTATCTCGAGTTCAACTAAGCCAATTATAATAAGAAACACATTTATGTTGATATTAATCATATTAACTTTATTATGAAAACCGAGGTAGGACCTATATAGCTTTTATTTAGAAACCCATTAGGAATACATTAATCAAATTTAATATTTAATTTATCAACACCGAGGTAGCTCTAGTTGGCTTTTATTTAGAGAACACCTTTAAGTGACATTAGTCAAATTAACATTAATTACGAAAGACCGTCTTGTAGACCTAATTTGCTTTTAGTAGGGAAAAGCATTCAATTTGGCATTAATCAAATTAATTCCAAATTAAATTATAAAATAAAGTTTCATGGTAAATAGCACCTCTAACGTATGCTTTATGTTATTACGAACCTAACGCAACTTGAACGGGTCGAAACGAAGCTAAAACGTGGATTCTATGGGTTAAACAAGGCTGCAGGGGCCTATACGTAATTAAACGTAGATTTTGGGGGCTAACTGCGAAGATATGCAAGACAAAGTGAATAGTCACTGTGAATATGCAAAGCTTTGGGGTTAGATCTGCAAAAGTGCAGAGGTAGGGCTAGGTTGCAAGGATCTAATGTTTGCAGGGGTTTTTTGTGAATCTGCCAAGACACAAAAGGGAACCACTGGATTTCAAACTAGTGCAGGGGTTAGATCGAAAAAGGGTCATCTCCTTCCTCTGGAAGCACTCGGCCGGCGGCGCTGCACGGCAAAATCGCCGGTGGTCCGGGCAGGGATGGGTCCGGCCGAGATGGGGAAGGGCGAGAGGGGGTCGAGGCCGTTCCGTGGAGGTGCTCACCAGTGGCGGGGACGGTCGGTGGCGGCCGGAATCGGAGGAGAGGCGGCGGTCGGCGGCCGGCTCGGGTTCCTCACGTGGCGGCGGCGCTCTGGTGCCGCGGCGAGGTCGGCGAGCGGCAGTGGAGGTGCGGCTCGGCGACGCGGGTCTTGTGGTGCCGTCGGCTTGCCCGGCGATCGAGGGAGGCGGCGGGAATCGGCGGAGAAGCCGGCGGCGGCGCTGCGCGCGGGTGGGGCTGCGGCGTCGGGGAAACAAGGGCGCGGGGCGAGGGCGCTGCCCTTTATAGGGCGCGGGCGGCAGCCTAGGGCAGCACGCGCCCCTAGGATGGCCGGCGGCATTAGCGGGTCGGGTCGGGTCCTTGGATCTGGCCCGATCCATTTAGGGTTAGGGTTTTCTTTTTACTTTCCGAATATATTTTCCTGCGCAAAACAAATCTAGAAAAATTCTAGGAAATGTTTTAAAGCACTGAATAAATATCCTGAAAACCCCAAAAATTCCAGGAAAATTCCCAGAGTTACATTGGGACACGAGGAGTCCATATAGAATATCTAGAGCTCGTCAAAAAGACTTTAGAGCCTTCTAATAAAAAGAATTTGCTCTAGGAAAATGAAAATTAAATTCTAGAAAAGTCCAGAAAATTCTCAGAAGGACCTAAACGTTACGGAAACGCATTTTGAAACCTCTAGCACTCAATAAACACCAAAATGCATCAGCATGAATGCAACACACATAACAAACTTATTTAATTTCAAAAGAACAACCGATTGTTTTCCCTAGACTAAATTCCCTATAAAACAAATAAAAGTTGAAAAAAAGTTTTAAAATTATGAGAAATCGTTGTTTACTTGTTCTTTTTATTCACATCCTGAAATCCAACAATTTCAGGGTGTGACAGAACTACCCCCCTTAACAGGAATCTCGTCACGAGATTCAGGAGAAAGGTTAGCAAGAAGAGGAACATTTATGGGTTTAATTGCTTCACATATTCTTGTCTTGCTCGTCGTACCTCCATATGACGCATGTTGGTGGTTCTTGAATTCTTTATTGCTAATCTGTCGTTAAGTAATCCATGGAGCCATTCTTGAATGTACCACCATGTGATGATCCCTGTAGAGAACCTTAGTATAAGTTTGTTGAAGTTTCTCAATCACGCTTCCTCTTACTTCATGCCCTAGTCTTCCTTCTTTCTTCATGGATTTATTCATGTGATTCCAGGGATGTTCATAAACTTCCTTCTTTAAAGTGATTTGAGTAGAGCTGGATTGATTGTCCCATTACTCTTTTAGGCTTTACTGGCTTGTCTGATGTTGATCCTTTCTTCAACCGTAATCAATGCTACCGTTTTCTTCTCGCTTTAACTCCTTATCTACATCGGATCTACCCCTCTTAACAAGTTCTTTCCAAGTTCCAAATTGAGCCTGGTACGGGTGAGCTCCTCTGATGACTTCATCATGGTTAGGATGGAGAGAAAACAATGGAGGAGAAAGAAGCAAGGATCCCAAGGATAGAAGCAGGGAGGAGAACAAAGGAGTAAAGTAGATGGGAGATTAGCAAGCATTAAGATGGCAAAAGAACTAGAGTAAGGCCTGCTTTTCTTCGACTTGCTTCATGTGTCGTCAACTACAAATACTTGTGGCTTTATGTTGTTGATGTTGGCATTGCTTTCTTTTCTTCGACTTGCTTCGTGTGTTGATGGCTGCAGATGCTTGTCGTTGATGTTGTCTTCATTTTCCTCTTCTCGCACCCTCCAGTTGATTCAAGAGAAAGAAAGGAAGATGACAAGGATGTGGAAAATATAAAAGAAGGACCCAGCTAGGCAACTGATGTCATTGCAGGTAGAAGACCAACAATGCATCAATAATCAATACAAAGAAACAAATCAAACAGGATCATAAAGAAAATCATCATCAAGCAAACACAGAACTTCACCAAACAACAATAGAACGGTGCTAAGTGTTGTTGAACAGGCTGCAAGGGGTACTCCTAGCTCCCAAACAAGGCTCTAACGTCAGGGTCAGATAAGGTTTAAGATAGGGGGCATGGATCACCTAAATTTTTAGAATGACGAGTGTTGAAACTTTGGAATCTAAGAGACTCAAGGAGAGACTCCAAAGAGAATAAGCGAGACTTAAGGAGGATAAATAAACATTCTTAAAGAATGCCTAGGATGGGATGAATAAAAGGCGAAGGAGTATCAAGGGAAGTTGAATAAACAAGGATACAAGGAGAGATAGAAATTTCAAGGAGGTGTTGAATGATGGTCAAGAAATATACATGGGAGGCTTTGCAACGTCACCAATAAATCAAGGGGGTGAGATGCACGAGATAGGCATGATGATTCACCAAAGGTGATGGACGTCCAAAAATTTAAAATGTCAAGAAAAGTAGAAGCAAGAATTTGACGGATTCAGCAAAGACCAAAACAAGGTGGGGGGTAAAGGACTAAGGGCCAAAGGTAAGAAATAACCCATCAAGGTGTAGATAAGTGGACAGGGAGTAAGGAGAGTTAACAGAGAGAACAAGGATAATATAGAGAAAGTCTCTATATCAAAAGGAACCTTAAGAATCAACCATTTCTATCTAGGCTGTGATCCTACAGTCAGCATAGCTCTGATACCAATCTGTCACACTCAGGTTTACGCAGAAACCCGAATGCTGCCATATGTGTGCCCAGGAAGTCCACACAACACATATAGCTTACAAATATGGTAATACAGAGAACACAATGCTCGAATAAAACAATTTACATCAGAGTTTACAGAGATTACACAGCGGAAGTCTAATTATTCAAGTTCTTCTAGTCGAGCCTCAAGTCCACAGGGACACCGATTGGTTGACCACAGCTTAGATGTACGAAAGGTCTTCATGAAACTCAATGAGTGCTGCATCATTTACTGCTCCATCTGTTACCTGTTCGGGATTTTGTTGATTGTTGTTGGCAAGTGTAAGTATTCCATCATACTTAGCAAGTATAACACAGAGGTATGAAAGGCTTAAAAAGGCTTGACACGGCTGAACTGCATTTAGCATTTTTAATTGGTTCATTTTAACATTATCCAAATTAGTAGAAAGTGAGTAACTCCCAGTTGTAAACCCCATTAATTGAGTTTAAG
Source organism: Urochloa ruziziensis (assembly GCA_015476505.1). NCBI lineage: Eukaryota > Viridiplantae > Streptophyta > Magnoliopsida > Poales > Poaceae > Urochloa > Urochloa ruziziensis. The sequence goes on along the minus strand of CM027120.1, from coordinate 7,823,492 downwards.
TATAATTACATGAATAAACATCATCTTTATTAAGAGAACCACTAATCAAAAAGGATCCTAGGCCGCTCGTGACCGTGAGCACGGCTATCATGATAGATTTACACTCTGCAGAGGTTTCACCCTTTAACCACCGGTCTCGTAAAAGCACAAAAGAACTTTGCACCCAACCACGCACAAACCACACTTCCGAGGTGTGTGTGCATAGGGACGCTACATGGTTTTTCACAAGACACCCTAACGAGCACAGTGGCCATTTTGGTCCAATTTGTACCGCATGACCCTAAGGCATTGAGAATGACTTACGCCCAAGTATATTACACACCAAGGGGGGGTCTTGGTGTGTAGCGGCATCGCCCATTCTGTGCAACGTGTGGAGTTCCCATACCTAAGGGACTCCCAACACGGGACGGTGCCTAACGAGACATAGCCGACGGATCTCAGAGCGAAGGTGAGACCGTCCTCGATGGATCAAGTCCATGCTTGCACTGCAATTCCCCACGTACGCCTTTCAGGAACCACTGGCAAGCTAGAGACGTACATGCTAATTGACCAAGACCAGAGCCATAATAGTTCCGGCGGCAGTAATAGGTTCCTGGGTTGCCTCTTTCCGAACCGGACCTTACGGAGAGACACTAGGACAAAGTACACAGCAATTGTCCTAGCTCCCTGAGTCATGTTGCTAAAAAGCATCTTTTAATATTTCTGTTAAAGTGAACCATTATTTAAGATTAACATTTAAATATATGGTGACAGTGGCGGCGCCTAGCAAAGCTACCCATAGATGCACAACCCTGGGTACACAAGGAATAAGGTAAAGACTAGGTACAACCTTAGTGTTTAGCAAAATTAGACACATGCATATGTTGGCACTCCTTAGCCTAACTAAATCCGCAAGCGCACGGAGTACGATGTAGCCTTTCACCAGGGGAGTAAGAACCTGGATATCGAATCCAAGGAACGGTAGACGCGACTAGCCTAGAACATTTCTAACCGGACCCACCAGGGAGCACAAGGTAAGCGGGTAGAGAGCTTGACTTTAGTTAGCTACTCGTTACCCCAGACAAACTATCTATATCTAATCTGACCTGCTTCAACGGCTAGAACGGGAAGAACTCAGAACGGGATGAGAGAGGGGTTCTTCCGGGCTCAACACTACTGTTATGAGTACACCCAAACGTGGTGGAGTACAAAGGACGGACAGGACTGTCACCACCTGCCGCCTACCACTGCAGTTCCGTGGGGTGCAACACAACCTGAGGTGGCTAGCCAGCACAGGCACCACGCCTAATCTTTCAGCCACTGACCTCCACCCAACGTGAAGGGCTATAGAGGAAACCCCAAACAAGAGTCGCTGTCACTCGCGCAGACTCAGGTACCCGCAGATCAAATAAATAAGATAACTTATTGAAAAGTAAGTTGTAAACTAGCGAGGTACTAAAGGCAAGAGATTGACACGATCAACCGAGACCGAGACGTGAGGAACATCATCCGCAGCAGCGCTGAGGAACGTGACCGCGAAGAGGCTTGACGTCGCGAGGAATACGATCGGGAGCATGGGAATCCCCGTCGTAACTCTAACCGGAGCGGCTACTCGACGGAGTCAGAGTATACTGATTACTCCGATCTCTCCGGTAGCCCAGGACGCGGCAATGACGGTGGTCATACTCCGCCTCGACGGCCGACTCCGTCGCGAAGACGAGCAACTCCCTCACGGAGGCAGCCGACCCCGCGAAGGGAGCAGACTCCACCGCGCGACAGAACCTACCGACGGGACCGATCTCCTCCCAGGACTCGGACCTTTCGGAGGACCCGTTCTCCACCCAGGGATCGAGATCGCAGAAGGGAGCGCACTCCCCCAAGGACAACGGGTGGCTCGGATCCGAGTAGTTCCCGCCCCAGAGGTCGGATCGGCGGATTCCAGTCATTCACCGAGTGCTTGAGAAGCGTGACCTGGCCTAGGAGCTTCAAGCTATCGGACATCGACAAGTACGACGGGAAATCTGATCCATCCCAGTGGCTTTAGATCTACTACACCGCCGTACAAGCCGCTGGCGGCGACGAGGACGTGATGGCAAACTACCTCCCCATCATGCTGACCAAAGATTGTCGCAACTGGCTAGCAGGACTCCCTCAGAACTCCATCGATAACTGGGACCAACTCACCGAGCTCTTCATCGGTAATTGCCTCAGAACTTGGGAGAGGCCCGGGAGCAAGCGGCTCCTCGGTCAAGTACGACAGCGCAAGAACGAGTCCCTGCATGACTTCGTACGTAGGTTCTCGGAGAAGTGCAACTCCATCACGGACGTGACGGACCTTGAGGTGATGACCGCTTTCCAAAACGGCATCTCCGATGGAAGACTGATCCACAAGTGGACACGAAAGCCGCCCGCGACTATCAATGACATGTTCCGGGTCGCCAGTACATGGGCGGACGTAGAGATCGCGGAGAGGGAACAACCCAGCGAGATCAAGAACCGTTGGGAGGAAGAGAATAAGTCAACCCGCAAGCGCGTCCGCCGCGAGGACGAAGAACGACGTGATGATCATCGTCGCAGTGACAGTCACCCCTGCAAGAAGAAGAGCGAGGGCGACGTGGTCGCCACTCTGGATCGGCCCAGAGGCCGGATAACTCCAGAAGATTTCCAGCGCATGCTCGATGAGCAATGTCCGTACCACAAACACCACAAGCACTCGGCACGATAGTGCTACGGGTTGAAGCGAGCTTTCACAGAGGGCAACAGAGGCCCTCCCTATAAGAGGAGGAACGATCGTTCCCTAAGAAACGACAGGCGAGATGACGAGCGAAATGATGAAGCTGCCGACGATTTTCAGGAGGCCGACCGAGTGGTCCGTATGATCTACGGATGACCGGAAGGTTTCGAGACGAAGCATCAGCAGAAGCTTACCAACCGACAGGTCATGCACGCTAGGGAGCCACCGGTACCTGAGTACCTTAAGTGGTCAGAAGTACCGATCACCTTCACTCGGGAAGATCACCCGCACTTCGTACCGAAGCCCGGGTCCCACGCCTTGGTAGTAGCTCCGACGATCCGCAACGTTCAGCTCACCAAGGTGCTAGTTGGCGGTGGCAGTGGCCTGAACATCCTCTTTGCTAACACATTGAAGGAACTCGGCCTAACCACTCTCGACCTGCGTCCCCCCAAGCCCGTTCTATGGTCTGATACCGGGAGAAGGGGCAGAACCACTCGGGCATATCACATTGCCCGTTACCTTCGGAGACTGGAACAACTACCGGACCGAGCACATGCAGTTCACAGTGGCCAACTTCGAGACTGCATATCACGCCATCCTCGGGAGGCCGGCGCTCGCCAAGTTCATGGTGATCCCTCATTACGTCTACTTGCAGGTGAAGATGCTAGGACCCAAGGGCGTAATCACCGTCTTGGGGGACATCCGAGTCGCTTACACTTGCGAAGCAGGAGACCCTCAACACGGCAGCTGCCTTGGATATGTCGAAGCGCATGACGCAAGTGTTGGCTGCATCGCAGGAGGTGGACAAGGACTCCCTGGAGATCCCCGCCAAAAAATCGCGAAAGAAGCCATCTCGCCAACCAAGGAGACGGAGCTCAAGAGGATCTCGCTGGGCCTTGAAGACCCGAAGAAGGCGGCCATTATCGAGGCCGAGCTCGACCCCAAATAGGAAGAAGTGCTCGTCAAATTCCTGAGGGAAAACACCGACATATTCACGTGGAAACCATCCGATATGCCAGGTGTCCCGAGGGAACTTGCCGAGCACTCCTTGAAGGTCAATCCGACTGCCAAACCGATCAAGCAGAGGCTTCGTCGATTCGCGCAGGACCGCAAGGAGGCGATTAGGGTAGAAATTACAAAGCTATTAGCTGCCGGTTTTATTCAGGAGGTATTTCACCCCGACTGGTTAGCTAATCCAGTTCTTGTAAGGAAGAAGAATAATAATGAATGGAGAATGTGCGTTGACTATACAGATCTCAACAAAGCTTGCCCTAAAGACCCCTTCGTTCCCTGCCGCATCGATCAAGTCGTTGATTCCATGGCAGGCTCCGCCCTGCTCTGTTTTCTCGACTGCTACTCAGGCTATCACCAGATAGGCCTAAAGCTGGAAGACCAAATAAAAACCGCATTTATCACGCCGTTTGGCGCCTATTGTTACAATACAATGGCCTTCGGTCTGAAAAACGCAGGCGCAACCTACCAGAGGACCATCCAAGCGTGTCTGGATAAACTAATTCCAGACATAGTAGAGGCCTACATCGACGACATCGTGGTTAAGATCATAACCCCGAGGACATGATAGAGAACCTGACAAAGGTCTTCGAATGACTGCGCGCATTCCGATGGAAACTCAACCCGAAAAAATGTGTCTTTGGAGTCCCGTCAGGGAAACTACTCGGCTTCATGGTCAGCAACCGCGGCATTGAGGCAAACCGCGAGAAGATCACTGCCATCACCAAGATGTTGCCACCAACTACTCAGAAGGATGTGCAGAATCTTACTGGATGCATGGCAGTGCTCGGTCGTTTCATATCACGGCTCGGCGTCCGCGGATTGCCATTTTTTAAACTGCTCAAGAAGCAGGACAATTTTGTGCGGGATGACGAGGCGAAACAGTCCTTCTAGGAGCTCAAGGAGTACTTGCAGAGGCAAAGAAGCCAAAAAACTTCGGTAGAAGCCAGCATGGCCTAGAAAACTTCGCACACCCTTGACATTCGACGGGGGTGGTAGTTGTTCGATAACTTCTATTTTTGCCATGTCAACTTCTATCCCTTTTTCTGACACCTTGTGCCCCAGCACAATTCCTTCTCTGATCATGAAGTGGCACTTCTCCCAATTTAGGATGAGGTGATGCTCTTCGCACCTCTCGAGAACCTTTTCCAGATTTCCGAGACATTGGTCGAAGGTTTTGCCATAGACGGTAAAGTCGTCCATGAATACTTCCATGATTTGTTCAATCAGGTCAGAGAATATCGCCATCATACACCGCTGGAATGAAGCAGGTGCGTTGCATAGGCCAAAAGACATTCGCCGATAGGCGAATGTTCCATAAGGGCAGGTGAAGGTAGTCTTGCTCTGGTCATCGGGATGGATAGGAATTTGGTGATAACCAGAGTATCCGTCAAGGAAGCAGAAAAATGAGTGGTTTGCCAGCCGCTCAAGCATCTCGTCAATGAAGGGGAGAGGGAAGTGATCTTTACGGGTTGCTTTGTTGAGCTTCCTATAATCGATACACATCCTCCATCCAGTAACGGTCCTCTGAGAAATAAGCTCATTCTTCTCGTTCTGGATAACTGTCATTCCACCCTTCTTTGGCACAACTTGAACTGGGCTGACCCATTCACTGTCTTGCACGGGATAGATTATACCCGCGTGCAGAAGCTTCAACACTTCTTTCTTGACTACCTCCCTCATCGCATCATTCAGCCGTCGTTGATGTTCTCTAGATGGCGTATGGTCCGGCTCCATAGGTATGCGATTGATGCATAAACTGGGGTTGATCCCCTTCAAGTCCTGTAGAGAATACCCGAAGACAGACCGGTGTTTCTCTAGGACTGTGATAAGCTGCCGAGTCTCATTCTCTGTCAGTTTGTCACTGATGACGACTGGCGAGCGTCAGTCATTGTAGAGGAAAGCGTATCTAAGTCCAGGAGGCAGCGGCTTCAACTCAGGAGGGGGGTGTTGTGGCTTTTCTTCCTCGTTGAGTTTCATAAAGCCGTCCGTTTCTGCCTCTTGGATGAAATGGTTAGCATCTTCAGCCTGTGATGACTGAGCTTGCTCTGCTTGAGCCGAGCTAACTGCTTCTTCCACTGGGTCTATCTCGGATCGAGCCTCTGCGATGGTGTTAACCGCTCGCACAAGACTAACCGGGATGATCTCTTTACCAACTTTGAACTGTATCATTGCTCGATCATTGTTCGGGTTGGCAAGGTGCTCTATTGGCTGTCCAATCAGGAAGAAGTTGTCACCTCTAGGGACATAAAAAATGTGGAAGTCTAGGAAAATCCTATTGCGTCCCATATGTACGGGCACAACACGGATGATTCCTTTACATTCCATCATTTGGCTGTCGATCCACTTGAGGTACTTACGGGAGAAGGACCGGGGTTTGTCTGGTTGCACTCGTGCTGCGAATGCACTTGATATAATATTACTCCCAACCTTTGGGTCGTAGGCAACTTCCTGAGTGTCAGTTCCCTCAATAGTGCAATGGAGTACTCTGAAGTTGCAAGGTGGTTCGGATGATGTCTTCGCAACTTTCAATTTCCTCCATCCATTCCTTGCTCATGATCGCAGATAAACCCTCGATCTGCGGCAAGGCTTCTGGAATGAACGCCTTAGACCTTGAACTTGCGCACACTTTTTCCATAGGCATACGTGATGTATTGCCAATCTCCAAGTACTCTTCTTCTGTAAAGAGCTCGGGAATGAAGTGCGGCAGATCGTCAAGAATAGTTTCTTGGTTTGAGGACTTGTGGTGTTCGAACACTTCCTCTATGATCGGAGGAGGTGGATCAAATGTAAGGGCAAGGATTGGCTGCTTGTCTGTGGGGGTTGTTGGTGGTGTTGGTGGGTCATCGAAGACTCCTGTGTACTCGGTAGAGCTGAGAACCTTTTCCAAGATTTCTCGTACCTCGTCCACTGTCTTGTATAACACTGACCCTGCGGAAGTGATGTTCAAGAATTGTGCACTTTCTGGCTTCAATCCACCAACAAAATGCTGCATAAGCATTTCCTCTGGAATGTTATGCGGTGGCCCTGAGTTGGCCAATTTTATGAACCGCTCCCACGTGGCTCCAAGTGACTCATCGCCTTGCTGATATGTTATCAGCTCAACTCTGAGCTTCAAGATCTTGGAGACAGGGTAAAAGAACAGACAAAACTCGTCCTTCAATTTGATCCAATCTCGCTAAATTTCCTTGCAGTCCGATCGTACCAAGATTTTGCATTTCCCATCAGAGAAAATGGGAAGAGTTTCCATCGTACGATGTCTTGGTTGACGCCGGGTATAATAAGAATAGAGCAATTCTCTTCAAAAACCTGCAAGTGAGCATAGGGACTTTCGTCTTTCGTTCCACCGAAAGACAGTGCACGAACCATGGCAACGAGACTGGGACAGATCTCGAAGCCATGAGGTGGTATGGGGTGGCAAGATGAAGGCGGTTCCAAATACTCGCTAGATGGAACCGTCGGATAACTAGGAGAAAACTCCATGTGGTAGATGGTTATGGGGGTAAAGTGTACGGCTACAAAAAATCCTACACTAGTGTTGCTACCGTTCCCCGGCAACGGCGCCAGAAAAGCTTGTTGGCACTCCTTAGCCTAACTAAATCCGCAAGCGCACGGAGTACGATGTAGCCTTTCACCAGGGGAGTAAGAACCTGGATATCGAATCCAAGGAACGGTAGACGCGAATAGCCTAGAACTTTTCTAACCGGACCCACCAGGGAGCACAAGGTAAGCGGGTAGAGAGCTTGACTTTAGTTAGCTACTCGTTACCCCAGACAAACTATCTATATCTAATCTGATCTGCTTCGACGGCTAGAACGGCAAGAACTCAGAACGGGATGAGAGAGGGGTTCTTCCGGGCTTAGCACTACTGTTATGAGTACACCCGAACGTGGTGAAGTACAAAGGACGGACATGACTGTCACCACCTGCCGCCTACCACTGCAGTTTCGTGGGGTGCAACACAACCTGAGGTGGCTAGCCAGCACAGGCCCCACGCCTAAGCTTTCAGCCACTGACCTCCACCCAACGCGAAGGGCTATAGAGGAAACCCCAAACAAGAGTCGATGTCACTCGCGCAGACTCAGGTATCCGCAGATCAAATAAATAAGATAACTTGCTGAAAAGTAAGTTGTAAACTAATGAGGTACTAAAGGCAAGAGACCGAGGACTTACTGAAGATAACTCCTGAAGTATATTCCTCTGGGGCGGAAATGTTGAGATAAGACCGAGAAGATGTCCCGGACTCTCTCTACAAAGCTTGGCTGTCACCCAAGCAACTCACCCACTCTCTCCCTAATCTAACTCTAAAGATGGGAACTTCTCACTAGACTACTCTTCTCTCCTTTGGATGGTGTGTTCTCAAGGTGGAAGGAGGTCCCTTTTATAGTCTTCAGAGGCGGTTGCCCGCGTCAAGCTTAAGCTAAGCTTGTGCTTAGCTGCCACGCGAAGGGGGGCATGTGGCGGCCACAGGGGGAGGCCGGCCGGCCTAGGCCAGGCAGATCGGCCTGGTCTGGCTGCCCCGTGGCACCGCCTTCTTCAGGGACGCTCTGGATTGATCCCTGAGGTCGGTAACGGTTGCTTCGGATCAAATCTATCCGAGAATCCAAGGTTGGTGTGCCCTTCAATCCATGCAAGTGTAGCTTAGGCCTTTCGGATCCTTGGATCAAACCGACGTTGATCGCACATCTCAGGATCATTGGTGTTGTGTTTGTGATATTCTGGATCAAAGACGTGGCAAGGGGCCACAGAAGGGGGCCGGTCGGCCTGTGCTAGGCCGGCCGGCCTGGCCTTGTGCCCAAAGTGACTCCTCTTTTGCTTGATTGCTCCTGCACTCATAAATTATACAAAACTTGTGGAACTCATTAGAAATAATCAATTTTACTTTGTTGTGAGCAGGATGAGCTTGAAATATGACGGAATGTTGGTGGCGAAATCGTATCGTAACGACCACCAACACCATACATGAACAAATTAATGAAGGTGGTTGGGAAGCAAGTATTTTCCATGCTACAATTGCCTTCCTTGAAGTGCTGCTGCTGCGGGTCTTGCTCGTTGTAGCCCTGGTCGTACGTGAACTCGAACGGCTCTCCGGCTGCCACACGAATCACCACGCAAACATCCATACAAGCCAGTACATGCAAGCAATGGTATTCTGTTAGAACAGTACACCAAACAGTAGTAAAAAGAGCAAAAGAAGGCTACAAAACTATTGTACGCTTCGCTACGAACACATGAGCGCAAGAATCACTCTAATCGGAGCTAAAACGTGAAAACTACGCTAAAAACAATTCACAGGGACTTGCTGGTAAGAAAAACAAAACTAACAGGGGCCTATACGCGATAAAAAGGACTAAACTGCAAAGTAACTATAACTGTGGTGGACCTATTCGTAAAAATAGGAAAACACAGGGGCCTTAGCGCAAAGGCGACAGACGGCGGCGGACGGCTGCTGACGGCCGCTGGCGTCAGCGCGACGTCGGCGGCAGCGGCGCGGCACTGTGCCGTGGACCGGCGCGTGGACCGCGCGGCGGCCCTGGTCCACGGTCCACGGTGGACCGGCGCGCGTACCGCTTCGACGGGATCTGATCCGGGTCGTTGCGCCCGGATCTGACGCCTAGTGGCGCGCGGGGGCGATGGCGAGCGGCGGCGACGGCGGGAGCGCGGCAGCGCCATTGCCGGCGATGGCCGGAGCGGCCGTTCCGGCGCTGTGGTGCACGGGGGAGGGCGCAGAGGCCACGGGGACGTCGAGCAGGTCACCGCGATGGCAGATCCGGCGACGGCGGCGGCCTACCGGGTCCCAAGGCGGCCGCAGCGAGCGGCGGAGCACGGCGGCACACTAGGGTTTGGGGGTGGCGCGTCTGTGCTTGTGCGGGGGCGTGCGGGGGTGGAAAGGGGTGCGGCGAGCTGCGGGGCGGTTTTTATAGGCCCGACCGCGGCCTAGGCGTGCGGGCCGCGTCGGGGGCAGGCGACGGAGGATGCGGCGGTGATGGCGGGCGGCGGCCGCGGGCGGGGACGACGCTGACGCGTGGGGCCCGCCTGGCAGCGGCTGGCGGGAGCAGGCGGGCGAGCGCTGGCGGGCTGGGGCGCATGCGCGGGAGTTGGGCCGTGGCCCAGGTGGGAGCGCGGGGCGGAGCGGGGAGGAAGGAAGTGGCTGGGCCGCTGGGCCGCTGCGGGGGAAGAAAAGGTGAAGGGGTAGGAGAGAGGGAAAAAGATTAGGGGCCAAAGTTGGACTTAGAGAAAAAGAAAGAGAAAGAAAAGAAAAACAAGCCAACTCAAGCAACCAAAAATTGTGCAACAACATGAATGCAACATACAAGTTTCTACACCTTATATTTGATTTTAAATCTCAGAAAAGTTTTATTTCCCTAGGATTATTATGAGCAATTTAAATAAAGCAATTAAATTACTAGAAATTTTATAAAGGCATTTTTAGGGTGTTACAATCACGAAATGAGTCGGCCGAGAAGACGTCCGAGAGGCGTTGACAGGTCGCTGTTTGAGCCACAGCGGCGCCGTTTGGCAGCCCATTGTTGACGGCTGTTAAGTTCCAAATTTAGGCCATCAACTCCTGCATAAAAGAGCAAAAAGTGAACATCAACCTTAGTGGTAGATTTATAACTAATGAATCCACAAGTGTTGGTGAATATTTGTATGCATGTCACTTATACATAGAAACGAAATGGGAATGTGCTAAAGTGGATTAACTAGCAAGAACCCAACCAATCAAGGGCTGCCACATCAGCCTCCCACGGATCCATGGGCCCACAAGAGGAAGAAACACACCTCCGACCAATCACGTGCAAGTACATGAATTGAAGGGCCCCCAATTGGGGTTGAAATACCAAGAAATACCCTAGACACCCTGACACCCAAACAATGACCCACCTGCCAGCCACCTGTCCAAAGGCGGTTGTAAGGGGGCCCACACAGGGTCGGTTGACCCCCTGGTTCGGCCGAACCAGGTGTGGCTCCCCTCGTCCCTAGCCACCACATGTCTTGTCCTAGAATCGGTTGTGGAATATTCCTTCGGTGATCCCTTGCGTTACCGACCTTCAGCTGCCTATAAATACTAGAGGAGGGGCTCCTAAATGAGATGTCACTAGCCACTCAACATTTAGTGAAGCACTCACCTTTCACCCTTCATCCTTCAAGGCTTAACTCACCATCAAGCCTCTCTTCTCCTTCAAGGAGAGAGTCTTATGGTGTAGTTTATTAGAACAGGGGTAGAGAGTAGAGAGAGGGAGAGAGTGAGTTGGGGAGAGTGTTGATGATGTTCATCATCAACACTCAAACCTGTTCATTGTAGTCCTATGGATGCTTCTTCGTTCTTACCAAGTAGGTGATGAGTAAGTATCTTTGATCTTCTATGGTTTAGTATTGTTAGCAGAAGTAGTTTGATCTCTCACTCGCGGGTTCGTCGCTTCATATTTTTATGGAGTGCTGGGGTGTGGCTATATGCCGAAAAGTGTAGTTAGACCTCAGTAGTAATCAGTGGCATAGGCGTGGTGCCTGAGTCATAGATAACACTTCGTTTGCGCATCTTATCCCACGGTTTAGTAGGGTAGTCCACATGTGGTGACAGCCCTGATAGGACGTTCCAATCCCCCACGTTCGGATAAGTCGTAGAGCCGATAGCCGAAGTCACTTGTCGATGCAGGGGTAAGCCGGTGCCCGAAGCAAGTGATAAATAAGAGATCAACTATCTTCTCTTTGCTAATCATAGGATATCCTCTTTAGATCTCAATAGTAGTAGTGTCCCTTGGATCCCTAGTGTGAGTAGTGTGCACACACGTTCCCTTGGATTTGATACCCTTAGAATACTCTTCTTTGGGGAAAGCTACACAACGGTATCCGTGTGCTTGCGGATTTATTCATTAATGTTACAATACCCATAGGATTTCTGGCATCACTGCTACTTTAGCTTTGACGTTAAGAAATGCCAACATCCATACGGGAAGGTTCCCTCCAGCCGACTCATCACTGCCGAGTAGTCAGTGAGCCGTTCTGAGATCTGTTGCAGGCCCTCCGCGAATTGCGCGGAGGTATAGTTATAGCCGCCGGCCACTGGGGCCAGGAGCTCTGGGACAGGGATCTGGGATCCCTGCAAACTGACGCGATCGGGGGAGGGTGGCTCTCACCGAGAGTCACATCACTGAGTCCATCTTGGGACTCGAGAGGTGCCAAAGTGTCTACGTGATCTACTTGGATCGGATCAACTAGATCGACCCAGCCTGACGCTGGATCGGAAGCTTCAGGGGCACTCATCTGGGGGATGGGCGCTTTGGTTGCAGCCGCAGCCTGTGAGTCGTCAGCAGATTGGTCCTGAGGGAGGACCGAGTGGTTTTCCGCCAGATCGCCATTGCTAGAGGCGATGTGCAAACTTCCGAAGGGGATGTCCACGACGTCGAAGCCAGCGATCGAGCAGCCTTCAAGGGCCTTGAGGTGACCCATCAAGCTCGCCCAATGATCCTGCGAACCCCTACCTGGCGCGCCAACTATCGGTGCAATAATCCGGCAGTCCACCATGGGTATCCCCACGGTGATAGATTGTTTGGAGGGGATCGCACGACCTGAAGCAAGATGGTGTATGTCAAAGAGAAAGACACATGAGGTTTTAGATAGGTTCGGGCCACCGGGATGGTGTAATACCCTACGTCCTGTTGAGGGGTGTTGTATTGCGTACGAGATTCAGATGAATGTGTTTTTGGAGGGAGTCCCTACCCGCCTTATATAGTCCGGGGGATAGGGTTACAGGTCGATTGACCAGCCTTATCTCTACCGATCTACAGGCGATCTGTTGTTTCTAGATATTTATCGTATCTTTTACATTCCCACGTACCATATCTCTACCCCTACGGGCCTTGCGCCGTATGCCGACTTGTTCCATATGCCGCCAGGCCCCGTCGAGGTGGGCCGAGCCACCCCTTTTGGTGGGCGGCTAAGCCCGTCTTGATGGTACCTGGGGGTCATATCCCCCACACTGTTGAAGTTATTATTTCTACTAGAACAAATATATATGTGGTAGTTTTATGGTCTAGCTAATTGGCCCATAACAATTGTGCATCTTTATTTTGTAGTCTCCTAAAAAAAATTCACAATGGTCAATAAATTAGGTGATCTTACGTGATCGACAAACATTCCACCACATTGCCTTAGCTAGATGAAATGGCTAATTATTAGTACAAGAAAAAAAATCTCGGTTACCTCCTGCACTGGAATGAAGCAGATCTACCAGGCCCTCACGTGTACCACGACGTGAGATCCGCTGAGCCAGATTTTTCATCAATAGAAGAAACTAGGATTTTAACATGCTTTTAATATGAAAACCGATGCCCTAGACACTATCAAGTTGTTTAAAAAATGTATTCCAATATTTTCATACAAATATTTTTGAATACTTATTGCCATAATTGAAGAAAAATATTAAAAATATTTTACTATACTTTAATAATCCCTGTAGAATACATTTGGTATAGACATGATGACCTATTTTTGCGGTGTAGAAATATAAGCACATCATGTAAATCTCCAAATTATTGGTATATAATAATCTGAAATATCTCATGAATCATGATGACCTATTTTTCAGTGTAGAAACATAAGCACATCCTGTAAATCTCCAAATTAATATCATATAATAATCTCAAAAATTTGCATTGATAGAAATTATATAAATTGTTAGCCACGGGTTGATGGACTAGTATATAGAAATGCCGAATCAAAATGCATTATGTAGAACACAATAAAATAACTTGTAACTTAGAGAAGTTATAATACGATGATTTATGTGGGTTGGCACCAGTCGTTGAAGGGAAGCCGCACCGTTGTGCGGGATAGAGGCATTGTTATTAGGATCGGACCGGTGATCGAACTGGAGAGGCGTTCGGTTCAAAGGTTCACTAGTTCAACCGTTGGGAACTGGTTGAACTGCTGGTCCGATAACTTTGAACCACTATAGTGAACCGGTCCTATATACCTGTGATAATTAATAGTATGTATTATATTAGAAAGTTGACAATTGGAAATATATACTCATAAAACAACACATTGACAATTGGAAATATATACTCATAAAACAACACAACTGTATAACCATAGTAGTTGCATTCCAAATTCAAGTGTTCAACATGCAAACCACAAATTTTCATAGACCAGCCCAGCTACTAGAAATTGCAAGTATTCAATAGCCTGCCTCTGCAAGGGTGCTCAATCCATTCAGTATCCTAATAAGCAGCCTATTTTATTGCCACTATATAAATTTCTCTATCCATTCAGTATGAATTACTCTATCCATTTACTAGTATACAAATTGCTCTACCCATCAATTAACCTTGAATCACTATATAGTTTAGCCTTTGAACACGCAGCCGCAATACTCTAAACTCTAATGTCGAAGCGCGTGAGCCGACTCAGCTCGTTCATAGGTTTAGCTCGGTTCAGCTCGGCTCGGTGATTAAATGAACTGAGCCGAGCCTCAATTTCAGCTCGTTTTCCTAACGAGCAGCTCGTGAACTGCTCGTGAGCTGTTCGATTGCTTGTTAGACCCGATGAAAACAATAATACCAAACTTCTCTTTTATCAATATCATTATATTACTATTATTTAATTAAAATAAACTTATTGTTCGACTTATAAGTCAAATTTGGGTAATAATTAAGCCTATTTCGAGTCTCAAAACGTCTATATTCTCCTAATTTATCGACTTATGTTATTTATTTCCATAATACCATGATGAGCTAAACTTTTAAATATTATTTGCATGCTTAAATTAGTATATATGATTAATATAATTTTTATTTTTATTTTAATATTAAAGAATGCTTGGCTCGTGAGCCAAACGAGCCGGCTCGAAATTTGGAACGAGCCGAGCCAAACCTCGATTTTTAACTCGTCAACTTTAACGAGCCGACCTGAGCTAGCTCGTTATCAAACGAGCCATAACGAGCCGAGCCGAGCCTTAACGAGCCGAACTGGCTCGTCAGCCACCCCTAGTAATCACTAGTTCACTACAGAAAGTGAAACATACAAATCAATAGCTACTACCTTCTCTGCTTAGATGAAAGTAAAACTTAGAATTGCACAGACATCAGTGAAATATCTTAAGCACATGAAAAAGCTGCAGACCGAATACATCAAAACCTGTACAAAATTTGAAATGAGGCATAGTAAAATAGAACGATACTAATATATATGCTATAATGTATAATATTACATGGCAACATGGTATATTAAGAATATGTTTGACTAATTGACAAATCATTTTAAAATTATTTTATTAAAATATTAACCATTTTAGACCCAATTGCATCTAAATAACTTAATTTGGTGAAGTATTTTATTGCTACAGAAGGCCATAGTGAAATATGGACCAACTTGCCGCCTACTGAAGGACACAGTGAAACACGGACCAACTTGCTGATCCAAGACACAAACACGATGGACACGGGATTCCAATAAAAAAATATTGCACAAAAAAAGAACCAAATTGATGAGGCCAATATGCTTCATGTCTCAATTCTCAAATTAGTACCAAGAATAGAGGATTAGATTTCACAAGAGAAAATAAGGAATTCTTGATAGAGTATTTTGTTGTAGACAGAGGGAGAACTGTACTTAGTCGAAGGCTATATAGTATATACTATGACCTCACAGCCGACTATGATTTTTCTTCCAGCATCTTCTAGCTAACTACTAACAGTAATGAAGTATTATAGAGAGAAAACCGGAAGGCCCCTTCCATTTGGAGGCCCTGTAGCAGTGCACCTCTTGCACATGCCCAGGGACGGGCCTGTAGAGGCCTAGGGCGGCGCCGAAAGCAGAAAGCCATTCCGGCACCTGGCCTGTCACCCATTCTAAATGATGGAATTACTTTTTTGTTTTAATGGGCATTAAATTAAAGATAGTGGGGTTTTGTTAGTTCATTCCATGTACATGGCTGCACTTACTACTTCTGTACATATGACTATTAGTCGCCTCTCATGAAAATTAAAACCTATACTAAATTTTAAGATTTTTATTTGATTTACGTATAGAGAGATTATTCTGACCAAAGATAACTTAGGTAGAAAAATACGGCATAGAGATAAAAAAAATTGTTGCTCTGTAATTCTAACAAAACTATACAACATTTATTCTTGGAATGTAATCTTGCTAAGTTTATTTGGCAAATAGTTCATTTTTTTGGATTCACCCTCCAGAGGAGTGTCCAAGACATGTTTGGGACATGGTTAAAGGGATATGAAAATAATCATAGGATAAAAATTTTGGTTGCAGCAATTATGATGGAATGGACAATTTGGTGAAATTGTAAGATGTGAGTTTGTAATAGATTTTCAAAGCATTCTGCAAGTAATGTTATTTGTTAGGGAACATACTGGAATATATTTTAGTTGGTTCTACAAAAGAGATGAGACGGAATTTGCAAAGAAGTGAGATGTGCCATCACAAAAAAAGAATTTGATGTATCCGAGAATGTTGGAAAATTAGGCAATCGCAATATTAAATTTAGTATTAAAATCTGAACCAAATTAAATAAAACCTAGCATGTAAATCTCTATCGTACTAGTAAGCATCAAGCACCACATCATGATCTCAGAAAACGTGATGAAAGAACAGATCGAATCACCTCGTATGTATTGAATGGGCGCAGCCGTGATGATGAATAGTGTTGATGGGACGACAACAGTGTTGCTAACGGAGCGCAGCAATCGGCGACGAAGACGACGGTACGCCCCGGCGTGGAGGTTGGACGGAGGACGAGCCCTGACCAAGACCTCGAGGAGTAGCACGAAGTACTTCCCAAAAACCTTATTTGCCCTCTCCCGGTGTAGGCTCACAAGAGCGAGCGGTTCCAAAGACCTTCTCTCCCATTCACCGGTGCACACTGGTGCTCGGGATGGAGAAGGCTACGGTGGCAGTGCAACATCAAGAAGCGGCAAAACCCTAGCTCGAATAGAGATCTTCTGATAGAGGCTGATAAGTTGCATATTAGGGAAGGATTTCATATATGTCGGAGACTTAAAGGCTAAGTAAGCAAAAATAAAACAGCAAAAGGAAGCCGCGCCCCCGCAAGGCAAAGGACCGGATTTCGGCGGATCATTCATGTCGTGCACCCGTGCCCATCGCCTCGCCCCGCGAGGCGAGGCGAGCGAGCGCATGTGTGGGGCTTTCCTTCTATCCCCACACACATAGCTCGGAGGAGTGGAGACAACCTCCATATTTATGTTGGTCATCCTCCTCCTCAACTAACAATTGGGACTAAAGGTTTACACCACTTCTACCACTTTCTTATGCACACATGAGCCTTTGAGATTTATTTGGAATTTCTGAAATCTTCAATGGGCCAAGCCCAATATTCCATCAGAGAATACATAGGTTGGCACCAATTGGGACAAAACCAATTTGTGTGCTCCACGAGCGATTGAGATAGCTATGAATAAGCAGTGCAGCCTGTGATAAAAGTGCAAGCCAAGAAGAAAACTAAATCAAATTAACCCTATTCAATTTCAACGTACTCTTAAAACAAACAAACAGATCACCACTGAGTGATATTTATTCCCCACGACCCGCATTCATATACTACTAACATTTAAGGGGTGTTTAGATGGGTAGAAAGAGAGTGAAAAGGTAAAAAACTTTTTATATTGGGTCACGTGCATAGAGAGAGAAAATAAACTGACATGATTTTTTAAATAAAAACTTTTCACCCTCTCTCCTGTAACTAAACACGGCCTTATTCTCCACATCAGGCATTCGACTGGTCATTGAGCTTCTAGCACGGGATGGTCGGGTGGACACCTACTGCACCCCTGAGCCGTAGTATAAGATCGACCAACTCTTTCGATGCGGAGTATGGGACGGTTGGGGTGGGCGCCTGCTGCACCACTGATGTCATCCTCCAAATCCAGCACCTCTTCAGCAGGAGTAGCCGCATCGCAGTCAATACTGAGAACGACATGTTTGAGCCCTGCCAGATTCTGCAGCCCAAGGACCAGGCCGTCTTGCCCATACTTGAACTGGCACCGTGCCGCCAGTAGCAGCTTGAGCCTTTGCAGCTTTGGCATGGCTCCCGGCTCAAACTCCAACGCCGTCTGTAGCCAACAGCGGAAATTAAATTTCACCAAGCGCTGGAATCCATGACTGTTGATTGCATGCCTTGGGTGCAGGATGCTTTTGGTGGAGGGTGGGACGCAAACAGTAAGAGAGAGGAGCATGGGTAAACTTGCTAGGATATTTATTCCATCCATGCTTACTTCACCATCAAGTCCAATGCGGAGGTGGGTCAAGTTGACTAGCGAGCTGATCTGATGCGGCACGGTACTGAACGTAACATTGTGACCAATCACAAGCTTCCGAAGCGGTGGTGGAGCAGGGGCACACGAATCCATGATTGTCATAAATGCGGCATCAGGAATAGTCGCCACATACAGCTCTCGAAGGCTCATGAACAGCTTGGAGAGCGATGACATACATGCCTTCCCGTGCCCTTCCACATCTCGTATAGTGTAGCACATTTTAAGTACCTTTAGATTGGTCAGATTGTAGAGCCCTTGGACAAACTCTATCGATTGAATACAAAAATCAATCGATGATAGCTCTTCTAGTGCCGGCAGATTTCCGATCCCATCGGGTAGTTGCACATAGAGATTGACCATAAGGCGCACTAATCTCTGCAATTGGATAATACTCGCTGGTAGTTTTCTAATGCGGTTATAACTCGAAACATCTAGTGTCTCCAGATGTTGCAGCTTTTCTATATCTTCTGGAAGCTTCTTGCAGTGATCAGTGTCTATCCTCAAGTACTTCATTTGACCGAAACTTTTGACATGTCCAAGATAGCATTCTTTAATATAACCGTCTATATTCAGCACTCGCAGGACTTGGCTACTTAAAAAGTCAGAGGCGTGCTTACCCAGCACTGAATTAAAGCCAAAAATATTAATTGATCGAATATGAGCTGCATTTTTTATTGTCTTGGCCATCTCTTCAGCACGGGGAGAAATGTCTTCCTGGATGGATAAACGGCGAATCTTGTTGGAAGAATAATTTTCAGAAAACCCATTGCGATTCCATATGGTAACAAAATTGTCCTCCACAGCCTTTGATGCAATGAACTCAAGTATGACATCATGTACTCTGCAAGTTTCCACTGTTGCGCCATCAGCTCCGACTTTGATTGGCTGGACCAAGCTTCTATTGATCAGCTCATTCAGGTAACTTCTCCCTAGCTGCTCCATACTCTCTCTTTCTTGACCAGGAATCAGTGCTTCAGCTACCCATAACAATATCAACTGTCTGCAATTAATCAAATAATCCTCAGGGAACACACTCAAATATAACAAACAGCTCTTTAGATGGTGAGGAAGGTCAAAATAACTAAACAGCAAAATTCTGTTCATTTTATCAATGGGAGAGTCTTTGTCAACTGCAGCAGAAATGGACTTCAATGTACTGACCCAGACTTCCTTTGTTTGGCTTCTGTTTGCTAATAAACTAGCTATACTGATTATGGCTAATGGTAAGCCGCCACATTTCTTCAGAATATCACTGGATACATTCCTCAAATCTCCGGGACAATCTTCACGGGAGCAAAATAGCCTTTTAAAGAATAACCTTTGAGAGTCTTCATCACTAAGTGGTTTTGCTTCGTACATTTGTTCACCAATACCCGTAGCACATGATTTGGCAACTGCTTTACTGCGGGTTGTAGTAATTATTCTGCTTCCATTGTCATTCAGAGGTAAGGCAGATCCTACAAGCTCCCATGCTGATACACTCCAGATATCATCAATCAAGATGAAATACCTGCATTCATTGGTTGCGGAATCATATTACTACACGTCTACATGTACTAGGAATTGAGGCTGTAAAACTGCTTTCATTATCTGAAAAAAAAAATATATGCTGCAACCTCTTGGAGTCCACTCAAAGAAACATCCATTTCAAAACTATATTTTTGTAGAAGGTTTTTTATGGGTTGGAATTAGTCTATTGAAAGAAATATCATACGCACACACAACCATTTTATATACGTGCCAACACGTACCATATATTGTAGTTTTATGCTCTAGTTAATTGGCCCCGTAAAATTTGTGAATCTTTGTTACATAATGCACAGAATATTTCATAAAGAGCTTCATAAAATGGCCTACAAATTATTATGTTAGCGAGATGAACTGGCTAATTATCAGTACAAAAAAAATATCTTGGTTACCTCTTGTCAGTTAAGTACTGACTCATTGTGCGTATGAGCTGCTCCATCTCCCACCTTTGTGACTGTCCGTCAAACTGGTTGTTGCTTATTTGAGACAATATATCTCTAAGGAGCTTCTTAATATCTGGAGTCTGAGATATAGAAACGAAAGCCCGGCAATCAAATGCTTGTGTGATTTTGCGGTACACCTCCATGGCTAGAGTGGTCTTCCCCTGTCCAGCGGTTCCATAGATGGACACCACCATGTGTTGCTTCTCTTCAACTTTCAATAACTGAATGATCTCCTTGCGTGGACCATCGATTCCCACGAGATCCCTCACCTCCTGAAAGAGTGCAGCTGCTCGAGGATCCAAGTGCACTGGCTGAGGCGAGACGGCGAGGAACTGGTGGTGGTGGATGCCGTAGCGGCTCGCCCGCTCGCCCTGCTCGCTGAGGAGGCTCTTGAGTTCTAGGATCTCCTTTGCTATTCGCCGGTCTTCAGACAGCACCTTCACCTTACGCATGGCCTTGCGCACAAAGTTGGCCTTGGAACCTCCATGGCTGCGGTTAAGCACGAAACGGTCGATGCAATCCTCGATATCGTAGGACAGCTCACGCACCTTGTTCCTCCAATCTTTTGCCTGTGGATCCATCTGGTCGTCGTCCTTCTTCGCGAGATTCTGCAGCACGGCGTCCATGCTGCTCAGCTCGTCTTTCAGGAAGCGGATCCCACGCTCGACGTCTTTGGCGAGCTGGTAGTTCTCCGCGAGGAAGGTGGTCAGCTTGCCGATGGCGGACCGCAGCACGGCCGTGGCGGGGCTAGCCATTATTTCGGCCATCTCGACTAGTAAGCTCTCGCTCTAAGTGGTGGTGTGGGAGAGCAAGGGAGCTTTAATTCTCAGTTTAATTGCTCGCAGATACGGTGGCTCTACCAAGTGAAATGCTTGCTAGCTTGTGTGGTGGTGTGTGTACTAGCGTGAGAGAGGAAAGGCGCGTCAATTCTCAGGCCTCACAGTCGCAGATGGTTGCGCAAAACAGTGGGGATTCGGTCCGTTTACGCGTGAGCGTGAGCGCTGGGAAGGACCCGAGCAAGTGCTTCTAAAGCACGCCCTCACCTCCCTCAATGTTTCGCTCCACTTTTCCCAAAAGGCACCATGGCCACTTTCACTTTCCTATTCCCTTTAATTTTTCTCTCCATCAGCCCCATTTTTTTTTTAACCATGCGGACTCGCCGGCGAAATGCTAGTTGGAGGATACGGTGAAGGAGACAATAATTGGTTTAGGTGGTTATCGTATAGCTTGGGCCCTATGGCTATTTATGCTGGCCAACTCTTTTAGAGATGAAGTAATCAAGGTTATTACGGGCTAATAAGTAGTCTAAACATTTCCTAGACTAAGGATTAAAACAATCATGACAGGAGGCTTTGAATCACTGACAGGATATTGCTCACACAATAGATGTATTAGACCATTACCTACCAATATTTACTATCGACAATCTTGTAGATGGCTCGAACTCTATCATTACTCAAAATCATAGGAAGACCATGATGACCAGAATATAGTCCAATTTATCTCCTAAACAGTTTGGAGGACTACTAACAACCCTGTTGACGTAAAAGTTTCTGCGAATCCAACACACGAAAGGACCGGAAGTTCTGCTTCAGTTCATCGCGGTCCTGTCTTCCTTGATGCATGTGGTATGTGTCGGCGTGCTAGTCAATTTGACCTGTTAATTGACAAGGGTAAATTTGGTCCAAATTACCAGAACAGATTGGCTATGATTCTGAACCGTTCCGTTGTAACACGATCAGCTATGTCAGCTGACGCGAAGAGGAGTTTAAAGTCTAAATGCAAATCTAGATCGGCTATGTTATGCTCCGGGTAGAAGCCGATAGGGATCTGTAACTAGACTGGATACATTGTGATAAAAGCTAAAACTAACAAGACTATAAATAAATTTGTAAGATCTAGCAGATATCGATAACTTGTGAACATGACTAAAGCAGAACACAGAAGCCTAAAACGACAACCCTAAACACATCTAGGCATGGTCGATAAATTGTGTAACAACTAAAAACCAGATAAAAGTGATGCACTAAAATCTATAATCTAGCAGGTACGATAACTCTTATATTAGGAGACCTAGGTCAAACGATAGCGATGCGCCTGGAAGTTTGAATCTAGATACACCAGGTTGACGTGGAACTTACAGGTAAGCCGGAGATCGTAGATGATGCAACCCAGCTCGACTTGGAAGAACTCGTAGAAGCTACTTTACTCTACTCCTAGGGTTTGAATGTAAAAACTTGCCAAAAAGTAAAGAAAAGTAAAGTACTGGTTTGTTTGATGTGTGTACGTTAGTTTATTCAAAGCAACGAGGCTAATATTTATAGCCCGGGACATAGAATCCATGTCGATCACCACAATACTTGACTTGATCTAAAAGAAAACAATTAATACTACTAAAATAAACGACTCAGACACGGGTCGGATTCGACAAACCCATGCTGACTCGTAAATTGCCAGCCTCCATCCAGCTCCATCGGCTCTCGACACTACGTCAGCTTCATCGGCTAACTCCTTGTATCGGCCATCTAGCTTCATCGACAGCTGCATCCCATCGGCAAACCTTCTGCTCTCATCAACTGCACCACTTCGTATTCCTTCATCCTTATCGGCCAGCACCTCCTCTAGCTAGGCACGTGCAAAATTTGGTGTCAACAAACCCTCACGTGTCCATCGTGTGTTCCATATCATCGAGTTATGGACCAATGGTCTATAATTTCAGCCGACAGGGTTCCTATATATATATATATATCGCCTAGGCAATAGCCAAAAAACCCTATCAATATTGTTGATCAACACAGTTGATAATAGAGTTAGTATTATTTACTAGTGAAAATGAAATTTGGCAAAGCTAGGATTGCGACTCCTACATTAGCGTAACAAAAAAACATACTTCGATAAGTGAAAAAAAGGTACCGCGTTAACAATAATTTTGTGGAAGGGTTGAGATGACGTTGACTGCAAATTAAGCTATGGCAATGATTTTACACCACAAAATAAGGACTCTTGCCGTCTGAGCACTATGTAAAAAAGCGTCAAAGAAGACACTTCACTCAGTGACACGGATTCAAAACGCGTCACTTATATCACACTGGTGATGCGTTTTGAACGGACGCGTCACTCGTATATCTGGTAGCTCACCCACCTAACAAAACGCGTCACCGATAAAGATTCATCGAAGATGCGGATGAAGGAAAACAGGTCACCTATACAGCGCCAAGTTATTGAAGACGCGAGTAGCAAAAATGCGTCACCATCGAGCTATTCTGCGGGCCCGAACTTTTCATTAAATCCGATCGATACCGCCTCTCGCGTCCGCCTCATCTCTTTCTCTCCAGAGTTTCTTTCCTCCCCATCGAGACAACCTCGCGTGCGCCTCATCCGCAAGCAGCAGCGACGGCGGGGAGGCGGCTTCGCGCCGAGCGACGACATGCCCGGATCCTCGGCCCAAGAGTGCGGCCGCACCCCGACCCCCACCCTCTTCGGCGTCCGCGGCGGCGGCGGTGCTAGGGTTCGGCGTCTGCGATGGCGCTACGGAGCCTACACACACCCGGCGACGATGCGGCCAGGTTCTCATCCCGGCGTGTGGCAGCGGGCTCAACTTCACTCGTGCTGTTTTCCTTCCGGCAGCGACGGCGGCGACGGGATCTGGGTCCGCTGTTCGCCGGCGATGGACCAGATGCGAAGGGAGCGGGAGCAGCGCTGCCTGCTCAATATCTCCATTGACGGCTACTTCGACCGTTCATGCCAGCATCCCCTACGGGGGAGCAGGGATGCGGCCAGCACGTGTGCAGTACTCCCCAGGCATCTGCTTGATAAAATGCGTAAGCAACACAAGGTAACCCTATGATGCTTGGTCCTCTTTTATTTCTTGTTAATGTTGAGTCAAACTGATGTTGTTTGACCCATAAAGTTGAAAGGCAACTGATATTTATGTGATGTATAATCTCCCACAACTAAAAAGTGAAAAGTTGAGACTTTTTTTTCGTGCAAACAATGTGGTGAAACATGGGTCTACCTCTCAATGCGATCATCAAGCCATCCAATCATCTCCCGCCGCCTCCACAACCCTTGGATCGACATCCCAGATCCCGCAGGCCCATCTCCCCTTCGTGTGTCTTTTGAGTTTCTCCTCGACCGTCTATTCTTCCGCGAGGGAATGCTCGCGATCGTCCGATCCAGCTCCCAAAACCCACTCGCGGGCGTACCACCTCCACCCCCAAACCCTAAGTCCCTGTCCCTCCACTTCCGCTTCCTCCCCTCCGCCTCTTGCGCCCCCACCAGCGCCGCCTCCTCCCGTACCGCCTCCTCCCGCGCCGCCACCCAGAAGGAGCTGGTTGAACCCATGGAGGAGGAGGAGCGGGCCGCCCACGCAGTGAAGGAGGACGGGGAGCTCATTGAGGATGGGCTCCGCAGCGCTGCGACGTTGGAGTAAGCCGTGGCGCCAGCTAGGGTTTCCCGAGATCCCGACCTCAAGAGGGTGTCAAAGGGATCGATGACGTGGCCGTTCGTCGCCAACTTCACTGGTGCTTCCGCCTCTGTCGTGGAAGCCCGCACCGCGTCATTCTCTTGATGGAGTCTGGTCATCTCCCTTCTCTTGTCAGGAGAGGCGGCGGCTGCGCACCGCGGCTCTGGCATCCGAGCCACCCCGGCCCCAATCCGCGCCGGTGGCCTGCGCCTCCCGGCCTCACACCATGGCTGTAACACCCTGCTTTTTAAGGAATTTAAAAATACGGGCTTTACAAAATTTTCTTTAATTAAACCTAATCTCCTCCCCTAACAATAATCAAAATATCTTCTCTAACATAGACCATGCATTTAATTGAACATCTGTATTGCACTTGTATGTTTAGAAACTTCTCTTCCCAATTCTTGGGATTAATACTTAAGTCCAACTTAAATATTAATTCCCTATCTCTAAACCCCTCCAAAATGCCCTAAGTACATGCTCATCTCAAACCTCAGCCCAAAACCCTTCTCAAATAATTTGTACTCAAATCCCCTTCAAATAAATAGAAAACCCTTTTCTTTTCCTTACTGGGCCGAATTTCACTTCTGGCCCAATCACTTCTCGCAGGCCAACGGAGAAGTACGGCCTTCCCCCTCCAATTCCCTTCCCTTGGCCGCTTTTCCTCCCTCCCCCGCGGCCCACTTCTCCCAGTCGCTCCACCCAGCCCAACTCACACGCGCGACCCGCGCGCGCTGCGCGGCCTGCCGGCCCGCGTGCCCCCTTCCCCGCACACGTGCTGTGCACGTGCCGCATGCGCCGGCGCCGCCGGGGAGCAAATCCCCCGGCGCCGCCATCCGCTGGTGCCGCCGCCGCCTCACAGCCACCGCCCGGCCGCACGCGCACCGTCGCGCGCCGCCGCTGGTAGCCCGCTTCCCGGCCTCCGCCGACCACTGGGCCGGCCGGCCGCCGCTCCGGCGAGCCACGCGCACCGTGCCCCCTCCCCCCACCCCCCACGCCATCCCTTCCCCGTACCGCGGCCGCCTTCCATCGCCACCCCAACACCGCCACCGCCAAAAGGCCGCAAGCCGCCGTCGGCGCCGCCGTCTAATGCCCGGCCGCCACCACCACGATCGCCACCGCGGCAAGCCCGCGTCGCCACCGCCGGCCGACGCCGCCACCAACGCCACGCACCCCGCACCACCGCCGTACATGCCCCGCGCCACCGCACGCTGCACGTCGCCTCGCCGCACGGCCGACGTCACCACCCCAACACCACCACGTCACCTCGCCACGCCATTAATGGCGCCCGGCGCACCCCGCCGGCGCCCAACTTTGCCCCGCCACCGCCCGATGCCCATCCTTCGACTGAGGCGAACCCCGGGATGCGCGCGCAACGCGTGGCGGCCCCTCCACGCTCCACCGCAACCACGGTGCGGCACCGACCACCTTCTCCTGACCCAAACCGAGCCGCCGCCGTCGCCAACGTCACACCAGCCGGCGCCACGCGTCGGACTCCACTCCGCCCTCCTTGCCCGCTAACCGTGACATGGCCGTCGCTGCGCACCCCCCTCCGCCTATAAATAGGAGGCCAACCCCTCCTCTTTTCCTCACACCGCCGCGCCAAGCCCGGGAGCTCAAGCTCTTCCTCCGCCATGGCCGCGGCACTCCCTCCCCATTTTCCTTCTCTCCGTCCGCCGCGCGCGAGAGCCCCGGCAAGCTCCTTCACCCCCGGCCGTGGTCTCCGCCCCAGCCACGGCCGCCGGCCGCCCTCCTCCCTTTGCCCTGCGCCGCCGGCAGAGAGGAAGAGGGAAAGTGAAGAGGACGACGACGGCTGACGCCGTCCTCCTCCGCCTCCTCTCGCTGCCAGTAGGGCCGGGACAACGCCGTCAGCTATGTTGACGCCGTCCCCTCACCCGCGCCCACTGCCCGCTGGCCCCACGCGACGGCAGGCGCCGTCCGGCTCGACGGCCGTCGCCCGCCCTGGCGGGTGGACGCGGTCCACCAGACCGCAGGCTGCGGTGCGGGTGGTCCACAACGCCCACGGGCGCGGTGCACGGAACAGTGCACCGGCTGGACCCCACGCCTGCGTCAGCGCCCCGGGAAATTGCTAGGTACACCCCGTTTTTGCACCCCCAACATTTATTTCGAGCACTTCCTTCACTCCAAAAATTTCCCAAAATTCTCCAAAAATATTAGGAATATTTCTAAACCTATTAGAGCCATCTAAACCATTTTAGGATATTCTTTGACCCTGAACACCAAAAGGGTAGCTTTCATCCGACAGAAAATCCCATTAAGTGTACCCCAAAAATCCCCTTTTCCATTTGAAAGCTCCATAAAATCTCCGAGAATTTCCATAAATACTAGGGATTATTCTAAGCATTTTCATATGCTTAATGCCATAGAATTTATACCCCAGCTCCAAATCCCAATCGCACTATCCCAAAGCCCCGCCGAAACCCCGTCTGAACCCCGCGGACGCCGTTTCGCCGTCCGATCAAAACCCGAGGTTTTGGTAAAACCCTAGCCGTTGTGCTATCCAAATCCATTCCATGTCATTAATTATTTAGAAACTCATTTCTAAATAATTAATATAACCATCTATTAATCATCCCGGGATTATTGCTTAGCTGTCCGATAATCCCCAAATCCACCATTTCAAACCCTTCATAGAAACCACCGTCTTTCGGGGATTATCTTTTAGAAATTCATATAATCCCCCGATCTTTCAATCGCTTCCGCGGAAATTACTTATCAATTTCCCGGAAATTCCATTCCTTTAAGTTCATTGATTATTTCCCATAATTAATGGATTGCTTCCCGATAACCCTAACCCTTTCCTTTTTATCCTTTATTTCCATTCTATAGGAGTTGATTGATGTATTGTTATATTGAATGTTATTTTCCATATTTTATTGATCGTTAGGTCGATGGCGTGACCAGGCCCCGATCAAGATGCCGAGGTCCCGAAGGCCCAGAAGTCCAAGCCTGGTCAACATCGAATGCGTACGCGTTAGCGGACGTCCAAGTGCCGTTCATGGTGGCAAGTCCTGGCAACCAACACTTTGGTCATGCCAGTCCCAGTTCCTGCATAATAAAATCAACCAAGTTAATAATATGGACTGCATATTTTATTAAATCCTAGTGAAAACCCTCTATATTCCACCTCCCCCTTGATTTAGAGCCATTTCTAGCCCAACAACCCACTAATAACCCCGGTCACGACTCGTCGATGACCGAGCGTTATTTAGAAGTAGATTTCTTAGAAATTTTTGAACCTTTTGTTATTCTGAAGAAGTTCCGAGAGGTGAGAGAGAGAATGTTGGACTTAATATAAAATGAACCAATTAAGAATAGAACCCCTAAGGACGGACTTGCGAGTAAGGGAGGCAGCCTCGGCGGAGGATCCTGTCTCAAAGGCTTGCTCTGGTCGCATAAGGACCGGTTCACGAGAGAGTCTTTCTAATGCCAGTATCCGCCGTACGGGCCAAAAAGGACATAGCCTTCGGGAATGTCCTGTAATGTGAGGCCTTGACCCACACCCCGCTAGCAGCTCCTAGTAAATCCATCCCAAGGAGCCGCATGATTGGTACGGTGGCCGACCGAGGCAGAGATCGAGTCGCTATCGGTGCCTGGTCGCGTCCGGTTGCCAAGTCGGGAAACGGATGTACTGGAGACAGCCACAGACAGAGGGCTGGGACTGGGCGGCACGGGTTGACTAGAGTACAGGGTCAGAGACCCTGAGGGCCGAGGGCCCTAATTAATGAGCTCATAGACCCGGGTCGATATCCGCGAGGCAGATGATTAGTAGCCCCTGCTTTATCCCCAGTACTATCTGTGGCTGGACCTAGGAAAGGCTGTCTGGAGACAGACACCGGCGGGTACGAGTCTCGTAGGTCGGTACCGCCCTCCGCGGGGGTATGGGCTGACCGGCCGTATGGCATAGGGTACAAGCTCTGCAGAGTTAATTAACTTATCCGGATAGCCGTGGCTCACGGTCATGAGCCCATATAGTCAAAGCCCCCGTTGATTAGAATTCACCTGTAGTAATAAAATATGAGATGGTGAGATGGGCGGAGGCCCAAAGGAGCAAGGCATAAGCCGGCCCAGGAGAATCCTGACGGTCTCTGGGATGAAACTAAAATATGGGGACTGGCAGGGATGAGAATTCCCCTCCAAGACCACCACAATTATTAATCCTCCTTTCCCACCCCTGTTTATAAACATAACTTCACTTTATATATATTTCTACTAAATATAACCATTACACCTCACTCCCTTGCATGCATTATAATTCTTGCTCCAGGCTTGCTGAGTACCAATCATAGGTGTACTCAGCCTTGCTTTCAATTGTTACAGGTGCATGGACGTGTAGGGCACCCCGGCCCATCCCCTCCTTAAATGGGTCATAGTGCCACTCTCCGCTAAGGCGAAGGTAGTTATTCTTTATTTGCTGCGCTTTTATTGCTTCAGATTCTAACCCTGTGTAAAACCTGTATCAGCGCACTGATCCAGGGACTGATACAGGTGATTAAAGGACGTCCGAAGGATGGTCTCCACATTGGCGCCCCCACGCGAGAGGCCTGGTGGAGCGGCGGCGGCCGGGTAACGCAACTCCGGCGGTCTGAGCCACCCCAGCCTGACAGCAAGGCTCGTGCAGTTAAGTATTTGGAAGCTCTGCTGCAGGAGCAACAGGAGCTCGGGCGGTCAGGCCCTTCATGTAGCGGGGGGTTTCAATCTCAACCTGTGACGGGCTGTTGAATCAAGGTAAGAGATAATTCAACTATCTGGAGTAGTTGCTGCAGGAACGCCCATTTGATTTTGTCATGTCATTTACTCATTTTTCTTCTTGTCATGTTCCTGCCGTGCATACTTCAATTGATGAAATGGGGTGTGCACATATCCATTCAGTACAAGATAGGATCAGAGCAGAGATGGGACCTCATGAGATTTGGAGCAAACTTAAAAGGTTAAAGCTTCAGGTTTGTTCAATATTGTAGCTTGTTAGCTGATTTTGATCTTAATTTTGGATCAGTTGCAGACACCAATTTTTTATGGATAGACTGTGATTTAGGAGGATACTTTTACTTTTTATTGTTGTGTAAGCTATATATGGAGGTGACAACCTTTAGGACTTTTGTTGTTAAATTGATTAGTTCATGCACCACCATCAACAGGGTGAATGAGCCCTGAGTTGGCAAAGGTATGTTGCTAAGGTATGGTTCACCCTAAACCTTATAGCAAATTGTTTGGCTTAGGTTTGAACAAAGTTTAATAAAGGCTACCTAGTTGGCCCTAGCTCTTCCTAGCCCACACCAAAGGCCTCACAACTTCTAGCCCTTGGGCCCACCAACTCTGAACTTCTCTTTGCTACACACATGCACACGAGCAACAGGAGGCCCAGCGGAGCCCACTAGGGTTCGGCTGACCCCCTGGTTCGGCCGAACCAGGGTGAGCGCCGCAGCCTCCCAATTTTCGCAGCAACGCTCCTCTCAACGTTCCTTTGCCCGTCCTGTGGTGTCCCGTTGGATTTGAACAGCCGAGGAGAGGATTTCAACCATAAATCCCTACCTTCTTCCCCTCTCCTCATTCACTTTACTCCTCACTTTCAACCTTTCCACTCAAGATCCACATCAACTCCACATCCTGCTCACCACCATGGCTGGCCAAAATCTTGATCCCTTCTTCACCTATGATCCGCCTTCCGGCCACATTGAAAGCGTTGCTTTGGTGAACACCTTCACTCCCCTTAATGATCAGAAGAACATCAAGGCCCACACAATGGAGATCGAGGCCCTGGTGGCGGATGCATCGTCATGGCAAAGCAGGGGCGCGAGCGGCGCCACTGGGGTTCAGCCAATCCAGGCCAGTGTCGCCTCAGCTCCCCGTTCGTCATCGCGCTCTGTCTCCCCAGGAAGGTCTTCGGGGCAATGTGCGCACTCTGCAAGCCCACGCAGAAGGCTCTAGTACGACACGTACCCCAGGCCCCCTTTGATGCCCGGGGAACGCTATGTCGGTTCGCTGTTCTCCAAGGATGGCGAAGCATTCTGCCATCACTATGAGCAGGATGGCTGGGTGGAAGAGCTGCCCCCTCAAACCCGTGTCCGGATTTTTGGAGTCCGAATGGCAACGGGTGGAGATGGAGTACCCAAGCCGTATGTTTCCCCTCTAGAGAGGGAGTTGGCTGGGTTGCTCGACTTGCTTCTAGAGGAGGGTGAAGAAGAACAGCAAGATCTGTAGCCACACCAGGATAACATTGAAGATCCCGTGGAAGCACCCCTAGTTGAAGAATTGACCCCATGATAGATGAGCTGCGTTTAGAAAATAGGAGGCTTAGGGCTGATTTGGTAGAACGGGGGATGGAAACGCGAGCGCTCAATCGCAACCTCCATGATATTGGCCATGTCATGTGCTCCCAGCTGAAGCACTTGAACAAGGCCATGGGGCACGCCAAGCTCTATGACGCTCCCATCTAAAGAGCGTGCCCCGTTTATTTCCCTTTCCATAGGCGCTTTGTTTTAGGTTTGCTTAGTTTGATTTCCTTTTCCAATTTTTATTTCCAATTCAGTTGTAAGCGCCCAATAATCTAAAGTGTGCTCACCGGTCATCTAACCCGGTAGAGTCTTTGTGTCACTTATCTTGATTGAATGAATGAAGCACTAGGAAAAGAACAAGTGTGGGGGAGAGCTACTGCCTCTCCAATGCTGAACGATGAACTTACACCAGCACATCAGAACATACCATGCTGCACCTGTACACACGCGAAAAAGGAGCCTGAACCGAGCCCACTTGGGTTCGGCCGAACCTAAGGGTCAGCCGACCCAGGGGTAAGCCCAGGGCAACCCATCTTCTGCCACAGCGTCAGTTTGTGTTCTCCCGACTCTAATCTCCCTGGTCTCTGAGTTTTGATAAAATTAAGTTGAAGGATTATAAATTCAAACTCAAACCCTGAAAATTAAAAAGAAACCCACTTTGTTCTTACTCTTGTGCTCCCCAAAGGTTTGGCTTGCGTATGTTATATTTCTCGCTAAATATTTTGATGCTTGTGAACAAATATCTTTAGGACCTCATGTTCATCTAAGTAGTTGACGTGTGTGATATGGCTTGATGACATGATCTTCGCTCTTGATGTTCAAATGCTCGGGAAGTTTTTTTCTAAAAAAAACCTTCTGCGAGCTCCTCTTTGATTTATGCCAAAGTCCTACCAGAGCCATATAATGCAACATCTTACAAATCCTATACACATATGCTGCTTGTTGTTGCTTTGAGCTTGTTCAAATTGTGTGACCCTTGTGAAATTTCTTTTCGTACTCTCATGATCAAGACTCATGTGCACTACCCCCTTGCTATACTTCTACATTGGGAGTTAGTATTGTACCACCATACTGTTCCACAAAATAAAGCTCCAGATACATGACCTCTCTCTCCAAAGTCAATCTCGAATGAAGAGACTTGGGCTATGCAAAAAAAAGGGAGAAAGAAAAAAAAAGATGCATGCCCCAAAGAAGGGATGCCACATGCTCAAAAGGCATGATAAAAAAAAACAGAGAGAGAGAGAGAAAGGAGAAAGCAGCCCAAGTCTCCCAAGAATGAAAAACAAAGGAGAGAGGCAGATCATATTAAAGGAGTCCATCATCCACATTACCGTCCACCTCACATGTGCACGTCTTGATCTGATTGTATGATTTGAATTCCGCTTGGATCTACTCTTTGAGTTTGCAATAGAAGTGATATAAGTATGCCCTACTCTTCATACCCTACCATGAGCTCCATATATAGCCATCTTTAGAAGTAGGATGAAGAAGGGCAAATAAACGTTGTGGTGAGGACATACACAATTCTAAGCGATCTGAGAGGATCAAATGAGGATTCAAGCAAAGGTTTGTTTTGAAAAAATTAATTACAAACTCCCGAGACACTTGGCAAAGAGAGTAGAAGAGAATTGATTCAAGACCATTCCATCCATCAACTACCCAAGATGACGTGATAGACACTTTAAAGTTCACAGGTACAAAATATGGCTTGAAATATCTCTTATGCTTGCCTGCTTATCTTTGGAAGTCTCGCCTTAGTCCTTTACTCCTTCACTCAAGGACAAGCAAAGGCTAAGTGTGGTGGTGTTGTTGACGGCTGTTAAGTACCAAATTTAGGCCCTCAACTTCTGCATAAATGAGCAAAATGTGTACATCAACCTTAGTGGTAAGATTTATAACTAATGAATTCCACGAGTGTTGGTGAATATTTGTATGCAAGTCACTTATACGTGAAAATGAAGTGGCAATGCACTAAAGTGGCTCAACAAGAAAGAACCTACCCAACCAAAGGCTGCCACATTAGCCTCCCATGGATCCATGGGCCAACAACAGCAAGGAAACACACCGTTGACCAATCACGTGCAAGTACATGGATTGAGGGGCCCACTTCAGGGGGTAAAATATCAAGAATTACCCAAGACACCCCTGTACCCAAGAAAGGACCCACCTGTCAACCTACTATCCAAAGGCGGTTGAGAGGTGGGCCCACAAGGGGTCGGCCGAACCCCCAGTTAGGTCGAACCGCCCTTGCTTCCTCTCGTCTCCAGCTGCCACGTATCTTCTCCAATGATGGTTGTGGAATATTCCCTGGAATGTACCCTCGAGTTGCCGACCTCTACAGCCTATAAATAGTAGAGGAGGGGCTCCAAATGAGGATGTCACTAGTCACTCAACATTTGGTGAAGCTCTCACTCACCTTCCACCCTTCATCCCTCAAGGCCACACTCACCATTAAGCCTCTCTTCAAGGAGAGAGTCTTATGGTGTAGTTTATTAGAATAGGTAGAGAGTAGAGAGAGGGAGAAGTGAGTTGGGAGAGTGTTGATGATGTTCATCATCAACACTCAACCCCGTTCATGTATTCCTATGGATGCTTCTTTATTCTTATCAAGTAAGTACTAAGTAAGTGTCTTTGATCTTCTATGATTTAGTACTATTAGTAGAAGTAGTTAGATTTCTCACTCGCAAGTTCATCGCTTCATATTTATATGGAGTGCTGGGGTGTGGTTATATGCCGGAAAGTGTAGTTAGATCCCAATAGTTATCAGTGGCGTAGGCATGGTGCCTGATTCATAGATTACACTTCGTTTGCGCATCTTATCCTATGGCTTAGTAGGGGCAGTCCACATGTGGTGACAGCCCTAATAGGACGTTCCAATCCCCCACGTTCGGATAAGTCGTAAAGCCGATAGCCGGAGTCGCCTAACGACGCAACGGTAAGCCGAGGCCCGAAGCAAGTGATAAACAAGAGATCAACTATCTTCTCTTTGCTAATCATAGGATATCCGCTCTAGATCTCATAAGTAGTAGTGTACCTTGGATCCCTAGTGTGAGTAGTGTGCACATACGTTCCCTTGGATTCGGTACCCTTGGAATACTCTTTTTTGGAAAAAGCTACAGCGGTATCCGTGCGCTTGCAGATTCATTTGTGAACGTTACAATACCCAAGGCCTTCTAGCATCACTGCTACTTTAGCATTGACATTAAGAAATGCCAACAGGGCCCCCCACACCGGGTGTTACAGGGTATACACCACAATACCACAAGCCACTTCGTTGGATTTTTGCGGCCCTAAATAAATACTTATGCAGCATAGCACCCACCACAAAAGGATTCTAAAGTTAACAGACCGGGAACACACT
Organism: Urochloa ruziziensis; assembly: GCA_015476505.1. Classification (NCBI taxonomy): domain Eukaryota; kingdom Viridiplantae; phylum Streptophyta; class Magnoliopsida; order Poales; family Poaceae; genus Urochloa; species Urochloa ruziziensis. Next base: position 7,789,382 of record CM027120.1, on the reverse strand, counting down.
AATCTCAACAAAAGTAAAGAAGAACAGCAATGTTTCAGAGCAAATGATGTGATTAGAAATATTCAAATTCAGATATCTATGCACTTTAGGCTGAATATTGTAACATCTAAACTAACCAAATACCTAGCATCGTAGCTCTGCAGATCACATAGGCTACACTAGACCCTAAACAGGCAATGTTTGTTCTATCATCCTCTTAACATTTAGAATTGAGTGCAATGTATGTTCTATCATCCTCTTAACAAAATTACAGCAACCCAAAATCCTACAAGTTAGTTAGGTGTTGGAGGAGTATTAGGCTACTGACCTCAGTCTCCCTTGTGCAGTGCCTGTCCTTTCTTGTTCAACTTCCATAGTAATGAAGTGTACATATAATGGGTACATGCAACAAAGAGGATAAAGCAACCAGTTAGCATGATTATCACAGCCTAAAACTATACAATCTAAATAAGCTACAAACAATGGTAGGTGCTAAGCTTTCATGCATCGAGGGGCCCACCACACCGGGTGTTACAGGGTGTACACCACAATACCACAAGCCGCTCCGTTGGATTTTTTCAGCCCCAATTAAAGACTTATTCATCATAGCACCCACCACAAAGCTAAGAGTATTTATTTTTTTAGTAAATTGACAGAATGGGCTTACAGTAGGATATTTAGCTAAGATCAGTTCCTATTTCAATTTCTAATTTCTAATTTCTATTGTCATATGGATGAGGATTGCGAAATACCTGATCAATATGCTATGATATGAGGTTGGCAACCAAAACAGAATATTAGAGTAGCCGCTAGCACACATGTTCATTTAAGAGAAAAGGCTTATAAAGTTGAAAGTATATTCAGGCAAGCAAGCAACAGAAAAAGGACTACACTAGCTATTCAGAACACAAAACAAGAAGAAGTTATGAGCATACACTATTCAGAACATGATAACTGTAAGTTATCTCTTCATGTCAAAATATCCCATACTTAAAGTGTAAACCCTAAACATCAATCTATGGCAGCCAAGCTCAGAGCCAACCAAGCTCAGAGCCAAAACAAGAAGAAGAAAAGCATCAATTTAAACCCTAAACATCAATCTATGGCACAGGACCAAATCAGATTGGTGGCACCACCAAAGGGAGAGAGTGAGAGGGAGAGGAAGGGAGAGAGAGATAGCACGCGTGGAGGACCACTAACCTAGGCCAGATTAGAAGAAGTTATGGTGTCCGGAGGGGCCTGCTCCTCATCGCCGGGCTTTAGGTCGTTGGGTTGTCACCACCGCCGGGGTGGCCGGGATGCCGGATCCGCGTCGCCGTCGTCGGGCTAGGGTTTGTTGGTCGAAACCCTAGCCGCACATTGGGAGTTGGAGAAGCATGTTGCGGCGTAGGCTAGCGGGGAGAGCGGCATAGGCTAGCCGGGAGAGCGCGCATAGGCTAGCGTGGAGAGCGGCATAGGCTAGCGTGGAGAGCGGCAGCAGCAGTGGAGAGAGCGGGGAGAAGAGAATGCGGGGGAGAAGAGAATGTCGGAGAGAGAGAAGAGAATATTGGAGAGAGAGACCCTATCTTGGAGTCGTTGTGGGCGTCGTGGGCCTATCTTTGACCAAAATAACATATAGGAGACGCGGGTTTGTCAATTCCCGTCTCCCAAAACCAAAAAATCAAACAAAAAAATGTGTTTCTCCAGGGTTCGAACCTGCAACCTGTATCATGAGAGTCCACAAGCCTAACCATTGAGTCGCTGGAGTGTTTTCGACTTGGAGTCAAATAGAAATTTATTTGGATATTTTCATATAAAATAAAGCATAAAGAGAAAAAATGGTGTGCGTCTTGGTATCGAACCCGCGACCGCTGTTTTCAAAACGACCGGCCAAACCATTGCGCCACTCAAGTGTTCTCATTATGTTGGCATCTAAAACTCTTTATATACAAATGTTTAAGTTATGGTCACCTCAAGCGGCGACCGTTGCACTGCATCTCCTTAAATCTTTTCCCTTTCCTCCACTCTCGTTTTCCTCGCCTCATTCGTCTTCCTCACCTCACTCCACTTCCCCAGGCCAACAGCGGCGCCTCCACTTCCTCCATGGCCAGCGGTGGCAACAAGATCTTCTGTGACGCGGTCGGCTACTACCACTACAAGCGTACAAGGAGTTTTGCAAAGATGCCACGTGGGAAAGCGGCGGCGGCGAGGGGAAGAAGCAGGCTGTGCACAGTGGCAAGGGGGAAAAGCCAGCTGTGCGCGGCGGTGAGGGGAAGAAGCCGGCTGTGCACGGCGGCGAGGAGGGAAGCGGCCACGGGGAGAAGAGGCTGTCGCGGGGAGCCAATGTATCCTCTATCCAAGTGCTTGTGCTGCAATTGCTTCGGGAGGAGCGACTGCGGGGAGCCAATGGATCCGCGCTCCAGCCAATGGATCCGCTCCTGTTGCGCCGCTAGGGTTTCCTCCCCCAGCGAAGACTCGGGCCTGTCCGTCGAAGTGCTTGTGCTGCCACCACTGCCACCGCTAGAGGTTGTCGACCTCTCCAGAGACGCCAACAACAATTCGTGTTTTTCAATGTTTTCCATTGGCCACTAATTGAAAGTACTTGGCGTTTGCATTACCTTCTAACAAGTTACGATCTTTCACTCTTTGATACCATTTTAGTTCCTCTTCTCTTAACAGCTCTGCTAGCCTCTCAATAAGAACATGTTTCATGTCCACTTCTTGAGGGGATAACATTGTTTTTTCGGCTTTCTTATCTAGGTCATCAAGCTTATCGAGGAGTTGTTTCTTTTCTTTTTTATATGCACCACTTACATTTTTGGCCCACCCCGTAGGTACTGGCGTAGTCTTCTAACTTTTGCTTGCCATCTTTCTAAAGGACTGCGCCCTTCTTGAACCCCCTGCCAAATATTAGTAACCATGTCTACAAACCCCTCCCGTAGGAACCACCCTAGTTCGAATTTGAATAGTGGTGGACTGCCGGTTGTGGTTGAATCACCCGGATTGAGAAACAATGGTGCATGATCTGATATTTCGCGAGTTAGAGCTTGTATAGACGTATGTGAAAACTTGGACTCTCAATCTACGCATGCCAGCACCCTGTCAAGTTTTTCAAAGGTTTGGTTTTGGACTCCCAATATATTTTTTTTTTTGCTTTGTCAGTTGGCATTAGTGATAGTTCAAGTGTTGCTTACTGAGTGTGCCCTGTGGTAAATTTTTGGGCACATGGTTGGTGGGACCGAGGACAATTGGACAACTGAACTGGACAAGGCAAAGTCCAGGGGAGCAGCCTGGGTAAAAAGGAAGCATACACGAAAGGACGCAGCATTTGGCACAACAATGTGTCCAGCAAAGAGCATATGAATCAGAAAAAGAAATGTAGTTTCCGCGTTAATTCAGTGTAGGAGTTGACGTCAACCCGAGCAACTTCTCATTCAGCGCAAGCAGATTGCGTCTTCTGTTTTCTGTTTGTGTTTTTAGAAGCTAAGAATACGGTACTCCAGGGGCGGAGGGCCCGGCGACCCTGGGCGCCTGCCCGGGCTCCACGCTGTAGCTGCAAGAAGCAAGTTCAATTAGCTATCCACTAGTCGGTAAATGCACGGGCCTATTGATTTATTTTTCATTTTTTAATCCATGTAATAAAACTAATAGCTGTTGAGTGGGTTCTATTTATTTGAATACAGCAAGTAAATCATATGATCCTGTAATTTTTGATGTGGAGCTGCAATCAAAACTTATATATTCCTAACAAATAATGCTTCAATTCCATGTTAATATAACTCTAACCTTCTCCTTGAAACTTGAAAGGACAAATAGAGTCCCAGCCTGTGAAATGAACACGTACGTCTTCAATTTATTTTGGTTGCATTAAAGCGATAAATACCTTCGTTCATGTATCTTGTGGACTATGCGTCTGATATGTGCCACCAAAGAGCATATTGTGCTATAGCGTTTGATGCCAGGAGTGAGGAGCCCATCTCCAAATTAGAACTTCAATTATATTTTTGCACGTAGTCCTGTACGTTGTAGCCCAAACAGGAAAATAATTTAATTTTTTCGTATGCTGTAGTCTTGTTGTTTTATGCTCTCGTTAGTTCTGTCTCCAAGGAAAAGCGCAGGCTCCTGCACACAGAACACTGGCTCACTGCTGGCCATGTCTTCGACACATATTGACGCTTGCGGTCCTGGCATGCATGGCTTCCTGTCTTCAACATCTAGGCTCCGATGAAAGCCATTGGATTGATCTTGCACAACCAAGCCGGGGTTCCAAAGAAGCTGACGCTGTGCTAGTATCATACTGGATTATCTAGTTCAGCATGAACATGGATTTTGATAAGAGAAATTAAAAGCTATCGGAGAGCTGACTGTGCTATATATAGCAGCTCCCCATTGCCAAAATAGTGAACTCACGCCACCTTTGCTGCCAATTTCTCAAAGAAAACTTTGCCCCAATATCCTCGCCTTTGTGATGTGTGACCCCATAGTAGCATCTGCAGATTCAGCAATTGCATTCAGCAGATTCATCACCTGGACCATCTTCTTTTCACGTGCTCCGGAATACCCCATTAGAAATATCGCCGTTCTCCTTGTAAAGCCCACAGCTCCTAGATGATCCATGCTTTGCCAGCATCATTAACAAACCAATTGATCGATTAAGGAGGGCACCAGCGCTTTAGTTTGTTTCCCACGTGCAAAACAATCACAATAGGAATATTCATCCAGACTTTCTATGGAAGGAAAGGTTTCATTGCTTGGTAACCACACAATAGGAATATTAAGACCATCGCACCTGAGATAGAGGGGAGAGAACCTCATGATGTAAACCGTTAATACTTGGCCCAATGATAGATCAATGGTCTAATATTTTTCTTTTTTTCAGATTAACGTGGAATTTTTAAAAAATTTGTGATATCATCAGTATAGGTATACATAGATGCTGAAAAGAGAGAGCTTCCTTTGACTCTGCCCAGCTGCCATCGCTGGGTCCGCCACTACGGTACTCTGTTTTTCTAATGCCGATTGGGTATATGTTAACCAGATAAAACCAACGAGTTGATACCGTCCAATTCCAAAACAGTGAACGCGTGGACTCTTGACTTGTCAAGTCTTCGCGCATGCAATGGAGAGAGAAAGAGAGACACAGTGAAAGAGACAGGAGGGGGACCACGGGGGGCCCGTAGCTGTTTTTCAAGTGAAAAGAAAAGGAGAATCATATCTGAACCTGCAGGTCTTCTCTCACCAGCGAGCTCTACCACCGCAAACACTTCAACCTTAGCTATAAGCCTCTAACCAGCTTAAACACACTACACAGCCACTACGCTTCGACGAATCAGTTAACCGAGGCAAGGCAACAATCTCCCCTGGGGCTGTCGAGGTATAGATTATTTCGCTGTTCTTGTAATCGAACATTCACATGCTAGTTCAGGGTTGTTTCGCGCTCAGAGACTTGGACTGAAGAAATCAGAACTTTTTGTTCGCAACAGCTTTGCGTTTTTTTACCTTCGTGATTTAGACCAGAATTACAACGTACATGAGCATATCTTGCAAGTTGGAGCCTCGTTCGCAGAGGGCAAGCTCTTTCCTGTTCTTCGTTTGATTTCTTTTGGCACAAATCTAGATCTGATTTACCTGCAGTTCTTATTTATATACATCTTATTACTGTATATGCTCTCGGTATCACTTTGGACATCTTATCAGCGTTTTGTTTTATTTGGTGCAGGGTTCAGACCAAACTGTTGGATCTGGAGATCTGATTTGCAGTGTCTAGTTTGCAGGGCAGCTCCAGTCTCAGTACCCATCAGGTGAACTCCTGCTCCCGAATGTTTTCAGCTTCATATAATTCGGTGCCCCTGGTGTTGGTGTGATTATTTGCCATGGATATACGATTTAGTCGCTGCAAAATTTACCCATTGCAAGTACGTCCTAGTTCTTGCAACATTCCCCATTTGCAAAGTTGCTGTTCAACTGTATAAAGGCCTTCTTGCTTATACACGTAGGTGCATAATTAGAAGGATTACAGAAGGCTGCCAAAAACAAATACTCAAAATGAAGAACTAATAACAGGTTGACACTTGACAAGGAGGCTTCATAGAACCTTGTACAAGCCCATGTATTCAATAAGCCACCACAACAGACTTGCCGGAACACTATCGAACAGCTCCTCTGGATTGAAAGATTGTCGGTTCCTGAAAAAGCATTTGAATACATCCTAGTGTAAAGAAAAACTTTTCCAGTCAAGCATGTCCATATGTTGCAGCTTTTATCACAAAACGCAAGTCAAACTGTTCTGCAGCCTTAGGAATTCCAACATGCCACTATACAATATCTGTCCTTCAAGGACATCTGCGTGCCACAAACATTGCCACAAAATTTAGTGAACTAAAAGCACTTCGAATATAAACCACACAAATGCCATCTCATCAGTAAGAACCGCTTGGTGCATGATGGATTCAGAAACTATTGTTCCATACAAATAAATTTACGCACATACGTCCTGCACGACTTGGAAATTCATCATGAAACTCATCAAGCAAACTAAGATTCTGCACCTAGAGATCCAAACTCGCAGCATGAATGGTGTTCAAATTCCAGCTCCAGAACTTCATTGAGCACTAGCCCTAACTACCTAAACAATTAAGAAAAATTGAAACTTCAGAACATTTGGGATCATAAAAAGTGCACAACAGGTGCAGTAAATGATTCGAATCAATTCCTTGATAAACAGCAAACATGTGCTCTGGACACTTTACAAATAATAGCTGATATCTGATACATTGGTGTTCTTGCTTACAATTTCATCCAGTTATGTTTCTTCTGGATTAATGCTCAGTGAAATGATTTGATTTTCGAAATATGAAACATAGCACAGATTTGAGAAGTCAATATAAATGTAAAATCCAGAATATATGGTTTAGTTTAACGAATTAAGATTAATTTACTGTCAAATTTCACAGTTGAAATTTGCAGCGCACCTTTAGGACCAGTTTCATTGTTAAAAAAAAATCAATCACGGGAGGAGACTCCCTCCGGGCTTTGTTCTAAGAAGCTGTTGTGCTTCAAACCTGGGTTGGGATTGGGACGGGAGTTTCAATGACTCCCGGAGTTCAATGCTCTAACTGATGCACAGCGACAAGCTTGGCGTCTCAGTTTCATTGTTACATGGAACTTGTCTGAAATTGTAAAGTTCAATTCTATAGAAAACTGAACTCTTCCCATTTTGTTATTGTTTCGTCTGATTCCAAAAACCAGCCATTATGATCATGCAACATCATTGGTTTTCTGCTATTGTTCTCACTTTATTTACTGATTATGTAACATCACCTCAATTATGATGTTCAGCACAAATGGCAGAAGCTGTACTCGTTGTTTCAAAGATTGGAAACATTTTAACAGAGGAAGCTACGAAGGCAGTTGTAAACAAGCTATCAGAGAAAGTTGCAAATCTTAAGGAACTACCAAGGAAGGTTGAAGAAATAGGGAAAGAATTAAACATGATGGACAAGGTAATAAAAGAGATAGGTACTCCAAGCCTCACCAATGAGCTTGTGAAGGGTTGGATTTCAGATGTGCGGGACCTGGCCCATCATGTTGAGGATGTCATTGACAAATATTCATACCATGCTCTTAAATTAGATGAAGAAAATAGGTTGAAAAAGATCTTCACCAAAGCTCACTACATCACAGTTTTCAGTCAAATTGCTGAGGAGATTACTGAGATAGAAAAGAAAATTGAAAATGTTGTGAAGCGAAAAGAACGGTGGCTACCTCAGGCCCAGCTCAGTCCCAATTTACTTGCTGATATTGAAAGGAAGCGGTCACAGGACTGCCTCCTGGATGTTGTTCAAGATGATCTTGTGGGGATTGAAGAAAATAGGAGACTGCTGACTGGATGGTTGAACTCAGATGAGAAAATTACCAAAATAATAACAGTATCTGGTATGGGTGGATTAGGAAAAACCACCCTTGTCACAAATGTGTACGAGCAGGAGAAGACGAATTTCACCACTTATGCTTGGATTGTTGTGTCTCAGACTTATGATGTGGTTGAATTGCTGAGGAAACTGCTGAGGAAGATTGGGGAGCCAGAACAGTCACATATTGTGGATTTGGATGCCTATGACTTAAAAGTAAAAATAAAGGAAAGACTAGCTGGTAGGAAGTGTTTGATTGTATTGGATGATGTATGGAATCAAGAAGCATACACTCAGATAAGGGATGCATTCCAGAACCTCCAAGCAAGTTGTGTTATCATCACGACACGGCAGGAACAGGTGGCAGCCCTTGCTCACCCTACACATCAACTCAAACTCAAGCCACTGTGTCACGGTGACGCACTTGTGTTGTTTTGCAGAAAGGCTTTCTATAACAGCATGAATTGCAGCTGCCCCGATGAACTTGAGAAGCTGGCCAACAATATAGTGGATAGGTGTCAAGGACTTCCACTTGCAATCGTAACAATGGGTGGCCTGTGGTCTGCACTGCCACCAATTAAACAAGTTTGGAATGAAACATACAAGTAATTTCAGGATGAGCTGACGAACAATGATCATGTTCGTGCAATTCTAAATCTGAGCTACCATGACTTACCTGGAAATCTTAGAAACTGCTTCTTTTATTGTAGCTTGTTCCCTGAGGATCACCTAATGTCACGAGAGAGCCTTGTTTGGCTATGGGTTGCAGAAGGTTTTGTACTTCAAAATGAACAAAGCACACCAGAGGAGGTGGCTGACAAATACCTACGGGAACTGATCCAAAGGAATATGCTAGAAGCTGTTGAGAACGATGAGCTAGGAAGGGTCCGCACTTGTAAGATGCATGACCTTGTACGTGACCTGGCACTTTCTGTTGCTAAAGAGGAGAAGTTTGGTTTTGCGTATGATTTTGGCACATTGGTGAAGATGGACAAGGGTGTTCGTCGCCTGTCTTCCTGTGGATGGCTGGACAAAACTTCCCTGAAAGTTAAAATTCAACTCCCACGCCTTCGAACCTTAGTTGCACTCGGAATAATTGAATCCTCCCCTCAGTTGTTATCTTTAGTTCTTTCTGAATCCATGTACCTGACAGTTCTCGAGCTGCAAGATTCTGAAATAAGTGAAGTGCCAGCATCCATAGGAAATATGTTTAATCTACGCTACATTGGTCTGCGGCGCACAAGGGTCAAATCACTCCCAGAATCGATTGGGAAGCTCTGCAACCTCCAAACACTGGACATAAAGCAAACAAAAATAGAGAAGCTACCACGAGGTGTTGTTAAAATCAAGAAGCTGCGGCACCTTCTAGCAGACAGATATGCAGGTGAGAAGCAGTCAGAGTTCCGGTACTTCATTGGAGTGCAAGCACCAAAAGAGCTATCCAACTTTGAAGAACTTCAGACCCTAGAAACTGTGGAAGCCAACAAGGACCTGGCTGAGCAGCTGATAAAGCTTACGAAACTGAGGAATGTGTGGATTGACAACATAAGTGCAGTTGATTGTGCAAACCTTTTCTCTGTACTGTCAAAGATGCCTCTTCTATCCAGCTTGCTTCTCTCTGCAAGTGATGAGAACGAGCCGCTTCATTTGGAAGCTCTGAAGCCAGCATCTGAAAACTTCCACAGATTGATAATCAGAGGGTGCTGGCAGATAACACACTACAGTGCCCTGTATTCCATGACAGTGGCAGAAATCTTAAGTATCTAGCTATTAGTTGGTGCCGCCTTCAGGAAGATCCATTGCAGCTGCTTGCACCATACGTGCCAAATCTCACCTATCTTAGCCTTAACAGGGTGAGTAGTCCAAACACCTTGGTTCTTTCTAAAGGGTGCTTCCCACAGCTGAAGACACTTGTATTTAAGCACATGCCCAATGTTGACAAGGTGGAGATCAGAGTTGGTGCCCTTCGACAGATTGAGGGTTTATATGTTATATCGCTTCTGAAGCTAGACAAGGTCCCGGAAGGTATTGAATCCCTTCGATCTCTGAAGAAACTGTGGCTGCTGGGTTTGCACAAGGACTTCAGAGGTCTGTGGGATAGCAGAAACATGGAGCAGAAGATGCAGTATGTTCCAGAGCTCCGCATCTGAAGTGGCACACGGGTACCACTACCACGGGAGTAAAAATTCACTCCACATCTTCTCGCAGCAACATCAGGCGTTTAGTCGTTTCCTAATAAGTCATCAAATCCTTGACATTGTTGATGCAATTACATTTGCAATTATGTTATGGTTTAGCATTTCCTTTTTAATGGACCTTGAATTTATCTGCGATCAGGCCGTGCCCAGCCAAATCGCATCTGCGGTATATTTTTCGCCCCCATTAATTTAGAGTTTGATTCCCATCCAAGGACTTGGAGCTTTCGTTGTTGAACTGCAATTGCCAAAAATGTTAAATTTAGTAATGTCATATCAATGCATTTGGATTCAGTCTGTGCAGTGTACAATGTACCTAGCAATGCTGAACTCAGTCAGTGGTACTGTAAGATTATCCTATGATACAGGGTGCATAAACCATTTGTGAAACAGCCAACAGTTAGTGCCTCCACGTCTCCACAATTAGCATGTTTCTTGTAGAGGGCATTCCACCTAAACATAAATGAAGACAGAGCTCATATGACAGACTGGGGATGAAAGATGTCCAGCAAATTATACCAGATGTTGGCAAACAGCCCCAAAGCCCCAAACCACCGTCTAGAATGCTCAAAGTTCTATCTAGAATCGAACAGCTAACATGTGGGAATTTCGCGACCTATAGTTGAAAGTTGAAACGATCTTAAAAAAATAGGTGAAAGTTGAAACTGAATCCCTAAGATCTAGGAATGATGCCCAATCGAAATTCATTACCTGCAATCTGCAAAGCAATAAAATAACTTGTAACCTAAAGAAATTAGAATCTGATCATTTACGGGAGCTGCTACCAGCCGTTGAAGGGCAGCCGCACCGCTCACAGGTAGAGGCCTAGAAGGGGGACTCGCTGCCGCCGGCGCCGGCGCCGGCGCGGCACCGAAATCAGGAAGCCATTCCGCCACGAGAAAGGTAGAGGCCCCAGATAGGTTCCCCCCACTGAGGAGGCCCAGTTTAGCTGAGCGAAGCCACGGCCCACGGGTTTACGCAGCCCAAACATCACAGTACCCCATTTACCTAAATAATGAAATTGCTTTTTTAATGGGCTTCCGATGATAGTGGGATTTTATCAGTTCATTCCATGTACACGGCACTTAGTTCTGTACATATGACTACTAGCCACCTCATGAAGATTAAAACTTACACTGGGTATAAAGATTTTTAGTTGGTTTATGTATAGATTAAAAATTGGCATGGAGATTAAAAGAATTGTTGCTGTGCGATTCTAACAAAACTATGCAACGTTTTCATTATTGGAATGTATCCTTGCTAAGTTTATTTCGCGAATAGTTCAAGTTTCTTTAGGGTTGCACGCTGTCGGACATGGAGGCCTAGGGCCCACACGGACGTAGGAAGACTCCAAGGGAGAATATGGCAACGAGTAGAGACCGTGGCGCAGGGCGGCACGAGACTCTACGAATATGAGGAAACTAGTCGTTATATATGGAAAGTACTCGCATAGCGAGGTCTGTATGAGTTACTACTCAAATTAAACTAGGATTCCACTCTTTCCGACCTGTAACCCTGTCCGCCAGTATATAAGGTTGGGCAGAGACCCCTCTAAAAACAGATTCATACAATTCAATACCAATTGGAGACTCAAGTCTTATTGATCAACACACAAGATCGATAGGGCAACCATGTACTCATGTTTACACTACGTAATACAAGATCAGCAGACGTAGGGTATTACGCCTAGTTGGCGGTCCGAACCTGTATAAATTCATGTCACGTAACCATCGAGTTCCTGATTCTACGAGCACTCCATCAAAACTCTACTATCTTAGGATACTTCTCGGTGGGATTGCCGGTAAAACACCGACATACCCTCCAAAGGAGTGTTTAAGACATATTTAGGACATGGTACAGGGATACAGGAACAATCGTAGGGAAAAAATTTTGGTTAGGGACACTACGAGTGTCGGGCAATTCTGTAATGATGTGATTTTTTTTATTTCCAATGCAATATGCAATGCAGGTTATTTATTGGGGAGCTTACTAGAACATATTTTAATCAGTTCTACTATAACGCCGTCTCCAATAAGGATGTCAAAAATTGCCGGTGTGACGTGAAAGTGCAGGAGTAAATAAAGACAGGAAAGGGAGTGTGTCAATGTATTAGAGTATTAGACCGTGTGCAGAGAGATGACGGGACCTGCAACAGTATCAAAATGCGTTCGAGCTGGGCGCTTCACCTCGTCAACGCATTGTTTTTTTTAGCATCTCCAAGAGTCTCTCTAAAACTCATTCTCTAAATCATCATTTAGAGAGTCATTTATATAAAAAATCGTTTTCTATATCTTTGTGTTTTTCAACAGCTTTTCTATATCTTGTATGCACTCTATGAAACGACCCGAAATCCCATTTCTGAGATTCCAAGCCTCTGCACCTAAGTGATAGTCCCAGTAAGTGGCTATCACGTGTAAACCCTGTCTCAAGTGATACATATCCATACAACACAGAGGTAAAGAGAGTAGTAACCATGAATTTATTACATTAAGTCTGGTACATCAAATGGCACATGCCGGTACAAGTCCGACTGGACTAAATCATGAAAGGTAAAACATTCTACGAAGCGATCTATGCGGAAGCGGTGGAGTCCATGCCCTCAGGCCAACTTGAGCGTCAAGTCGAGCACCTAGTCTTCGAACTCATCGTTGAGGAAGTCGTAGTCGGGTTCGTCGTCACCTGCGTCCACACCATCTACCCGAGAAGCGGGTAGTCCATGTCAACTCCCAAAAGCAGCAAGCCAAGGAGGTAAAAGAAATCATCTACGTGCACGGGTAATCTAAATCTGGCTGTGGAGGTTAAGCAGCGCGGCAGCATATCAAGGATTGCAGAAGCAGTAGCAAGTATCCCAATAGTAACCATCTCAAGGGGTCAACACCCCCAACACCATGCTAGATCACCACCCGTGATCTAGCCCCACTCTCATCTGCGATGCGGAGTACTCCAACCCCTCCGCATCTCAACGGCCTCAGCCGGGCTCACCACTCGAGGGAGAGAAGCAACACGAGAAAAGAGCTATGACGGACTAACAGATCGGAGGACTATCCATACCAGTGGACACGGACTATAGCTATAGGTTTAACTCTGCAGAGGTTGTAAAGTACTACCCGGGCGCTCACCAGGTGGAGCGACCAACCTAGCAAAACACCTACGGTCGAGGACTTGAGTGTAGGTAAGGCTCTCCGGCTTCTCCGAGTCCGGGACCGTCTTCAACTGCAGGGCACACCTCGCCAGTCGTCGAACCTCGGAGCTGTGAAGCCACCCTATCAAGGAGGGTTGTCGGGCACTTCCGGTAGGCAAGCGAAGCTCTAAACCTCCATACACTGAACCGCCAATCCTCCTGTCGGCTGAGCCAAAACTACAAACGAATCCCGGGCCGTACCGCATGCCCACTTTGGGCGAATAGCACCCACGAAAAGTAATCCAAGGATCATAGTTATCCGTCTCGGTCCTCAATTGCAGAGAGCGGGCACTCTCCAAACAAAAGGTGCTGAGCACCGCGCCGAAGCGCTACGGGTACCCGCTATAGGTACCCCTCCCAACACCTCAAAAGACAAAGTCTCAAATATGTGCCCGCCATAGGCAACAGTGTAGGGTGCTCCCCGAGAGACACCCTGGCAAGGTACGTGAGAAGTACCAGCTGGCCCGCTCCCGCGAAAAACACATCAAGGAGTATCCACAAGACTCACCCAAGACGCACGCCAAGAATATCCCCCATCCCAATCATAGCATCATGCATATCATCCATAACACAAAAGGCCGTCATGATGATAAAGTGAACTAGCCGGTGTGGAAGGCTAGCTCACGCGTAGGACAACAAGGAACATGATATAAAAATAAGGCTGTGCATGGTTCATCAATAAGGCGTCAAAGCATCAAACAAGTGCGCTAGCATCTAAGCATGCGGGGAGCTAAGTGATTGAGAGTTGACATGACACCTTGAGTTTCCTGGCAGTTGTCCTCCGGGTAGTAGTCGGGGTCTTGAGGGTCCTCCTCACAGTAGCTCGGGTCTGATACGATTAAAATACGGCATATAAATATAAAGTCGAGCATTACATCTATAGCAATTAAATCCAATTAAATACCAGGAAGATCCAAGAGACTTCAAACTAGTTACAAACAGCACGGGCTCGATTTTACGGATTTAATGCAACTGGTTTCATATTTTTTGGAGGTACGATGAATTAGTTATGAATTTTTGAAGGTTAAAATGGGCTGAAAACTATTTATAAAAAGAGTTAATTCGGATTAAAAAGGGCGCCAGGGACCTATCTGTAAAAGTTTTCGGGGAAGGACCTATTTGTAATTATTAAAAGGACCAAATTGTAATTCCAAGAAAGTTAGGGGTGCTTTTGTAAAAATGCCAGGGGTCCGGGTTTGATGACGTCAGCATGACCATTGCTGACGTCAGCGTTGACCTGGTCAACTGGTCAATGCCTACGTGGCTGCCACGTGGGGGCTGGCGTGGCAGCCGGCCGGGATCTGGTGCGGCTGTGCTAGGGGGGATCGGGTGTGGATGATTTAGCTGTGTTCTACCGTGTGGCTGCAGCATGGAGGCGACGCGTGGCGCAACGGGGTTGGCTATGGGGTTGGCTGGGATCTGGTGTGGCCATGGGGATCTGGTGTGGTCGTACGGACGCGGGCGACCGTGTGGCTGCGTTTTGATTGGTGGATCTGGGGTAAGGCCGGCGGGGCTGCGGCGGCGAGCGGCGGCGGCGGCACTGGCTGTGTTGGGATAAAAGATCAACTAGCCCGAAGACTAGCCAACAGCCAAAGGCAAACACCGAACAAAACTCAAAAGAACACTTCGTTACTCAAAGCCTTACTGTATTTCTCAAAAGTCAATCCCCTTTTCAGCACAAACGCCCTCCTTTTATAGGCCGGTTCCTTTACAATATTCTGGAAGATACCCCCTCAACTGCTACATTCCCGGAATATTCCTGGGGCTAAGCGTCATTTTCCCTTTACTTTACAGCTGTGACCTTTACACGTCATCACTTTACACTTCGGAACGGCCTCAACACAACGGCCTCCGTTCGTGAGCGCTCTCTTCACCTCGCGTACATTCTCCGTTCTTGCATTACTCGCGAAGTGCCGTGCCCACTTCGCGAGTTGTAAACGGCTTCGCGCTGCACAAGGTTCCGTAGATCTTCCTGACGGAATGTGCCTCATCGCGGAGTCCTCCCGATTCTCTTCGCGAAGTGTGCCTCTTCGCGAAGTCTTCCTGCGTTGTTAGGCTCCACACTTGACTGATCGCCGGAACCTCTTCGCACCACAAAGGAAACACTGTTAATAATTAAGAGAAAACAAGAAGGGGGGGTTGCTTCCGAAGTCGTGTTCCCCAACAGTAGCCCCTCGAGAGCACGCGATTTGACTTGTTCTCGTGCGCTCTCGAAACCTTTAGAACGTGATCTCCGGAAGCGCCTCCCCCAGCCGTCCCGTCAGGTTTTTTTTTTTTTTTTTTTTTTTTTTTTTTTTTTTTTTTTTACGGGACGGTTGCTGTTCCCGCTTTTGTAGCTACGTACACGCGGAACGGTTGTTGTTCCCGAGATTTTAGCCTTGAGATACTGTTGCCGTTGCTACTCCCTAGATTTCAGGTGCAACTGTGGCGCTCGAGTTCCGCGCCCCCCCCCCTATATAAAGGTCTGGGTCCTTTGCTGAATCTTACTCTGGCTTACTTATCCTTGACGATTCCTTGCTGACTTCGCTGTTGCTACAAGAAAAAGGTAACTTCGCTTCTCCAACTTCGTTTTCTTCCGTTTTACCTTTTAAGGTTTAGTAACTTTTCTTTTGTTTTTAGTCTTCCCTTCTTTAGAAAAAGAAATGGGTCGTCGTAAGCTTAACACTTCGGGGACAGATACCGCCGGGACATCTGAACCGAAGACGTGCGAATTCGGTCGTAGTCGAATGACAGAAGCCATGATTCGCACCTTCGTTCGCGAAGGCTTGATATCTGAAGGATGCGCTAGAGCTCCCGGCTCCGAAGTCATCCCCCAACCTCATGACAACGAAGTCGTGGTTTTCAAAGACTTCTTCAATACTGGACTTCGCTTTCCTCTGGATCCTGTTATTACTGGCATTCTTGAGAAGTTTGGCCTCTTTTTGCACCACCTTACTCCCAATGCCTTCGTGAAGCTGAGCCTTTTCATGTGGTGCTGCAAGTCTATGGGAGTCGCACCGACTGTTGACTTGTTTTTGCGCGCTCATATTCTCCATCACCAGCCGAAAAAGGTTACGAGGCTTGGCCGTGACAACACACCACTTCGCTTTGAGCTTGAGTATGGTTGCATCAATTTCCGTTACAAAGATGATATCGAAGTCCCTGCCACTGCTTACAAGAAGCGATGGGAAGATCTCTGGATTAATCACTGGTTCTACCATACAATAGAAGTTGATGCCACTACGAAGACCCATCCTTTGGTGTGTAAGGTTTTTGGCGCTCTGCCAGCAGAGCGTCCCGTCTCTGTAGAGGACAATGACAGCACGCGGCTCTTTCAAGTCGCGTTCGCTACTCTTGCGTCTGAATATGGGATGCGTGACCTCGTTGAGGAATACCGAGGATGTGACCTTTTCCCGGTGATGTCTGGCTGGCAGATTGCTGCTTGGGCTGAGTTTGGGAACCCTATCAAGGTCCCAGACTTCGAGAAGTCCTTTGGATTGACTGCAAAAGGTAACTGCGTCTTCCCCCCTTTATCATTTGAAACTTTGGTATGTTTATTTGGTCTTCACTACGAAGTCATGTTATTTTTGCTAACCATATTTTTCTGCTGCAGATATTGATGTCGATTTGATTGAGTCCCGAGCAAACACCATTCTTGGTCCCGAAGATAGCATCGAGACTGGCTTGATTGCCGACAAGATTGGAGGAAAATGAGGAAATCGCCTGTTTAGCTTCTTCGGGATCCCTTGTGGGAAGCGGGAGGCTACTCTTCAACGCGAAGCTGCTACCGATGATCGTGCCTTGAAAAAGGCTTTGAAAGCTACAGCCCCCGCGGAGTCCAAGAAGCGCAAACGTGGTGCAGGGAGGGGACGAGGCCGAGGTCGCGGCCGCGGGCGCGGTACTGCAGGCTCTGAAGTTGAGCAAGCGGGGTCCACTGCCGATGTGGGAGCGAGCGGGGACGATCGCGAAGACAGTAATGTCGAAAGTGGTAATGTCAACTTCGTTGATCGTGCCTTCGGTGTTTCTCCTGGCAAGGATGGTGATGCTCGGAGTGACTCCGGAGGCACTATTGCTCCCTCTGGCAAGCCTCCATATCAACTTGACTACAGCGACTTCGAGTCTGATAGCGATGACGACCGCGGCAAAAAACCAAGTCGCAGAAGCAAATCTCCTCAGGCTCCTGCTCCCAAAGTTATTCTAGCTCCGAAGAATTTCATAGCCTCTTCGAGCAAGAAGGTGCTTTCTCCAGAACGCTCCCCTTCCAAGTCTCCTGCTAAAGAGGGCTTGGGACGCGATGTCTATGATGACACTGCTTGCTCCCCTTCGGACAGTAGCAGTTTATCTCCTAGCAGTGAGGGATTCTTCGTGAGCACAGAGCGACCTGAGATCGTTGTAGAGCAAATGGGCTTGCGCGAAGAGACTTTGTTGTTTGGTGGTCAGCTAAAGGGTCTTCTTGGTTTTTCCAGCCGTCCTCGGGAGAGAAAGGTTTTACAGAAAGCAGGTGATTGTTTTAGCTTCCCTATCATTGAGAACAAGCTTGGAAAGGAAGGATGTTCTTCGGCGCTCACTTGTGCCCAATATCTCAGCTTAAAGGCTTTTCTGGCTAGTCGCGTTGCCTTAAAGGAATTTGAAAAGGAAAAGAGGAGTCTTGAATTGAGCTTGAATAGCACTAAAAGTGCTTTGGAGAAAGAGATTGAAGTTGTTAAAACTTTGGACTCCGAAAGGAAAGAGGCCTCTGATTCGCTAAAAACTTCCGAAGAGAAATGCGCGAAGTTGACGTCTGAGAATGAATCTCTTCGGAAGCTCGTGGCAGAACTCAAGGCCGAAGCAGAGCTTGGCAAGACTGCTGCCGAAGAGAAAAAACGCGCTGACGATTTATCTCTAAAACTGGAGGCCAAATCCAAGAGCTGAAAGAGCATCTTGCTTACCGCCAAGAAATGGAGCAAGGCATCATAAATCTTCGCGACAGCATCATGAAGTGCCTTCGGGACTACGGTCACGCTCCGGAGCCCCTGGATACTGACGAATGCACTGTGGGTGAGCTCTTTGACTGGTTCCGCGGTTGCGTGCGTTCTCTTAACAGTTGCGGGCGCGCTTTTGGCGAACTTGGTGCAGGCATTGCTGCCCGCACCATGTGTCACGCTATATGCAGCTTGCTTCATGAAGATGCCATGCACAAGGAATCTATTTTGGACAAAAGTGATTTGAAATCACTCCGCGATCCTGCCTTTGAGTGGCCTGTAGTTGAATCTGTCGACGAAGTGCCCGTGCTGGCCAAAAATATTGCCAAAAATTTCGTGCGAAGTTTTTATCAAGCTCGAGGGTACAAACTTGCTGTGGACGAGGGTCGTCGGCTTACTCAGGTTATTTTTACTCTTTTTCCTTACTCAGGTTTTTCCGCTTCGCTACTTGAACTCTGTCTTATTTGAATCGCAGTCATCCAAGCTCCGAAGTGACTTGAAGTTCCTGCCGAAGTCGTTCCGCGCATCAGGCTCTACTTCTGCTCCTCCTGCTCAAGATACGCCTGCGCAAGAGCCGTCTTCGGGACGCCCCAAGGAGGTCTAGTTTAGATGCTGTCGGCTTACCCAGCCTTATTTTGAACTAAAGCTGTGATGACTTTGTCTTTGTAATATATCTAAATTTGTGGTTCCTGCGCAGGTTCCGGAGTCGGTTCCTGCGCAGGTTACCGAAGCTGCTACTCTGATTATTATCCAGCGTGGACCGTACGCTATGTCTTCGCTTGTGTGGGGATTGTTTTCGCGCCAAGCGCCCTGATGTTTCGTTCGAAGACTTCTGGAATTATAGGATTAACAAGTACGAACGCCGCAACCAAGAAACAAAGGTAATTTTCAATGAATTCCAAAGTGATCCTATCCGTCGCGACTCCATACTGCATACGCGTCGCATGAATAGAGAGCATCGTCGTTTGGAACGCTTGTCCTCTGGTTTAGAATATCCTCCTTTCTTTGACCCTCACGCGGTTAAAGAGGAACCTATTGATGAAGCCCCTCTTAATGCATCTGTATTCGTCTATAAAGCGTCTGGAACGCTTCTTGTAATCTTTTACAAGGTGCTGACGAAACTGAAGACGACTCCGGAGCCAGCGAAAGGCTCTAGTTTCTGTTAACGATGTGTTTGTACACTTCGGGTTGTGTATTGTAACCGTTTTAATTACTTGTTGTAATTTTATGTTTACAAGAGTTGGATGCAAGCACTTTGAGATGAACAAAACACTTCTGAAAGAAGCGCCTCCCCCCTTTTTTGTTTATTTCAAAGAGCGTACAGAAGCTTTGTTCACCCAATAAGCTTGTGACTTCTGATCATATGTAAGCGTATCTTTGTTGAATGCTATTCTGTGATCGCGAAGCAATGTATGTTCTTTGTGATGAACGAAAACTTCTGAAAGAAGCGCCTCCCCCTTTTTCGTTTATTACGAAGAGCATGGAGATGGCTTATTTTCCTTGCAAAGTGACTCGTCAGTCAGCTTCTTCGCATGATGTGCATTATCACATATTTCATGGATTAATGCCATCTTTTTCTTTTCTGCCTCTTTTTCCAGCTTTTCGCATGGAATGCTTAGGTGAATTTTGCTGTGCGAAGTGTGCTCTTTACTTTGAGCGTCGCGAAGTTCACCTACTCGGAGCTTTTTAGCTCGTTATCTCCGAAAGCTGATTCACCAACTTAGTTGTGAATCACTTCGGAACGTCTGTTTTTGCCCTGTTCTTTTGGGAGTACCTTGTTTATATTTCACAAGGAAATTTACAACCTATCGAGTACTTGCCTCATTAAAAACCTCACATCTTCGCCAGCCGGTGTGATTGAATCGAAGACTCTCCCTGTGAGGAAAAGAGTACAAGCCCCGTTCACAAATGTTCTAATTTTTTACAACTCTTGACTCGACTCTAGAAAAGGGGAAATAAAAATTACAAAATGATCAAACAAAAAGAAAGGAAAAAACTAAACACTTCGCGACTCCTAAATGATCACTTTTTGGAGCATGTCTTGGTTCCAGGAGTATGGCACTGCCTGCCCCTCCAGTGTTTTCAGTCTATAGCCCCCCTTTCTTTCTGTCTCCGAGACTAGATAAGGTCCTTCCCACTTTGTCTGAAGCTTTCCCGTTTCTCTTGTCTTTTTCTTTAACACCAAGTCCCCTGTCTTTATTTCCTTCGGAATCATCTTCTTATCTTTCCACCTTCGCGTCTCCTCCTGATAGTGTGCCAAGTTTTGCTGAGCTTGATCTCTAATTTCATGCACTACATCGTTTGTGACTTCCATGTCTTCGGGATCATGTGGATCATCCACTCGCATGGACTCCATTTTTATTTCTTCCGGAGTCATTGCCTCTTCGCCATATAATAACCTGAACGGTGTGAACTTCGTTGCTCTTGATTCGGCTGTGTTATGTGACCAGATTACTCTTGGCAACTCTTCCGCCCATTTGCCCCTTGGTAAATCTGTAAGGTTCTTCTTGATACCTGTGAACACTATACCGTTGGCTCTTTCTACTGCACCATTGGACTGTGGATGATAGACTGACGCGAAGCACAACTTCGTCCCCATCTCAAAGCAAAATTTTCTGAATTCTTCACTATCGAACTATTTTCCGTTATCAACTGTCAATTCACGAGGCACACCGAAGCGACAAATGATATTCTGCCAGAAGAACTTCTGCACTGTAGCCGATGTTATTGTTTGTACTGGTTTTGCTTCTATCCACTTCGAGAAGTACTCTACTGCGACGATTGCGTACTTGTAATTTCCCGGCGCTGTTGGCAATGGTCCTACTATGTCCATCCCCCATCGAGCCAGTGGCCAAAGTGGTGGGATAAGCTGTATCTCATACGAAGGTGCTTTGTGGTACGGGAAGTGTTTTTGGCAATTTTGACACGATCTAACCACATGATCTGCATCGCGTACTGCCGTTGGCCAATAAAAGCCTTGCCTGAAAGCCTTGCCTAACAAGTTTCCTTGTACCCAGATGCGAAGCACAAGCTCCGGCGTGTATCTCTCTGAGTAAGTTGTTTCCCATCTTCGGTAGAGATGCATTTCAACAGAGGCGCACACACTCCGGTTTTACACAATTTTTCTCCTTTCATGACGAATGATCTCGCCTTCTGATGCATTCTCCGCTGTTCCTCTTCGCTCTGTGGCTCATAAAAACCTTTCAAGAATGCAATGATCGGTGCTCTCCAATCTTCGCTGATGATTGCATTGACATACTTCACTGGCTCTTCATCTGAATTGACTGACTTGTATTTGCGGACTTCGTAAAACACATCCGCATCTAGTGAGCCATTTGCTGCCGCGGCCTTTGCTAGCTTGTCTGCTTCGTTTATTCTCTCTCTTGGGATGCTTTTTACTGTGAATCCTAAGAAGTACTTCTCCATTGATCTGACTGTTTTCAAGTACTTTCTCCATCTCTGGATCTCTCACTCTATAAGACTTCCCGATGTGACCTGACAACAACTGTGAATCTGTGCGTATCATGATTCTTCTTGCACCTAAAGCTCTTGCCTTCCTTAGTGCCAAAAGTAGCCCTTCATACTCTGCAACGTTGTTTGTGGCCCCTAAAAAATCCAGCCTCAAAGCGTATCTCAATATGATTCCCGAAGGCGAAATTAAGACCGCTCCTGCGCCAGCCCCATCCTTGCAATAAGCTCCATCAGACATGACTTCCCAATAAGTGTCAATCCACTGCACTGTTTTTCTAGCATGGGCCCGGAGTCCAATCCGCAACGAAGTCTGCCAGGACTTGCGATTTTATAGATTTTCTTGATATGAAAGTGACCCCATATTGTGCTAACTCCGCTGCCCATTTACCAATCCTTCCCGAAGATTCTCTATTCTCGAACATGTCTTTTAGTGGATGCGAAGTTGGAATCACTATTGGGAAACTCTGAAAGTAATGCTTGAGCTTTCGCGAAGCCATGACCACTGCGTAAGCCATTTTCTCCATCTCCGAGTAAAACATTTTGGAGCCTGATAGCGCTTCGGACACGAAATAAACTGGCACCTGTACCGGTTGACCACCAATTTCTTTTTCTTCTACTAAGACTGCACTCAATGCTGACTCCGAGGCCGCTATGTACAGCAACAAAGTGGCCTTTGGAGTAGGGCTAGCCAAAATGGCTGTTTGCTCAAGATATTTCTTCAGGTCATCGAAGGCTTTCTGCTCTTCGTCTCCCCCATTGAAATTTTCTGTTAGAACCCAGTAACTTGAAGAAGGGTAGACTTCGCTCTGCCGACTTCGAAATGAACCTGTCCAAGGCTGCTATGCGTCCTGTCAACTTCTGTATGTCTTTGCGAGACTTCGGGACTTGCATTCGTCTGATAGCCTCAATTTTCTCTGGATTGGCTTGAATTCCAGATTTTGATATCATGTAGCCCAACAGCTTTCCTTTGCTAACCCCGAAGACACACTTGGCCGGGTTTAGTTTAAGGCCAAATTTTCTGAAGTTTGCAAATGTTTCGCATAGATCTTGCACATGATCTTCTTTTTTGAGACTTCGGACCACCACGTCATCGACATAAGCTGACACATTCTTCCCAATGAGACTTCAACACTATTTGAATCATCCTACAGAAGGTGGGTCCAGCATTGCGAAGACCCTCTGGCATCCTGACAAAGCAATATGTTCCAAAAGGTGTTATGAAGCTGGTCTTGTCTTCGTCTTCTTTACTCAACCATATCTGATGATACCCAGAGAAACAATCCAACAATGACATTCTTTCAGACCCGCAGCAGAGTCTACTAGAACATGTATCCTTGGCAAAGGAAAACCATCCTTCGGGCAAGCCTTATTTAGGTCAGTGAAATCTATGCACATGCGACAATCTCCATTCTTTTTGGGGACCAGCACTATATTTGCCAACCATTCTGAATAGATGACTTCGCGAATGACTCCTGCGTCTAGCAGTTTTTGCACTTCGCCTTTTGCCATTTTCTCTCTTTTCTCTGACAAAACTCTCAACTTCTGTTTTCGTGGGGGATATTTCGGGTCAACATTTAGTTTGTGCTCAATAACACTTCGGGATACACCCTTGAGGTCTGATTTCTCCCAAGCAAATACATCTTGATTGTTCCTTAGACACTCTAGCAATCTTGCCTCTTCGCTTTCGTGCAAGCCTTTTGCAATCCGCACTTTCTTGTCAATGACATCTTCGCACAATGGGACTTGCTTGGTGTGTTCTTATGCTACCATCTTTGTATCTTCTTTTGAATCTTGCTCTTCGGGGTAACATTCAACATCTTCTTCAATTTCCGCTTGGGCTTTCTCTTCTTGTATCAGGTGCACAGGCTTCTGATGTGTCCCTGTATTTCCTTCACGCCGTCAGGCATCTTCTTGATTACCGAAGTTCGACAAGACTCCGGCGTGCGTAGGAATTTTCATGCACAAAT
The DNA here is from genome assembly GCA_015476505.1 of Urochloa ruziziensis. Taxonomy (NCBI): domain Eukaryota; kingdom Viridiplantae; phylum Streptophyta; class Magnoliopsida; order Poales; family Poaceae; genus Urochloa; species Urochloa ruziziensis. The sequence continues at coordinate 7,765,760 of CM027120.1, read as the reverse complement.
ATGCCTGATGAATTGCTGCTGCGAACTTGTTTATCAATGGCCTCCCGAAGATTGCTAGATACGGATAAACGATGTCTACCACATCAAATGTGATCATTTCTGTTCTTTGCTGAGCACCTTCGCCGAAAGAAACATTCATTTCAATCGTCCCCCTTGCTTCAATTCGTTTACCACCGAAGCCAAACAATGGCTTATTTGTTGACTTCAACTGAGAGTCTTCGTAGCCTAGACTTTGGAATAGCTTGTACGTGATTATATCTGCTGAGCTTCCGTTGTCTACCAAGATTCCTCCAACATCGCTGCCCAACAAATACTTTGCATTCTTGCCCATGTTTGCTCGTATAACCAGAGGATCTTCGTGAGGGAATTCTTTCAGATGCATGTCTTGCTCAGAAAAAACTATTGGTATATGCGACCACTCACTTCAGAAATGTGTACCCGAAGATACATTTGCGACATTTCTCATGTAAGCTCTTCTCTGCCTCTTTGTTTCCAATTCTGGTGTATTGTGTCCCCCAGTTATTGCATTAATGACATTTACACGAGGCTCATCGTCCTCTTCTTTCTTCAGGACATCAACTTTCTGTGACGAATTGACTTTAGTGCTTTCTGCTCGCGGAGTTGCATATAATTGATAATTTGTCGGATCATATGGCGGCACTCCGTGATAATGACTCCACTGCTGAGGTGCTGCTAACTGCGGATAAGAAGTCATGTATGGCTGAGCAAGCAGATAATTCATAGGCGCTGATGGCTGCGAAGATTGCTGCCTTGGCTGCGAAGTATGATTGACAGACTTTGTCTCTTGGGACTGCGAAGCTTTCTTCTCTGCTTCTAGTTTTTTGGCTTGCAATGCTACTTGGCATTCATTGGTCCAGTGACTGGTGTCTTCTCCATGTATCCAACAGAATGGCAACTTGTTCCGACCGCGGCCGCGTCCACCTCTGCCTCGATCGAAGCGACCACGACCCCTTCCCCTAGAAGATGATGCAAACTCTTCGAAATGCTTTTACTGGTCCTCAGACGACACGTTGTTAATTGCCCTATCATTGCTCTGCCTTTGTTGGTTTGGCTTGAATTGTCTTTGATTGGACCCGCCTGCGAAGTTATTAGCATCTTTGTTCATGTCATCCAGCCTTCTTGTTCGGCCCCTGTCTGATCTGCAATACTCGTGAATGATCTCATACAGCTCATTTTCCGTCTTCGGCTTCCTCCTGTCCAAATACTCTCCGCAAGGACCCAATTTTAGTCCTGCGATGCAAGCTTCAATGACCGTGACTTCGGGTACATTCGGGGCTTTAGACCTCTCCCTGATGAATCTTCGCAAATAATCTTGCAATGGTTCTTTTATCCCCTGCTTGATGTGATACAGGTCTCCCGAAGTCAACTCCTGTTGCTGAAATCCCCTGAAATTCTGGAGCATTTTTGCTCTGAGTTGCTCCCAACTGCGAATGGACCCCACTGGTAGCGAAGTGTACCATTTCAAAGCCAAACCTTTTAAAGACATGAGGAGTGATTTTGCCTTTTCTTGAGCCCTCCCCCCAGCTGCTGAAATCATTGCCTCAAAACGCAGTAAAAATTCACGAGGGTCAACTTCGCCGTCAAACTCTGGCAAAGACGCTGGGAGCCTAAACTGGCTTGGCCATGGTGCTGCTTCCAATTCTGCTGATAACGGCGTCACAGCCTCTGCAGTTTCCTGGAGACGATGCCAAACAGATCTTCTTTGAGACGGTCTTCGTTCCGCCAACGCCTCATCACCCAGAAACCAATAATCTTCGTTGAGAGTGTCAGCCTCAGGATCTATGCGCTCTTCAAGGATTGACGTGACTTGTTGCAAAGAATGATCAGGAGCTTGCAATGCTTGGATCTTGGCTTGAATGGAGTGCAACATTTGCTCCAGCTGCGCAGAAGTGCAACGAGCTTGACTTCGCCTCTGCTCGGCCTGCAACTGCTCTAACACTTGCCTCTTCCTCGCAATGCAAGCCTGGAGCTGTTGTATCCTCAACCTTTCCTCCTCTTCAACTTCTGTTTGCCTGGACTTGCCCTTGGCCAAAGATGCTTCCACTTGAGCTCTTGTCTGTACTTGCAAAGTTGTTTGGGCCGCTTGCCGGTACTTGTGCTCAAGCTTCTTCTCTATCCTTCTCAGAGCTTCTAAATCTTCATCTTCTATGCCTTGATCGAAGAGGTCAGTATTTAGTTGTCCCTCTGCTACTGTATCCACCTGACCGTCACTAGTCGCGTCCCCTTCGTGAGTAGGGCTGAGTACTATGTCTAATGGACGCGAAGTCTGAGGGGCAGCCCCCTCTACCTCGTTCTGCTGTAGCGGTTTCTTCTTCGAAGGAGCCATACCTAACTTCGGAAAGGGCAGGAGTCCTCGCCGGGGGCTCCAAAACTGTTGGGATAAAAGATCAACTAGCCCGAAGACTAGCCAAAAGCCAAAGGACAAACACCGAACAAAACTCAAAAGAACACTTCGTTACTCAAAGCCTTACTGTATTTCTCAAAAGTCAATCCCCTTTTCAGTACAAACGCCCTCCTTTTATAGGCCGGTTCCTTTACAATATTCTGGAAGATACCCCCTCAACTGCTACATTCCCGGAATATTCCTAGGGCAAAGCGTCATTTTCCCCTTACAGCTGTGACCTTTACACGTCATCACTTTACACTTCGGAACGACCTCAATACAACGGCCTCCGTTCGTGAGCGCTCTCTTCACCTCGCGTACATTCTCCGTTCTTGCATTACTCGCGAAGTGCCGTGCCCACTTCGCGAGTTGTAAACGGCTTCGCGCTGCACAAGGTTCCGCAGATCTTCCTGACGGAATGTGCCTCATCGCGGAGTCTTCCCGATCCTCTTCGCGAAGTGTGCCTCTTCGCGAAGTCTTCCTGCGTTGTTAGGCTCCACACTTGACGATCGCCGGAACCTCTTCGCACCACAAAGGAAACACTGTTAATAATTAAGAGAAAACAAGAAGGGGGGTTGCTTCCGAAGTCGTGTTCCCCAACAGGCTGGAAATTAAAGAGGAGGCTCGGTGGCTTACAGCGGCTTGAAGTGCGGCGGCGACGAGCGGCGGCGTTGGTGAAGAGGATCGGCGGCGCTCCGGCTTTTCTCCCCGCGAACGGCTCCGGCTTCTTGCTCCGCGGCGACGGTCTTCTCCGGGACGGCGGCGGACCTTGGAGCTTGAAGGCGCCGGCGATCCCGGCCTTCCTCTTCCGGGCAGCGGCGGCCTCCCTCTTCCCCTCTCCTTCCTTCTCCCGCAGCGGCTTCCCTCCTTCTCCTCCTTCCTTCCCCTCTTTCCTCTTCTCCCTGCTCCTCCTTCCTTCCCTCTCCCTCTACTTCTCTCGGCGGCGGCTAGGTGGTGAAGGGCTAGGCCGTGGATGGTTGAGGAGAGGAGGCCAGGAGGGTCTCCTTTTATAGCCCGGGAAGGGCGCTAGGGTTTGGGGGCGCGGCTCGGTTAGGGTTTTGCCCGGCGGGGGTAGCTCGGGAATTTCCCCCGGCCGGAAGAGTCCGGAAGCTCGAGGCTCCTTGGCTGCCAAGGAAGGGCTGCGGTGGCAGCCAGCGCGGCAGTGTGACGCGGCCTGGCGGAGCTGGCGGCTTGCGGTTGGCGAGGCGAGGCAAAAAGGCAAGCGCGGGGCCGTGCCATGCTGTAAAGGGGTGACGCGGCGGAGGTGGAAGATGCACAGGAGCGGTGGCTGACGAGCGGGACCCGCGTGTCGGCGAGTGTAGGCGGACGCGGTGGTTGATGGACCAGGCCGCGGAGCTGGGCCGGCTGGGCTTAAGTGCGCACACGCGCGGATGAAGGTATAGGCCGGCTAGATTGGTAAGGCGGGCCGGATTCGGGGTTGGCTCGGCCCAGGTAAGGTTATTCTTTCCTTTTTCTTATTTGGTTTAGTTTAGGTTTTAAATTTAGATTTGAAGTTTGGATTTGAATACAACTTCAAATCCCACTCAAATAAATCCAATAAAATTCAGTAAGACCCAAATCACAAATGCAAGATGATCCTTTTAAATAAAATGCACATTTTATTTTACTAAGAATTTTTAGGAAGGGAAGAATTAATCCTTAAATTGCAAAAGAATTTTTATGAGAGCAAACAATTCACCAAAAATTCAAATTACTCCTCAAATAACTTCCATTAATAATATTCGAAATTTTCGGGTCGTTACAGTCTCCCCCCCTCATGAGAATCTCGTCCTCGAGATTTAGGCCATTCCCTCTTCCTGCTCAAACAGCTGTGGGTACTCTCTCTTGAGATCTTCTTTCTCCCAAGTTGCCTCTCGCTCTGTATGGTTACTCCACAAAACTTTGCAGAAGGGGATCGAAGTCCTGCGAGTTTCCTTCGCCGCTCTGGCAAGTATCTTCACGGGGTACTGCAAGTACTCCAAGGTGTCTTGCAAGTCTAGGGCATCCGTGTGTACCTCTTCCTCCGGAATTCTTAGGCACTTCTTGAGTTGCGATACGTGGAATACCGGATGTACTCCACTCAAACTTTCTGGCAACTCCAACTTGTAAGCAAGCTTCCCATATTTCACGACCACCTTAAAGGGTCCCACAAATCACGGCGCCAGCTTTCCCTTCACGTGAAATCTCTTTGTCCCACGAAGTGGTGAGACCTTTAGGTACACAAAGTCTCCGACTTCAAAGCTCAATTCTCTTCTTCTTTTGTCAGCGTAGCTCTTTTGCCGACTCTGAGCTATCCTCAAGTTCTCTCGGATCTTTGCAACATTTTCCTCTGCTTCCTTAATCAAAGCTGGCCCAAAAAGAGTCCTTTCTCCCACTTCTGACCACATCAAGGGTGTTCAGCATTTTCGGCCATAGAGAGCTTCAAAGGGAGACATCTGCAAACTAGCCTGATAGCTGTTGTTGTAAGAGAATTCTGCATAAGACAAGCTTTTCTCCCAATCTGGACCATAAGTCAAAACACAAGCCCTCAACATATCCTCCAAGATCTGGTGGACTCTCTCGGTTTGCCCATCTGTCTGAGGGTGGAAAGCGGTACTGTAGTCAAGAGTTGTTCCATTGAATTTATGCAAACTCTTCCAGAACTTGGACACAAACTGGGGTCCTCGGTCAGATACTATGCTCTTTGGTGCACCATGGAGTTTTAGTATGTTGTCTACGTAAAGCTCTGCTAGTCGGTCCTTGGAGAACGTGTTCTTCACCGGTAAGAAGTGGGCTACTTTTGTCAGTCGATCCACGATCACCCAAATGAAATCATTTCCTTTCTGTGTTCTCAGCAAACCGACGATGAAATCCATGGAGATGTCCTCCCACTTCCACTTTGGGATCTCCAAAGGTTTGAGCAATCCAGCTGGTCTTTGATGTTCAGCTTTCACTCTTCTGCACACATCACAATGGGCCACATAGTCAGCAATCTCTAGTTTCATGTCCTTCCACCAGAAACTGGTCTTCAAATCCTGGTACATCTTTGTACAACCAGGATGAATCGAGTACTTGGACTCGTGAGCTTCCTTCAGGATAGTGCTTCGGATCTCTTGGTCCTTGGGCACACAAATTCTGTTCTTCAACCAGAGAGTTCCTTGCTCATCCACTCGGTGGTCAGCAAACTTGCCTTGCTTCATATGTTTCAGTATCCCTTTGATTTCTGGACAAGTCTCTTGAGCTTTGCGAATTCTGTCCTCCAAGTCATAAATCACTTGCATCTCATGAAACTGCCCTTGCTCTATGATCTCAAGCTGAAACTCCTCCATTTCTTTGTATAACATTGGCTGCTCTTCTTTTACCATCAAGGTGCTGCAGTAGGCTTTCCGACACAAAGCGTCTGCCACGACATTTGCTTTTCCGGGGTGGTAGTGGATCTCTAAATCGTAGTCTTTGATTAGCTCCAACCATCTTCGTTGCCTCATGTTCAGCTCTTTCTGGGTGAAGAAGTACTTGAGGCTCTTGTGGTCGGTGTAAATATCACACTTGTTTCCCATCAGGTAGTGCCTCCAAATCTTCGAAGCATGAACCACTGCAGCTAACTCCAGGTCATGTGTCGGGTAGTTCTCCTCGTGCTTTTTGAGCTGTCGTGAGGCATATGCGATCACCTTGCCTTCTTGCATCAGTACACATCCCAAACCTTGCCTGGAAGCATCACAATACACCACAAAATCTTTCTTGACATCTGGCAGTGTCAGCACTGGGGCTGAGGTAAGCTTGTCTTTCAGGGTCTGAAAGCTTTTCTCACACTCCTCTGACCACACAAACTTGGTGTTGTTCTTTAACAGCTTAGTCATAGGCTTCGCTATCTTGGAGAAGTTTCAATGAACCTTCAGTAGTATCCTGCTAGACCCAGAAAACTCTGGATTTCTGTCACGCTGCAAGGCTGTTTCCACTCTGTCACTGCTTTGATCTTGGTTGGATCAACGGCTACTCCTTTAGCTGACAGCACGTGACCAAGGAAGGCCACTTCCTCCATCCAAAACTCACACTTGCTGAACTTAGCGTAGAGTTGGTTCTTCCTCAGCTTCTCCATCACAATCCTCAGATGCTCTTCATGCTCTTCAGCAGTCTTCGAGTAGATCAAAATGTCATCAATGAAGACCACTACAAACTTGTCGAGCTCCTCCATAAAGACTTTGTTCATCATGTTCATGAAATAGGCAGGAGCATTTGTTAGTCCAAAGGAAACGACTGTATACTCGTAAAGCCCATACCGAGTGGTGAAAGCTGTCTTGGGGATGTCCGACTCTCGGATCTTCATCTGGTGATAACCTGATCTCAAGTCAATCTTGGAGAAGTACTTGGCTTTTCTCAGCTGATCCAGCAAATCATCAATTCGGGGCAAGGGGTACTTGTTCTTGATCGTGACTGAGTTCAAGGTGCGATAGTCTACGCACATCCTCTGAGTGCCATCCTTCTTGTCTACAAACAAGACAGGTGAGGCCCATGGCGAAACACTTGCACGGATGTAACCCTGATCAAGCAACTTTTTCAACTGGGTCTTGAGCTCTTCCAACTCTCCAACTGCCATTCTGTACGGTCTCTGTGCTACGGGACCGGTACCTGGGATGAGATCAATCACGAACTCAATGTCTCGGTCCGGTGGCATACCTGGTAACTCATCCGGGAACACGTCTGGGTACTCACAAACCACCGGTACCTCCTCAAGGGTCTTCTCAGCTAAGGAACAAATCATGGGGGCTGTGCGGGGGTAGGTGGGTGTAAACCTGATTCTCTCTCCATCTGGGTGTGTCAACTCTACGTAGCGTGGATCACAAGAAATCACCCCCTTGTGCTTTGTCATCCAATCCATCCCAAGTATCACATGGATCCCCACTGACTCCAGAACTGTCAAGTCTGCAGGGAAAACTTGTTGTTCAATGATGATGTGAACCTCTCTGCACATTTGTGTACTCCTCTTCTCACCCAAGGGAGAACTAGTAATAATAGGCCTTGGTCAGGGTGTAAGGGGGAGAGACCTTTGGTTTGCAAACTCCGAAGAAATATACGAGCAAGAAGCACCAGTATCGAACAAAACAGAAGCTTTGGTGGAATCAACAAGAAACTCACCTAGGGCGACGTCAGGTGCAGTCGCAGCATCCTCACCCATCAGGTGGTGGAGCTTTCCTCGCGTGGTTGGAGGTGCGATCCTTGCGGGTGTACACTGCTGCTGTCCTCCTGGAGCAGGTGTAGGAGCTTTGGTGGGAGTCTGGTACTGCTAGTTTCCTGTCCTGATCTTCTGCGGGCACTCGTACAACTTGAGGCCAGGCTGGTGGCAAGCGAAGCACGTCGGTACGGCACCACCGGTAGGGGCAGCCTGTGGTGGTCTCTGTCTCTGGAAGCTGGTACCTGTGCCGCTCCCTCCGGTGGGGTAGCGAGACTGCTGAGCTGGTGGCGGAAAAGTACGAGGCCTCTGCTGTGGTAGTGGGGCGGAGTTGAACCTCTACTTCTAAAAGGGTCCTGGCCTCTGTTGCTCAGGCCATCTCTTCCTCTCCTGTTGGCGACTCTCCTCACACTCCTGTCGGATCCTCTCCACACTAAGTGCCTTCCCAACCAGCTGGTGTAAAGTGGTCACCTCGTGAGCCTCCAAGTGTAGCTTCATCTCCTTGTGTAGTCCTTTCCTGAAGTAGTAGATTTTCTTCTTCTCTGTGTTGGTCTCGTCTGGTGCATACCTCACCAACCGCTGAAACTGGTTAGCGTACTCTTCCACGGTCATCTTTCCCATCTTCAGTTTGTGGAACTCCTCAACATTCTGATCCATAACTTCTTCTGGAATGTGGTGCTCACGGAAGGCCTCCACGAACTCTTCTCACGAGATCTCAGCGGGGTTCTCGTGAGAGTCACAGTAGCTATCCCACCAAATGCGAGCAGTGCCAATAAGCTTGTGAGCGGCAAGCGTGATGCACTCAAAGTCGTTGCACGTGGTGAGATCCAGCTTCTTCTCCACTTCGCGCAACCAGTCGTATGCATCCATGGGATCATCTGAGTGGTCAAAGGTAGGCGAGTGAAGCTTGTGGAAACTCTCAATCTTTCTGGATAGTGTCTCCTCTTGTGAAACCCTAGGACCCCTCTACATGTTTTGTTGAATAGCATTTGCCATCATCTCCATCACCCTGGTCTGGCCGGCCATCACTTCAGGAAGGATCGATGGTGGCGGCGGTTGTTGTTGACCTTCCTGTTGGTTGTTCTGCTCTTGCTGGTTCTCTACCCCTTCAGCATCTTCCTGTTGTCCTTCACCCTGTTGCTCCAAGTGAACCTCGGCCTGAGGTCCTCGTCCTCCACGCCTTTTCCACCACGTCCTTGACCTCCTGCTCGGCCACCATGGGCAGCTCGCCGACCACGGCCTCCACGACCCCCTCGGACTGGCTCATCCTCGTTGGCCACCTCGTTGAACTTGTTGAGGAGCCGTCCGGACCTCCTTAGCGACATCTGTTCCAAAAAGTTTGAAGGGTCGTGTGTGAGGTTGTCGAGTACATAAGAGCAAATTTACTAAAAAACAGGGCGGAAAATAATGGAGTATTAATCTAACAAACAGTACAATTTCACACAGAGAATAAGAAGCATAAGATCCATTAAAACCATGAAACTCCATATCACTCATACATGGGCACCATGCAAAAGATGTGTATCTCGAGGCTAACTCCAAGACCTTCAAAGATTACACGGCAACATGACTACATCGACATTACATCATAGGTGGACTGCTACGTTATTACATGAAAGGGGAGCACCGCTCAACCCGCTAGACCTGCTAACTGCTCATGACTGCTACACCTAAGACATCTCAAGCCTAAGTGCTGAAACCATCCTCCTCCGGCACGTCACCTCCGACGTACAACGGCTCTGACTCAAGGCCCTCGTAGTACTCTGGCTCGCTGTCAGGTGAGTAGTCCGGCACCTCTGTCTGCAAAGGGCCGGCCGGGGTCGTGGATGGTCTGACCCCACTTGTACACAAGGTGTGGCTCTTGAAGCAAGTCAGACAGCCGCTCAACAGTTCTCAACATCTCCTGAGTGGGTATCAAGATTTCCGGTATTGCTGCTGAATAGGGACACTGGGACTGCGGTAGCTCAAAGCTCTCAACCCTGGGCTTCTTCCTGAGGATTGCCGACTGTCCCTCTCCTGCTTCCTTGATCTCCAACACTCTCTTCCAGTCCGACCTCCTCCAGGCGGTTGCAATCCTGTTGGCTTTGTCTTGGTGGTAGTACAGCTGAGATCCGAAGAAGGAAAGGTTCTTCTCATTCCATTTCAGTCTTTTCTTGAGTTTCTGAATCTCCTCCACCCCATCCATCACCTTGTCGCTCAGTTCATCTGCCAACACTTCCTTGTCCTGTAGTAAGGTCTCCTTGTTCAGAAGGGCCTGTTCTTTGTTGTGTACCTCAGCTTCCAAGAGCACGTTCCTTGCAGTGAGAGTGGCGTTCTTGTAGTTGGCGGCGATCACCTGAGCTTGTAGAGTCTGCAACTGCTGCTCCAAGTCCTCTACCTTGACGACTTCCTCGTTCCACCCGTCACGAAGCATCTCCACTGAGGTGTCACACGTACGGAGAGCTTGATCATGTGCATGAAGGTAGCGTCGGGCAACTCTGAGCTTCTCATCGGGCTCGTTGTGGATCTCCCTCAGGTTCCTCAGTGCTTCTCCCTGGTAGTTGGGTCCCAACAGTGCCTTGGGCAGGTGGCCGTACGGCGTGTCCTGAAGCTTGGTCTGGAGTCGAGCAAGTACCTCCCGAAGTGTGCGACGAGCGGTAGTCTGCACGGCGTCCGCCATGTTGGTCTCGAAGGCGATCTCGCGTATCGGCACCAACTCCGGAACGTGGGGGTCCTCCGGGATGTCGGTGTGGATGCGGGTCCACCCTCCTCTTCCTATCCCGGGTGGGGTGCGCTGCGTCACACCCGTGAAGGTGACCTGGCTGGTGTCGACCCCGGCACGCTCGAGGGTCTCGAGAAGCAGGTCGGCGAACCCTCCGAAGCCTCGGGCACTGGTCTTCACTTGAACAAACTCCATCGGCATCTGCGGACACGTAGTTAGAAGGTAGTTAGTAAGTTAGAAAGTTAGTAAAAATTCAAGGGGTAATGTAAAGATTTCAAGGATTTATATAAGAGTCAAGGAGCATATATGCTTGATTCAAGGATTCATAGTTTAGGCATGTCCTAAAGCTACTCGACCATTGCTAGGGCTCGTCCTACGGTCAAGTATGGCTCTGATACCACATGAAACGACCCAAAATCCCATTTCTGAGATTCCAAGCCTCTGCACCTCAGTGATAGTCCCAGGAAGTGGCTATCACGTGCAAACCCTGTCTCAAGTGATACATATCCATACAACACAGAGGTAAAGAGAGTAGTAACCATGAATTTATTACATTAAGTCTGGTACATCAAATGGCACATGCCGGTACAAGTCTGACTGGACTAAATCATGAAAGGTAAAACATCCTACGAAGCGATCTATGCGAAAGCGGTGGAGTCCACGCCCTCAGGCCAACTTGAGCGTCAAGTCGAGCACCTAGTCTTCGAACTCATCGTTGAGGAAGTCGTAGTCGGGTTCGTCGTCACCTGCGTCCACACCATCTACCCGAGAAGCGGGTAGGCCATGTCAACTCCCAAAAGCAGCAAGCCAAGGAGGTAAAAGAAATCATCTACGTGCACGGGTAATCTAAATCTGGCTGTGGAGGTTAAGCAGCGTGGCAGCATATCAAGGATTGCAGAAGCAGTAGCAAGTATCCCAATAGTAACCATCTCTAGGGGTCAACACCCCCAACACCATGCTAGATCACCACCCGTGATCTAGCCCCACTCTCATCTGCGATGCGGAGTACTCCAACCCCTCCGCATCTCAACGGCCTCAGCCGGGCTCACCACTCGAGGGAGAGAAGCAACACGAGAAAAGAGCTATGATGGACTAACAGATCGGAGGACTGTCCATACCAGTGGACACGGACTATAGCTATAGGTTTAACTCTGCAGAGGTTGTAAAGTACTACCCAGGCGCTCACCAGGTGGAGCGACCAACCTAGCAAAACGCCTACGGTCGAGGACTTGAGTGTAGGTAAGGCTCTCCGGCTTCTCCGAGTCAGGGACCGTCTTCAACTGCAGGGCACACCTCGCCAGTCGTCGAACCTCGGAGCTGTGAAGCCACCCTATCAAGGAGGGTTGTCGGGCACTTCCGGTAGGCAAGCGAAGCTCTAAACCTCCATACACTGAACCGCCAATCCTTCTGCCGGCTGAGCCAAAACTACAAACGAATCCCGGGGCGTACCGCATGCCCACTTTGGGCGAATAGCACCCACGAAAAGTAATCCAAGGATCATAGTTATCCGTCTCGGTCCTCAATTGCAGATAGTGGGCACTCTCCAAACAAAAGGTGCTGAGCACCGCGCCGAAGCTCTACGGGTACCCGCTATAGGTACCCCTCCCAACACCTCAAAAGACAAAGTCTCAAACATGTGCCCGCCATAGGCAACAGTGTAGGGTGCTCCCCGAGAGACACCCCGGCAAGGTACGTGAGAAGTACCAACTGGCCCGCTCCCGCGAAAAACACATTAAGGAGTATCCACAAGACTCACCCAAGACGCACGCCAAGAATATCCCCCATCCCAATCATAGCATCATGCATATCATCCATAACACAAAAGGCCGTCATGATGATAAAGTGAACTAGCTGGTGTGGAAGGCTAGCTCACACGTAGGACAACAAGGAACATGATATAAAAATAAGGCTGTGCATGGTTCATCAATAAGGCGTCAAAGCATCAAACAAGTGCGCTAGCGTCTAAGCATGCGGGGAGCTAAGTGATTGAGAGTTAACATGACACCTTGAGTTTCCTGGCAGTTGTCCTCCGGGTAGTAGTCGGGGTCTTGAGGGTCCTCCTCACAGTAGCTCGGGTCTGATACGATTAAAATACAGCGTATAAATATAAAGTCAAGCATTACATCTATAGCAATTAAATCCAATTAAATACCAGGAAGATCCAAGAGACTTCAAACTAGTTACAAATAGCACGGGCTCGATTTTACGGATTTAATGCAACTGGTTTCATATTTTTCGGAGGTACGATGAATTAGTTATGAATTTTTGAAGGTTAAAAGGGGCTGAAAACTATTTATGAAAAGAGTTAATTCGGATTAAAAAGGGCGCCAGGGACCTATCTGTAAAAGTTTCTGGGGAAGGACCTATTTGTAATTATTAAAAGGACCAAATTGTAATTCCAAGAAAGTTTAGGGGTGTTTTTGTAAAAATGCCAGGCGGGTTTGATGACGTCAGCATGACCCTTGCTGACGTCAGCGTTGACCTGGTCAACTGGTCAACGCCTACGTGGCTGCCACGTGGGGGCTGGCGTGGCAGCCGGCCGGGATCTGGTGCGGCTGTGCTAGGGGGGATCGGGTGTGGATGATTTAGCTGTGTTCTACCGTGTGGCTGCAGCATGGAGGCGACGCGTGGCGCAACGGGGTTGGCTGGGATCTGGTGTGGCCATGGGGATCCGGTGTGGTCGTACAGACGCGGGCGGCCGTGTGGCTGCGTTTTGATTGGTGGATCTGGGGTAAGGCCGGCGGCGAGCGGCGGGGCTGCGGCGGCGAGCGGCGGCGGCGGCACTGGCTGGAAATTAAAGAGGAGGCTCGGTGGCTTACAGCGGCTTGAAGTGCGGCGGCGACGAGCGGCGGCGTTGGTGAAGAGGATCGGCGGCGCTCCGGCTTTTCTCCCCGCGAACGGCTCCGGCTTCTTGCTCCGCGGCGACGGTCTTCTCCGGGACGGCGGCGGACCTTGGAGCTTGAAGGCGCCGGCGATCCCGGCCTTCCTCTTCCGGGCAGCGGCGGCCTCCCTCTTCCCCTCTCCTTCCTTCTCCCGCAGCGGCTTCCCTCCTTCTCCTCCTTCCTTCCCCTCTTTCCTCTTCTCCCTGCTCCTCCTTCCTTCCCTCTCCCTCTACTTCTCTCGGCGGCGGCTAGGTGGTGAAGGGCTAGGCCCCGGATGGTTGAGGAGAGGAGGCCAGGAGGGTCTCCTTTTATAGCCCGGAAGGGCGCTAGGGTTTGGGGGCGCGGCTCGGTTAGGGTTTTTGCCCGGCGGGGGTAGCTCGGGAATTTCCCCCGGCCGGAAGAGTCCGGAAGCTCGAGGCTCCTTGGCAGCCAAGGATGGGCTGCGGTGGCAGCCAGCGCGGCGGTGTGACGCGGCCGGGCGGAGCTGGCGGCTTGCGGTTGGTGAGGCGAGGCAAAAAGGCAAGCGCGGGGCCGCGCCATGCTGTAAAGGGGTGACGCGGCGGAGGTGGAAGATGCACAGGAGCGGTGGCTGACGAGCGGGACCCGCGTGCCGGCGAGTGTAGGCGGACGCGGTGGCTGATGGACCAGGCCGTGGAGCTGGGCCGGCTGGGCTTAAGTGCGCACGCGCGCGGATGAAGGTATAGGCCGGCTAGATAGGTAAGGCGGGCCGGATTCGGGGTTGGCTCGGCCCAGGTAAGGTTCTTCTTTCCTTTTTCTTATTTGGTTTAGTTTAGGTTTTAAATTAAGATTTGAAGTTTGGATTTGAATACAACTTCAAATCCCACTCAAATAAATCCAATAAAATTCAGTAAGACCCAAATCACAAATGCAAGATGATCCTTTTAAATAAAATGCACATTTTATTTTACTAAGAATTTTAGGAAGGGAAGATTTAATCCTTAAATTGCAAAAGAATTTTTATGAGAGCAAACAATTCACCAAAAATTCAAATTACTCCTCAAATAACTTCCATTAATAATATTCAAAATTTTCGGATCGTTACACTCTACGAGAGCTATTCTCTTTTCTATATTTTGCGAGCGAGAAATTCAGAATAGAGAGTGACTATGTTTGAATAACTAAATAGAGAGGCTGTTAGAAGGTACCTTTTTAATCAAAATCTCTAAAACTAGCAATTAGAAAGGATTTAGAGAGTCTCTTAAAGTTGCTCTTAATCTTCTCTTTCTTCCACGTCAGCTAAAATATGAGCTCAGTCGTCGATTTTGCTAGTACGTTTGACACAGCCTAAGGGGAAGATGAGAAAATGGGTCTAGTTATGGATATCACGTCAAGTTTAGGTGAGTTCTTTGTCGACTTTGCTAATATGTTGGCGTAAGGGAAAGATGATAAAATGCGTCTAATTATGGATATCGCGTCAACTTTAGGTGAGTTCTTTTTCAACAGCGGAAGTTTTATTGATCTCAGAAGACTACATCAAGATGATAAAATTAAACTAAGACAACTCACGGTCTTTTCATAACTAGGATGCACATAGTTTAAAACTATTACAAACTAGTCCATCAACCCGTGCTGCCGCACGGGCTATTAATTTAAACAGACATTACATTCAATTTTTTAATAAAACTAAACCCCTAGTTAATAATTAAAATTATTACTTATGATTCTCTTATTTGCTGAATATTAATACTCGTACATATAAATAGTTGTCTTTGTTCAATTGTAATTGATTTTTAGCAATTACTCAATACATATTTTCATTCTTATTTTTACGACCTCTATACGTTTTGTTTAACATAAAAATTAGTATTTTCCGTCACTTGCTCCCCTACACGTCATGCTTATGGACCTTGACTTCATAATTTCTATATTAACAGTGACAAATATAGGTAATTTAAAAATATATATTACTTTACTTTTGGACATTTATGTGTAATGAAGAACATGCAGATGATTAGATTAAGATCTAGGTGTTTACTTGATAATTTTTAATAACAACATATGTGGGTGATTTAGATACAAATTTAGGGGATATTTAAAGATTTTTTATGGCATGTACGGGTAATTTAGATACATATGTTGCGATAACTTTAGATTATATTTATAATTGCAGAGGTGAGTGATTTAGATATAGGTGTTGGGTTTAGTTTTGAATATTTTTCTAATGATAATTGTGCGTAATACTTTTAAAAAACTTAATGGACCAAGGACTATGATTATTAAGGTCTACAGGATTGATGCATGAATATTTCTGATTTTTGTGAAATTTTAATGGATATATCTTTTTTCTAGCGCGTCTTGCAATTAAAAAGAATAAGGGCACATAGCACAATCAAAATTGTCACATTAAGACCTTTCTCATTTCATAAATATTCTATACTGTACTTATAGATTTGTACTAATTAGCTTTATTTGACTATGACATTCTTTAGTCAGTAATTATTCTATAACTTTTTAAACCACATTTTTAGACTTCCTTTGTTGGCAAAATTTGGCACAGGACACTGCTATAACATCAAATTGGCCATTTCACACTAAAAACGGTCAAATTGGCCGGGTGCCATTATGAAATCGTGATTCTTAGCTGTAACACACCACCCCCGATTATTATGTACTCATTTTTACAATTTGAGTGGAAATAAGGCAGGGGAAATGACCCTTGTGACCTTATCTTTAAACTCTGCCTCTCCTCTGGAGTCCTCTCAGATCTTCACCCGCGGGTGATGGACACCTTGAATATATTGGTGTACATTTGGTTTTTAACTGGCATGCATAAGTGATTTGATTCAAATTTAGGGTCACCTCGTGTTATTTTTAATAATGACATATGTAGTAAATAAAGGTGCAAATTTTAGGAGTTAATTTGAGTTATTTTTATAATATTAGTGGTGGGCTAGATGTCTTCAAAATAAACATGTTAAGGTCATGCTTTATTTTTCTACACATTTTAAGAGAAATAAGATTTTTAAACAACTATCAATGGTTTTCTTGAAGATGTCCTGGATTTGTTCCTAATTGCACCGCAATAGTTCTTGAGGA
This sequence comes from Urochloa ruziziensis, assembly GCA_015476505.1. NCBI lineage: Eukaryota > Viridiplantae > Streptophyta > Magnoliopsida > Poales > Poaceae > Urochloa > Urochloa ruziziensis. Next base: position 7,749,570 of record CM027120.1, on the reverse strand, counting down.
TATTCATTCTCCCTTTCCTTTCTAAGGTTATTTTTCTTCGAAAAATGGGAGGAAGAGGATACAATAGGTGAAAAATGAATAATTGCCTCAAAAACAAAATGTTTATACTATTGCAAATATACACCCACACATAAAAATAAGTTGGTATTTACCTTTCTAGTGATAAATAGTATAACATGATAATTTATTAAGAAAGCTCTGAGATTTGTTTACGTATATAAAGTAGTAGTTTTTTAATGTTTGGCCTCATGTTCTATATTTCAAGTTGAACAGTGAACACTGGTATAATTTGACATAACAATTAGATTCACAAAACGAAGTGTCGTTAACTTATTACCTCGTCCTTTTTTCTTAGTATGTGTCGTCCGATGGTCTATTGGGCCCGCCTTGAGCTCCAACTAATGACTATAGATAATTATAAACATGAGGTCTAACCTAAAATATGTGTCTATAGAACAACTCTATTGGACACTCCATGTGAGGTCCTTGTTATTAACGACACTCATGCTTCCTCCACAAACTGCACAAAAATTAATTTGTTTAGCCCTGTGCTCAAGTTTCCTAGCCGCACATGCTGTCCGGTAGGATGGTTTTAGACATTATTTTCTTTAGTGGCAGATGTGGATAATTTAAATATAAATATAGGGGGTTATTTTAGGTTAATTCTTCATAATGACATATGTGGGTAATTTTACTCACTTTTTCTAAAGTATTCACGTAGGATCCTAGGTGGCTTCACGTGGAGGCTCCTTTGATTTTTCTCTTTTTCGAGAGTGTCCACCTAGGATCCTATGTGGCTTCACGTGGAGGCTTCAAAAGGAGCCTCCATAGTAATAGTAAGATAAAAAGTAAAAAAAAAAAGACATGGCAACCAACACCATGCCATGGCGAGCTACAACACACTAGTTGATTTCGACCTATTGTTCCACCATAGCAATACTTGGATGTGAAAGAAGGCCCTAAAAAGCAACACCTCCAAGAAGAAAACGATATACACAGTGAAGATCAGACCATAAGTTTTCACCATAGAGAACATTCCTTGTGCTCTAGACAATGCCTTCAACAAGGAATCGACTATCGCCATTGCCAGGTCCAACTAAATAATGCCATGCTCTGGGATTTTGCTCTGGATTCGAAGAATCGGTACTAGTCCTTGAATATTGTTTCCCCCCACTTTCCAAGCCGGTGCTGCCATATTGGTCTTAGTTCAACTGCAAACGGCCCAACGAACACCACTACTGATGATTTTCTTTATATGTACCACCCTAAGATGATAATGTCGCTAGAAGTCGATTGGGGCACGTGTCCAAAATCCATAGGGTCCATAGGAAGACCATGGACAGTGGATGATGTAAGTAAATCCATGATTTGAAACCAAGATAACTCTAGCATAAGCTAGTATGGAGATCCCTAACTGCTGAAGATTATGTTGTTGTAAGAAGTAACAGTCGTGGGGACAATCTTCAATTGTGCGAAATTGTTTTTTAAAGAATCATTTATGAGAGTCTTCATCATTAAGTGGCCTTGCTTCGTACATTTGTTCAACAATACAATACGATTCAACTACTGCTTTACTACGTGTTGTAGTAATTATTCTCCTTCCTTTTGTCATTGAAAGGTAAGGCAGATTGTAGAAGGTCCCATGCTGATACACTCTAGATATCATCAATCAAGATGTACCTAAATCACGTTAATAAGGCGACCGTAATTCTTCAATATATAGAGCATATCATGGGGAAAGATATCGGAGAAATGTGAGGAGGTGGTTTGTTGTGGCACACTAAAGATGTTTTACATGGACATTGAAATGAACAAATTAAAAATTCATGTTTACAAATTATTTTTGTGCTTACAATCATACAATTCATGGATATCGGAGAAATGTTTACAATAAAATCAGGTAATAAAGAAATAGTTATTATTAACAGGCAATAGATCATACAATGAGCCAGCCAAAAACGTACTGATCAATTTGCGCAACAGAAATATTTTTGTGCTTCGATGCATAAGATGGGAATGATTCATGCATTAGGGTGCAAAACATATCTAGAAGCTTTATCTGAAGGCATCAATTAAGGTATATATGCTCCTATCAGATATGATACGTGCAAGTGTTTTAGGTTTCGAAAATATAGATAGCATGTATTTTTTATAGGTAGAATGATCACCTGTGCCATTCATAGATAAATATTGAGTTTTATAGGAATGATATAAATAATAGAGGTGAGTTTTATTAAACAAATTTGAACTTGAGCTATTATGTTCAGTTGCAAATATATAGATAGCATTTCTTTTTATATGAAGGATGGTGGTCATCTGTGACTTTTATTAAACATAACTTAGTAGCTCAAGCCTCAACAAGGTCCTACATGAAATCCATTTGCAAAATTCTGAATTCCTACAATAAATGTTATCAAACCTGAGTAGATTAAGATTAAGATATAACTATAGACAAGAAAGTCATTCACAAGAATGCACCGGTTCACGGCTAGTGTACCAAAAGGCTCTGGCTGCTTAGGTTACCTTGGTGGTATTTTCGATCTTTTCTATAACTTTTGAGACCACGGGCTTGATCTCATACGTCCTCGAAGGATCGGTTCTGAAGAAGAGGTGGTTGTACTTTTTTTTTTTGAGAATTACACAGTACAACGCAGACGCTCACAATACGCACGCACACTCACCCTATGAACACACGTACGCAAACCCTATCCCTATGAGCACCTTCGAAGGACTGAGCACCCGACAGATCTGGAGATTCCCGAAGTCACCATTGGCGCCTCGTTGTCGACGGGAACACCGCTTACCACTTAACGCATAACGCCGGTAAATCCTGAAAAAACCCCAGGAAAAGGTGCGAGCACCAGGATTTGAACCCTGGTGGGTAGCGTCCCATTGAGCGCTGGACATCAATGATGTGCTTGCCGCCTGCAGAGATCACACATGCATGTCGCACTCGAGTCACTTAGATTAATTTGTTCAGAGCTTTGCCTAATTGCCAATGCATCATGCAGCAGTCAATTAGAATCTATCTTGCTTGTTCCGTTGGGCCGACCATATGGAGCACGCACTTGAACCACTCACACCTGTACATCCAGCGGGAAGGGCGTAGAACTATGGTCAGGTCCAACGTACCCTGCTCGATAATCTAGACATGGATTAGCATGGCTTGTACTACTAGGATTGCCACCGAAAAGTACTTTTATTTTAGAGTAATAATGTCTCGATAATCATTATTGTTGCACCATATAATCAACAATGCGTATTACACGTACTCAGAAATTATGTATAACCAGGCCACATATCATCTAACTTTAAGACAACATTAAAAAAGACCACAGTTAAGACATGAAGATTTGGTCTCTACTGCAGCTGGCAATCGTCTAAAATGCTGTTTCGTGCATGCTGAAAGCAGCTCGATGATGGACGAAGAAGCTCGAGACTCAACCCTGCAGTCTGCAGACCTGATCAAGTGATCAGCAGACAGAAGCTAGATTTCCTGTGTACATGCTGGTACCATAACAATGTTCCAACTTGGTTAGATCAGTCCACGTTCTTCTTGTCGGATCATAGACTCTCAGGGCCTGTTTTCGTGCAACCCGCATTACAATCTTCCCGTCTAACCAAGTGCATATTGTGTGGAAATCGTTTTGTCCATAAGCCCTTGTCCACGTCTTCCAAGAACCAAAGATCTATGGAGCAATCCCGGAATCCATGCTGGACCATGACCAAGCAGCTATCCAAAATAGCTAAGAGCATCTCCAGCGGAGACGCTACTCGACTGGCCATCGCTACTTTTGGCTGCAACCGCAGAAAACTGTGCTCCAGCAGAATCGCTAGACGGATGGCCATCCCTGTACCAGTAGCCAAACCGGGGCCTTCGAGAGCCAAATCTGGCCAGCCCCGAGCGCCTCGCCATCCTGGCCGCTTTTCGTTCCAGTGAGACTGACAGAAGGACCGGTGTTCATCTATATTTGTTTTGCTTTCAAAACTCTATTCCTTTTTCCTCTTCTATAAATTTCAAAAGTCATTGTATCGAGCTCCAAAAATTATGCCATTTTTTATGTAGATAGAACAAACAACAGAGAACCCATTTTAACTAGATTCAACTCAAAATCTCTTACAAATTTTAAATTAAAATTTATCAAAGTTGACTTTTTTTACTAGTTATTTAAACTTTAGCGTATTAATTTAATTCCTAAACATTAGGCAAAAACATTTTAATTCATGTTGAATTGGATAATAATAAAATGTACGTCAATAGGATATGAAGGGTGGGATTTGGCTAGTCTGCTGAAGTATGCTGAAATATGGAGAGGGAATCTTATGGAGTGGATAGCCAAATGAAGATATGGAGGGTCAAATTTGGCGATTCCGCTGGAGATGCTCTAACTCGAGGTTGTTATGGCGTAGATTCACTACCAGAGAAGTGGCTATTAGCACCAGTTGGGAACCCCTCTTTAGCACCGGTTTCCCAACCGATGCTAATCTTCCGGTGCTAAAGGGGTGCCCTTTTAGCACCGGTTCAAATACCCGGTGCTAAAAGCTACCTTTAGCACCGGGTTACAACACCACCCGGTGCAAAAGAAAATTATGGGCAAAAAAAATAAGTTCTCTCTCCTACTCCTTCTCTCTCCTCTCTTTCCATCACGGTATCTTTCTCATGTTCTTGTTCTTCGTCACGAACTTGTTCTTCAATCAATCAAGAACAGAAAAGAAAGAACTTCACTTATATTATAACATTAAACCCACAATTACAACACCCAAGATCTACATATTATACAAGAGGTAAGCATGTCACAAAATGATTCACAAAATTGGAACAATCCGAACCAAAATTGACTCACGAAATTGGTACATCTAAGCTTCACAGAGTACATCTCCCTAAGCTTCACGAAATTGGTACCGCCGCCGCCGGCCGCTGCGCCCGCCTGTCGCCGGCCCGCGCCGCCGCCGGGGCCGGGCCACTTCCGGTCGCCGCGCCCGCCGCGGCCTTGCCCCACGCCGGCGCCGGCCCGCGCCGCCGCCACCTGGTCCCCGCGCCCGCCCGCCGCGGCTGCGGCCTGGCCCCCATGCCGCTGTGCGTGGCTACCGCCCGCGCCCGTGCTGCACCGCGCGAGGCCGTCGCGCGTAGCCACCGCGCCGCCCCCGCGCCGCGGCCGCGCGAGGCCGCCGCGCTTGGCCGCCGCCCGCGCCGCGCTCGCGCTGCAGCACGTGAGGCCGCCGCTCGCGCCCGCGCCGCGGCTGCGCGAGGCCGCCGCCCGACCCCGCCCCCGCCGCTGCCGCCGGGAGACCTGCCCGCCCGCGCTCATCGGCCTGGAGAGATGAGAAGCAGGTGTGTGAGGATAAGGGAGAGAGAAAAGAAAAGGGAGAGAAAGATAGTTGAAGGGAGAGGGGAGAAAGAGAGGAAGGAGAGATAAATGCCTGCTCGCAGCTAGCACATTTGCACCGGTGCATTTAGCACCGGATGGTGGTGACACCCGGTGCTAAAACTCACCCATCAGCACCGGGTTCAGCTACCAATCGGTGCTAATATGCCCGAGCACATTTAGCACTGGTCGGTGGCTGCGTCCGGTGCAGATGGGTGGGCTTTAGCACCGGGTGCTACCACCACCCGGTGCTAAAACATCTCCACCTCCTCTTTCAGGCTCCAAATCTTTAGACCCGGAGCTAAAGCCCTATTAGCACTGGGTTCAAAAATGGCCGAGGCTTATGAGGGGGCGGATAGCTCTTTCTCTAACAGTGATTGAACGCAAGCTTCTTGACGACATGGCTGTTAAGTGGTCCCCGTAATGTCTCTCTCCTCCACTCCTCCGTTCTCATGTCGAACAAGGCTACTGTGTCAGGCTTGACCTTGGTGGGGTTGTAGCCGATGTAGTAATGACTCATCGGCAAGAAGTAGGCTACTCCATTGATGATCACTGTCTGCCCTGACTCCGGTGAGATGAATATCAGAGGGCAAGGCCTCTCCCTCCACCTTCCACTACTGGCAGCACCGGCAGCACCGAGTGTCATGACATAGCATGCCTGCTTAACAAGGTGGTCGCGCGTGGCGTACATGGGAGCGCGTAGCACCTTGTACTCTCTGGTGTAGACCGGGAACATAACCTAGTATAGACAGGTGACCGCGTGTGCTTTTGGGCAAGGTGGTGGGGGGCTTCACAGGTTGTAATGTTCAATATGGGGCATGGGTTTTCGCCCGAAAATGGTGTGATGCAGACCAGATCGTGCTGCGTGCTAAGATCGAAGCTCCGGTGCTCGAGGGGTACTCGCTTGATTATGTTGCCGGATAGGTTCATTATGTGAACCTCACAGGCACGTCTGTCTTCATCTCTATGGATGCATACTATGAGCGGGTGGCGGGATGCATGGGCCTTGGCGAAGCCGGGGTCAGAGGTGAGGGACTGCCATGACCGGCAGACGAGGCGGAGGCGGCAAAGCTCGTTGGCCAGGAGACGGAGCAGGATCTCGTACACCAGGTCGGTGGGAAACATGATGTCGTTGGCTAGGGAGGAAGGAGCAGCTGGGAGCTTGGGTGCCTTGTTCCAACTGAGGACGGACCCCATCGATCGCAACTAGCACAGGAGGCAGGAGCTGATGCGGGGCGGCTGCACGCTTCCGTCCGTTTATATGCATGTAGAATTATTCTTATGTTAATGTTCATAGACTCCTTTATCGCCTCTTCATTATAAACTAAAAATAATTGAGGCTCTCACTTTTGTGCCCAATACTTATCTTATTATTAATCATTATATATCTCTGTTGTGGTTGAACAACTAATGTACATCCTCAACAGAGTTAGATAAGGAACGGAGGAAACACTTTATGGCACGATATAAATATATATGAGAAAATCATATATGTATAAATATCTCATCTTAAATCATCAATATAGAGAAAACTTGTTCTATATCTCATTAAGATTTTCTTCTCCCCATTTCCTTCCTTCTTAGCGAGCTTCCATTGAACTCTGAACAATCAGAATATTAAAAGTGTCGAACCATAAACTTATCTGAAGTAATTTACAATGGATGCTCTTTAACTTATTTATCTTTGGCACGACATTTACTATATCTTTCTTAAATACCACTGATGAACTTCCCTTGCTAATCTAGCCCACATCAGCGGAGGCCAGAAAATGAACTAGAGTAGCAAAGCTATGATTAAATGTTCATAAAACAGCATTGGCCAGAATTATGAACACAAATCATACTTCAACCATCTCTGATCCAAATTGAACTAATCCACAACAGCGTTGGCCAGAAATGGATAGAACAACAGAACCTGTGAAAATTATCCCATACTCAGCGTTGACCAGAATAAAGAATAAAATCACACTGATTTGAGACAATTGGTGTTTACGGAGTATCTCTCCCATCACAATGGTATTCAAATATTTATGTCTCGCATTATAAACTTATTCTTAATTGAAGCAATGGGATGTAGCGAGTACTATGAAACTTATTCTTAATTTTGCCCTTGAAACTTATGGACAATAAAATATTAGCTCTACTAGATGAGAGCAATTCTTAACTACTATTATTAGCAGGAGTATCTCTAAACTGATGAGACATTCCATTCTCCCCTTCGAATTTGTGGTCTAAACGTGAGTGTACCATATATTAGACAAGGTCTCATCACTTTTAACTCATAACAGTCAAAGACAATTGCGATGAAAATAATCAATAAATGAAATAAAACAAACTTGATGATGTATTATTACTTATTTGAGAACACAAATGTCAAGAATTTCTCATCATAGAAAAACAAATATGTTCTTTCTTAATCTAAAGTACATCACCAGCTTGAAAATAAAGCTAAACTAATGACTTAATTCTAATGCGAAGCTCTAGAGTCTTTGACTTTGATGAAGTCTTGTAGACTTTGCTCCCCTGAATCTCCCCTCCTTCAAGGTCCAAGAATACCTAGAGGAAGTTTAATATGTGCAAATGTACCTGAGTTATTCCACCTTAAATTTGTGAGAGCAAATAAACTTAATGAAAACTTATGAGACAACTTAAATACCTTTCTTCTGAAGCCATGCAATTAATCTGGGGCATCGCTCTTGCATGTGGTTGACCGACTTGCAAAAGTTGCAGATGACTTGAGCATGCATTTCTTTATTAGTGCGCTTATTATAGTTCTCAGGAAGAGAATCCATGATGAACTGCGCAAGATAATCACTCTGGATATGTATCCCAAGCTCTTTCAACTCTTCAGCTATGTTGACCATGCTCTTAATGTGTACGCTCAATGCACCTTGATTATTATAACGCGAGGTTGTTAATTTCTTAACGAGAAAACTGGATAACTTATATTTATATGTTTCCTCAATTGAATACATTAACTCCTTAACGGATAATTCCTTACCGTTGATCTTAGTAGGAAAAGAATCTCTCAAGGTCTCAATGATGGTATGTCTAATGACCATCTTTGCCAAGTCATTGGATCTCTCCCAATTATCTGAATTTGAGTTGTACTCACTTATCTTATCAATATAATTCTGAGTTCCAACTGCCGGAGCAGTTGGCTTATCCTCACGTGACGCATAATCAAGACCCAAGGTCTTGAGAATGCCTATCACATCCTGATTCCAACTAGGGAAGTTTGTGCCATCATAATGCTCGATGGTGCATAGCAACTTTGAATAATCAACTGAAAATTCATAAATAAAATATGTCTTAGTAGTAGTACAATAAGATGCACATGAAAGCATGAGATTCAACCCTACGTTGGTCTGATCAAAATCACGCAATAAGCAAAGCTTAACTTAAACTCATAATTAAAACAACGTTGGTCAGATTTAATTACAAGTATACTCTAAATGAACTTATCGTTGGTTCCATTCAAATAGAGACATCTAAATGCACTTAGGTGGAAAAGAGAATTTTCAGCTTAACTTATATGAAAACAATGAAAAGCTTAATCATAATGCATAATTATCTAACATAATATGCTAAAAGCATTCTTAAGCACAAATAAACTTATCATTAAATTTCAACTTAAACTTAGAAAGAATACTTAATGGTAAGGCAAAATGGTGCAAGGAAATAAATAGATTGCACCATGAAGTCAGCTAGCTCATGAAAAACTTAAAACTTATTTTATAAGTGCATGATAACTTAGCATTTCTTAATTGCATAAAAGTAACATGCAGAAGCATGATATAAAACTCTACTTATACATACAATATAACAGTGCATAATCAAATAAAACTTAATAGCTGCGGCTGCGGCCAGGCCCCACGCCCGCCCGCCGCGGCTGCGGCCTGGCCCCCGTGCCGCTGCGCGTGGCCGCCGCCCGCGCCCGTGCTGCACCGCGCGAGGCCGTCGCGCGTAGCCCCCGCGCCATGGCCGCGCGAGGCCACCGCGCTTGGCCGCCGCTCGCGCCCGCGCCGCGGCTGCGCGAGACCGCCGCCAGACCCCACCCCCGCCGTTGCCGCCGGGGAGGCCTGCCCGCCCGCGCTCATCGGCCTGGAGAGATGAGAAGCAGGTGTGTGAGGATAAGGGAGAGAGAAAAGAAAAGGGAGAGAAAGATAGTTGAACGGAGAGAGGAGAAAGAGAGGAAGGAGAGATAAATGCCTGCTCGCAGCTAGCACATTTGCACCGGTGCATTTAGCACCGGATGGTGGTGACACCCGGTGCTAAAACTCACCCATCAGCACCGGGTTCAGCTACCAACCGGTGCTAATATGCCCGAGCACATTTAGCACTGGTTGGTGGCTGCGTCCGGTGCAGATGGGTGGGCTTTAGTACCGGGTGCTACCACCACCCGGTGCTAAAGCCCTGGAGCTAAAGCCCTATTAGCACTGGATTCAAAAATGGCCGAGGCTTATGAGGGGGGCGGATAGCTCTTTCTCTAACAGTGATTGAACGCAAGCTTCTTGACGACATGGCTGTTAAGTGGTCCCCGTAATGTTTGTCTCCTCCACTCCTCCGTTCTCATGTCGAACAAGGCTACTGTGTCAGGCTTGACCTTGGTGGGGTTGTAGCCGATGTAGAATGACTCATCGGCAAGAAGTAGGCTACTCCATTGATGATCACTGTCTGCCCTGACTCCGGTGAGATGAATATCGGAGGGCAAGGCCTCTCCCTCCACCTTCCACTACTGGCAGCACCGAGTGTCATGACATAGCATGCCTGCTTAACAAGGTGGTCGCGCGTGGCGTACATGGGAGCGCGTAGCACCTTGTACTCTCTGGTGTAGGCCGGGAACATAACCTAGTATAGACAGGTGACCGCGTGTGCTTTTGGGCAAGGTGGTGGGGGCTTCACAGGTTGTAATGTTCAATATGGAGCATGGGTTTTCGCCCGAAAATGGTGTGATGCAGACCAGATCGTGCTGCGTGCTAAGATCGAAGCTCCGGTGCTCGAGGGGTACTCGCTTGATTATGTTGCCGGATAGGTTCATTATGTGAACCTCACAGGCACGTCTGTCTTCATCTCTATGGATGCATACTATGAGCGGGTGGCGGGATGCATGGGCCTCGGCGAAGCCGGGGTCAGAGGTGAGGGACCTGCCATGACCGGCAGACGAGGCGGAGGCGGCAAAGCTCGTTGGCCGGGAGACGGAGCAGGATCTCGTACACCAGGTCGGTGGGAAACACGATGTCGTTGGCTAGGGAGGAAGGAGCAGCTGGGAGCTTGGGTGCCTTGTTCCAACTGAGGACGGACCCCATCGATCGCAACTAGCACAGGAGGCAGGAGCTGATGCGGGGCGGCTGCACGCTTCCGTCCGTTTATATGCATGTAGACTCGGACTCGAGCAGTTCCACGCTTGTCTTGGTTAGAAGATGCCGTGTCCGCCTCGTGATTTAGAAAGATCCGAGTCCAAATAGGTCTGCGCTACTCGTGCAGATTAGCTGGTTCAGGGCGCTGCCAGATCACGCGAGTCCGATGGCTACCCAAGGCGTCGGCATATGCCCCTTAACCATTACTGCTCACGTGGCCTGTACTGTGTTCGCGCAAGACACGGCCAACGGGTGTACCTAGTAACTAGTCTCGCGGCATTCCTTGGATGATACGAATTAAATACTCCGCAATGTAACATTCACTGCCGCAGGATGGAGCTTCAGTACCGGGCCTATAGCCGCTGTTAGTACCGGTTTATCAACCGGTAACCGGTACTAAACGCGCTTGCCCGCTGCCCAGAAAAAATATAAAAAAACCGCGAACCCCCTAGGCCCGCACACGCGCATCGCTAAGTCCTGCGATTTACTCGCGTGCAAGTTCCACGGTGCGGCTGCGAGGATTCGAACCCATAACCCCAAGCCTCACGCGTAGGTTCCTTACCATCCCACCTATGCATCAGTTGTGACTGATTGAGAGATGCTTTCCTTTAAAAATAACCCGTGGATGCCCATTTAGTACCGGGGCCAACGCACCAACCGGTACTGAACGATGCCATTTAGTACCGGTTGAGGTTCTTGGCTGGTACTAAAATGGCCGAGCCAATTAGTACCGGGCATAACACCACCCGGTACTAAAAGGTGACATTTAGTACCGTTGGTGTTATGGCCCGGTACTAAAATGGCTTCGGAGGCTATCAAAGTTTGGAGCCGATACTAAAATGACTCCGTGTCACTTTAGTACTGGGTTTTTAGTAACCGGTACTAACGTAGGTGGAAGAAAGATCATTTTCCTGGTAGTGATTATTGCAACTTGTGTAAACACGTCCTACTCCTGTGTTGTGCCGACTAGTGTAACCCCATTCCGGCGACAGGCGTTTCCACGGTTGGCAAAGGCGCCTGCAGGGACGGCCAGAGGGCCCTGGCCGTCCGCATGCTGAAGCGCCTCGCTGTCCGTGTCAAATGTCCACTATAAAACTATAAAAGAGCGAGCAAATTGATGTCAAATGTGTCCCTTCGTCAAATTTTGTGGACCCATTGGTCCGACAGGTCTTTTACATCAGTAGCCAGGAGTCTTTCTAATGCTATACGTCGTCATCCCGTCATCAGACATAACTCTTTCTTACACTATTTTTTTTAAACACGTGCCGCATATTGTGTTCGGGTCTCTATACCAATTTTTTATACTCATGACCGATTGGTAGGTTTCCATATGATTGGTTGCCTTCCAAAAAATAGGTTGATACGATTGGTTGGTTCGGTAATCCGGTTCCTCCGACCCTCGCGATACCCGGACCTCCGCCGTGAGATCGTCCGCTATGGCAGTACGACACGATTGTCGACGCCGTGTACGGCTCCTTGCTCTCCCACCCCGACGCCAAGCCGAGACACGGGGTTTCCTATACGTGTTGTGGAAGATTTTTAAGTATCATCTATAAAGTCCAGTTGAAGATGGGTTATGCAACATTTCACTGGAAAAATGTTAGATACAAAATGGTGACTAACATTTTTCGAGAAAGGTTGAACCTACAACTTTGTCAAAAATGTTAAGCCCCAACATTTTTTCGAGAAATGATGATCAACATTTTCAAAAAAATGTTGAGCCTCAACCTTTTGTCATCAACATTTTTTCAAAGCTCAACATTTCTATAAAAAAAAGTTGAAACACCGTCTTCTTCTCCGGTTTTTCAGAAGTGTTGAGTCTCAATTTTTGTTCAAAAAATGTTGATACGTTGAACCACCACATTTTTTCGAAAAGGTGCTGAAGCTCAACTTTTCCAAAAAAATTGATGCAATTATAGAAAAATTGAACTAACATTTTTCAAAAAAAAGTTGAACCTCAACGTTCTTTTTTCAAAAAAGTTGGACCAAGATCTAGAGCCAACATTATTTTTACTAACATCCAACAATTTCTTTTTTCAAAAATTCGCCGCCGGCCACCGCTTCATCTCCGGCTCCGGCGATCGGTGGAGGAGGCGCACGGCCACAGGGCGTGGCTGAGACGCGGCACAGTCGGGCGCAGGGGCGCCATAGCTCGCCACGGGAACTCGACAACGGCAGTGACATGGCCGGCCGCTGGGAGCTCGGCGGCGGTGGCCCCATGGCCGGCCACAAGGTGCGACGCAAAGCCACCGGCGGCGGCGCCATGGGCGGCCGCGGGGTGTAGAGCAAAGCCGGCGGCCGCACGCCGACGCGTCAGCCGGAGGAGACGAGCTCACGCTGGGCAGGGCGGCGGCCAGCCGACGGCGGCGTAAGGAGGAGCCGCACGCCGGCATGCTGGCTGGAGGCGTGGAATCCAAGCGGGGAACCGGTGGCGCCAGCGTCTCCACGCCGGGCGCCGCGTGGGCCAAGGGGTGGCGGCGCACGGTCATGGGAGTGGTGGTTGTGGGGGCTAGGGTTTAGAGATTTGATCCAATGTTTCCGAATGTTTTTACGAATCTCAAAAAAGTGGAAGATGGAGAATGAAAAATCTTTCGAAAGATGTATAGGATTTCTGTCGAGACACCGCGCGTACAACCCACTTCAGGACGCCGCCTATCGCGTCATGGCGCCGCACTTCGCCACCTCCTCCGCCGGCCTCCCTGTGTGGCTCGCCGGCACCGCGCCCTGCGCTGCGCATGGATGATGAGCCTCGTCGGCTACGTCAGCATCTGCGACAGCTGGCCCCACCGAGGTCCGCGCCGCATGGCCAACGTGATATCGTCATGGCGCTCCACAGCACCTGTCCTTGAGTGGGCCGAGAACGTCCGCGTTGGGCTCGGTATGATATCGTCATGGATAATTTTGCACTTACATTTCAAACTAGAGAAATATATTTTGTGTTAAAGAATTTTAATCTGTATGATGCTTGTTTTTTATAAAACAAAATATTTAATTACTAGATTTTTAAAACACGTGAATGTGACACGTGCCACTCTATTAGTTTAGTTACAACGTACTTGGAAATTATCTAGAACCAGACCACGTATCATCTAACTTTAAGGCAACATTCAGAAAAGACCATAGTTAAAGTTAAAACATGTCGATTATTTTGTCTCTGCTGCAGCTATCAATCGTCCAAAATGCTGTCTGGTACATCCTCAAGCAGCTCCATGATGGACGAAGAAGCTCGAGAACCCAACACTGCAGACCTAATCAGAAGAGAGAAGATTTCCTGTGTACATGCTGATACCAAGACAATGTTCCAACTCGGTTAGATCAGCCCATGTTCTTCTTGTAGGATCATAGACTCTCAGGATGTCTTTCCTTGCTACCCACATGAGAATCTTCCCATCCTCTAAAAGAACAAGTGGATATGGAGGCAAAAACATGTTATTATGCAGATGGCTAGGTGCGTACTGTGTGGAATATCGTTTGGCCCATAATCCCTTGTCCACATCTTCCAAGAACCAAAGATCTATTGAGCAATCCCGGAAGCCATGCTGGACCATGACCAAGCAGCTATCCAAACTAGCTAACTCGAGGTTGTAGTGGTATAGATTGTACAGGCGCTTCTTGTCGACGTCCTCGGTGGCATGGCTGTTAACCGGTCCCTGTAATGTTTCATTCCTCCACTCCTCTGTTGTCATGTCAAACAAGGCTATTGTGTCAGGCTTGACATTCGTGGGGTTGTAGTCGATGTAGTACCGACTCAAAGGCAAGAAGTAGGCTACCCCATAGATGACCACCTGTCTGCCCCGACTGCGATGAGACAAATATAGGAGGGCCAGGCCTCACCCTCCACTTTGCACTATCGGCAGCACCGAGTGTCATGACATAGCATCCTTGCTTAACAAGGTGGTCGCCTTCGCGGTCGCGCGTGGCGTACATAGGAATGCGTAGCACCTTGTACTGTCCGGTAGAGGGAACATAACAGAGTATAGACACGCGACCACATGTGCTATCGGGCAAGGTGGTGGTGACTTCACAGTCTGTTATATTCAGTATGGTGCATGGGTTTGGACTAGAAAATGGCGTGACACAGATAAGATCGAGTTGTATGCTGATATCGTAGCTCCAATGCTCGAGTAGTACTCGCTTGATTACTTTGCCGGATAGCTCAACGATGCGAAGCTCACAAGCACGGCTGTCTTCATCGCCATGGATGCATACGACGAGTGGATGGCGGGATGCGTGGGCCTTGGCGAAGCCGGGGTCGGAGGTGAGTGACCGCCATGACCGGCAGACGAGACGGAGGCGGCAGAGCTCGCTAGCCGGGAGATGGAGCAGGATCTCGTACAGCAGGTCGGTGGGAAGAAGCGTGCTGTCGTTGGCGAGGGAGGAAGTAGCTGGGAGCTCGGCTGGCTTGTTCCAACTGAGGACGGACCCCATCGCTCGTGACTATAGCAAGGACCTGATGCCGGGGCGGCTGCACGCTTCAGTCCGTTTATATAGATAGACACGTTATTCCACGCGTGATCGAGAGTTCCCCCTTCGGACTCGAGTAGTTCAACTTCAACGCTTGTTTTGGTTGGAGAAGATGCCAAGTCCGGCTCCTGATTAGGAAGATCGAGTCCAAATAGGACTGGGTACGTTCTCGTGGATTTTGTTGATGCTCAAAAAAAAAAGGTCGTGGATTCTGTCGCTGACATCCCATTTGTGTTTTTCGTCGTCGAGGAGAGGTCTGGCGTGGTAGTGTTTGCTGGGCAGGTGGTGGATCCATCTCTCGAAGAGTAGCACCAGCGGGGAACGGGGAGCTTGGCATTGGCATGTTAAGTTACAGTCAAGAGCGGGGAGCTTTTTCATGGGAATTAAATGGTGGTTAGGCTGTGAGATGAAAGGGTCCTTCCAATCTGAATACCAGTTTATTATGCGCTCCACGAGAGATTCAGATAAACGATATACTCCTTCCGTTTCAAAATATAAGTCATTCCAAGTTTCTTGAAGAGTCAAACTATTTTATCTTTGACCAAAATTATACAGATGACTTTAAAGATTTATGATAGCGAATAGCTATACTATGAAAATATGTCTAATGAATAATCTAATTGTATTTATTTGATATAATAAATGATAGAAATTTATTGTATAAATTTGGTCAAAGTTAAGAAAGTTTGACTCTCGGCCAAGAAAGTTGAATGACTTATGCAGTCTCTGCTAAAATCGCAACCCAAGAGGAAAACAAATAAAATCGAATTAGCCTTGTTCATTTTCAACGTACTCACCATACCGTGAAACCTGGAGTATGGGACGGTTGGGATGGTCGCCGGCCGCACCCCTGATGTCATCCTCCAGAGCCTGCACCTCGTCAGCAGTAGCAGCTGCGCAAAAAATACTGAGGGAGACATGTTTGAGCCCTGCCAGATTCTGCAGCCCAAGGACCAGGCCGCTGTGCCCATACTTGAACTGGCTTCTTGCCATCAGTTGCAGTTTGAGCCTTTGGAGCTTTGGCATGGCTCCAGGCTCCATGTCCAACGCCGTCTCAAACCAACAACGGAAATTAAACTTGACCAAACGGTGGAATCCATAACTGCCGATTGCATGCCTTGGGTGCAGGATGCCTTCGTCGGTGGACGAACGAAAGCAAACCGTAAGAGAGAGGAGCATGGGTAAACTTGCTAGGATATTTATTCCGTCCTTGCTTACTGCAGCATTAAGTCCAATGCGGAGGCGGGTCAAATTGACTAGCGACCTGATCTGAGGGGGCACGATACTGAACTTACCAGTGTCACCAAACAAAAGCCTCCGAAGTGGTGGTGGAGTAGGGACACACGTGTCCATGAATGTAATAAGTGTGGCGTCAGGAATATCCGCCACACGCAGTTCTCGAAGGCTCATGAAAAGCTTGGAGAGCAAGGAGATGCATGCTTTCCTGTGGCCTTTCACATAACGTACTTCAGTAGAGTAGCCCCAATAAATTCCAAGTACCTTTAGATTCGATAGATTGCAGAGCCCTTCAACAAACTTTATAGATTGAATTCCAAAATCGATCATTGATAGCTCTTCCAGTGCCGGCAGATCTCCGATCCCATCGGGTAGTTGCACCTCCGGACTGACCGTAAAGCGCACTAATCTTTGCAATTGGATAATACTCGCCGGTAGTTTTTTAATGTGGTTACCCCTAACATCTAGTATCTCCAAATGTTGCAGCTTTTCTATACCTTCTGGAAGCTTCATGTGGGGCCAACCGCCTATTATCATGTACTCCCGACGGCCTATCTCAAGTACTTCATTTCACCGAAGCTTTTGACATGTCCAAGATTGCATTCTTCAACAGAACCGTCTATATTCAGCACTCGCAAGACTTGGCTACTTAAAAAGGCAGAGGCGTGCTCACCCAGCACTGAATTAGAGCCAAAAATATTAATTGATCGAATGTGAGCTGCATCTTTTATTATCTTGGCCATCTCTTCAGCCCGGCCAGAAATGTCTTGCTGGATGGATAAACGGCGGATCTTGTTTGAATAATAGTTTTCAGAAAACCCATTACGATTCCATATAGTTACAAAATTGTCTTCCACGGCCTTCGATACAATGAACTCAAGTATGACATCATGTACTCTGCAAGTTTTCACTGTTGTGCCATCTGCCCCAACCTTGGTTGGCTGGACCAAGCTTCTATTGATCAGATCATTCAAGTAACTTCTCCCTAGCTGCTCCATACTTTCTCTGTCTTTCCCAGGAATCAGTGCTTCAGCTACCCATAACAATATCAACTGGTGGCAATCAATCAAGTAATCCTCCGGAAATACACTCATATATAACAAACAACTCTTTAGATGGTGGGGAAGGTCAAAGTAACTTAGCAGCAAAATTCTTTTCATTTTATCAATGGGGCAATCTTTGTCAACTGCAGAAGAAATGGACTTCAGTGTATTGAACCAGACTTTCCTTCGTTTTGCTTCTATTTGCTAATAAACCAGCTATACTGATTATGGCTAATGGTAAGCCACCACATTTCTTCAAAATATCACTGGCCACTTCTGTCAAATCTTGGGGACAATGTTCACTTGACCAAAATAGTCTTTTAAAGAATAATCTCCGAGAGTCTTCATCACTAAGCGGCCTTGCCTCGTACATTTGTTCACCAACACCAGTACAGCATGATGTGGCTACTGCTTTACTGCGTGTTGTAGTAATTATTCTGCTTCCATTATCATTGAGAGGCAGGGCAGATCGTACAAGCTCCCATGCTGATACACTCCAGATATCATCAATCAAGATGAAATACCTGCATTCATTGGTTGCGGAATCGCGTTACTACGCATAGTAGAAATCGAGGCCCCGGAAAGCTACTTTCATTATCTGGAAAATATATGCTACAACCTCTTGGAGTTCAATCCAAAGGAGCATTCATTTCGACATTATACTTTGAAGAAGGTTTTTATGGACATTTGGAATCTAGATACTTGCACAGATACATGACTATCTTTGTCAAAAAATAATTTCACTAAATCTGAATTTAGTCAATGGCATAGAGTAATTTTTCTATTGAAATAAATATCGTAGATGGCCTATAAATTAGGTGAGATCATACGATCTTCAAAGATTCAAAGAAAATTTCATAAATGTTATAAATAAGGTGAGCTCATGTAGTCCACAAAGATTTCACAACATTGCCTAGCATGATGAACTGGCTAATTATCAATACAGGAAAAATAATTTTGTTTACCTCTTGTCAGTTAAGTATTGTCTCATTGTGCGTATGAGCTGCTCCGTCTCCCACATTTCAGATTGGCCGTCAAACTGGTTGTTGCTTATTTGAGACAATACATCTCTAAGGAGCTTCTTAATTTCCGGAGTTTGAGATACAGACACAAAAGCCCGGCAATCAAATGTTTCCTTGGTTTTGCCATACACCTCCATAGCCAGAGTGGTCTTCCCCTGTCCAGCGGTTCCATAGATGGACACCACCATGTGTTGCTTCTCTTCAACTTTCAATAACTGCATGATCTCCTCGCGAGGTCCATCGATTCCCACCAGATCCCTCGCCTCCTGAAAGAGTGCAGGTGCTCGAGGGTCCAAGCTCACTGCCTGAGGCGAGGCGGCGAGACACTGGTGGATGCTGTAGCGGTTGGCCCGCTCGCTCTGTTCGCTCAGGAGGCTCTTGAGTTTCTGGATCTCCTCTGATATTCCCTTGTCCTTCCACAACATCTTCACCTTACGCAAGGCCTTGCGCACAGAGGTTTTCTTCGGTGCTCCATACTACCTTATACTGGTGTTCAAAAGGACCAGTATAAAATGATCTGACGGTCCAAATTAGTTGTATACTACTAGACCTTCACCTGTAGTATAAGGTAGTATAGGTCGAGTAGTATAGTAGTATAGGGGTATCATGGGAAAAAATTATTTTTAACATGTGATATAATGTGGTATAGATTGAGTAATATAATGGTATAGAGGTATTATGAGAAAAATATTTTTATTTTTATACTCATTTGGTCCAATATATTTATTTCTTTTTACACATATGTTCATTTAGGTTAGGAGCTCCAATAAAAAAATTATATTACAGTCTAATTACAAAATTGCCCATCCCTGCATACTCCATACTACCCTATGGTAATATGGAGCACCGAAGAAGACTCCTGCGCACAAAGTTGGCCTTGGAACCTCCGTGGCTGTGATTCAGCATGAAACGGTCGATGCAATCCTCGATATCATAGGATAGCTCACGCACCTTGTTCCTCCAATCTTTGGCCCGTCGATCGATCTGGTCGTCCTCCTTGTCAGCGAGCTCCTGCAGCACCGCGTCCATGGTGCTCAGCTCGTCCCTCAGGAAGCAGATCCCATTCTCAACGTCTCTGGCGAGCTGGTACTTATCGCCAAGCAAGGCGGTCAGCTTGCCGATGACGGAGCCCATCACGCTGGTCGCGGCGCTCACCATCATTTCGGCCATCTCCGTCACGGTGGTGTGGGAGAGGCAACGCGGAGCTTCGATTCTCAGGTTAATTGCTAGCTCGTAGATATGGTGGCTCTATCAAGTGAAATGCTTGCTAGCTTGTGCGGTGGTGTGTACTGGTGTGAGAGCGGTAGGCCGGGCCTCAATTCTTAGTCCTCACAGTCGCAGATGCTTGCCGCAAAATAATGGGGATTCCTTTTACGCGTGAGTGCGAGCGCTAGGAAGGACCCGAGCAAGTGCCTCTAAAGCACGCCCTCACCTTTCACTCCACTTTTCCAAAAGACACCATTTTTTAGATAAAGTCCCCAAAGACACCATGGCCACTTTCACTTTCCTATTCCCTTTAATTTTTTTAGATAACTTTTCCTATTCCCCAAAGACACCATCTGGAAAAAGGTACTATCGTTCAGAGGGGAGCAGCTTCTGCCAAACTAGCTTTAATTTTCTGAAAGGATCACAGAGTTAGTGTAGCGTTGGTCCCTATCCGGCTGGACGACACATAGTAGGATGCACAATTTGAGAAATATACGTGGGGCTCGAACCCACTACGATCATGTTCACGGCAAAACTTCAAGGCAGTTGGGATAAGTTTGATTTGTGTTTTAGGGGTGTTTAAAAAGAGATTTTTACTATTTAGAAGTAGTAAATGTAAACTATTAATAAAACTAATCACATAGTAGAGATTTTTCATGGGAATTAAATGTTGGTTAGGCTGTGAGATGAAGGGGTTTTTTCGGTCTGAATACCAGTTTAATTATGTACAATGTACTCCACGAGGGATTAAGATAAAAGATACTACATTAGAGAAAAGCTGTAGCTAAACATTGCAGTGTCTGCTAAAAGCGCAACCAAGAGGAACACAAAATCGAATTAGCCTTGTTCATTTTCAACGTACTATGAAACAGAAAAACAGCCTTCGAAAAAAAAATTGAAACCAAAAACCAGATCACCATCTAGATTGTGAGATTTATTCCCCACATCCTGGATTCATGGTCATTACATATATTGGCATTTATTCTCGGCAAAATAGGTACTTTGTGTTGAGTGAAAATGAGAATGGGAACTGATGATTGATTATTGTGTTGTGTGTTACATATATATACAAGCCCAAGGGGTGCCCCCAAAGGGTGCCTTTCTATGAAAGGGTGTCTCTCTAGAAGAGGTGTCTATACGAAAGGGTGTCTCTTCCTAAAAGGTGTCTATTGATCACTACTGATCCTAATTAATCCTAACACTCCCCCTTGATCAATTGACTTCTTGTGGGCACCATTGTTTGTTCATCAGTTATTGCTTGAAGCTTTGGAAAAACCCTGTGGGAATAAAAACCAAAGTAGATTGATAGACCAGGCAAAACTCCTCAAAACCCAGTGGGAAAAACTTAAGGAGAAACCTAATTGTACGTGTATATGCCATCAAAAACTCCTTTAAAACCCGGTGGAAAAATAAGGAGAAAATAATATGGCATATGTGATTATTGTCTCATTGTAAACTTATATGAGAAAACCTGGAGAGGAAAAACTCATAACAAAGTTTTGAGATCAATACTATGATTTGTGGATCATATTTGAATAATTTCCCCTAAGACCCAATGGAAAAAATATGAGGAGAAATGATATGTCTTTGATATCTTCTTAAAAACTATTTTAGAGAAAATAGAAGATATGGCATGTAATATGTCTTGATATCACCTCTAAAATCCCCGGTGGGGGAAATAGGTAATATGACATATAGTCTTGTATTGATATTGCCTCATTAAAACCTTATGAGAAACCATATGAGGAAAAACTCATATAGGAAAAGGAGTGCAATATGATGTTTGAATAGGTTTAAATTTTTTATTGAGAGTCTCCCCCTAAACCTTGCAAAGTTGTCATTTACCATTATCGGTAGATAAGGACTTTCTGTGAGGTTCTCACATATTTGATTTGCAATATGTTTATTTCTCAATGTGTAACAAATGAGAATAAACATGTTGAGCAATACTCTGGTTGATATTGTTCTATTAAACCTATTATATCAATACAATACCAAGCGTATCTTGAGAGATAGTTGTTCATGATTCAATAGAATCAACTTAATCGTTCTATATAGTTACACACATAATTGGTGTTTTAGAATGATAGATGAATGTAGTTGTTAGAGTCTATTGACTCCGATTAGAACTATACCATCATGATATCAGTTTGTGTTCTAGCAATATGGGGATTATTTAGCTAGTAACTTCGAATCACTATGGTTATATCTTGATTGAATAAATCAAGATGTTTAGTGCCATAATATATCTAGTGATATCCAGTTTGACTCCTGCCAAATGGCTTGAAGGAGTTGCACATTTTGAGCTATAGTAAGTTATCTACAAATGCAATATTTGGCCTTCTGCAATTTGTAAGATATGAGCGCTTTTATGGCACTGTAGTTGTTATCCCAGGGTCTAGATGGTAATTTATCCATCTTTAGGGATTAAATGACCATAAGTGATGATAGATATGATTATCCAATATTATTTGATATTGATGGACAATATCTAAAAACTGATATATGTGCTTAAGTTGTAAACTTAAGCATAATTTGGTTTTAACCAAATATTCATCTCAAATTCCGTCTTAAAATGATTGGTTGTTTGTATTGTGTGTCGAGATGATGAAAAAAATCCAGTTTGGAATATTTTGAACATACATATGCAATCATAGTAATTGGAGTAATTCTTCTGTGGAAGATACTCCCTTAGTCAATTGTACCGCAATCAACTTGACTTCTTCAAGTCATACAATGACCTGAGTTGAACATAATGTATGTTGCAATTTCAATTCAGAACATAGTCTACTGATGACTTTATATGTCTGAACGAATCCAATTTATTTAGTCTGCCAATGGTTGAATGTTGGAACATAATTTTTCACATATACCATGAAAGGTATGTTGCTCGGTTTCTTCATGAAACCATATGCTACAAGCTCTTGTTGTTTCACCACCTTGTTTTCGTAAAGAATGCAATATGAGAAGAAGATATTACTGTGGTAAATACTTCTCACTATTGAACAAGAGCAATTCTCCTTAATTGCCACCTTTAATTTGACCCAATTTGAGTGTGGAGACACTCTGCCTAGGACTTTTGGTCTGGATCCAGTTCAAGGTGTATGGCAATCTTGAGAAGGAGTATATGTCGACAATTTGTAGTCTTTGTATGATTGATTCAATGGAATCAATATAGCATGTGAAAATAATAACCTTTAGAAACTCCATGTCATTTCCTACAACAATGGAATTAGGTTGTTCCAATGACCTAGTGTATAAACTTATGTGCACTTATACTGGGCTTTAGAATGCTAACATTCACTGGCTTTTGGATTTGAATATCCATGAAGTGTCAAACAATATGTATGATGTTGCTTTTGCATTTACTATGTTGGAGGACGTCTCCCCCTGTTCCACGGATGCTTGTAATAAGCTATATCCCAAATGACCATACTTCTCCCCCTCTTATTTTGATTTGGGAGTTGAGTGATTTTATTTGGTACCTTCACTCTTTCTGGTATATTTATCCATAGAATTGGATATGATGATACTTTGATTAGCAAATGCATCTGGCAGACTATTTGTAATGTATTACAAATAAATATTTTGAACTAAGGTTCATATATTCTTTGGTATGTGGGTGTGAGGACTCAATGTGATAAACATTCTGATTCCTGGCATTCTATTTTGTGGTATTAATCTCTCCCTAATGCCTGGAATCGTCCTCAAAATATGATCAACATACGAGCATGTATACAAATCTCCATAGAAGACCTTAGGTATTATCTGAATGACGGATAATAATACCCTCTGTTGGCCCCTAATGCTCATAGATGTATGTTGAGGTGGCAACATTGGTATATGCAAAACATAACCAACATGCAACAGGAAATATATGATTGAGGTCAAATTTCCACGTACATACTGCAACGGAGGGAGCCGTATGATTGCAGTTGAATGAATTTGGATTAATTATGCGGTGTATAAATCCGCATAGTACCAAGATATTGGTAAATTTCAATTCTTTGCTGGTCATGCAAATGAATTATCTCAATAAGAGATTTTTAGTTAACCCATAATGGATGATACTTAGTGCTATAGTTCCCAAAACCAAATAACTCCAAATGAATGGATTTGATCATGTATCCAGGATAAGTTGCTTCAAATTAAAAATCTGATCAATAAATTTGGTAAAATTATGATACCTTATGAGTAAGGAATACACATGTGGAACTATTTATCAAATGCATCAATTAGCATTTTTTAAAGCACTTAAATGGTCTATTTGGTTGGCCAAATAGAGCCATATGCTTGTCTTGAATGTGTTCAAGAACTTGAGTGGCTCACATATGAAATTTTAAGGTAAGAGGGCCTTAAAATTAATTCTCTTGTGGCACATGCGGTGCACATAAAAACTGAGAATTCAGAGAATGTAAGCTATGACCAATAGAATTGTTAATAATTTTTTTCATAATCCCAATTCCTGGGTGTCCAAGTCGATCATGCCAATTTTGGAATGCATCAATATTTTGGAAAATTATCTTATAAGTAGAATACTCTTATAGGATTTATGTAAGTAAAGTACAATCCAGATTGGAGTGAAGAAAATTTTTCACAAATTTTCTTGCCAAATCCCATAAGTTTAGTTAGAAGAAGGAAAGCTTCTTTATTATCTTCATGTGTTTCAACATGAAGACCATTCTTACGGATATCTCTATTACTCAAAAGGGTACGAGTCAAATCAGGATACAATAAGGCATCCTCAAGTAAAATTTGTGTACCCATAGGGAGAGTAATAATGGCTTGGCCTAAGCCAGCTATCATTGCATCTTGACCAGCAATGGTCATAATATTTCCTTCCTTTTTCTTAAGGGTTTGGAAATATTTCATCTCCTGAAGAATAGAGTTTGTGGTGCAAAAGTCCACGCTTTGGATCAAGTCCACGAGGCATAATTCTCTTGTATTTAGATTAAATTCCTCGAATTCTTTAGTAGCCATATTTCTACATGATCAATCATGTACTAATTAATTTACCTTATGGTAAATTAAGGATCAATATGGTAAAAATTGCAATGTATATGTAATTGTATAAACTTAATTGATATCTTATCATAGTTTTTGGAGTATTGTAGGTAATCACATAAATGTGTAGACCAAACAACAAATCATAAATGTTGATAAACACAAATTGGATAATCTCGGTGTTAAAACAAAGAGTAGATCGTATGGTAGGCAAAATCATTGCGGTCTAAGCTTGGTCTCTAGGCAAAATAATTCATAAGTGAATTAGATGCAGCCAATGCTTAGAACTCTACCACTTTGTATACTTATCAACAACAATATGATGAAAATGGTAATCATCACAAGGATGTAGACCATCTAAAACCTTTATTTTGATTAAAAACACGACATAGGTAATCATCGAGTTTTCAGGAAAAACAAGATGTAGACCTCTCCGTAATGGGTGATGAATCACTGCTAAGACCTGGTCTCTGGGCAGAATAATTCAAACATGAATTAAACGCAGCCAGTGCCTTAGACTCCATTACCTTATGTTTAGTAATCAAAATAAACATGATATAATTTATTGCAATTTTCTTTTATGATGATAACCAAAGAATTGTTTATGATAACCTGTATATGATCTCAAATAAAATGGTTTGATTGAATCAACGAAACAATTATAAGATATTTAATTATAATGTACAAAGAAATAAATTCAAACCACAAATATATACGATGGTAATCACAACAGTGGCATAACAACATAAAAATAGATGTTTGTATTCCTGTGTAAATTTTGGATATACACAATGTAGGTAATCATCATAAGATGTAGACATCTCAATAATGGACAAGAAACTTGCTGCCTAAAAGCCTGGTCTCAGGGCAAATAAATTTTATAGAACTTCTTACAATTTTATAAAACTTATTGCAGCCAGTGCATAGGTCTCCATTATACTGTGTTGTTCCAAAAATTTAGATTTATATACCTTAATTTTATTTTTGCATTTTACTACATAATGTACAATATGAAATCAAGTATAAAAAAATACAAACAACATAATGCAAATTTACTTTGGTAATTTTGCATTGTCCAGACAGGCAGCAACGCATTAAGGCATTGAAGGCTTAGCACCAAATGGTGTGTGGCCCTGCGGAGCAGAGAGTAGCCTTGGTAGCCAATGCCGATGGCCGTAGGCCTTCATGTGTGCCTTTGTCCTTACCAAATCGTTCAGACCTATGAGCCTCCCATCTTATTTGCGGAATGGTCATCCGGAGTTGTGGGCGCACGTAATTGTTTGTTGACTTATCAAATGTGAAGCAGCCTTACGACGCTCTCTCTTTTTCTTGTGCCCAGTAGAGAGCAAAGTGCATGATAACGTGTTGAGTGAAAATGAGAATGGGAACTGATGATTGATTATTGTGTTGTGTGTTACATATATATACAAGCCCAAGGGGTGCCCCCAAAGGGTGCCTTTCTATGAAAGGGTGTCTCTCTAGAAGAGGTGTCTATACGAAAGGGTGTCTCTTCCTAAAAGGTGTCTATTGATCACTACTGATCCTAATTAATCCTAACACTTTGGTCCTTGAATTTTGTCTCAAGGGTCAAGTTCATCCTTCAACTTTTAAATCGGTCAAATTAGTCCCTCAACTTTTGTTATTGGGTCAAATTCGTCCTTATACTCATGTGGTTCTCTATAATGACATCAAACCAATGTAAAAGGTCAGTTTTGCCCTTAGTTCATTATTCTCCACGTCACACATCCGCTTGGTCAGTGCGTAGTTTGTTAACTGAAAAGATATTGTACACGTGATCTAGACTTGGTCGGTTTGGCTCCAGATATAGTTGTTGTAACTCATGTAAAGTTGTTGTACTTAGAGATAGAGTTTGTTAGCCAAACCGACTAGGATCTTGATCATCTTCTTGTAAGCCACGTCAGGGGCTTTTCCTGACTCCTATATACAAAGGTGCGGCCCCTTACGAGGGGTTCAACGCTTCCAAACTCATTGCCTCACATGGTAATCAGAGCCAGCCTCCATTAGTATCCAATATCGAGCTCCTCTTCCTGCACGCCGGCACCGCCGCCTCCTTCGCCCAATTCATCTTTGAGAAGCTCACCAAAACAAACTACTCCCTCCGTCTCACGATATAAGGCGCGGTCAACTTGGCACAGTCTCCAACAATAACATTTGACTCTTAATATTTTTTATAATATAATATTTATAGCAACAAAATTATAGTCATATGAAAGTACTTTTAAACATGAATACAATTATATTATTCTTGTGAGACAATTTTTATTATACAAGATTAATCGTAGGTCAAAGTTTTCAAAGTTTGAATTTTGATTTACGTGCGTGCCTTATATCCTGAGACGGAGGGAGTATGTCCTATGGCATCCAGGTGCTTCCTGCTGTGACCGGCGCACAACTCCAAGGATTCTAGATGGATTTGAGGTGCCGCCTCCCAAGATGGTCCTTGAGAAGGTGGCTGATAAGGAAGTTGAGAAGCCAAACCCTGAGTACGCGAGGTGGCTAGCGATCGACTAGCAAGTGCTCTCCTACCTGCTCTCGTCGCTCTCACGGGAGGTCTTGACGCAGGTAGCTTCCTGCACGCACGCCTCTCAAGTCTGGAAGGCATTGGAGAAGACGTACTCTACCCAGACCCGCACACGCGCGGTCAACACGTGCATAGCGCTTGCAACGACAAAAAAAGGTAATTTGTCAATCACTGATTATGTTGGCAAGATGAAGTCGTTCACAGATGAGATGGCATATGCTGGCAAGCCCATCGACAATGAAGAGCTTGTACAACACATCCTGACTGGCCTTGATGAGGTGTACAACCCCATCGTCTCTACCATTCTTGCGCACGAAGGGAACATCCTTTGATGCGCTTCTGTCACAGCTTCTCAACTTTGAGGAGAGGTTGTAGCTGTTTGTCGGGGTATCTCAATCCTCGGTGAATGCTGCCAGCAGAGGTCGTGGGCATAACACTTCCCGTAGTCATGGCGCCCGCGGAAATCATGGGGGCTTCACCAACAATACCCCGCGATCCAACTCCAGCGGCTCCAACTCCGGTCGTGGCAGCTTCAACACCAACAACGACAACAAAAAGAAGACTCGCTGCCAGGTCTGTTGCAGGCCCGAGCACACTGCCTCTGAGTGTTGGCATCGTTTCGACGAAGACTACGAGCCTGAGGAAGGCCATGTTGCTGCTTCTGCCTACTCTGTCGACACAAACTGGTACAACGGCGTGGACCAAATCCACACAACTAGTGGATCAGGTATGGATATTAGTTATACTGGTCAAAGTGTTTTGCGTACCTCGGATCGAAATATTGTGCTTAACAATGTTCTTCATGTTCCTCAAGCCAAGAAAATTTTGGTTTCTGTTTATCGTTTTACTACTGGCAACAACACTTATCTTGAGTTTCATCCAAATAACTTTTTTGTTAAGGATCAAACCACGAGGAAAACCATCCTTAGAGGGGGCTGTCAAGGTAGTGTAAGGAAAATGGCCCTAGGCCATGATTATTTGGTGATTAATGCCAACATAGTCATTGGGACTAACATGTTTGTTAAGACGTATATTTGAAGGTATTTTTAGGTTCCAAGTGACGGTATTTAAGCCATCCAAACTATACCAAAAATCCAGACAAGATCTCGCAAGATGATCAAGAGAATCCTACTCAAAAGAGCACCGACGCATTGTCGGTGAGCACCGGACTAATTCGTGCCTAGCATCGGATCAGTCGGTGGTCAGTAGAGACAAGCCAGCAGGGCCAAGGAAGAACAGAGCACCAGATGATACGGTGGTCGAAGTCAGGGACCAGCGGATAAGTCGGTGGTCAACGCGTGTTGGGTATGGGACCCCAGTACCCGTAGAGAAAAGACTCGAAGGAAGGAAATAAGAAGTCGGACTCCTACTAGGACTCTACTCTGTAATCCTACTAGGACTCCAACATTGTAACCGACTAGTTCCCCGCCCCTTGAGATATATAAAGGAGGGCAGAGGTGCCTAGATCGGTAGGCCAAGTCTCTCAACAGAGAGACACACAATTACATTCATACGCAATACAAACCAGCAAACAGGACGTAGGGTGTTACGCCATCTCGGCGGCCCGAACCTGTCTAAACCTTGTGTTGTGTAGCCATTGCGTTCCTGATCTCGACGAAACCCCACCTGAAATCTACTACCTCGGGGTATTCCTCGGTAGGATCGAAGGTAGAACACCGACATCTGGCGTGCCAGGTTGGGGTGTTCATCGAAGATCCCGTGGTGAACCCAATGGCGTCTATGAAGCTTGGATTTGTTAGTTCAATATTAACATGATTAACAACAACTTAACTCTGGATCTCTAGTCTAGATCTAGATCACACCTAAAACTTAAACTAATGCGGAATTTGGTACTTACCAGTACTTTCTCTGTTCATGATGGAGGCTTGACGAAGTTGTAGATGCAGAAGATGCAGAAGAACGGGACTCCGTGCTTCCAAGCCCTCCAGCGCCTTAATGACCGGTTCGAGTAGATTAGGGTTAACCCTTGTGATTAACTCGAGATTAAGTTCGTTAATATGACCCAGGGGGTCTTCCCTCATTTATATAGCGCTGTGGACTTGGGGCCGGGCCCAATGGACCTTAGGATTGCCTCCCGATCAAGGCAACTAACAGGGATTAATGTAGGATTAGGATTTGGGCCTAATGGCCCAACAAGGCCTGACCGAGGTCAAATCCAACATTCTCCCCCTTTAACGATGGTCAATAACTTTATCTTATAATATTCAGTTTCATTGATCACGTGAAGGTGGATATACACAGATCAATAATCTCCCGCTTAATCGAACAGTCTTAATCTTAAACTTACTTGTGTTCGTCTTATGTTCACACTCAATACAATAGCAAAACCCAGCGAATGAGTCATCTGCAGACATGACAGACATACCGGGACATCATTAACTAAAGTCCACTATAGTACCTTGATAGAACACTTATTAACTTATTTGGAAGTTTATTTATTCGGCCTCATCCAAAATCATATTTGAGGTTAATCATCAAATCCATACTAATTTCGCGAAAAAAGGATAAAAGACAAAACCCTCAATTAGTCATATGGCTATCAATTCACTTAAAGCATTAAAATGACTTGATCCTGGGACCCTTGTTTCATAACAATATATTTGTCAATGTACTTGACACCATCAAGTATATGTCATTACTTGAAAGGAATATTGTAATCAAATACAGCGGCATTGATTTGAAATCAATGTTAATACATTAATAATACCGGAATATATTTCATATGCCTGCCTAAATCATGCCATACAAAAATTAGCCTTAATTATGCTAATCTAGTTTTAGAGCTTTCTGCAGAATCGCTCAGATCCGTAAGAGTGAAGGACGTAAACTTAATGTGCACAATTACATCCATATACTTTTACAAAACTTTATCTAAATAGTACTTAATTAAATAAGCATGTTATTTGGTGCATTAATCTTTTATACACCTTTTCCAGTGGACCTACCCTGGACTAAGACTAATAAAATTTGTCAAGCATTCCGGCTTGTCATGTTAAGTTAATCACTTATAGATCTTAGCATATAGCTTCTAATTGAAGCATTAGGAACGTCTTCCTATTTAATTAGACTTAACCTTTATACTTATGATAAATAGGCATAGCTGTGTATGTATTCACATTTTATCACTTCAGAGCTACTCTTAACATTTGCCCTTTAGTGACAATCCTAATACTCATTTTGGTCCCATCTCAGTGTTATGCTCCCCCAGAACTTAATAGAGAGCTTCACTAAGATGCATCTTATGATACGATGAAAATTTTCTCCTTTCTTGGAATGCAAACTTAATTGTGTTAGCTTATAGAGAAAACATTCACGTTAGAGTATTAGGATAATAATTAATCCACCTTAGCTTTACAAATGAACCATGGTTGCCCATGATACATACAAACTTATTGTGAGCTATGAACTTAGCATCTTAGTTTCTTTTGGAATCACTTTCAAACCTGTAGACCCATCATAGCCTACTGCTTTGACTCCATTAGAAAATTGTTATGAAAATAACTATACTTATGTTAAAGTTCACAGACTCCTTTATGACCTCTTTATTATACACTTAAAATAATTGAGGCTCTCAATTTTGTGCCCAGTACTTAACTTATCATTAAACATTACTTATCTCTGTTGTGGTTATACGGCTAATGCACATCCTCAACAGAGTTAGATAAGGAATGGAGAAAACACTTATGGCATGATATAAATATATATGAGAAAATCATATGTGTATATATATCTCATCTTAAATCATCAATACAGAGAAAACTTATCCTGTATCTCATTAAGATTTTCTTCTCCCCCATTTCCTTTTTTTCTTAGTGAGCTTCCATTGAACTCTGAACAATCAGAATATTAAATGTGTCGAACCATAAACTTATCTAAAGTAATTTACAATGGATGCTCTTTAACTTATTTATCTTTGGCACGACATTTACTATATCTTTCTTAGATACCACTGATGAACTTCCCTTGCTAATCTAGCCCACATCAGCGGTGTCCAGAAGATGAACTAGAGAAGCAAAGCTATGATTAAATGTTCATAAATCAGCGGTGGCCAGAATCATGAATATAAATCATACTTCAACCTGTCTCTGATTCAAATTGAACTAATCCACAACAGCGGTGGCCAGAAAATGGATAGAACAACAGAACCGATGAAAATTATCCCGTACCTAGCGGTGGCCAGAATAAATAATAAAATCACACTGACTTATTTGATGCAATTTGTAATCATGGAGTATGACTCCTATTACAATGTATAATTATGTCTTGCATATATACTTATTCTTAATTGAAGCAATGAGATGTAGCGAGTACTATGAAACTTATAATTAATTTTGCCCTTCAAACTTATGGACAATTAAAATATTATGCAGAGAAGATTATAGCTCTACTGGATGAGAGCAATTCTTAACTAGTATTATTAGCAGGAGCATCTCTAAACTGATGAGACATTCCATTCTCCCCTTCGAATTTGTGGTCTAAACATGAGTGTGCCACATATCCGACAAGGTCTCATCACTTCTGAACTTATTTAAGTTAGACAACAGTCAAAGACAATTGCGATGAAAATATGTAATAAATGAACTTGATGATGTATTATTACTTATTTAGAACACAAATATCCAGAATTTCTCATCGTAGAAAACAAACATGTTCATTCTTAATCTAAAGTACACCATCAGCTAGAAATAAATCTAAAACTAATGACTTCATGCTAATGTGAGGCTCCAGAATCTTTGACTTTGATAAAATCTTGTAAACTTTGCTCCCCTGAATCTCCCCTCCTTTAAGGTTCAAGAACTCTAAATGCCTGAGGGAAGTTTAATATGTGCAAATGCACCTGAGTTATTCCACCAAAATCAATGGGAGCAAATAAACTTAATAAAACTTATGAGTCAATTTAATTACCTCTCTTCTGAAGCCATGTAGCAAATCCGGGGCACCAACTTTGCATGTGTTCGGGTTCCTTACAAAAGTTTCATATGCCTATGGCATAATTCTGAGGAAGAGACGCAGTGATCAAATGCGAAAGCATTGTACTCGAGGTATGAATTCCAAGCGCCTTTAGCTTTTCAGCTATGTAGACCATGTTATTAACGTGTGTCCTTAATGCACCTTGACCATTGTAATGTGAGGTCACTAATTTCTTAATGAGGAAATTGGCTAACTTACGTTTATACATTTCCTCAATTGAGTATATAAACTCATTAACTGATAATTCCTTACCATTGATCTTATCTTATCATCATAATTTTGAGTTCCAACCGCTGGAGCAGTTGGCTTATCCTCACGTAACGCATAATCAAGATCCAAGGTCTTGAGAATGCCTAGCACATTGTCGGTGATATGATCTCCGACAGTCTTCCACGGGGTAACCCACGGAAGTGATTTGTATGTAGGGAAGATCGCAAAGATCGGGAGCTAGATGGTTTGGGTGGACAGACGCAAGGATTTAGACAGGTTCGGGCCGTCAACTCGACGTAATACCCTACGTCTTCTTTTGGGGTGTTGTATTGCTTGGATTGTTCTCTTGAGAGATTTCGTGATGAGCTGTTGTGATGTTTGGAGGGGGTCCCTGCCCGCCTTATATATCAGGGAGGCAGGGTTACAAGTCGGTTTGTAGCCGATCCTATCTCTAAAGATCCTTTCCTTCTTTACGAAAACTCCTATTCTAATTAGAACTTCTCCTTCCGGGTCCTTCCTACATGCGCCGGCTTGTCCCGCACGTCATCAGGTCCAGAACGGTGGGCCGGGCCGCCCTCTATTGGAGGGCTGCCAGGCCTGCTCGTGAGGTACCCAGGGACTATATCCCCCACAGTAGCCCCCGAGCACTTCTTGGCCGATCGTTGGCTGTAATTGATCTGTCTTTTTCTTGCATGATCCGAATGCTCCGCAACTATGCCAGAATGCTTGATCAGATTCCCGAGTAGTCTAGGACTTCATCCGAGTGGTTTCGAGGAAGATCCGAGTGTATGCTCTAACGTTCCTGAAAATGATTCTTCAATTGTAGCCGTAGTGAGGGGAAGAAGTGCTCTTTTTCACGACGCAAAAGCGAAGTGTATACACTTAGCCCCCGAGCCTTGGGTAATTTTAGCATAAAATTGGCCAAGGGTCTTCAATTTTTCTCCATCAAAATCATGATCTTCAATGGCGTGCACCTCCTGGTGCACCCATTGGGTGTAGCCTCCGAGCCTTGAGCAGAGTAGAATAGTCTGGTCGAGGGTCAAAAATAAAATACTATAAAGCTCCTTTTGAACTTAATCCATCAATGGCGTGCACCTCCTGGTGCACCCATTGGGTGTAGCCCCCGAGTCTTGATTCGACTCGGTACGATCGTATCAAGACTCTAAAAGCTGTGAATCCTGACTGAATCTTTCAGCCCCCATGCCTCTGGGCATGGATTTCGAACAATTTCCTCCTTTTAGGGCATTTTTATTAATTTCCCCTTTTTAGGGAATCTTTTCTCGAGTTCTTTGAACTCAGTGTGACTCCCGAATCGTGTCCCACGACCCAGCTTGACCATATGGTAAATCACCTTCTCACAAGATTTATACTTATCAGCACTTGACCCGGATTTCCGAGTCAATTTAGCGATAGTATCGCATGCCTTAAGTAAAAATCAATTGCAAGGTTGCAATATTAATTGCAAAAATAAGCCTGGCCGTCGACTAATTTTAGCCTCACGACCGAGTGGTTTCTGCCCTCGAGCATTTGCTCAGGAGCCCACGTAATTGTTAACCAACAGAACCGAAAGGTCGTGCCATTATTTTAGCCTATCAAAGGCTTAAACCAGCCCATTTAGGCCTATCAATCCAGTTAAGCCCATTGTTTCCTAGGGAAACCAACGGTTGCCTTATGAAGCTAGAATATCACGAGATATCGCGACTCCAAATCGCATCTTTGAATTTAAAGCAACGCGACGTGCCAGCGTCAGTTGAGTTCCCAAGACTAGCATTGCGCCGCGCGCGGGAGGAACGGTTTATTCAATTATAAGCCATCCCCGCCGCAATCTTCTTCCTTTCCTCGCCATTTGCCTTCACCGCATCCAAGTTCTCCTTTCCCGCTCAGGCGCAAACTTGTGTGTTCAATTCCACCCATTGGGTGTAATCCCGATGAAAAAACTGAACCCAACTTTGATATGCAGGGTCGAGCTGCTTATGTATCAATCCCCCTTCTCCCTGAGATGCCAAAAGCGGTGGACAAGTTGGGGACTGACGAGGCTAGCCCTTCTGGTGGTGGCGATCCTGCAAATTAATTTTCGTAGATTATCTGTAGTATCGGTAGTAGAAGTATTTTGAACAATGTTTAATCTTTTGTGCTTGTATATAAGTTTCTGGAGATGCTACTCCCTTCCTTTCTGCGCTGGCCGTAATTTCTGAGTGGTTGACCTGTTACGGAGTAGATTAGCCTCGTTGGTCTTAGTCTCATGCCGCAGAGCATTATCGTGCGTGTAGAGCTTTGACTTGGCGAGTACTTTCCCCCACGATTTAAAGTTTGTTCCACTCGTACTTTATGTGCGTGACGCGAAAGAAGAAATTCGAGTAGTAGACATAATGTAGATAGAAGATGAAATCAATTTTGTTGACAACTTAGATGACATTTATAAATCTGCCGAGTCGAAACTGGGGATGATTATCCACAAAAACCACTCGTCGAAGATTATTAAAAAATATCTTAAAGAAATAAGAGTTTAATACATAATTGGGTATGAAGTGCGGGTGATCTTCCCGAGTGAAGGTGATCGGTACTTCTGACCACTTAAGGTACTCAAGTACCGGTGGCTCCCTGGCGTGCATGACCTGTCGGTTGGTGAGCTTCTGCTGGCGCTTTGTCTCGAAACCTTCCGGTCCTTCGTAGATCATACGGACCACTCGGTCGGCCTCATTGCTCATCGAGCATGCGCTGGAAATCTTCTGGAGTTATCCGGCCTCTGGGCCGGTCTAGAGTGGCGACCATGTCACCCTCGCTCTTCTTTTTGCGGGGGTGACTGTCATTGCGACGATGATCATCGCGTCGTTCTTCGTCCTCGCGGCGGTCGCGCTTGCGGGTTGACTTGTTCTCTTCCTCCCAACGGCTCTTGATCTCGTTGAGTTGTTCTTTCTCCGCAATCTCTGCGTCTGCCCACGTACTAGCGACCCGGAACATGTCATTGACAGTCGCGGGCGGCTTCTGTGTCCACTTGTGGATCAGTCTTCCATCGGCGATGCCGTTTTGGAAAGCGGTCATCACCTCCAGGTCCATCACGTCCGTGATGGAGTTGCGCTTCTCCGAGAACCTGCGTACGAAGTCGTGCAGGGACTCGTTCTTGCGCTGTCGTACTTGGCCGAGGAGCCGCTTGCTCCCGGGCCTCTCCCAAGTTCTGAGGTAGTTACCGATGAAGAGCTTGGTAAGTTGGTCCCAGTTATCAATGGAGTTCCGTGGGAGTCCTGCTAGCCAGTTGCGACAATCTTTGGTCAGCATGATGGGGAGGTAGTTCGCCATCACGTCTTCAGTCGCCGCCAGCAGCTTGTACGGCGGTGTAGTAGATTTGAAGCCACTGGGATGGATCAGATTTTCCGTCGTACTTGTCGATGTCTGACAACTTGAAGCTCCTGGGCCAGGTCACGCTTCTCAAGCGCTCAGTGAACGACTGGAATCCGCCGATCCGACCTCTGGGGCGGGAACCACTCGGATCCGAGCCATCTGTTGTCCTTGGGGGAGTGCGCTCCCTCCTGCGATCCCGATCCCTGGGTGTGGAACGGGTCCTCCGAAAGGTCCGAGTCCTGGGAGGAGATCGGTCCCGTCGGTAGGTTCTGCTGTGCGGTGGAGTCTGCTCCCTTTGCAGGGGTCGGCTGCCTTCGTGAGGAAGCCGCTCGTCTTCGCGACGGAGTCGGTCGTCGAGGTGGAGTACGACCACCGTCATTGCCGCGCCTTGGGCTACCGGAGAGATCAGAGTAATCGGTATATTCTGACTCCGTCGAGTAGCCGTTCTGGTTAGAGTTACGACGGGGATTCCCATGCTCCCGATCGTATTCCTCGCGACATCGAGCCTCTTCGCAATCACGTTCCTCAGCGCTGCTGCGGATGATGTCCCTCGCGTCTCGGTCTCTGTTGATCGTGTCGCGAAGATCTTCATCACGGTCCGATCCGCCGCTGGTCCGGCGTCGAGACGACCCGGGCTCAGAAGCGGCCGTACGTGATCTGCTCTGCATCTGGTGGACCTGGACGGAGGCGGCCTACACGAAAGCCCTTAGCTTATCCAGGCCTGGAGTACTGGGTGGTAGCCGACTGATCTCCTCGTCGATGGTGACGAGGTTCTGGACCGGCGTCTCATAGACGTTGAATCCATTGCACTCGAACATGTCGTCGCGCATCAGGTTCCGATGGCTTCTCCTGTCGCGTCGATCCTGACGACGACGATGGTCCTCCGAGGGTGGTTCTCGAGGTTGAGCGGTGCCAGATCCTGATGTGTTGGCCCCTTGCGGTCGGGCGGCTCTGCGAGTCGCCCGATTGGCGTTGCGTCCTCGGCGCTGATCCCTGGCTTCAGGTGCCTGGTCGGTCGAGGTGAGTTCATCCTCCGACACGGGGTTAGATGGCGTTGATGGTGCCACCATGTAGCAGTACGACCCGGCTCCGATTCTTCCTTGCGCGAGGTAATCTTCCTCGGACTCGGAAAGATCGGTTGTGGGCGTGCCACGCTCCGAACTACTCGGAGTTGACCCTCCGGGTGATCCTAATAGTTCCGGCTCGGTAGAGGAGTCGGATGCGGTGTAACCCTCTTGCAAGTCGTCCAGGATTGAGGGTCCCCATGGGTTTGACTCGTAGGAGTCGCTCTCAGAGGGGGAATCATCCGCCTGGACGATCTCTTTCATCTTCTGCTGCTGGGTAAGCGCGCGGAAACCGGGGGTCTGGATGGTGATGACCTCAGGGCTCGGAACGCGCGTCTGCTGAGCGTTTACGCTCTGAGATGACTCGGCGACGCGACTCTCGAGAGCCGGATCAGAACTGAGTGGTTGCTGATCTGCTCCCGACTGGTTGGTCCTCGCGTTTTGCGATGGACTCAGCGGGGAAGAAACGGCGCGATCAGATGCGACCGGACCGGATTGGGCGTGATGGCCGAAGTCAGCGCCAGAGAGGATACCTCCGTGGCGGTTGTAGCTCTTGCCGTTTGGGTATCCAAAGCGGCGGTGGTGCTCCCGAACTGGATCTCGAGTCCGTCGACGTCCGGGAG
Source organism: Urochloa ruziziensis (assembly GCA_015476505.1). Taxonomy (NCBI): domain Eukaryota; kingdom Viridiplantae; phylum Streptophyta; class Magnoliopsida; order Poales; family Poaceae; genus Urochloa; species Urochloa ruziziensis. The sequence goes on along the minus strand of CM027120.1, from coordinate 7,712,099 downwards.
GTTGCAGCTGTCCAAGATCTTGACGCGGTCCATCGGGCTCACCAAATTGATCTCGGCAATATCCCCTACCTGGCGCGCCACTGTCGGTGATATGACCTCCGGCAGTCTTCCACGGGGTAACCCACGGAAGTGATTTGTATGTAGGGAAGATCGCAAGGATCGGGAGCTAGATGGTTAGGGTGGGCAGACGCAAGGATTTAGACAGGTTCGGGCCGTCAACTCGACGTAATACCCTACGTCCTGTTTTGGGGTGTTGTATTGCGTGGATTGTTCTCTTGTGAGATTTCGTGATGAGCTGTTGTGATGTTTGGAGGGGGTCCCTGCCCGCCTTATATATCGGGGAGGCAGGGTTACAAGTCGGTTTGTAGCCGATCCTATCTCTAAAGATCATTTCCCTCTTTACAAAAACTCCTATTCTAATTAGAACTTCTCCTTCTGGGTCCTTCCTACATGCGCCGGCTTGTCCCGCACGTCATCAGGTCCAGAACGGTGGGTCGGGCCGCCCCCTATTGGAGGGCTGCCAGGCCTGCTCGTGAGGTACCCAGGGACTATATCCCCCACACACATCCTGATTCCATCTAGGGAAGTTTTTGCCATCATAATACTCAATGGTGCTTAGTAACTTTGAATAATCAACTGAAAATTCATAAATAAAATATGTCTCAGTAATAGTACAATAAGATGCACATAAAAGCATGAAATTCAACCCTACGTTGGTTTGATCAAAAATCACGCAATAAGCAACAACTTGCATCACCGTTGGGGAAAACAAGCGAAGCTTAACTTAAACTCATAATTAAAACAACGTTGGTCAGATTTAATTACAAGTATACTCTAAATGAACTTCTCGTTGGTTCCATTCAAATAGAGGCATCTAAATGCACTTAGGTGGAAAAGAGAATTTTCAGCTTAACTTATATGAAAACAATGCAAAGGTTAATCATAATGCATACTTATCTAACATAATATGCTAAATGCATTCTTAAACACAAATAAACTTAAACTTAGAAAGAATACTTAATGGTAAGGCAAAACAGTGCAATGAAATAAATAAATTGCACCATAATGATATCATGCTTATGAAAACTTAAAACTTTATTTTATGAGCGCATTAAAACTTAGCATTTCTTAATTGCATAATAGTAACATGCAGAAAAGCATGACATAAAACTCTACTCATATGTAACAGTACATAATCAAATAAAACTTAATAGCTCAAAACTTAATTTGCAACTAAGAAATAAACTTGCACGGAAAACAATGAGCCACCTGATATCTCAAAACTTAAATATAACTTAAATAAACAATATAACTTAATGTTTAAATTTCTTATGCAAGAAAAAATTTATGCTTAATGCGGAAGCAATAAACTTAAATCTTAAATCTTAAATTTAAATCTTAAAACTTAAAGCTTAAAGCTTAAAACACAACTTACAAAAAAAAATTCAGTGAAATTATATATAATACATCAACCACTTATAATAAAGTTGACTCATGCACTAATTAGCTTAACTTAGTGATGAAATAAAAGTAGGCTTAAAAGAAAAGGGGTTGAAAAAACTTCAATAAAAGGAAATTTAAAACCAGCCCGTAACTGAATTTGGCCCGAAACAGCCCATTAGTGAGCGCAGCCCAAAACAACGGGAGTGCGGCCCAGCTTGGCCTAGCGGAAAATGCGGCCAAACGGCCCATTACGCGCGCGCGGCTGACGGACTCATCGTGCGGCTGGCTGCTCGCGGACCGGCTCGGCTCGAGCTTGGCTCGCGGCTTAGCGCCAGCCCAGCCCATATGGTTGTGTGGCCCGCGTCTCACGTAACGGGCCATGAGCCCAGCAGCGCATGGGCAGGCCGCCGAAGCGGCCCAGCATCGCGACGGCGTCGCGTCCGCGCCCATCCGAGCCGTTCGTCCAATCAGATCGGCTCAGGACGGCCGGCGCCCGCTTAAATACCCGAAATCGGCGGGGGAGAGAAAACCCGAATTCATTCTCTCCTCCCCCGATCCGAGTGCTCTCCCTTAGCGCCGCCGGCGGCGTGGCTGCGCTTCGCCTGCCGCCGCCTCTGACCTTCTTCTCCCCCGTCTCCGGCGAGTGAGAGCCCAGAGCTGAGAGACCCAGGCCCGCCGCTCGTCATGCGTCGTCCTCACCGGAGCCCCGCGGGCCCTCTCTGTGGCGCCGCGTGCGACGCGCGCGCGGCCCGTCGAGGAGGTTCCACCGGGGTTCATCGCCGGCGGTGGCGCTGAACTCATGCGTCGCCGCGCGGAGGACGCGCGCACATGACGAGCGGAGGCGCACGCGGCCGAGGCCACCCGCCGCGCCGCGACGAACTGAAAAGCTGGCGCGCGCGGTGCTGAGGCATGCCGGCGTCAGGGACGGTGGTCATGTGGGGCGAGCTTAAGCCACGCACGGCCGCCAAGAGGTAAGCCTCTTCTTAGCTTAGCTTAGGGTTAGTGTTAAGTCGAGATCTGACTTAGGGTTAGGGTTCGGGATCTGGGAAGGGAATCTGAGTTTTTTTTCCTCTGAGTTTTCCCCTTTTCTAATTGCTTCGGGTGGGCTGGGATGTTTATGCATGTCAAAAGCTTAAAACCGAAGTGACTTGGATTACTTGGTGATGATATTCGTGCAGGACTAAGGTGTTTGTTGCACTTTCTTATGCTGGCCGAAAACCCTAACTCTTAGATCTTAGACTAAAACATGAGATTTGCCTAAAACTAACTGATCTTAACACATATAGGCATGGAAACTTCTCTGACTTTAATAAAACTTAACTAAAACATGAACAACATCTAGGAGACCTTACTGATCTAGTGTTCTAGCCATCGAAACATGCACTGACTTAAAGAAAACTTAACTAAAACTTGAACTTAGAGCATGAACAGAGGCTTAAAAGGGCTTAGGGGATCAAGAAAAGACTAGGTAGGCGACTGATACCAATTGTTAGTTCAATATTAACATGATTAACAACAACTTAACTCAGGATCTCTAGTCTAGATCTAGATCCGACCTAAAACTTAAACTAATGCGGAATTTGGTACTTACCAGTACTTTCTCTGTTCATGATGGAGGCTTGACGAAGCTGTAGATGCAGAAGATGCAGAAGAACGGGACTCCGTGCTTCCGAGCCCTCCAGCGCCTTAATGACCGGTTCGAGTAGATTATGGTTAACCCCTGTGATTAACTCGAGATTAACTTCGTTAATATGACCCAGGTGATGAGTCCGGCCCAGCACACCTCTCGGGGAAAGGCTCGATCGCCCCAAAAGACTAGTCCAATAGGGAAGGGTGGCTCTCTCTTTTAAGGTGGCTTGGTCCTCCCAAGCTAAGCAAGGTGGGATAATTTGGACGTGCACGACTTTACCGCCTACACCGTCGTGCGCCTACACTGTTCTGCGTCTAGCCCATGGGCCGCCTACACCGTCGTGCGCCTGCACTGTTCTGCGCCTGGCTAATTCGTACTCCCGTTGGACACGATTGCCGCCTACACTGTCGTGCGCCTGGCCAAACCGTGCTCCACGGCTGCCGCCTACACTATTGTGCGCCTGGCCAAATCGTGCCCTGGGATGTCCTCATCACCAGGGGGTCTTCCCTCATTTATATAGCGTTGTGGACTTGGGGCCGGGCCCAATAGACCTTAGGGTTGCCTCCCGACCAACGCAACTAACACGGATTAATGTAGGATTAGGATTTGGGCCTAATGGCCCAACAAGGCCTGACCGAGGTCAAATCCAACAGGATTGAGCTGCTCGAGGCGGATTCAAATCTATCGAGTTGTTCGGTTTGAGCACTCACCCACCCTGATTCCCTTTCGAACTACTCAAGTCGAATTGGATTCCGTCGAGTAGTTTTGATGAAACTATCAGTCTCAGGATCAATCCGTTGAGCGCAACATGAATATCGTTGTGCGTTATCAATCAACAGTTCAACGTCTATCACGTCGAGTTCAAGCCAATTGAAGACAGAAGACCACTGTTTGATCTGATCGTGTCGACCAAGCAGTAGCACATTGCCTCCGCGTGTGGTCGACTGCAGTCTGTTGTGTTTCGGCGTCCCGCGACTTGCGCGGCATCAAATCAGAGTTCTGCCAGAATCGGTTTTCGTAGTCAAGTGTGAGGCAAGGCAAGGCACTTTGGTGTTGCACCATCACCGAGTCCGAGACAAACTCGATTTACCACGCCCGTGCAGATCAATCAGCAGATTGCCGTCCTGTACTGCTACTCCCAACTCGCCAAGGCACAAAGAAGATTTCTCTGTGACCAAAGCCACGGCAGTCCACCAGAAGCAAAGTTTGGTAAACAGCATGTGCATCGTCGATCGATCAAGGCGAAACTGACGGCTATGTTGGAATGGTCAGGTCGAGATTTGTTCAGTACTGTTTTTTTTTCCAAGCTGACATAGTCCGAGGCGATGTTCTACTCTGAATCGAAGTCAAGATCGTGATCGAGTTGTGTTGACCTAAGTCCAAGACCGAATTCAACACGGTACATGGAGGCCCAACGCCCGAAGCAGAGCAAGCCACATGCTGCAGAGTCCAGCACCTATTTACCCCTCACTAGAAGAGAATGAGGCATCCGCGGACGACATAAACAGCGGCCATTTTTGGACCCGGTGCTGATGGAGTATTAGCACCGGGTCCAACGGCTAGCAGCCGAGCGCAGGCGCGCGCGGCGCGCGTCGGTGGGGGAGGCCTGTTCTCACGATCAAAACCTATCAGCGAGTGACAATGAGGCCTGCTGCACATGGATCAAGATCGAAGCTATTCTATTGTGTGCGAATTGTTTTACCGCTGGTTTGTCAAATTGGTTTATTCGCTACATGCACAACAGAAGGCTACCGGAAGTTCACGACGCAGCGCCATGCCGGCGAACAAGCAACCGGGTGGCAATGATCTGCGCAATTGCTGTATACCGCATATGCGGTAGGAACACCTCTCACGCACGCCTCTTTTATTACTGTCGCATGCAGCCTCTGTCCTCTGTACTTGCCTGCAACATTTAAAACCTCACCCGTGGACCTCGCGTCAGATGTAAAGCTAGCTGGTCCTGCTCCTGCAGCAGCACGCACTGCATGCAAGGTTGCATTCTGCTGGTGGTCCCCACACACATGCAAGGTTACTTTTATTTCGTTAGTTTAGATGATTTGTTCCACATGTTAATATTTATGTTCCATTTATATGATATTTTTGTTCCTTTTATATAATATTTTGTTACTTCTGTTTCATTAGTTTAGATGATTTGTTCCACATGTTAAGATTTATGTTCCTCTTGTACGATTTTGTTGTTCCGTACGGTCACGCGATTTGTTTTCGTTGTCAAAATCGGATGAAATGTTCCTCATTTTTAAAAAAATGTTCCATATATTTTTTTTATCTAAACATATGCAAGTGTGGTCTAGTTTTGAAGATCCCATCAAAAGAAATACAACGGTGCAATCAAAATTTTATTTGGACACTCGGTTCATGAGATATGAATTGTTTTTGTGTGTTCTCTTTTGTGGGACCCACGCTTGGAGAAAACGCGCAGCCAGCGGGCAGTTGGTGGCGTGCCTCGGGAAGCGCGGGGACACGCTTCCCACCGCACACGCGGCGTCCAGTCGTCCCCAATGATCTGCAGCGGCATGACAGACAACTCCGTTATCCACATAACTCGCCGTGGGTGTCCACGGGTACTCTACGCGGCTCCAGCTCACGTCGCTGATGCACCGGCGATGACTTCAACTGCTTCAAGGTTCCGACCGTCGCTGACATCAACTGCTCGGTTCAACCCGAAACTACTCGTCTCGACTAGAAACTAGTCGGGGACGGCTCTCACGCACTCAAACTAGTCTGAATCAACTCCGACTAGTCTACTTCATCGACAAACGGCGACGAATCAAGCTAAGTTACTTGTTTCAATTATTTCAATTAAATTCTCTATCTTGTTCTAACAAAGATTGGCCAAACGCCGACTACTTTGTTCGGGTATGCCACTTAACGAGATTTACACAGTTACTCTTGGAGGCTACGCCGACTTTTTCGTGCACAATACGCGCTCTTGCCGACTGCTTTATAAGTCCACATCCTCTTTGTCGCGCAGTCGACTCCTTATTTCGCTGATTTCTCTTAATGGTCGTTATTCTTCTCGAGTAGCAAATGCCTTAATCTGTGAAACATTGAGTTTTCAGTCAGTATCTAACCGACTCATACAAAACATGAGCGTCTCATACAGAAATATGAGGTAAGGCAGTACGAGACTAGGGTGATTAAATGTAACAGGTGGACTACTCGGAAGAATACATGGCCTAACAAGAGCTCAGCATGCCCAAGATTTGGCGTTTTATTCTCTTACTGAATACAATTTCGTTATATTGAATATTTCACAATATGTACTACATAATGCATTAATTGTCTTTTTTGAGGTGACAACTCTCTAGGCCGCGCAGCGTGCCATCACATCTTCGCCAGTTTTCATGCTCGGGGGCTGACACTAAAATTACAACTCGGTTCGCCATCAGGCTTACCTAGTTGCCTTTCTCTAGCATATTCGAGTCGCCAAGTACCAATGATGGGGCCACGACTACATTGGCACCTGACTCCTGTTTCTGGGGAGATCGCGGCGTGACCAGTCAACCACGACCTCCTCTTTTTGTTGCTCTACTGATGGTGGCTATTTCAACTACTTCTGATGCATCTATGCTGGCTCCCATGCTTGGGGGCTAGGCGCAAATTACTACTCGGATGATGATATCCAAGATGATTCGATGAACACTAAGCTCGCTGGACCCTTGAATTGATTATTCTAAATCATTTCAAGGCTCGGGGACTGATATGCTAATACAACGACGGCTCATTTTTTCAAGACGAAGAATGAAAATTCAAATCAAGACCCTCGGCTCGATTCTAAGATTCAAACCAAGGCTCGGGGGCTACTTGATATCAAGTGCAACCTTTTCAAATTGCACAATTCAAGACAAGATGAAGATTCAAGATTCTGTGGACCCTCAGCCTAATTCTTCGACTCAACCTAAGGCTCGGGGGCTACTCCATATGGAGTGTGACTTTCGCCGCACCCCATATTGAATATTGAAGACTACAAGTTGATCAAGATTTACGGGGCATGAGCACCTCACAACCTCGTGTCAACCAAGTACTTTCCAAGAACGACAAGACAAGTACTAGAAGAACTAGCAGAAGCTCAAAAAAGTACTCGAAGCACTCAAGAAAGTACTCGATAGACTTGGCAAGTACTCGGTTGATAGCAAGAACTCGACAATAAAGTGCTCGGGGGCTTGTTGGGTATGGAACCCCAGTACCCGTAGAGAAACCACTCGAAGGAAGGAAATAAGAAGTCGGACTTCTACTAGGACTCTACTCTGTAATCCTACTAGGACTCCAACATTGTAACCGACTTCCCCGCCCCCTGGGATATATAAAGGAGAGCAGGGGTGCCTAGATCGGCAGGCCAAGTCTCTCAACAGAGAGACACACAATTACATCCATACGGAATACAAACCACCAAACAGGACGTAGGGTATTACGCTATCTCGGCGGCCTGAACCAGTCTAAACCTTGTGTTGTGTAGCCATTGCGTTTCAGATCTCGACGAAACCCCACTTGAAATCTACTACGTCGGGGTATCCCTCGGTAGGATCGACGGTAGAACACCGACATGGGAAGTTGGCAAGGTGTTGGCACTCCTTAGCGTCACGTTTTAGCAACGCTCAAAAGCGCGAAGATATATGTCGTTGTATGCAAAATTAATTCTGCAAGCGCACAGAATATATCTCGTTGTAGCACTTCACCTCGGGAGTAACCCAGGGTATCGTATTTATATTTCCGCAGGGAAGCAGATGGTTAAATTGTATTGAAGAATGGAATGATATATCTTGCCAGAAATATCAAGCCACAAACCCAGGGGCACAAACTCTAGGTTTGGGGGATAATGGTCAAATGAATGACCGGATAGAAGGTCTAGAAGACCAGCGACACACGGAGCACCTATTTCTAAAGAAAAGGAAAGACGTTGGGAGAGACCGGACCTAGACACTTCATAACTTAGAGCAAAAGGCACTTTAGCCTTAGTCTAGACTCTAGCTTAGATACCGGGAACAGAGCTCGCTTCGACGGTTAGAACGGGAGAACCTTAGAACGGGGTGAGAGAGGGGGTTCTCCGGGCTCAGCACTACTGTTATGAATACACCCGAACGTGGTGGACTACGAAGGACGGACAGGGCTGTCACCACCTGCCGCCTACCACTGCAGTTCCGTGGGGTGCAACACACTTCCTAGTTAATCAACAAGCCAGACACCACGTCTGCACTCGATGATTAAGATTTCTCTTGAGGCCTGTCAAGAGAAATCCCCATCTTTCCTAAGGGTCAAGGCGAGCAAACCCGCGAGATAAAGCCCAGGTAGAACTAAACTAAACTCTAAACTAAAACTAAAGAGGATAGAACTTTGCTCTAAAGAGAGCAAGATCTTTACTCTAAAAGAAGATCAAGACAAAAAGATAAAAGATAAACTTAAGCTCTGAAGTAAGAAAGTAATTGTATTAGTAAACTCTTCAAAAGAAGGAAAGGATACAAGAGCTTTACCAGAACTCCGAAGACTCCGAAGATCCGAGCTAAGCTCGACTCGACTCTACTCCCAACTCTAATCCTAATCTAAGAAATGAAAAAGATACAAGGACTCCCTTCAAGTAGAGACTTTAGTAATGTAGTGTGTGTCTTCCCAAGGTGGATGAGCTGCCTTTTATAGCCTCTAGGGGGTGGATGCCAGTGTCATTAGCACGCCAAGGACCTGCTTAAGCTTCACGCAAAGGAAGAGATGTGGCAGCCACAGAAGGAGGCCGGTCGGCCTCATCTAGGCTGGCCGGCCGGGTCCTGGTGCCACTTGGCACTGACCTTTGCAGGAACGGCCCTGATGGCTCTCCTGAAGTCGGTTTTAGTTGCGTTTAGTTGAAGCTTGTCCGAGAATCCTAGGTTGTGGGCCCTTCAATCCATGTGCTTCCCACTCTAGGCCTTCCGGGTCCTTGGATCAAACCGACGTTGATTGCACGTCTCCTGATCATCTTGGATGCTTAGCATATGTCATGGATTAGTGACGTGGCTAGACATGGCCAGGGGAGGCCGGTCGGCCTGGCCTAGGCCGGCCGGCCTGGCTCTGAGCTAGGTTTGGCCCTGATTTCTCCTGATTTGTCCTACAAGCACAACTCATCCAAAACGTGTGGAATTTGTCAGTGAAAGCACTTTTATGTATGGAATATGGTATGAGCATCCTCATTTTAGCGAAATGTTGACGGTCACTACGAGGTTATAATGGCCGTCAACACAAGGACAACTTTGAATGAAGCACAGGAAGATACGGTGGTCCAAGCCAAGGAGCACCGAATAAGTCGGTGGTGTCAGCTCGGCTCGAGATCGGCTCAGATTCGGCTCTACAAGAAATATGTATAGCACTGGATGATATGGTGCTGCATGTGATGGAGCAGCAGATGAGTCGGTTGTAGATTCAAGCCAACGGTCAGAACAACGGCTAGTTGGTCAAGAAGCTCCGGTGGTATACGTCATGGTCACCAGATGGGTCGGTGGTACACAAAAAAAAAAAACAAGTCATTGGAGCAACGGCTAGTTTCAAGTGTTGGGGCTATATATACCCCCAACCCTGGCCGTTTGGAGTGTGCTTGAGCATTGGGAAGTTGTGGGAAGTTGTTCTACTCATTTGCAAGTGCTCATTCCACCAAAGTGCTAAATAGAAAATCTAGGTGATTAGCATAGAGCTTAGTGCTTGATTAAGTGCTAGTTAGACCATTTAGCGCATTGCTTTAGGTGTTAGCCTAGAGTTTAGGCGAGGTTTGCACACCTCTTGTAGCGGTGCTTGCGCGCACCAAGTATTGTAAGTCTTGCGAGACCCTCCAACCGTGTTTGTGGAGAGGCCGCCGTTACTTTGTGCTAGGGAGGTGAGGCCCTAGGCATTTGCCGAAGCTCAACCAAGTGGAGGCGGCGAGGAGCATCTGGGAGAGGCCAAGTGGAGACCCACTCGCTAGTGGGGAAGTCCCGTACGCTATCCTACGGAGTGACTCATCCGGGGAGTACATGCCCTTGCGTGGGCATTCCCTTTTAGAGGGGCTCCAACAACGAGGACTAGTGGAAAGCTGTGGCTTTCTGATACCTCGAGATACATCGCTGTGTCAGGAGTCTGCTTACTCTATCTCTTTACATTCCGCATTACTTGTTGCACTACTTTCCGCATTTACCTTTCATAGAATTGCCATGTGTAGTTGCTAGGAACCTAGGGTGCAAAACATTTAGCGGTAGAGTTAGCAACACATAAAAAAACCTAGTGCATATTTAGATAGAAATTGAAATAGGTTTTTATATGTGCTATTAGCCATAGTTTTTAGATAACCCTAATTCACCCCCCCTCTTAGGGTGTCACGGTCTCTTCAGGCGGTTCTTCACCAGCTCAGGCGGTTCTTCACCAGGTCCAAGTCAAAGGGCATTCGTCAGCCTAAAACCTACACTGATGGTACAGTCAGGTATGTATGTCTTGCTGATAATGGGAACCAAACAATTTGGAAGAAACCTTGGGAGATAAAAGATGGAAAAAGTCTATGGATGAAGAATATGAGGCACTTATGAAAAACAAAACATGGCATCTTGGTCCTGCAAAGGATAATAGAAATATCATAGATTATAAATATGGGTATATAAGACCAAAAGAAAAGCTGACGGCACAATTGATAGATACAAGGCACGCCTGGTAGCTAAGGGTTTCAAGTAGAGATATGGTGTTTTTTATGAGGATACATTTAGTCCTGTTGTTAAACCTGCTACTATTCGAACTATTCTATTAGTTGCAAGGGTGGTGTCTTCGACAGTTGGATGTACAGAATGCGTTTCTTCATGGTGTTCTGGAGGAAGAAGTCTTTATGAGGCAACCCCCTGGGTATGAACAATCCCCCTCTCATTTCGTATACAAGTTAGAGAGTTCTTTGATCATCTCCTTTCACCTTTGTGGATCTTCTTTGACTTAAGTTTTTTGTAGGACGGATCCTCAGACCTTGTTCCCATCAGCCCCCGAGCCTATTCCTGAGGGGGTTAGTACTTCATCAGTTTTGGGAGAGGCTATGAAGACTGCTTCTGCGATGCCGTCCGGGCACACGAGTGAGGATGTCGTGGTTGACTCGTTGGCTCTTAGTTGCCCGAGAAGCCAAGTGCCGCTGTGAAGAAGACACGGAAGCTGGTATTTGGCACTCCTCGACTTCGCATGCCTGGCTCGAATAGGTTTGGTGTTTTAAACTCTTGTTTAGACTGGTTTTTTAGGAAGTTTTTCCTTACTTCCTTTCTTTTGTAGAGTTTCTGTCCGCCCATCTGATTTGAAGAAGTCCTCGACTGGTTTGCCCTTGGATTCTTTTTTGTTGAAGAAAGAAGATACTTGTTCGGGGGCGAATACGTTGCGTACTCCAATTACTGTCGAAGCTTCTGAGAAGCCAAGTAATACTGACAAGTCTCCTGTTGTTGATACGACTGCTGCCAGGCCATTACTTCCTTCTTCTGAGGAAGTAGTCGTCGCTGTTTCTACCGCCACTATCTCAAGGCGAGGAGAAGATCTTGTTTTGCCATCTGATAATGCTTTACCTGATGAGTCTCAAGATTTGAAACAAAGAGTACTTTCTCTAGAGTCCAAGGTGGAAGAGCTCCAAAGACTTAATGCTGATATTGAAGTTCGCTATAAGAAGTCAGAGGATGCTCGCTGGAAGAGTATTCGCGACCATAATGAGGCTACCGACAGGATTATCAATAATATTGATAATTATGCCAATATTGAAGCTGTCAAAGCCAAGCATGCCGCTGAGATCCAGTCTTGGAAGAAAAAGTTGCAAGGGGAGTACTTAACTCTTGGCCTTTGTCTTTTTTCTTTTAGTATTTGCTTACTGACTTCCGTCAATAATGTCCTTGCTTCTGTCCAATCTTTAGTTCCAGAACTTAGCTTAGACAGTGTATCGGGCGGTAAAGCTGATGATTGTACTGACAAGCTGATGATTGTACTGACACCAATTTTAAGGGGTACTTGGAGTCTACTAGGTCGATAGCTGAACAAGTCGTGGAGAAGTTGGATCTCTCGTAGAGTAGTTTTTGTTCTTCTTCGATGAAGAGGAAGTATTCTTTTTGAGATGATCTTCTGTAAAGAGTGAAAACAATCCGAAACTTATTATGCTTTCGTTTATGCACGCGTTTTCTAACTCTTGTTCATGAGATGCATGTTTGTCTTGCTGACTAGGCTCTATTTCTGTACTTATGAGAAGTACTTGGATTATGTCCAATTTGTTTCTGAGACCAGGGTAGTTTGCCTGACATGCTCTTCCCCTATTTAGTCTATATGGTGGTTTGCTGCTATAAGGCCAGCATACCTCTTCAGTTATCTCTCGCTTCGAGTTTATTTCACTTGGAAGTAATCTCTCGGAGATCCTAGAAATAGTTGTACTTCTCTTGGAAGTAATCGGAACGGATCCGATTGCTTTTTCCTGAGATCAGTTTTAGGTAGGTGGTTTGCCTGTCATGCTGTTCCACTCTTTTGGCTTTGTTATCTTGCCCGGTTACTGAGTTGCTGCTGTAAGGCCAAGCATACCTCTTCATTTACCTCTCACTTTGTGTTATTTCTCTTGGAAATAAGCACTCAGAGGTCCTGGATAGTAAGCATTCGTCTGCTTTTTGAACTCGTTTTGAAAAAGTGTCTTTGGTAATTTCTCCTGAACAGTCTGTTGGGAGAGTGTAGACATCTTTGAGCTTATTGAGATTGGGCATCTTCTTTTGGTCTTGATTTTTGTTTGTTCCAAGTGCTTGAAGAGCCTGGGAGGACCTTGATGAGACGCGTCTTTCTAAAAAAGTTTCTGCTTTTGCAGTCTCGTCTTTGTCCTTGATTGTTTCGATCCTTATGCCTGTTGAGTCCGTGACTTGGGTGCGGGTTTGCGTTGTCATCTAGCTATTTTTAGATAGGATCGAATCTTTCTGTCGTATCCGCCCGAAAGCTTCACGTGCAAACAGTAAACCTTTGTTTGATAGCGTCATTCTTTGGCTATAAATAGGCCTTGATTTCCACATTGTCTTCCATAAATTGTGGATGTTAAATATCTTGGAAATCCTAGGCAGTAAATAGACGCCTGATTTAGCAAGGATTTGCTTCCAAGTCTTGGTGATACGGCTACTTTTCTGGCTATAAATTGGCCTTAGGTTGCTGATGGTTGTCTTTCATGCTCCCGGAGTCATGACTAGTTTAGCTGTCCTCTCAGCCTCCTCTTTTGTTCATCCTCCCGGACTAGTTCGTCGTCATGCTTGAAGTCTTGATGCTAGAAGAGTAGTTGCAAAGGTGTGGTGTGAGGTAGTCACCAATAGCCAGACATAGTGTCCTCGTGTGGTACTGGGTGTAGAAAGTCCGGTGCTGGCCTCTGCTTCCTTCTAAAAGGTCTTGTTGATCTTGGGACGAAAGTATGTGGTGACGTCAGTTACTGTCTGGTCCAGCGCCTCGATGTCGTGCTGCGTGGAGACGGTCAGGTCTTTTTGTGACCTGGTCTCTTGTGGTGTGCGCCTTCTCTCCACAGATCTTCCGCCCGTGCCCCTGATGCTAGAAGAGAAGTTGCAAGATACTAGGTATGGGCATTTTGCAGCCTTTACTTGGGTCGAAGGCATGGTGATTACTTGTATGGCTGATTTTAGTGGCCTGCCATCTTTGTTCTTGTAAATGCTTGCCTCCTTGCTGTCCTTGTTCTTGTAAATGCTGTTTAATTTTCTACATCTTTTGTAACCAAGTCCTTTGAATAAGGTGCGGATGTTTCGCCATTGTATCATTTGCATTGTTCTCTTGCTGTCTGGTTATCTAATCCTTTGGCTAGTGCCTCAACGCTTCGACCTTCCATAAAGAAGAATTTTTTGGAGACCAAAAGCCCCCAAATCTGGCTGTTTGAATCTTTAAGGAAGTTCAAACTTTTCAAATCTGTGATGAGTTGTTTTTATAGACAAAGTAGTCGAAGGACCGACTCAAAAAAGAGCTTTTTACACGACAACACGATCGATGGTACTTTTATAAGTCTATAGTATATAATCCCTGGTTACATGAGTAGTAGCATCTTTTTGGAAGAAAGCTACTTAATGACTGGACTAGTCTTTTTGGAGACCTTAGTTTACTTTATGTAAAAAACTACTCGATATCGTAATGCCCCTCATATTTTAGGGTCTTCGTACGGTTCGAGTGGTTGCATTCTTTTGAAAAGAGTAGTCTTACTGCTTCGGACAGATTTGCTTGATTGAGGGAGTGACTTTTCTGATGACCCCTTTATGAGAGCAGCGGCATTGCCCCAGGTTTCCTTGAAGTGATAGGACGCCGTTTCGAGTGGGCATCTTGAGGACGAGGTAATTGTAGCTTGGGATAGCTTGGAATTTGACTAGTGCAGGCCATCCAGAGATTGCGCTGTATGGAGTGCTGAAGTCGATTACTTCGAAGCTTAGATACTCTGTCCTCGACTTGTTGCCATCGCTGAAGGTTATTGGGAGGGTTACTAATCCAATTGGCATAGCTTCTATGCCTGGACTGATTCCAAAGAACGGGGCAGTCGCTGGTACCATCCACTTTTTGGAGTCGAAACCCATGTCGTGCAGGGATGAGACTGTTAGTAGATTAAGCCTGCTCCTTTGTTTATTAGTACTTTCGTAGTCTTGAGTGTACCAATCTCTGGTTTTACCACGAGTGGTGGTGGGCTTGATTCTGAGAATGTTGCCCATTGATCCTTTTCTAAGAAGAATATGTTGGTGCCTGTTTTCTTCGGAAAAAACGCCTGGACACTAGTATTGTTTTCTTGCCCTGATGCTCTTTCATTGGTCGAGAGATTACCATCACCATAGCATCGTGGTGTTGATATGTGTAAGGTTGTTCTGGTATGGCCTCAGCTGAAGTAGTCTTTTGATTCTTCACAGGGATCCCTGGTGCCTCTTTCAGTGTGTAGCACTCTTTAGTGAAGTACTTTTGATTTGGGTGCAATGTGCATCGCTTGTTAAGCGCTTCCTTGAATGCTGTTGAATTGGAGTTTGATTTTAGCTCGTTGAGCTGCTGAATGATGGTTGTAACATCCTTGACTGGTTTCTTCTTGAGAATACACTTGATTTCTTGAGGCTGAATCTTCCGGTTGTTTTGAGGATCGTATTGTTCCACTGCGGCATTCTGTAGACGTGCTTCTAAGTCATCACTTTCTTCTTCATGCGGGGCCTCATAATCATCGAGTTGTTTGATGATTGTAGTGGTTAACCCGAGAAGATTTTGATTTCAGCAGTTTGGTGCATGAGGGATAGCGTGAAGTGCAGTTCCATGGCGTTGGCTGCTAGAGAGTTGCAATACTTGCTTGACTGAGTGAGTCTATTGTTGCTTATCTTGTTCCATAGAGTACCACATCGCTCGGCCCTCCTCTGGTTTTTAACCACTCGACTGTTCTTCCTTTCTTGCTCCTGGGTACTGTTTAGTGCTTCAAATAACTCGAGGAATGCTTCCCTCTTGTAGATATTGTCTTCTTCGAGGTCTTTGAGGCCAATCATGTATACGCCACGATCCTGATCGTGGTGTACCATGTTGTTGTTCTTGATTTGGACCTGTTTTGATCGAGATCAAAGCTTGAGATGGGTGAGCCGCAACTTTTGTTGGTTGAGTGGTCTGTTCGCCTCCAATCTGCGGTTCTTCCTTCTGGTGTCGAGGTTATGAATAGGCATTGCCTGGTCGCACCGTCAGGGCCTTCATCATCCGAGTCCGAGTCATGATCGAGTACTTGGGCTGCCTTCTTGCAAGAAGTGGCAAGCTCTAGACTGATCCAAATCAGGATATCCGAATCAGGATATCCACATACTGCTCTATCATTGACTTGAATTGGAAGCATATGAGTCTTTGGTAAGTGGATGCCAAGTTGTGTAATCCGAAAGTGGGTAGGGTTGGGTGGGTGCTCGAGCCACTCGTCGAAATCGAGTCGGATTCGGGGTGAATTCCCTGAGAAAAGTTTGGGAGCAATCCTGATTCAAGCGCTTTCCCTTTGATGATGTCAGACAACTGGGTTCCGTCGAAATTTTTGATGAGCTCCTCCATGCTTGGCAATGCCTTTCCTGACTGGAGTGAGTCGCTACCGTTGGTCATCTTCTTGAGCTTGGTTCGGAGAGCAGCGCGTTCCCGGACCATCTTGTTTTGTTTTGAAGTCGCCGAATTCTCCACAGGATTCTTGACGATCACCCCTTCCTGGCGCGCCAAATGTCGGTGTTTTACCGGCAGTCCTACCAAGGGGTATATCAAGGTAGTAGAGTTTCGCTGGAGTGACAGTAGAATCAGGAACTCGACGATTACGTGACATGAGATTTATACAGGTTCAGACCGCCAATTAGGCATAATACCCTACGTCCTGTTGCTGATCTTATATTACGTAGGATGAATATGAGTACAAACTTGTCTTATCGATCGATGATCATAAAGACTAGTCGAGATTCCCTATATTCTGTGAATTGGGATTGGATTGTGTGCTCTAAGTTGAGATTTAGAACCTTGAACCTAATTTGAGAGGGGTCCCTACCCAACCTTATATACTAGTCGTAGGGTTACGAGAGTGTAATCCTAGTCTAACTCGAGTGGTAACCCGAGCAAGTCTCGCTATGCGAGTGCTTTCCTAATATCGGCTAGTTTCCAAAGTCCGTAGATTCTTGTGTTGCCTTGCGCCACGGTCTCTACTAGTTGCCATATCGTCCTCCTTTGGAGTTATTCCTGCGTTCGTGTGGGCCCTAGGCCTCCATGTCCGACACTACTGGAGCTATCAATTGTCTAAAATGTTGTTCGGAACATGCTTAAAGCAGCTCGGACAAAGAAGCTCGAGACCCAACACTGCAGACCTAATCGGAAGAGGGAAGATTTCCTGTGTACATGCTGATGACAAGACAATGTTCCAACTCGGTTAGATCATCCCATGTTCTTCTTGTAGGATCATAGACTCTCAGGACGTCTTTCCTCGCTACCCACATTAGAATCTTCCCATCCTCTAAAAGAACAAGTGGATATGGAGGCAAAACCATATTATTATACAGGTGGCTAGGTGCATACTGTATGGAATATTGTTTGGCCAATAATTCCTTGTCCACGTCTTGCTAGAACCAAAGATCTATTGAGCAATCCCGGAAGCCATGCTGGACCATGACCAAGCAGCTATCCAAACTCGAGGTTGTAGTGGTATAGATTATACATGAGTTTCTTGTCGACGGTGGTGGCATGACAGTTAGCTCGTCCCTGTAATGTTTCTTTCCTCCACTCCTCTGTTGTCATGTCATACAAGGTTATTGTGTCAGGCTTGACATTCGTGGGGTTGTAGTCGATGTAGTACCGACTCAAAGGCAAGAAGTAGGCTACCCCATAGATGACCACTGTCTGCCCCGATTGCGGTGAGACAAATATAGGAGGGCCAGGCTTCGCCCGCCACCTTCCACTACTGGCGGCACCGAGTGTCATGACATAGCATCCTTGCTTAATAAGGTGGTCGCCTTCGCGGTCACGTGTGGTGTACATGGGAATGCGTAGCACCTTGTACTCTCCGGTGGAGGGAACATAACCGACACTACTACACTAACCACTTTCTCAAATGGGCTATCACAACCGGTTTTGGCAAAACCGGTTGTGATAGGGCATCACAGCCGGTTTTAAGTTAGGTGGGGCAAGCATGCGTCAAAACCGGCTGTGATGACCCCTATCACAACCGGTTTTTGTTAGAAACCGGCTGTGATAGTCGCGTGGCACATCACAGCCAGTTTTTCTTACAAACCGGCTGTGATGCCCCCTATCACGGTTTATTATTAAAACCGGTTGTGATGTGCCTGTACAGTACAAAACCCTCTTTCCCTCCCCTCCCCTTCTTCTTCAACCCGACGCCCACCCCTCTCTCAACCCCTTTTGCTCTCCATTTTCACCAAATTGCTCTCTAAAGGTTGGGTTTTTTTGAAGAACCACTCCATCAACTTATTTTGAGGTGGGTAACTAGCAACCATTTCAATTTTGAGCATGTTTCATCCACTAGATTTTGAAATTTGGCATGAATTTGATGGAGGGGCTTTTCTTCCATTTTAGAGAGCATTTCTTGGCAAATTGCAATGGGGAAAGTGGGATTTGTTTGAAGAATCACTCCATCAACTTATTTTGAGGTGGGTAACTAGCAACCATTTCAATTTTGAGCATGTTTCATCCACTAGATTTTGAATTTTGGCATGAATTTGATGGAGGGGCTTTTGTTCCATTTTAGAGGGGATTTGTTGCCAACTTTCAATGGGGAAAGTGGGATTTCTTTGAAGAATCACTCCATCAACTTTGGTTGAGGTTTGTAACTAGCAACCATTTCAATTTTGAGCATGTTTCATCCACTAGATTTTGAAATTTGGCATGAATTTGATGTAGGGGCTCTCTTGTTCCATTTTAGAGGGGATTTCTTGTCAAATTTCAACGTAGAAAGTGGGATTTATTTGAAGAATCACTCCATCAAATTATTTTGAGGTGGGTATCTAGCAACCATTTCAAATTTGAGCATGTTTCATCCACTAGATTTTGAATTTTGGCATGAATTTTAGATGGACAACGATCGAGGCTGGATGTACAGGGCAGCGGCCAAAAGAGATGTCATATATATCAACGGCCAAAACCGTTTGTGATGCTTTTCCCCCAACTTCATAGAGGCGCGCGCGGGTTCCAAATCCTCCCAAAATTCTAAGTCGCGCCGCGCTCCCCCCGACGCCGCGCCGTGCTCCCCCGACGTCACACCGCGCTCCCCCGACGCCGCGCCGCCGCCGCTCCCTCGACGTTGCGCCGCACCCTCGACTTCGCGCCGCTCCCCCGACGTCGTGTCGCCGTAGCTCCACTGCTCTCCCTCGACGTCGCGCCGCGCTCGTTGCTCTCCCTCGACGCCGCACCGCTGCCGTTCCCTCGATGTCGCGCCGTTCCCCCGATGCCGCGTTGCCGCCGGTCCCCTGCTCTCCCTCAACTTCGCGCCGCGCTCCCTGCTCTCCCTCGATGCCACGCTCCCCTGCTCTCCCTCGACGTCGCGCCGCCGCCCCCGCCCCTGCCCTCGCCCCCGCGCACTTCTCCACCGCGACGCCGCGCTCCACCCCTACGCCGCACATGCCGTACTCCACCCCGACGCCGCGCTCCACCACGACGCGCCGCCGCTCCACCCCGACGCGCCGCCGCTCCATACCCAAGGTGAGCTCCACCCCCTCAGCCACTGCACATGAGGTGTTCGATGAAATGTCTCGAAGCAGCTGATACAAGATTTCATGTATAAATCTTGCAAACTTCATGTATAAAAGTTGTAGCTGGTATATAGGGGATCAACTTTTGCTAAATAAGCTAGGATCCAAACTGTCAACCAAAGGCCAAATTAGATTTGAGTAGTTTTGGTTAAGTCTGGAATTTGAGTTATTTTGCTGACTTTGGGCTCGAATTTAAAACAGGTTTCATTTGAAAACCTAAGGTTGTAAATGATTTTTCAATAGTCAAAACTACCAATAGTTGAACCATGATGTTGTTTGGGTTGGGTATTGATCTAAATAGAAAGCTATTGAATTCTAAAGATAGCTAATTGCTGCTGTCAACCAACACTTAGCCAAATTCTGAAGTTTCAAAAAATAGGGGATTGACTGGATTTTGACCACGATTTTGAACAAGTAAATGATGTTTTTTTTTTCAAAGTCAACATGCCTAGATGAAATTACATACTTAAAGGTGTTATTTTCATGTTGGTCAAAAATTATTTGCTTAAGTGTTTTTAGTTTTAATTAAGCTCCTAAAATGGTTAAATTGAAGAGGCTTGACTTGTTCAATTTTTTTTGGGTTTTGCTACAAATCTTGAAACGGTCCGTAGGAAAGCCATTAATATATGCAGGGGATAGTTTATTAATCAGAATCTTAGTTTGTATTCACTTTATGTAAGGAAAATGTGTCATTTCACACGGTTGAGAGCCCGTTTTGGCAAAGAAGACGCGAATGAAGCGGAGAATGCTGGTGCTCACCAGGATGGCGGAGATGATGGTGCTAACCATGAAGGAAGCCCTTCCGCGTACCTCAACCTAGACTTTGGTGCTGAGGAGGTAATTCTTTTGCACACACCTTTGCTATCATTAGTTTGGTGACAAATTGATCTCATTAGTTTTGATCTCTGCACGTAGGAGCATGTTGAAATCAGGTCAGAGGTGATCGAAACATCAGAAAAACCTAAGGGCAAGCGAGGCCGAAGCAAGATGCCTCAAGGTTGAACTGTAATAAATGCGGTCGATGCATCCGGAGAGCCAGTAGATCCTATTACGGTCCAGGGGCCTTACAAAACGGCCATCGGAAATATAGTGAGGGACAATGTTCCGATAAAATATCAGAGCTGGAACGGAAAGGAGGATCCGAACTTCACAATGCCGTACCAGATCAAGGGGTTCTGTTGGGAGAAGTTGTTGGAGAGCTTCAGCTTCCCAAGTGACAAGGCGTGGGAAATAGCGAAGAAAAAGGTCTTCAGGACAATGGGTGAGAGATTAAAGCAATTTAGGTGTGTACTATATAAGCATGTCAAGGCGGGAACCGAGCCAGACTGGGATCAATACCCAAGTCAAAGGGCTTACTGGGCTGACTTTCTTGCATACAAGAGTAGTACTAAGGCCAAATAAATGAGCCAGCGGAACACTGAAAATGCACTGAGTAACCCCCTCCATCATAACTTGGGAACTCGTGGGATCGTGCGCAAGTTACCACAATGGGACGCAGAGTTTCAAGAGATGGAAAAGAATGGTGTCGTGTCCGAGACCGTAGGATGGGAGATGCGTTCTTTGATATTTGCTCTCTCCCATGGGAGTAGTCACGGTCCTGATGGAAAGCTTGTGAGCAAAGATGAACGTGCCAAACATGTGGTGAAACGGATCCAAGAAGTACGTGAGGATGTTGCCTCAGGTGCTTTTGTTCCAGATAGGGAGAATGACGTGCTGAGCCGAGCCTTGGAAACCAAAGAGCATCCTTGCTGCGTACGAGGAATGGGGCTAGTTCAGTGGGAACTTGGCTTCGCTGAATATTCTGACTCGTACAGAAGTCGATCAAGGTCGAAAGCACAGCGAGAAGCTGTAGTTGAAGATGTTATGCAGAAAGTTCGTGATCAAATGGATGCTTCTTAAGCAAAGTTGTGTGAGACGATTCGCGAGGAGATTCGTGGAGAGTTGCTTGAGCAAAGCCAGAGCCAGCGTCCTCTTGTTGCAGCTCAAGATGGCGGCGACATTCTCGCTAGCCCAGTTATGCTGCCTCGAAGCAGTTGCGGGAGTAACGCGCACCCCTCCCCCCCCCCCCCCCCAATAACAGATTCCCGGTGGATGAGATCACTGAACCAAAGGCTTGTAAGTTATATGTGATGTCGGGGTTTATCAAGACCAAGGTGGCCATAGGTCTAGCTCAGCCTACCTGAGAGAAAGAGGTTTTGCATTGTCGAGAACTGCCGACCAGTTTTACAAGAGTGAACTTTAACCTTGGATGCTTTGTGGTGTGGCGGAAGCGCTACATATCCTTTACTGATTCGGATTCGGAAGGGTCGTCAGACGAGAACACTTTTCCACCAGAGAGGGTACCAAGTCAGCCTAGCCCTCAAATAGATCAGAGTCCGCCTCGGAATGAACCAAGTCCACCTCCAAGGAAAGAAACCCCCCCAAGGGAACCAACTCCTCCTCGCAGGCCGGCTACGAGGTCCTTGCTAAGTGCATTCACTGAAAGTCCGGTGAGGACCAGATCATCGCAGAAGCGGCGAGCATCCAACTCAAGCCCGCCTCCGCTAAAAGAGAAGAAAAAAGCGGTGAGTGGAAGCATAACATCCCTCCTCCCTGATAAGGACGAGCCAACGCTAGGCAAATAGGCGGTTGAGCACTTTCACAAGTTGTGCTTGGTTAAGCAAACGGGGAATAACAAACCGCCAAAGACAGACTTTGAGCGAATCACTGCTAAGAAGTCAATGTTGGAATTTAGCAAGCTGAAGTACCAAGATAACCTTGATCAAGAGAAATCACGTAAAGCTCAATTTTGCAATGAAGGTGGCATGACTGAGGAAGACTTGGACAATATAGCAAATGAAGATGGTTACCTCGTCACTAGCTCCAAAAAAATTAGCTTGGACGTTTGAGCACGGGAAAGACCTAGTTTGCCAAGAAGAATTGGGTGGCCTACCGATGAAGATGAGGAATTTGCATGATTGGTACAAACGTCAATCCGGCATTTACTTTGGAGTGAGGTACCCAAAGGAATTCTTTGGCCAAATAATTGAAGGCAGTACTCGTCACGACAGGTACCTCGAATACAAGTGTCTATTTGAGTTGTACCAGCAAGATGCTCTCGATGTCAACATCCTCTTCCTGTGGTGCTTGTAAGTATTCTCTTCTCATGTACATTCTGTTCACTTCTCTTGCTCAACACAATGCATTTTATAACTAGATCTTTTTTAGGATGGAGTCCCACTTGTTAAAAGAGCGTGGGATTAAAGACATAGCTTTCTTGGACCCTGTTGCAATAAATGAGAAGAATTTTGCAAATGTTGATACCATGCATTATTTGTACAATATGTTTTGCCTTCTTAAAATGAAGGAAAGCATATTTCTACCGTACAACTTCTTGTAAGTGTGTTCTTAGTTACATTCCATCTCTCCTTTATCTAACCGTTGTTAGTTACGCGGCAAAAATGATCATGTTCCACCCTTTGGTTTACAGCAACCATTATGTTCTCTTGGATATTTGCATTCTTCAAAGTTCCATCAAGGTTTATGACTCAAAAAATAGGCCTCTTGATATGATCGATCCACTCATTCAAGTACTAAACAAGTAAGTATAGACAAAACACTCTTTTGGATCAAAATTGATTGCATCTGTCTAATCACATTCACTCCGAAATGTCCTGTAGGGCTTTCAAAATGTATTGCAAGAAAAAGGAAAACAAAGGGTCGCATAGACCCTTCGTCATAGATAAATTCATTGTATCATCTACAAAGTGGATTAAAAAGCAGCCGATGGGAAACAATCACTGCGGGTACTATGTCATGCACTACATCCACTGCTACACTGGCGATGACTTTAGCGCTCTAGAGAGACAGGTTTGTGGGAGTTTACCGCTTTATGTGAACCTAACTAGGGTTCGTATCGTCTTTTACTTTCTCAATAGTTTTAGCCATATATGTTAATGCATTTTTGATTCACTAACTCATGTTCTTGCTTCACTACTCATGTGCTTGCTTCGCTCTCACTCATAGTTGCAGGAAGCCGAGGTTGGTGCGTCCGAGATGATTGCGACCGAGATAATTGCACTTTCAGAACAGCTTGCCGGGTTCATTCTCGAACATGTTATATCCGAAGACGGAGAATACCACATAATGAAGCCGTGAGACTAGATGAAACTTGTAATATATTTGACATGCACTCGTAGCATAGCGGAACTTGATATGCATCTATTGAACTTGATGTGTATGAACTTAATGCAATAACGTTTAGATGGTTTCGTTGAAATGTTATATTTGAATGCATCGTGCTTTATATGTGGGTTCTGAATATTTGATTGATATTTGTGGAATATTTGATATATATGCGAAATATATTTGATATATGAAAAAATTAAAAAAAAAAAGATCACAGCCGGTTCTAGACTATGGCCGGCTGTGATAGGCCCCTGCAATATCCTCCCATCACAGCCGGTTCTAGACAAAAACCGGTTGTGATCACCCCCCCTATCACAGCCGGTTTTGCGTCACAGCCGGTTTTCAAAACCGGTTGTGATGGCTGGTGTAACATCCCGCGAAATCGCAGTCTGTTACTTGTAATGAAAATTCGGAGTTTAAAAAAATTTTGTGGTAAATTGTTGTGAGACATGAAATATTTGTAATATAAGTTAATTGCTCTCTCTAAATTCTTAGTAATTTAACTTGTGCACAATTAATTTTCATACTGTTGCATGTGTGATTTGGATCTTATCCGAAATCGTGGAATTCCATTTGATTTTAATCTGGAATTGTTTGAGTGTAGTTTATATTTGAATTCAATTCAAATATAAACTAAAAACCTAACTCTAACTTGGACCTAACCTAGCCCCTCCGTCGAGCCCCTGGTGAGCTCCGTCAAGTCCTTCTCCCCTTGTCTCCTTGCTGTCCGGCGAACCCCGCCGATGAACCCTCCGCTTGAACGCCGCCGCCACCCATCCTCCTCTGGAGCCGGTCTTTGAGCCGTGCTCAATCTTCTTGCAGGAGCCGCGCGTCTTGCTCGCCAACGTCGTCGCTTGGAGCCCCAAGTGCCCCCCTTGGCCGTCGGGCGCCCTTGAGGCGTTTCGCCGAGCGCTCTCCGCTCGAGAGCTCGTGCGCCGTCGTTCCGCCGCCGCCGCGCGTAACCTGGCCCAAGGTCCAGCCTTTAACCCCTAGGCCGTATCTTCCAGCCGTCCTAGCCACCGTCGGAGCCGCCGTCGCCCTCTAGCCGCCGCGTCGGGCTCCTGCAGCGCGTCGGACCCCCGCCGCGCCGTGCCGCGCGGGCGAACGCGCTCGGGCGCGCCGCGCTGAGCGGGGCCAGGCCGCACGCACGGCCGCAAGGCCCTTTGGCCACACCGGATCCCGCCGGCCGCATCGGATCCGGCCGCGGACGTGTCGGCCTCCCGCGCGCGGCCACACCGGTGGCCACAGCCCCCTAGGCCGCACCTTGATCTATTGCGGCTGCTGACGCAAGCGCTTGCGTCAGCAGGCCGCCGATCCTATCGCCGCCAGCCCCTGCATCTTTGCAGATAGGCCCCCGAGCTTCCTCGGTTTTACAAATAGGTCCTTCCTCCACTGCAGCCTTGCAGTTTAGCCCCTGGCCGGCCTCTTTTACAATCTGACCCTGGTCCTTTTGCATCCAGCCCCCTGGGGTTTCTGTTAATTGCGATCTGGCCCCTGCACTTTTGCAGTTAGGCCCTTGGACTTTTTGCTAATCGCGAAAAGGTCCTTCCACCTCGGCAATTTTGCACAGAACCCCTTGTACTTTAAGAAATGGATTTATTCTTTTATAAATCCTTTTTCTTAATATTTAAAAAGGGTTAAACCTTAGGAAATTCATATCTTTTCCATCCTAGCCCCGTTTTGTACCAAACCAGTTGCGTTAGGCTCCTAAAATCGCGCCCTTCACCTCAGGCCTAGCCAAGTGGCGTCCGCGACTTAGTCACGTGACCGCCACGCAAACCTAGCCGGCCAACCTTTGCCCGACACGTGGCGCCGACCCGGTGCCGAGTCGACCGCCACGTGGCTAACATGACTTTTGACCCGTAGGACCGTGGGCCCACCTGTGGGACCCACTGTCTGTCAGCCCGGACCCACCTGACCCTTGGGCCCGCATGTTGACATGTGGACCCGCTGGCCTTTTGACTGACCCGGTAACCTTTGACCCGTTGACCGAGACCTTGACCCTTTGACCGTTGACCCAGTCAACTTTGACCAGGTCAACGATGACATCATCAGGGCCCGTGATGATGTCATCAACCCCGGACCAAGGCCTTCGCCAGCCCGACCCGCGGTTTAACCCCGAGTCGGCAGTTAACATACCCCAGCTGCTAACTTGTGTTCTAACTTTTATTTCTTTTTCCGAATGATTTATAAATCCCGAAAATGGATTTAAACTTCGGAAAATCATAATAAATCAACCGTAACTCAGAAAAATATGAAACCAGTTTCAGTATTTTTCTAAAATCATGACGAACACGATAGAATAGAGTTTGCTGTTATTTGGATCTTCATTAATTCTTATTTGGAGTTCATTTGCTAGTAGATGTCGTTGTTTATTTGTAATTGCGTCCAATAGGATCCCCGGAGGACCCGGACTTCTTCGACGACGTCGACTACACTGAAGACGAAGATAAGGACGATACTCCAGGTTCACGCCCATTCTGCTTCTTTGTACCTATTAGGCATTGCAAGTTCTCTTTTTTTTCTAATGCATCTCTTTTTCTCCTTTGGTAACAGAGAGGGTATTCAACTTTGTATGGAGCAGCTGATGACCTTTGGGATGAGCTTGACGGTTGTTGCGAGTGTATGTCAACGACGGTGGACATCAACCCCGGAGTGGGAGATTGATTAGTCGGACATTTGAGGCTATGTGATGGGAAAGACCGGTAAATGACAAGTGTCTTCTGCAAGCGGACTTCACCATTCGACAAGACTCAAAATAACTCAAGATAGCTTATGGCAGCTCGTAAGATATAAACGCTTTGACTCTGGATAGGACATTTAAACGTCAGGGAAGATTTACCATGTAACATTTTATAAAAACTTCCGAGAGGTTCCGTACTAAGCATACATTTATACTCCGAATTTAACCATATCAAAACTCACAACAACTTAGGCAATGAACTTATGCTCTCCTTCCACAGATAAACATGATGGATCCTTAAATGCCAACGAACTCAAATACTTGGAAAGTAAGAGATTAAGCATGAGGCACTTAAAGGGCATAAATAGAGCAACTATTAATCATTCCAAGGTTATCAACCATATTCCATACATAAGGAGCTTTTTATTCAACATCGTTTTTCATAACTATTATATCATCACGGCAAGGCAAGGCAAGGCAAGGCAAGGCAAGTAAGGCGCCTTCAAACATACCTGGGACTCCCCCAAGCTTCGTTGAAGCTCACTGGTAGTACTGATTGGGGTCGTAGTGCATGTGGTCGAAGAAGCCGTGCATGTCCGTCTGGAGGGATGTGGTCATCCCCCAGTTCTGCTAGGTGAGGTCAGTGTTGTGTGCGACTTCATCTCTGAGCTACTACTGCTGCAGAGTCACCGTCTCTAACCTGGTACTAAGATCAGCGATCCCCCAAGAGATCGGGTTTTCGTAGTCATACCTGGCGGAGGCAGATGGTCTGACCTGCGGGCCGTATCCTGCCGTCCCTTGATGGTAGTCGAACGCCTCCTCGAAACTCATAGGGGCAGCGGGGTTCTCGGGCTGTTGCTGGTAGTCATACTCGGTCTGCTGCTGGTAGTAGTACTCGGGCTGCTGCTGCTGGTGGTACTCGGGCTGAGGTGCGGTAGAAGTTTCGGCTTCACTGTCGTGCCTGGTTCGCCTGCCACGTGTCACAGGGCCTGCAACATTGTGGTGAGTGAGCTCCTTCCTTCTGAGCTGCATGGTTAGACTTTTCGCTGATCTCAGCGACAAAGCCAGGCATGGAAGCTCGACTTCATCGATGAGAACCAGGATAACACATAAAAAGAGTATGGCCAGAGCCCTCGCACAACAAGTGACCCTGGATAAAATGGTCTATACCAATGCAACTTTGATACTCTTGTGTAGCGGGAAGGAAAGTGACTTGAGCGCCCTGCAAAGCACCAACGTGGGTGGCAATGTGGGTGACTAGAGAGGTCATGTCAATCGTGGCTCGGCCAGTGACTAACCTCTGCCAATCATCAAGTATGCTCATGACAGGCGAGAAACGAATTTTCTTGACCATGGCATAAAGGCACTCCAAATCAGGCAAAAGGCAAAGACGCAAATCAGCTCGTGGGTGAACCACCATAGCGATCCATTTCGCCAGAAAGCGAAGAGTGGGGTTATGGATGGCTGTGATGCTGTTTTCCCCAGAGGACGGCTCACTTGTGATGCCATCCCACCATGCGGCACGGTTGTACCGGTGGTTAGTCACCAAAAGATTAGCGTCAATGATGCATCTCTTGTTCGAACCAAGAGCCTCACTGAGCTGTTTTGGGGTCAAGATAAAATCCTCATTGAAGAACCGAAAGCAAATGTTCGTATCGTTGGGAAGAACTTCAATTTTTAAGCTCATCAAAAACTCCATGGTAAGAAAGTGCAAACCTGTTTCCGAGACGAGGTAGAAGTTTTGCCATCCAGTGTTGTTGAAAGCCCGTTCCATGTCTCCTCCGAGACCGGTCCTGATCAGCAACATGGGGTCGAAGTACTTGGCATGTGTGTAGTCACGGGTCTGGAGCATGGCAAGCACCGTTCTCTCCTCTTCGGTCCTGGCAATGATGTGCTCAATCTGTGTCATGATCCGGATGCAGAGCCTGTTCCGGGGCACTTCTTGCCTCTCCTCCTCCTGGGACTCTGTGTCTTGTTGAGCAGAGTCAACAGACATAGTGTCTCGGGAGGCAGACGATCCCTAAGGGCGGCGAGAGCTTAAGGAGCTGAGCTTGGTCACGACTCCATGTGCCGTCTGACGTGCCCTTGACCACATGATTTCTACAAAAGGTTAGTCTCACAATAGCCGAAGGAAATCAGGGGTTAGGCAGTCAGAAGTTAGGAGTTCTTGTGGGAGATTAATCACCACAACTTGGTTAGTCATTCTTGTGGGGTAAGAACCACCACAAACGTTCTCGTTCTATCGGCAGAGGCTTGTTCTCACAAGATTTCAGGGATGGATTTTAGCAGAATTTTCTTGTGGTTAAAACTCTAACCTTGCTTAGAGATTTTCGAATTTCAGAACGAGAGAGAAGTGAAGGGGTCAGGATGCTTGCATACCTGTGCTTGGGGCGATCTTCTCAAGAGCTGAGCACCGGCTTTTATAGAGGCGAGGCAGGGGGAGGCCGGCCGGCCTAGGGTAGGCCGTTCGGCCTGCACATGGCACGACTGGTGCCCATCCATTGCGTCGGTGGTCTAAATCCCGTGCATCGTGCTTTGGTAGGTGGAGATGGGACAACAACGGTGAAGGGAGGCCGGCCGGCCAGCATGGGGCCGCTCGGCCTGGTGCTGGCTCCATTTTCCTCCATCCTTTTGTATCATGCCCATGCATGTTTGCTTCTTGTCCTCATCGGTGATCTGGGCATAGTCACTGACAAGTGGGGCTAGCCGGCCTAAGTGGGGCCGGTCGGCCTAGAATTTGGCCGATTTTTTTCTATATATATGCTAAGTGATGCATAAATAAATATGAATGCAAGTTTTGAAAATTAAACATGCTGATTTGAAAGAAAGATTTAGAAGATGAAACCTATTCTATATGCAATGCATGGATACATACCACATACCTTATGGCGAGGGCTCGAGTTTTATGTCCTGAGCGGAACTCTCTAATTCTTCGTTCGGGGCTGCTTTCACCCACCATTCCTTTCGGGTTGGACGAGGCTTGGTTTCAACTTCCTTGTCGCGCTTTGCTTGCTCTTCTAGCGCTTTGGCTCTTGATATCCTTCGCCGCGCATGATAGCGGTCATGCCTTTTCTTTTCTTTGGCGGTGAGGGCTTCCACCGTCTTCATGAGTGTTTCTATACTTGGCATCTTGGGATTTCTGGGTGTGATTTCTCTGACCATATTGACTTGTTCAGGGGTCTCCTTAGGACGGAAGGAGAAATTCTCGGTTTCTCCATTGATCCTGAGTTGAATAGTCCCTTTTCCCACATTGATGTTTGCATTCGCGGTACTCAAGAATGGTCTCCCAAGAATGAGAGAGTTCTTGGCTTCAGCTTCCATGTCAAGGACGATGAAATCCACAGGGACGAAGAAATCCTTGATCTTGACTGGGACATTTTCCGTGACTTCGAGTGGGTAGCGGACCGATTGATCCGCTAGCTGCAAACACATGGGTGTAGAGACAAGCGAAATATGCTTAAGGTGGTCAAAAACTACCTTTGGCATTACGCTGACGCTGGCCCCCGAGTCACATAGGGCGTTGTTGAAATCATGACCTCCAATTGAGCATGAGATTGTGGGGCAACCAGGATCTTTCTTCTTCTTGAGGCGGGGACCGAGTATGGCAGAGCTGCATTCCTCAGTTAGTTGTACCGTCTCCCTCGTGGGTAGAGTCCTCTTCTTGCTAAGTATGTCTTTGATATACTTGGCATACGTCGGGACCTGCAAAGCATCAAGAAGTGGCATATTGATGTATACCTTCTTGCTTACCTCGACGAACTTGTCAAATTGTTCGTCGGCCACTGGTCTTCTCCTCCGTTCGGGGAACGGGAGGAAAGTTGGATCACGGTTTTCGCTAGAGGCCTTCGTTGCCTCGTTCCCCTCCTTCGAGACAGGGTTGGATTCCTTGTCGTCTTCCTCTTCGGCGGCTGGCTCGGTGTTGCTAGCTTCCTTTTGTTGGGTACCTGTATCTTGGGGGTTGTGTGGATCCCGCGTGGTCTTACCAGCCCGCGTGGTTACCGCACTAACATTTTCCTTAAAAGGGACCTCCGGTTGCCCGGGTAACTTCCCCGCATTTGGGTTAGGACAAGATATGGCCAGCTGAGCTACTTGAGTTTCAATCATCTTATTGAAGCTCAGCTGGTTCTTAACAATAGAATTAAAAGCTTCGATCTGGGAGGCCATCGACTCCATAACTTTATCATTAGCAAGAAATTTCTTGCTAATGCTATCGTTAATTTGTTTTTGGCCATACCAGATATCTTTTAACGACGGTTGAAAACCGTTGTTCGAGTTATTACCTTGCTGTTGGCCGAAGGGAAAGTTGGGCTTGGAATTCCAACCATGTTGAGGACGGAAGCCTGAATTGTTGTTGTTTCCAATGAAGCAGGCTTCCTCTTGTGTCATCGGGCAGCTGGTACCCGAGTGTCCTGTTTCTCTACATGTTTCACATGCGATTCGGTCTTCCACAATCTAACTCATCTCCTTTCCGGGAGATTTTATCTTCTTCAAGAGAAGGTCCATCTTAGCGGCCAGCATGTCGACGGAGTCAATCTAGTGTACTCCCTTGGTGCAGGGAGCTTGTCTCTCTCCCACCCAACTTTTGTGAGAGGATATTTTCTCAATTAGTGCCTTCGCAGCGTCTACATCTAGCGAGAGGAAAGCTCCTCCTGCAGCTGCATCCAAGTGCTCTTGCTATCGGCGGCTCAGGCTGTGGAAGAAGTTTTGAGTGATCAACCAATATTCCACACCATGGTGGGGGCAGGCTGCAATGTACTCTTGCAGTCACTCCCAAGCTTCTGGGACTGACTCCCCGTCTAGCTGTTGAAAGCTAGTGATTTTTCCTCGGAGGGCCTTGGTCTTGCCCACTGGAAAATACTTGGTCAGAAATGCGTCGGCGCAATGTTTGCCAGCGTCCTTCAAAGGATGCTTTGTTGGCATAGAACCACTCCTTGGCTTTCCCAAGTAAATAAAATGGGAAGAGCTGTAGGCGGATGTTGTTGATCGGTGTGCCCTTGGGGTTGATGGTGCTACACACCTCCAGAAAATTCCGAAGGTGAGCGTTCGCATCCTCAATCGCCTTTTCGCAGAAAGGGCTGGCTTGAACCATGTTCACTAGGCCAGACCTCAGCTCGAATCCTCCTTCCTGTGCGTTTGACTGTCCCGGAAAGTTGCTGCTTGACGGGGCTGAGAACTCACGGAGTGTCTTCTTCGGCTGAGCCATCTCTGGTGATTCTGGGGCTGAAGAATATGATGAATCTGTGCCTGGTTCAGACTCGGAGTCGGATAACGACTCGAAAATGTTGCTTGAGCTGAGTGAAATCTGAGGAGGTATGACTCTTTTGCGCACTACTCTTCCAATGCGTTCTGGATTCGGATCAAAGTTTGATGGTAGCTTGAAACCAGTCATGCACTACCCTGCAAACACATCAAAAATAGACGAATGTTGCAGTGGTGAGGTCACTAAGGTTAGTGGTTTGGTAAATCTGTAAAGATTATCAAATAATTCAACAATAACTTTAGCCAATTCCTTCCCCGGCAACGGCGCCAGAAATGCTTGATGGCACTCCTTAGCGTCACGTTTTTAGCAACGCTCAAGAGCGCGAAGATATATGTCGTTGTATGCAAAATGAATTCTGCAAGTGCACAGAATATATCTCGTTGTAGAACTACACCTCAAGAGTTATCCAGGGTATCGTATTTATATTTCCGTAGGGAAGCAGATGGTTAAACTGTATTGAAGAATGATATGATAAATCTTGCCAGAAATATCATGCCAAAAACCCAAGGGTACAAACTCTAGGTTTGAGGGATAATGGTCAAATGAATGACCGGATAGAAGGTCTGAAAGACCAGCGACACACAAGAGCTCCTAATTCTATAGAAAAGAAAAGATGTTGGGAGAGACCGGACTTAGATACTTCCTAACTCAGAGCGAAAGACACTCTAGCCTTAGCCTAAACTCTAGCTTAGATACCGGGAACAGAGCTCGCTTTGACGGCCAGAACGGGAGAACCTCAGAATGGGGTGAGAGAGGGGGTTCTCCGGGCTCATCACAACTGTTATGAATACACCCGAACGTGGTGGACTATGAAGGACGGACAGGGCTGTCACCACCTGCCGCCTACCACTGTAGTTCCGTGGGGTGCAACACACTTCCTAGTTAAACAACAAGCTAGACACCACGTCTGCACTCGAAGATTAAGATTTCTATTGAGGCCTGTCAAGAGAAATCCCCGTCTTCCCTAAGACGTCTTACGGCCCGGTCAAGGCGAGCAAACCCGCGAGATAAAACCCGGTAGAGCTAAAACTAAACCCTACACTAAAACTAAAGGGAGACAAAACTTAACTCTGAAAAGAGCTAAGAACTTTACTCTAAGAGAAGAGCAAGAGATAAATATGCAAGATAACTTAAGCTCTGAATAAGATAGTATTGTTTTGATAAACTCTTCAAAAGAAGAAAAGGATACAAGAGCTTTACCAGAACTCCGAAGACTCCGAAGATCCGAGCTAAGCTCGACTCGACTCTACTCCCAACTCTACTCCTAGTCTAAGAAATGGAAAAGGGTACAAGAGCTCCCTTCAAGTAAAGACTTGAGAAGTGTGGTGTGTGTTTTGGATGGAAGAGAAGGCAGCCTTTTATAGCCTCCCAAGGTCGGTAGCACCCGTAACCGTCACGCCACCAGCCGGCTTAACCTCTATGCGAAAGATGGTCGCGTGAAGAGGCAGCTGCAGCCCGGTCAGCCTGGTGTAGGCCGATCGGCCTACACCTGGTGCTCCTGGCCACCGCCTTCATCGTGGATGCTCCTGATTGCTTCCTGAGGTCGGTAACGGTTGCGTCTAGTTGAGGCTGTCCAAGAATCCAAGGTAAGTGGGCCCTTCAATCCATGTGTTTCCCACTCTAAGCCTTTCAGGTCCTTGGATCAAACCGACTTTGATTGCACGGTGCTTGATCATCCTGGGTGTTTGCTTGAGCTCCTGGCTTTGTGCCAGGTTTGGCCTTGTTTCACATGTTTCATCCTGCAACCATAACTCATCCCAAAACTTGTGGAATTTGTCAGTATTAACACTTTTATCCATGGAACATGGTATGATCATCCTCATTTCACCGAACTGTTGACGGTCAAAACTGGGTTGTAATGGCCGTCAACATCCGGTCAAGTCATCGATTGCTAGAGTATAGAAAACAATAATCAATATAACAGTACATCATTCAATTCAAAAAAGGAGAAAGGAAATGAAAGGAAGGTGGGGATTTTGAAGGATCTCTTTAGGGGTTAAGGATTAATGGCTAGGGATTAGATTGATTATCCATTAATTATATGAAATAATTAATAGGCTTGAATAATTTCCTTGGAATGGGCTACGACGACAATTATCGGTATTTTGGGAATCATATATTTCTAGGGAATGATTTCCGAACAACCGATATTAATTTATAGAAGATCCTTATTTGTCGATAGGCAGCATGGAGGCTAGGGTTTCATTGATATCTCGGGGTTCGTGGGCGGACGATACGACGACTAGGGTTTCGGGCGGCGTAACGACCGACTTTCCTAATATTCTGGATTTCGGCCGGGCGTTATAA
The DNA here is from genome assembly GCA_015476505.1 of Urochloa ruziziensis. Taxonomy (NCBI): domain Eukaryota; kingdom Viridiplantae; phylum Streptophyta; class Magnoliopsida; order Poales; family Poaceae; genus Urochloa; species Urochloa ruziziensis. The sequence continues at coordinate 7,678,413 of CM027120.1, read as the reverse complement.
TGGCTAGGCTAGGCTTAGGATATAAATATTAGGGCATTAAGCATATGGAAATGCTTAGAATAATCGCTAGTATTTATGAGAATTTATTGGGCTAAGACATGGAAAGGGGAATTTCTCGGGTACACTGATGGAGACTCTCTATTGGTTAGAAACTAATACAGTTGGTTTTAGGATCTAATGATATGCTAATAATAGGCTTGGGAATACTTCTAATATTTTTAGGTATTTTTGGGGAATTTTTGGAAGAGAGGGAGGGCTCTAACTAAAGGTTTGTGTACACTTTAGCGGGTGCACATAGCATTTTAGGGTCGGCTGGGGGTGGGGTCCGACCAGGCCAATGTTCCATGAGCCGGTGCGGTGGACGTGGTGGACCGCAGGCTGGGCTTCACGGTCCATGTGGACTGTGTCCACTGGGGGAGGCAGACGGCGGGGGCGATGCCGTCGGTGCATGTGCCCGCCTGTCGAGTCGATGCTAAGAGAGAGGAAGGGGACGGAGGGAGATGGTGGGGTGGAGGGCGACGTATGGCGGCGTACCGGTTCAGGAGAGGGAGGCGGCGCCGCCGTGGGTGCCATTTGCACCGCCGCGGGGCTCGCTGGAGTAGCGCTAGAACTGCGCTACAGCTCGCCGGCGGCCTTGCGGCTTGCAACAGGAGGAAAAGGAGAGCGAGGGGAATTCTCTGGTGGCCAGCAGGGAGGGATGAGAGGGATGGAGCGGCGTGGTCGTGGTGGGGGAAGAAGAGCCCGAGCTCGAGCTTAATGTGTGTGTGAGAGAGAGAGAGAGCTCCGGGCGGGCCTTGCCCGGCTATTTATAGACCGCAGGAGCTCCCTGCGGTCTTGCCACGTCGCGAGGGATGGCCGGCAGGGCGTGACGCGCGGCGGCCGAGGAAGAACTCGAGCTCTGGCAGGTGAGGTTTGGCCGGTGGTGGCGACGCGCGGTTCTTCTTAGCTTCGGAGTTTCATCTCGGCCGTGCCTGGGTGCATCAGGCGGTGGTGACGAGCCGGTGGCGTAGAGAGAGGGGGTATGAGGCACCACTATGGGCGCTCCCGGTGCCATTAATGGCGCGTGGCCCCATGGTAGGCAAGGAAAGAGGAGGAGTGGGGGATGTACCGGGAGAGGGAAAGGAGGCACGTGGGGCCATGGTTTACGCGCTGCTTTCATGTGCTCGGATACGGATCCAGCGGCGGGGAGGATACGCGACGGGGCGGGACGCCGGCGCACGGTGAAGGAGGTCGCGGCTTGCTGCCGGCGGCGGCGCTCGCGGGATTGGGGAGGGAGAGGAAGGAGAAGGAGGGGGCCGGATGGGCCGAGCTGCGCCGGAGGAGGAAGTGGTGGGGAGTGGGCCGTTTGGGCCGCGGAAGAGGGAGGGAGAAGAGGCGGGTGAAGGGAAGTTCGGGGGTGGAATCCGGAGTTCCAAGGTTGGGCTGAAAGGGGAAAACGGGCGAGAAAATAGAGGTGCGGCCTGTTAAGCTAAAAAGAGCTTTTCTAATTGTTTTAGAAAGGGTTTGAGAGTTGAAATTCCATTGAGGTTTATAGTAAAGGCTTGGGATCATTCCAGGAGAATTTCCTTAAGCATTCAAATGCAACACTCATGACAAGTTTAAATGCATGGTTTTATTTAAAAATTGCATTTTGAGTATTCAGGGAAAAGAATTATATTATATTTAGAAATTGCATTTTGAATTTAGAATTTAATTTTGAATGCTCTAAAAACACGGGTGTTACAAACTCGCCTTCTCTATGCTCTGCTCAAGGCCCTACTCGGATCGGATGTGGTGCCGCTACCGTGGAAGGAGGCATCACCATCCTCGTGCTCATCAACTTCACGTGTGAAGCCCATTGCCACCATTTTTGGGAGGATGCATTCGGTACGCCATAGTTCCTCATCCTAGGTTGTCCTCTCTGTTCTCTTTGTTATCCCTGGCTAGCAGGCCACCAATGTCACAACGTGTTGGTCCAGTCCTCAATTCCCAGGAAGTCTAGCACAACGATAGAAGAAGGCCCTCATAGGTGCACACTTTGTGTCAATGCTGCCACACTCTATATGGTCGATAACATCTTCCTTGCCGTCATCTGAACATGCCGAGGGGTCATGCCAGAATGAACCATCATTATCCATGATCGCTACTCTGTGCCCATTACCTACTACATTCTATAGCCTCAGATCCTTTCATGTATTCTTTTAGTAGTCGGAGAAAGTGGAGAGAGCACGCGGCGGGCGGAGGGAGAAGTCGTAGGGGGGGAGAGAGAGCATGTATCGGGCAGAGGGGGATAAGGCAGGCGTCTAGGGAGGGCTGAGAGAGAGAGGTGGAGGGAGGAAGAAGCCGGGTGAGAGAGAGAGAGAAAGAGAGGTGGGAGAGGAGCGGATGTGTGTGAGGTGCAGTTAAATTTATTGGATATAAATTTCGGGTCTAAACCTTCTCATATAACCGATTATTAATACAAATCAGTTGTGATACTATCACAACCGGTTTTTAATACAAACCGGCTGTGATACTCTGTTATCATAACCGGTTTTAATGAAACCGACTATGATACCCTATTATCACAACCTGTTTTAGGCCCTGTTTAGATTCCTCAAAATCATCCCCATTTCACAAAAAGTTATCCACCTCGAGAACCGTATCAGTTCATTTCTATCTCTATGCACGCTTCCATAGAAACAGTACTTTGCCGTACTTTCCACCCCTTTTTCACCATCTAAATACAGCCTTAATAAAACGGGCTGTGATTAGAGCATCACAACCAGTTTAATCAAAACTGGTTGTGATGAGGCATTTTTTATGTTGAGTTGTGTAGTAGTGAGTAAATCTATCTCTTACTTGGGGGCTCATTGAAACAACCAAGTAAATACATCTTTTTCTTGGTGACTCAACGAAACAGCCAAGAAAACTCATTTTTATCTTGGTGGCTTCTTAAAACAGACAAGGTATTATATTCTTCGTTGTTTCTTCTCCAGGCCAAGAGAATACTATATTCCTTGGTGGCACAATTTTTACTGCCAAGGAAAACCTTCGCCATAAAGATAAAACTATATTCATCCAAACCTTGAAATGCCATAAACTAAATGCTGAAAAGTAAATGTAAGTGCTGGAAATTAGGCCCATGGAGAGGCCCATTTCAGAAATTTCAAAGCAACAATGCATGGTATAAAGTTAGTCCCATACTGCTAGTTTGAGATGGTGCAAGCCAACTTAAATAGAAGAGCTCTCTCAGGTCATTGATGAGTGACTGAAGTAGAGAATGTGGCTTGGTCTACACAACACACGATGCACGCGCGCGCGTATACGCGTTTCTTTTTGCGTGACAGACCGCGTGACTTATGAGTTATGACGCAGCAAGCAGCCAAGCCAAGTCAGCACAAATTTTTTGCCATCAGCGCGTTAATTTTGACAACGGTCATTAGAGATAATTAACATATAGTCAATGCCTTAATACCGAGTTAATTGGGCGGTTACTACTGCCAATTAGCAGGGCATTAATGTAGGCAATTCAGTCAGCAGAGATCTGTCATTACCTCCTCTATAAGAGGTCTTGGAGACGTCCAGGAACAGTCGGGTTGAACACCGGAATAACCACGCTCTCTTCCTCTCTCTTTTTCTATCCGGTCTTTGTGCTGTGGTACTGAGCTGCTGGATCTCGCCGGCTCTTCCCTTGACGTGCACTGAGGAGAAGAGTGAGTGGTATCTCCGAGCCTTTGTTGTCGTGAAGCCTGCACGAGGGGCGGCAATAAGGTTTCTAGGCAGCGCAACTGCGCGACCGCTTGAGATCGATCGACTACGTTCTGCGCTGCCTCATCTACGATCTGCACTGCGTCAAGCCTACACGAGGACGGAAAGCTGATCCGTAAGTCTAATGGATTTGCGTACCATTTACATGTGTATGTTTCGGTTAATTACAATCTGTATTCGAGTAGATTTGTTTACATAGCAGTAGCATTGTTTTGTGTAATTTGCCTCGGTTTAAAATCTGATATATTTAAACGCATATTTCCAACAGTAAGATGTCAATTGGAAAGCCTTGAACGTGCTCAATGCATCTACCATCCGAGCTACCATTCAAAAAGTGAACATTTTGACTCTTATTAAATGTGTTGTCAACTATTAACCCTTTTGTCTGTCCAATTTGCAAATACTATTTTACTCCAATATGCAGTAGTCATGCATAGAATCATCCGCCAAAACCCAAAACCATGTATTTCAGAATTGAGCCCGCAAAATAACATTGTAATTTCTTGGGTGGTACCGTGTTACAAATGTGTCTTGTGTGCTGCTGGTGACCGTACCTATGAAACAACCATTAACACCAGCTAACTTTAGTTTGGATTTAGTGCATTCAAGAAACATTAATCTATCTCATATCTAGGAGCAGACATTTATTTGGAATATAAGCATTTAGAATAATTTTATTAGCTTGGCAACAATCCCACATTGTCGTGCTAGATCGGTGTTGTGATGTTCGGGTCGATGCCACTTCAGTGTTTGTTGATTCTAGCTTTTCTCGACACTGTTTTAATCCTTGATTGCCCACTAGTAGAGAAACGAGCATTCGTCCCTAGCATGTTCACTACTACAGAAACCCTCATCACAATCGGTTCCAAACCCCTATCACAACCGGTTTTGGGAGGCGGATGAGATAAAGCGGCTGTGATAGTCCCCACTATCACAGCCGGTTTTCAAAAACCGGCTGTGATGATCACCCATCACAACCGGTTTTTGTCTAGAACCGGCTGTGATAGTGGGGTGATCACAACCGGTTTTTGTCTAGAACCGGCTGTGATGGGGGGATATCACAGCCAGCCCCCTGTCACAGCCGGCCATAGCCTAGAACCAGCTGTGATCTTTTTTAAAAAAAAAAATCATATATCAAATATATTTCGCATATATATCAAATATTCCACAAATATCAATCACATATTCAGAACCCACATATAAAGCACGATGCATCCAAATATAACATTTCAACGAAACCATCTAAACGTTATTACATTAAATTCATACACATCAAGTTCAATAGATGCATATCAAGTTCCGCTACGCTACGAGTGCATGTCAAATACATTACAAGTTCCATCTAGTCTCACGGCTTCATAATGTTGTATTCTCCATCTTCGGATATAACATGTTCGAGAATGAACCCGGCAAGCTGTTCTGAAAGTGCAATTATCTCGGTCGCAATCATCTCGGACGCACCAACCTCGGCTTCCTGCAACATGAGTGAGAGCGAAGCAAGCACATGAGTAGTGAAGCAATAACATGAGTTAGTGAATCAAAAATGCATTAACATATATGGATAAAACTATTGAGAAAGTAAAAGACGATACGAACCCTAGTTAGGTTCACATAAAGCGGTAAACTCCCACAAAGCTGTCTCTCTAGAACGCTAAAGTCATCACCAGTGTAGCAGTGGATGTAGTGCATGACATAGTACCCGCAGTGATTGTTTCCCATCGGCTGCTTTTTAATCCACTTTGTAGATGATACAATGAATTTATCTGTGACGAAGGGTCTATGCAACCCTTTGTTTTCCTTTTTCTTGCAATACATTTTGAAAGCCCTACAGGACATTTCGGAGTGAATGTGATTAGGCAGATGCAATCAATTTTGATCCAAAAGAGTGATTTGTCTATACTTACTTGTTTAGTACTTGAATGAGTGGATCGATCATACGAAGAGGCCTATCTTTTGAGTCATAAATCTTGATGGAACTTTGAAGAATGCAAATATCCAAGAGAACATAATGGTTGCTGTAAACCAAAGGGTGGAACATGATCATTTCCGCCGCGTAACTAACAACGGTTAGATAAAGGAGAGATGGAATGTAACTAGGAACACACTTACAGGAAGTTGTACGGTAGAAGTGACAGGCCAGGTGCTATGTTTGCTGCTAACCATGTTGAAAGGATTCATACCATCAGTACTCAATCCGAACCTTACGTTCCTTATTTCGCTGGCAAATTTCTTCTTGAAATGATAATTGATAGCCCTCCACTGTGAACCGTCAGCCGGATGTCTAAGCTTTCCATCATTCAGACGCTCTTCTTCATGCCAACGCATAAGCTTTGCTGTCTTTGGGTTTGCAAATAAACGCTTCAATCGAGAAATCACGGGAAAGTACCAGACGACTTTGGCGGGTGGTCTTTTATTTCGATCACATGTCATATGTATAGCTGATACAGACTTGTACCTTGAAGCTTCACACACTGGGCATGCATCTAATTCTTTATAGTCACCACGATATAAGATGCAATCATTTGGGCATGCATGTATTTTTTGTACTTCTAGCCCAATCGGACATATCATTTGCTTTGCCTGGTATGTGTTCTTGGGCAACCCATTCGGGCTGGGAAGCATCTTCTCCAGAATATTCAGCAAAATGTCAAAGCCCGTGTCTGACACACCATTTGTTGCCTTCATCTCCAGTAGCAAGAGGTCAGCTTCAAGTTTCGACATGCTACAACCACTGTACAACGGAGTCTTTGCATCCTTTCTCATCTGCTCGAGCTTTTTCAGATTCTTTGCATCCAAGCATTCTGGCTCCGCATCACGTATCATCTGGTCAAGACCATCAACCACACCATCCGCAGCTAATGTCTCGGCAAAGGTTTCACCGATGTTTTCCATATATGTTTGTTCGACCGGTTCTGGCTCATTTTCAAGTTCCACTGCCTGTGTGGCCTGATGGTGTACTGTTTCCCTAATCTTCTCTCGGGTAGTTTGCTGCGTGGTTTCATTCTCACCTTCCTCACCATGCTTATTCCAAATCTTGTAGTTTGGCACGAACCCCCTAGACAACAAATGATACCGGATCTGCTCGACGTTACAAAACTGTTTCTGGTTTTTGCAGTCATAGCATGGACAATACACATATCCATCACTCATGTTGATGTAAGTCTTCGCAACCTTCACAAATGAATCAACGCCGTTGATATATATGACATCTCTTTTGGCCGCTGGCCTGTACATCCAGCCTCGATCGTTGTCCATCTAAAATTCATGCCAAAATTCAAAATCTAGTGGATGAAACATGCTCAAATTTGAAATGGTTGCTAGTTACCCACCTCAAATTAAGTTGTTGGAGTGTTTCTTCAAAGAAATCCTACTTTGTACATTGAAGGTTGGCAACAAATCCCCTCTAAAATGGAACAAAAGCCCCTCCATCAAATTCATGTCAAAATTCAAAATCTAGTGGATGAAACATGCTCAAATTTGAAACGGTTGATAGTTACCCACCTCAAATTAAGTTGATGGAGTGATTCTTCAAAGAAATCCCACTTTCTACATTAAAATTTGACAAGAAATCCCCTCCAAAATAGAACAAGAGAGCCCCTACATCAAATTCATGCGAAATTTCAAAATCTAGTGGATGAAACATGCTCAAAATTGAAATGGTTGCTAGTTACCCACCTCAAAATAAGTTGACGGAGTGATTCTTCAAACAAATCACACTTTCCCCATTGCAATTTGCCAATAAATGCTCTCTAAAATGGAACAAATTCCCCTCCATCAAATTCCTGCCAAATTTCAAAATGTAGTTGATGAAACATGCTCAAAATTGAAATGGTTGCTAGTTACCCACCTCAAAATAAGTTGATGGAGTGATTCTTCAAAAAAAACCCAACCTTTAGAGAGCAATTTGGTGAAAATGGAGAGCAAAAAGGGTTGAGAGAGGGGTGGGCGTCGGGTTGAAGAAGAAGGGGAGGGGAGGGAAAGAGGGTTTTGTACTGTACAGGCAAATCACAACCAGTTTTAATAACAAACCGGCTGTGAAAGGGGGCATCACAGCCGGTTTGTAAGAAAATCCGGCTGTGATGTGCCCGGTGACTATAACAGCCGTTTTCTAACAAAAACCGGTTGTGATAGGGGTCATCACAGCCGGTTTTGACGTATGCTTGCCCCACCTAACTAAAAACCGGCTGTGATGCCCTATCACAACCGGTTTTGCCAAAACCGGTTGTGATAGCCCGTTTGAGAAAGTGGTTTGTGTAGTAGTGATTAGTACCGGTTGTGTTAAAACCGGGACTAAAGTGCAAATTTAGTCTTGATTCTACAAAAAAAAGGGCTCTGGGTGCACTTTAGTTCCGTTAAAGGTACCAGCCGGGACTAAAGTGCACCCCAGAGCCTTCTCGGGGCACATTTAATCCCGATTTTGGTCTTCATGTAGTACCTAGACACATTTAGTTCCGGTTCCTATCTACACCCGGTACCAAACGCCAATCGAAAAAAAAAATCCACAGCAGTCCGACCGTCCGTGGCCTTCTCTATCTATTCTCCTTATACTTCTCTGCGTCCTTCTGTCTGTCTTATCTTTTTCTTCCTTCTTCTGATTCTTCTCGTCCTCTACTCTCCCTTCTCCTATGTGCAGCGGCAGCGCGGAGCTCGGGAGCAGCGGGCCCTCACGCGGGCGTGGCCGGCCCCAACGCGGGCGGCGCCGGCACCATCGGAGCGCGGCCTCCGCGGGACGGCGGCGCACGGCGGGTGGAGCACGGGCGCGGGCAGGCAGGGCGGAGCGCGGGCGCGGCCGGCGGCGGCAGCGGCGCGCGGCGGGCGGAGCATGGCCGCGGGCAGGTAGGGCGGAGCGCGGCCTCCGCGTGACGGCAGCGCGCGGCATGCGGAGCACTGCCGCGGGCAGGCAGGGCGGAGCGAGGACGCGGCCGGCGGCAGCAGCGCGCGGCCTCCGCGGGCGGGCGGCGGAGCTAGGTCCGGCGGCTGGAGACGCGTGCGGAGGAAGCAGCTGAGTGATGATAGTTCATTTTTGAGTGATATTGTTCATTTTTGTGTGATGTTGTTTCTGAGATGTGATGCTGATTTTCCATATGTATGAACTTGAGTGATGAAGTTGTTTCTTGAGTTAAACTTGAGTGATGATGTTCATTTTGAGTTGAATGTATATTCTTGGTATGAATGGTATGAACTTGGATGAAGAACGGGGACTAGGATGGGTAAAAAACCAGAACAGACATCAGAACGGGAGGGGGGAGCACGGGGACGTGGCTTGTACTTTAGTCCCGGTTGGTACTACTAACCGGGACAAAAAGCGTGCGTTTAGTTCCGGTTGTAAAACCGGGACTAAATGTCGTGCCCTTTAGTCTCGAAATTTTAGTTCCGGTTGTAAAACCGGGACTAAACACAGGCTTCCAACCGGGACTGATGCCTATTTTTCTTGTCGTGGCCCTCTAGTCAACCATAATCATTTCATCCAAGGGATCCCTAACTTTATGAGCAGCCTCTCTTTCCCAGTAATTGTATGCGAGACGTTTTATGTGGTTGTTCGTTTTGCAAATAGATGGGAGATACTCGTGTTGCGGATTAGGCTGTCTGCACCGGGACCTGGGAGCCCGCACGGTATGCGTCACCTGGCGTGCATGCCGTGCGGGGTCCCGTTTTTGGGGCTGCAGCGGCGACCTAGGAGCGGCTCGGTATCTCCTAGGTCCGGCGCCCGCACGGTAGATACAGAGAGAGAAAGAGGATCTGGGAGAGGCCACATCAGCGTGGGGCCCGTGCAGCGTGCACGCGAGCAACCACCAGGCAGGGAGAGAGGGGAAGCAGAGGAGGGGAGGGAGAGGGCGGAGATCCGCCGCCGGGCCCGCTCGTCGCCGGCCGCACCGTGAGGAGGAGGAGGCCGGCAGCGCCGCCGTCGCCAAGCCCGCGCCATGGAGCAGCGCCGCCGGAGGTCGAGGCCGGCGCAGGAGCTCAATCCTCTGCATGCCAATCGACGCTGGCACCCACGACCGGAGCTCTCCACCTCGAGCGCACAGTCGCGCGGAAGAACCGAGGCGGAGCTCCGCCGCGCCGGAGTTGGAGCCGCTCCGCCGCCGGGATTCGCCCCTGCTCGCTCGATCCGGCCTCCACGCGCTCGATCCGGCCTCGTCCGCCGGCGCTGGAGGGGGAGGTTCGGCGCGGAGGAGCGGGGAAGCAGTAGGTAACGACGCGCGGAGGAGGCCGCGTCGGTGCCACCGCCCGCCACCGGCCTCGAGCTCTGCCGCCGCCGGAGATTGAGGAGGGAGCGACGGAGGTTGGGGATGGGAGAGGGAGAGGCGCGCGGTGCCCGGAGGAGGGAGCGCCGCCGGATCCACCACGTGGAGGAGGCCGCGGCGCGCTTCGTCCGCTGCGCTGCTCCTGGAGGCGGGGATGAGGCCGGCGGCAGAGGAGCCGAGGCGGCGCTCCTCCACGCCCGCCGCGCCGTCTCGACCTCGCCTCGGCCGAGCCGGGCGAGCTCCGCCGCGGGGAGGGAGCGGGGGTGGGGCCGGTCGAGCTCGCGGCGCATGGGAGCGGCGGCGCGGCGATCTCGCGGGAGGAGGAGACGGAGAGGAAAGCAGGGGAGGAGAGGGAGAGATGTTTCGGGAGAGAAAGGAGGGTGGGGGCGGAGAAAAGGAGGAACGAGGGGGGTAGGGCCCGCGGGAGAGAGAGGGGCGGTGGGGGTAAAAAATCTGGTTTGTGGGCCCGGTAGTTGGTATAGAGGTAGAGTGTAAAAGTTGACTGGTGCGGGAGAAATGGATTTAAAGTAGAGAATCTCGCTGACTAGGACAGAATATTCCTTTTAAAGGTTGAAGGTAGAGTTTTGCCAGTGCGGATAGCCTTAGTAGTCTTGTTCTGGATTGGCCACGTGGCTGCCGGATGTGGCTGGTTCTACCAGATCTCCTAAAGTGGTCATTTTGAGGAAGGAGATGCTAGAGTAGATTCTGCTAGTTTGGTGTGCTGACCGAGTTCTAGGGTGCAAAAGGTCATATTTTTTGTTGTAGCTTGCTTTATTAATAAAAGATATTTAAGAATGACTTAAATTTGAAATGTTTGTACAAATTTTTGAATAAGATGAGCGGTCAAAATTGGGGTCTAAAAAGTCAAACGAACTACATTTTGAAACACATGTAGTAAATATTATTAGTACACGGATTTGGAATCAGAAATGAGATATCAGTTGAGGGTATCTATGGCTCGTAAAATCAGTTGAAGGTATCCACGCCTCACAAAATATGAGTTTTAGTTGATACCTTATGATTTAACTGAAATTAATAAATGCGAACCTATATATATTTCAATCAACAAAAAGATTGAAAAGGACTTATAACAGCTTATCTCTCCAGATTTTCATGTTCAAAGAATTAAATTATATGTGCATGGAGAGTATATTCTCCATAAATGAACTATATATCTTGCCCTCAATATAGGAGTATATATCTATCTTTCACGATACCACACATTAACAATGTTATGCATCCTGAACATTAAAATTAATGTCAAGTATTGGTGGGTGCTCTCCTCACTATATATATAGCAGAACCTGTCTTGGGTTCTAGAGAGAACATCAAGATTGAGCTAGCCCTAATTTCTTCACCCGTGCTAAGATGTTGCCCCTTTGGAAAGTAACTTTTCTCCTTCTAGTAGTGTTTGTTATGGCTTCTCCCCACCATGTGGTCATCAGTAAAAGGACAATATGCACCAAGAAACAAAAGGAAAAGATACTGGAGAAGTGTAACTATTTCATACAGCCAGGGTATCCCATTTATCTTGTGTCGCGGGACAGTCCATGCTGTGCGGCGGTGAGAGAAGTGCAAGACAGGGACATGGAGTGCGTCATCATGATGCTTACAAGACAACAGAAGACGCAGTACAGCGTAAAAAAGATCCGGGCACTTCATCGGCTCTGCGAACTTGTTGGATTTAATTGGGCTTAGACCATTTCCAAACAATTAAATCAATAATATTCAGGCCCACAATTAATGCTAAGAGTTACCAAATGGTGGTTAAGGTAGTTAATCCCATATGGTTAATTGAGAAGGAATGTAACCAACTTAAATGGTGGACTATTTGTGCACACCTTGTGAAGTTGAAATGGGAGCACCGGGTTGCCACACGCGCGCGCGCTCGCTCGCTCGGCTCGGCCGGCCGGCCGGCCGGCCGGCCGGCCGGCCGGGTGACGTGCCGCGCCGCACCGCGCTGTGCTGCGGAGCGTTGCCAGGTTTTGCACCTCTTGACATTGACTGCGAGACAATTATTAGTGCTAATGGCTGAGCATTAGTGAGTCAGTTACTAGTGCTAATGGCTGGGCAGTTACTAGTGTTAATGTGCAATTGTGCTTCCGTTACTAGTGCTAATGGCTGAGCGTCAGTTACTAGAGCTGTTAACATTCCTACCTCTCCCTCTCCTATTTTAACTGCGTCCGCTGCTCTCTGAACAATCCCCATTCCACTTCGTGCGCGCACACGCTGCTGGAAGAGCAGAGCCTCCGAAACCTGCCGCGCTTGAGTTCCTGCTCGGGATAGCGAGGCAATCAGGTTTTTGGGTAGCGCAACAAGTGCGCGACTGCTCAACGATCGTCCACCTGCTGCTGTGATCGACTACTTCCCGGCGACCGTCCCTGTGTTCCCCAAGTGAACAGCGCGACTACATCCCGACGGCCGTCTGCACTGCACCAACGACTTCACTGCATCAACCTGTTCGACTACTTCGATTGAGGGTAGCCCACGATCAACATGGTTGATCTAGCTGCTAACGGCGCATCCGGTTCCTCCGGAAACGGACCCGCCCCTGGGTACATTCTGAAACTTACTCTGTTCTGTATGTTGTTCATGTTCTATACTGTCTTAATCATGAACACAAGCACATGCTATGTTATCACTCTTTCACTCGTTTTAATCATGAATTACCTGCTGAAGTTTGAAATTAAAATATATCGAAAATTGCCTAGATTCCTAACAGAACTTCCTTCTCTTCCTAAGGTAAAATCATTTATATATCTATATAGCATGTTTTTAGCGGGGAGCGTGTATTCAAATAAGTTCTACACATAAAGATTGAACTTGGAGCATGATTCCAAGCAACTTTAAAAAAAGCAAACCTTTGCATAAACATGCATTGAAAACCTTTTCAAATCTAGTCACAGTAAAAGAGGATATATCTTTAACGAATAAATGATATCATACCTTGACAGAGACGAGCCAGAGTATCCATTTTGATCGAAGATTTTAATGATCGTGTGCACTAAAATTTCATCAGGTGGCGGTGCTTTCATTGCTAAACAGAAAATTACGTTTATTTGGGCCTTAGCTTCGTTAAATCACTCACCTTGCTTGTCGCCATCATATATACATTAGCACAGTACTATTGTCACGGTATCAGAGATATTTCTGGAGTAGTAAAGTTATCCATCTCCTGATACTATGCGCAACAAGATATTTTCCCACCAGATGATTGGCACTTGTACAACGGAACAGAAGGACGCCGTGTTACAGGACTGCAAAAAATTCATCATGCCTGGAAATCAACGTAGGAGACTAGTGCCAATCATGGGGCAACCTTGTTGTAATGGGGTGAACAAGGTGCCAAAGAAGGGCGTCAAGATTGATATGCAGTGCGTTGTCGAGCTACTTACTGATGAAGAGAAGAATCATCATGATGTAAGCAAGATACTGAATCTTCCGAATCACTGCTAGGAAGATAAACCTGCACCGGGCTGGTAAAAGTAGGTTACTCTGGACCCATCTCATGCTACAAATAATACGTACAATTATTGATATATGCCTCCTTAAGGATTCTACCAAGCTAAAATATAGATGAAGCATTCTTACACTCGCACCTTTTTCACTGATGTCGCAGGCCCAGGTCTTGGAACAAACAAGCGCCTGGAATCCCTGGTCGTAGGAAGAAGTTGGAAAAAAGATATACACAACACAGCACATTGCTAAAGTCGATCGTCCAATATGATCATAATGAAACATATGTATCTTTCCTTATATAAAGAACTGGTTCCTAAAGATTCGTCATATCGTTTGTTTGCTATCGTGTATGCCGTCTTCTTGCTGGACGTAACACCTGTGAATTAGTCAAGCACACCGCGGCCATTCCCAGTGCAAGCTAATTAGTTTTTTATACACATTAAATAATCAACATATGTCATGATATATAGAAAATTAATTATAAAGAGCGAGAGTGTGAAGGGATTTTCATCAGGATGAAACTTTATAAACACTATTTCCAAAACTATGAAACTTGTTGTAACTTGCATAGGGGACTCTAGAGCTTCATTTCTTCCAATTATGTGAAATCTTGTGGCTCACAATCAAATGCTATAACTAGCCTATGAAACAGTGAAATGAACCTTTGTATTGCTGGGAGACTAGTTTCATTTACAAACTGAAATATACATGATATGACACACTACTGCACGCGCAGTTTGGTGTGGCAGCCAAATCGTATCTATAATGGCGGGTGCGACGCCCGCCAGCACTCATGTGCCAGCACAAATGTCCATCTATGTTGGCGGGCTACTTAAGTCACCCGCCAGCACAATCCTTTTACACATCTAAAAAGTCAAATTATTATAAATTTATTTATCGCCAATTTCAAAATAACTATTTCTCGCCACAATTCACCGTGTGTTGCATCAATACAACAACATGGCAACTGTTGGTAGGAGCAATCACTACGGGAAGCCAGGTCTTTGCCGAGTGTCTGGGACACTCGGCAAAGACCATAATACACTCGGCGAAGCCTTCGCCGAGCACTCGGCAACGGGAGACTCGGCAAAGGCATTCATTGCCGAGTGTCCTTTTTTCGGGCACTCGGCGAACAGTTTGCCGTGTGTTAAAGTAGACACTCGGCGAACATTTCTGAAAAAATTAAAAAAACATAGGCCGGCGTGGCCGGCCGGCCACCTCTGCCCGCCGTGGCCCCACCGCCGCTGGCGCCCTCCGCCGGCGCTGCGCCCACCGTCGACCTCCGCGCTGCCATGGCCGCGGCTGGCCTCGGGGCCAGGCCGCCGGGAGGGAAGGGGGCCGCGGCCGTCTGCGCCAGGCCGCGGGGAGAGGAGAGGGAGGGTGCCACGCCGCCGCCGCGCCGCACCGCCGCCACCCGGAGAGGAGAGGGAGGGCGCCACCGCCGCCTGGAGAGGAGAGGGAGAGCGCCGCCGCCCGGAGAGGAGAGGGAGGGCGCCGCCACCGCGCCGCCGCTGGGAGGGATGGGGCCATGCCGCCGCCGCAACGCCGCGCTGCATCGCCGCCGCCCGGAGAGGAGAGGGAGGGGACCGCGCCGCCGCCGCCCGAAGTGGAGAGGGAGGGGGCCACGCTGCTGCTGGGAGGGAAGGGGCCACGCCGCCGCCGCCCGGCCGCCGCGCCGCCGCTGCCCGGCCAGCCGCCGCGCGCCCCCGCCGCCGAGCTGAGCAGAAGGAGAGAGGGAGGGAGGGAGGGAGGGGCGGATCGAGTGAGGGAGGGAGGGAGAGAGATAGGGCCAGAGGGGGCGGATCGGGTGAGGGAGGGAGAGAGAAGGGAGCGATCCGGGTGGGGGTGTTTCAACCAATGAGACCTCCCCATTTCAATGACGCGGATTGCTGACGTGGACAAGTGTGTTTGTTTAACCCTCTTCTAATGCAGTTTAGCATAGCCAAATGAGCTCAAATGAAAAAGTTGTAAACTACAAACTTTCATATCTTTTTGAGATCTACAACTTTGATATAGAACTTATTTTCATCCGAAGTCATTTAAATTTTTTAAAATTTTAAAATTTGAAATTGGATAGATTATAATGTTTTTTTGAAACACTAAACAATCTCAAATAAAAAAGATGTCAACTGCAAAGTTTGGTATAGAAGTTTTTAACATCTGAGGTCATTTGAAAGTTTTAAAATTTACGATTTCAAATTAGATAGTTTATAATGATATTTTAAAATATTAAACAATTTCAAATATAAAAGTTGTAAACTACAAAGTTTTATATTTCATCGAGTTTTACGACTTTGGTATAATGTTTTTTTTCATATGAGATCATATAAAAAAGTTTGTATTCAAAAAATACATTCACTAACTCTCTCACATAGAATAACACATATACTTCTTATGAGACGTTTCAATTTTGTAAACATCATTGTGAAAAAATAAGTAAAATCTTCTCAATATTTTATCATAGCCTCCACATGTGATACAATCATATCATGCCAAATTTCATGATTTTTAGACTTCATTTGCATTTTTAGAATTTGAAAACCTCTCATCTTTGCCGAGTGTTAAAAAAACACTCGGCAAAGAAGCGCTTTGCCGAGTGTCAAAAAAATACACTCGACAAAGATGGGTGCTTTGCCGAGTGTTTTTTTTAACACTCGGCAAAGCGCATCTTTGCCGAGTGTTTTTATTTTGCCCAGTGCTTTTTTTTACACTTGGCAAAGAGCTTCTTTGCCGAGTGTCCGAAAAAATACACTCGGCAAATATTTGAGACTCGGCGAATACAGGTTTTCCCGTAGTGAATTATCTTTTAATGCATGGTTGTTATATTTGAATTATTTGAATAATTTACCGTGTGTTGCATCAATCCAACTCATCCAAGACTCTAGAATGGTATGGAAGCTCATTGCCGCAATAGCGTAGAATTTGCATCCTAAAGATGAGAATAACATTGTGGAAGTTATAATGTACTCATAACAAAATAACATTGTGGAAGTTAGAATGTATATCTCAGCTGACAAAGCCTCTCTGTAGTCACACAGACATTTTCTTGTCCTTGCTCGAGCGCCTTTATTCGATAATATGAGAAGTCAGGCACAAAGTACCATTGAGCATTAAGTTGTTGTAAGCAGGCTTCAACAACGGTGCTTTTCCAAGTCAACATAATTGGTCCCGGTTGACTCCATGCCTCAACTGATACTGTCGAGTTCTACGGTCCTCGAACCGGTATGTCAAAAGAGATCTTTATTCTCATAAAGTTATTGCGAACCATCTCAGATTGTACCACAAGAGGAGTACCACCTAGAGATTCAACGTCTCTGAGCCATCTAACAGGCTTGACAACCCATATTATATGTAAATACAATTAAGAAATTATTCATGTGTACTACCATTAAAAAGTAATAAATTCAAAAAAAAAAACATTACTATGTTGGGTTTAGCCCCTATGCTTGGGTCTAATGTGCCCATTAGGAAAGTGATTTCCTGGAGGACGAGCCATATGGTAGTTCAACATAGCATCCTTTCTTCTGACATCGCTTTTTATAATTGGATCTCTTATATGAGTTGACTTCTTCTGTTGATAAAATGGAAAACGAGTACACAACAAATTATCATGAGAAATTCCGCAATAGTTAAAACCTCTCGCAATAAACAAAAGAAAAACATCTATGGTAGATTTGGTGGGTCCTGATTCTAATTAATCAATTGATTTCTGGATCTTTCTTATGTACGTATATCAGTTTAAACTTAAAAAATAAAAAAACAAAATAATCAAAATCCTTAGAGACACAATAAGAAAAGACAAAATTTCTGCCTCCGATCTGAATGACGCTTCAGATTTGGGCTACAGGAGCAACCTGGTTCGCCTGTTAATATTTTACATGGAAAACTTGGCATACACAATGAGTGTCGAACTGCTTCATTGCCATATTTGCTCCACTATACACTATTAATGCCACGGTTGGAAAACAGCCTATTAATGTGCACAATAAGGATTCCATGAAATGAAAAATGGATACCATTGGTATAACTAGACATTAATACTTATAGAAATATACTTATAAATGATAACACATCTGGCCCCCAGATATGTTGTAATGAAATCTTTCCCCATATATATCTTATCAAGGATATTGAGACACATTAAACAATTACATGTTTGTCGGTGTAGTTCCTTTATTATATATATATAGCCAGGATTATAAATCACCCAGCCTACCACCACCTGCAAAATTACATCGAAAATGCTTCCGGGGAAAGTAGCTCTTCTCATGCTGTGTGCAATAATTTCTGCCCACCATGTGAAAAGCAAAAACCTACAAAGATGTAACAATATGCAGAAAGAAGCAATCCTGCGTGACTGCCGAGAATTCATAAGGCATGGAAATCCCTGTTGGGGACCGCCAAAACGAAACCCACCTCGAGCCCCCTCCGGAGGGCCCGGTGATGCCCTAAGAACATTCCCCACGAGAGGCGTGGAGCCCCTGACGACGGCTCCGCGGCGGCTAACCCGGTTTTTCCTTTCAGGCATCGAAGCCCCATGACGGCCGCAACCTGGAGGCATGGCTCAGACCAAACCCCCAGCGAAGCCCGGCAAGCCACCAGGACCGCGGACCACTAACCCTGTTGCTATTTCAGGTATCGAAGCCCCGGGACGGCCGTGGCCCGGGAGCGGGGCTCCGCCCAGGGCCCCAGCGAAGCCCGGCGAACGGCCGGGGCTGCGGCGGTCGGACAGAACGAAGGCTGGACGCCCCGCCAGGGCCGCTCCCAGAGGCGTGAGGCGGACGGCATCAGAGGCGGGTTTTCGAGAAGGCGCCTTAGGTAGGCTGACCAAACACGGCAGTGCTGGAGGTGTACAAGTTCGATTTGCCGGGGTGGTTGAACCCGGTGGTAAATGTACGAAGATTGGCCTGCGTGCCTATGAAGTTGTAATGTAAACTGGGGGCATAACCGTCCTTCCAGGGCGGAGCGGTGGGGGTATAAAAGGCGCCCTCCACCGCGTGTAAAAGGTTTGGCATTTTGGATGAATACAAGGACCCTTCGGCTTCTGGTTTTGTTCATTGCTCTCCGTTTTGTCTGGACTCCTAGGGGCCCACGGAACCCTAGACCCAACATTTGGCGGCCACCGTTTGTGCTTGGCACGAAGTAAGATCCACGAGAACCATGGTAGTCCCGAAGAAAAAGAGGGCAACCACCCCGTCGACCTCTACAGCCGAAGCCCAGGGGGCTCCGCAGGAGGCGGACGCCCAGCTCGCCCTGTACAACTCAGATGATGATGTCCACCCCAGGACCAGGAAAACAGGGAACCCCCAAACCAGGGCGGAAACCAGGGGAAACCGAAACGAGGGGGCTCTGACTCCTGATACCGCAATGCCGGCCCAGGCAGCCGAGGATCACGACCCCATAACGCGGGAGCTGGCGGAGGTCCCCGCCAAGCTCAAGAGGGCTTCCGAAGCCAGGGACAAGATCAGCTTTGAAACTCATCAGCAGGCTGAAAAGGAGAGAAAGCCAGGGACAAGCCAGTGCCCCTACCCAAGTACGACGGATCCTACGACCCCTGCAAGTTCCTCATGAGCTACGAGGCGGCCATAGCCTCGGCCGGGGGAGACGACACAGTGCTAGCGAAGTCGCTGATAATAGCCTGTGAGGGTGCGGCCCTGAATTGGTATTCCCTTTTGCCCCCTCTGTCAATTTACAGCTAGGAGAACCTCAAGAACAAGCTCACCGAAAACTTCTGGGGTTTCCAAAAAGCCTCTGTCACAGAAAAGGACCTGCAAAACTGCAAGCAGAGGGACAAAGAACCCCTGGTCGACTACTTCAGAAGGTTCGTGCAGCTCAAAGCCCAAGCACCCCACATCCCAGATGACAAGGCCATCAAGGCGTGCATCGCAGGACTCAACCCAGGTCCCACGGCTGGCCACCTCTGCAGGGAGGAGCCCAAGACCCTCACCGAGCTCTACGCCGAGCTAGAAAAGTACTGCAAGTCAGATGAAGATCACCGCTGGAGGGTGGCAGAGCGCAGCAGAGACAGACAGTCGGGCGGAGGCCAACCCAAAGGGCCTCCGCACTGGGACCAGCCCAAGCAGCAGTTTCAGCAGAACCCATCCGCGCAATACCAGCAGACGCGGGTCTGCAATATCCAGCAGGGGGAGACTCCCGCACCCCCTCAATCCCGACCCAGGACCGCCCTTACAGCGCACCACAGGGGCAGGGCCGACAGGGCAAAGGCAGGAAGCACAACCATAGAGGCGGAGCTCCCAGAGACCAGAGGTCTCAAGACAAGAAATTGTTTTTCTGCGCTTTCCACATGGAAAATGATGATCACGGCACGATGAAGTGTCGAGAAAGAGTGTGGACCCTTGAACGCATAGAGTGGGAAAGAAAACAACAGGAGCAAGCGGCCGCACATCCGCGCCCGAGCCCGCACTGGCAACTCCCCTTCAACCCCGCACCTCCGCAGACACAGTACCCGCAGCCCCCAGCGGCCTTCCATCCACCCTGCCAAGAATGGAGAGCTCCGGGCCAGGGACAGTATGATCAGGCTCCGACTACCTCCCAACCTGTCCCATACCAACAGATCGGCTCGGCACCGGCACACTTCGTCGCAGGCTCAACCAGCGAGCATCGTGGGGAGGAACTCCCCCCCACCCCCGCACCCGCCTAAACAGGAGCCGGTCGCGTCTCAAACTATAAGCCAACCAGCGGCTTTCCCAACCAGGGGCTTCGTCATGCCCATTGCTGGTGGCTCCTCCCGCGAGTTTGAGACCAAGAGAGCCAGAGCTGACTATTTCAGGAGAGTGCACATAGTATAGTTCAGTGGGGAGCCCATCAGGAGGGACGCCTGGTCTCACGTCCCCATCTCCTTTACCGAGGACGACCTGGACCTAGCTTGCCACCCCCATGAGGACGCCATGGTGATAGAAGCCAACGTAGTGGGTGGGTCCTGGACGACATACTGGTCGACACTGGCAGCTCTGCGGACATTCTGTTCGCAAACACCTTCGACTCGATGAAACTAGACCAAAGACTGCTGCAGCCAGCCAGCATTCCGCTCATCGGCTTCGGAGGCACCACGGTCAAAGCCCTGGGAAAAATCACTCTGCCTGTCTCCCTGGGAGACCTCCACACCCCAAGAATAGAAGATGTGACATTCGATGTGGTGGAAATGTTTTACCCCTACAAGGCCATATTCGACAGGGGCTCCATCAACAAGTTTGACGCCGTCATCCGGAGCTCCTACCTGCTCATGAAACTGCCCGGACCTTGCGGAGTCATCTCCGTGAAGGGGAATCAGGAACGAGCTCAGTCAATAGAGAGGGGCACAGCCCCCGGGCACAGGCCGGTCCACCACCTGGCCATCGCCGAAGCCCTCGTCAAGGGGAGCATCACGTTGGCAGATCTTCCAGAAAGGAAGGAACCTTGGCACGAACCACCCAAAGACAGGGACGAGATCAGCATCACACCGGCCTCGGATACAAAGTGAGTGCAGCTCGACAGCATGCGGCCCGACAGGGAGGTCATTTTGGGCACCGACCTGACCGCCGAGGAGGAGGCCCGGCTTAGGGAGTTCCTGCTCAAGAACATGGACGTCTTCGCGTGGTTCACCTCGGAACTGCGCGGAGTGGACCGCAGCATCATAGAACACAGGCTGGACGTGGCTGACGGGGCGAAGCCCAAGAAGCAAAAGCTCCGCAAGATGTCAGAAGAAAAGGCCTTGGCCATCAGGACGGAGGTCCAGCGCCTGCTCGACGCCGGTATCATCCGCGAGGTCAAATACACGGAGTGGCTCGCAAACACAGTACCCGTCAGGAAAAAGAACGGCAAGATTCGCATCTGCATAGACTTCACAGATCTGAACAAGGCCTGCCCCAAGGATGATTTCCCACTGGAGAGAATCGACACCGTGGTAGAGGACGCAGCTAACAGCGAAATGTTGTCGCTCCTCGATATGTTCTCTAGGTATCATCAAATCTGGATCAAGGAGGAAGGCCAGGAGAAAACGGCTTTCATCACTCCTTTTGGCACCTACTGCTTCCTGAAAATGCCAGAGGGGCTCCGCAACGCAGGCACGACCTTCACAAGAATGGCCTATGGCACGTTCGGCAGCCAGATCAGGCGCAACCTTTTGGCCTATGTAGACAACATCGTCATCAAGAGCTCAGAACGAGGCAGCCATCTAGGGGACCTCGCAGAAACTTTCGGTAACCTCCGCAAGGCGAACCTCAAGTTGAACCCTGAAAAGTGCGTATTTGGAGTCCAGAGGGGCAAGGTCCTAGGCTGCATCGTGTCCACCAAGGGAATCGAGGCCAACCCGGACAAATCGAGGCAATCAGGAGAATGGAAGAGCCAAAGTGCATCAAGGACGTACAAAAGCTCACCGGCAGAATAGCAGCCCTCAGCCGCTTCATCCCAAGGGCAGCTGAACGCAGCCTCCCATTCCTCAAAGTCCTGAGTGGAGCAGGTAGCTTCGAATGGGGCCAAGAACAAAGCAAGGCGTTTGCGGAGCTTAAGGAATACCTCACGAGCACCACAAAGCTCACGCCCCCGGAGCCCAAAGCCACGCTCATGTTGTACTTGTCAGCCTCGCGGTCGGTCGTCTCCGCCGTCCTGGTGCAGGAAAGGCTAGTGGAGGGCCGCAGCACCCAGCGCCCGGTCTACTATGTATCCGAAGCCCTAACGAACTCACAATTGCTTTATTCTAAGCTCGAGAAAATAGCTTACGCGCTCATCATGGCCAAGAGAAAAATCAAGCACTACTTCGAGGGCTTCAGGATACTAGTGGTAACCGATCAGCCCCTCCGGGACCTGTTCGCGAACAGGGAGGCATCACCCCGCATCCGGAAATGGGCCGCGGAGCTCTCAGAGTACGTAGTGGACTTCGAGTGGCGCAGCGCCATAAAGTCTCAGGTCCTGGCGGATTTCATAGCAGAATGGACATCACCCACGAGCGAGCCCGAACAGCCCGCTGACATACCCTGGATAGTCAACTGCGACGGAGCCTGGTGCAATCTGGGGGCAGGTATTGCCGCGGTCATCATCTCCCCATCCGGAAACACTACAAAATTCGCAGCCAGACTCGAGTTCCCCTGCACCAACAATTCCACTGAGTACAAAGCCCTGCTGCTTGGGCTCCGCAAGATGAAGGCGCTAGGCCACCAGAGCTTTGTGGTCAGGACGGACTCCAAGGTCATTAGGGACCACATCGAAAAAGAAAGCGAGGCCAGGAATTTGAGCCCCGCGCACTATCTCGCAGCAGTCCGCGCAATGGAGAGGAACTTTAGGGGCTTCACCGTGGTGCACGTTCCAAGGTCAGAGAACGCAGAAGCAGACAGGCTAGCTAAGGCAGCGGCTCAGGGAACCCCCCTGGAGGCCGAGGTTATGTACGAGGTCCTAAAATTGCCAGCAGCAAGGGAGCCGGAGCCCAACAACTCCACCCAGATCCTTTGCATCCAAAAACAGGACTGGCACAAAGAAATTAAGGATTACATCTGCGGTAGAGTCACCACCGAGGACAAGAAAGCGAACGAAAGGCTCACACCAGAACGGCGGCGACGGCCGGCGGCTGCTGCGGGCGGCGGCGCTGCGCGCGGCGCACGCGAGGAGAGGGGAGACGGCGGCGGCGGCGGGGCAGCAGGGACGCGCGGAACCCTAGGGCTGGGTTCTTATAGGCGCGCGGGGCACGAGGACGGCCGGGCGCGGAAGCCGGGGAAGGCCCGCGGCGGCGCGGCGGCCTGCCAAGCGTGCGGCCGGGCCCAGATGGGCTCTGGCGGGCCGGAGCGGGCCGTAGACCGGGCCTCGCAGGCTCGGCCCGAGGAGGTGGCGGGGCGGGTTAGGGTGAGCGGGTCGGGTCGGGTTCTAAAGGATCCGGCCCGATCCGTTAAGGAAAAGGATTTAGGTTTTTAATTTCCGGAAATACTTTTCAATGTGAAAACAATTCCAGAAAAAATCTAGAAAATGTTTTTAAAGCATGAAAAATACTCAGAAAATCCCAAATATTCTAGGAAAAATCTTAGAGATAGATTGGGACACGAGGAGTCCAAATAAAATATCAGGAGCTCGTGAAAAGGATTTTAGAGCCTTCTATTAAATAGATTTAGCTCTAGGAAGAGGAGAATAATTTCCAGAAAAATCTAGAAAATTCTCAGAAGCGCCTAAACGTTTAAGGAATGCATTTTTGAAACCTTAGCACTCATAAAACACCAAGATGCAACTCGGCATGAATGCAACACGCACAGAACATTTAATTTACTTTTATAAACACACACAATTAATTTTCTTTCTAGCTAAATTCTCTGTAAAATAAATAAATGTTGGAAAAATTTTAAAATTGAGAGAAAATCGTTGTTTAATTTTTCTTAAAATTCACATCCTGAAATTGGAGAATTTCAGGGTGTGACATCCTCCTGATGCAGCGGTCACTCCCGCTGTCGTCCGAGTCTGCGTAGATGTCGTTGTTGGTGTAGCTGCTGGTGTCGGCGAAGCTGCCGTCGTAGATGAAGCTACCGGCGTAAGCGAAGCTGCCGGTGTAGGTGAAGTTGCTGGTGGAGCTGCCGGTGTCGGTGAGGATGCCTGGGAGGTCTCCTGGGTTGTTGCCCCCTTTACGGACGGCGAGCCTGTGTGGTGTGCCTCCTCCTGAGGCGCCATGGGTGGCGCCCCTGGGGTGCCTCCTGCTGCTGAAGTCCCTGGAGTTGCCGCTGCTTGCGGCGTAGTAGCTGCTGTCACTGTCGTCGTCTCCTGTGGTGCTGGTAGGGCTAGCATCGTCGGTGGCCCTTGGGGGATCGCCCGCAGTGGTGGTGGCTGGAGAACGGTGTCGAAGCGTACCGCTCTATCTCCTCTCCTGAAAGTCATGGTCAGAGTAGAAAAATCCCATGTGATGGGGCCGAGAAAAGCGATCCAGTGTGTGCCCAAGATGATGTCGGTGTCACCGTCGAGGCTGGCCAAGTATGTGTCGATCGGTAACACCTCATGATCCAGGCGGAGTAGCACTCCGCGGCATAAGCCGCGGCTCTGTACGTGCGAACCATCACCTATGGTGAAGGTGACGTCTGCGCGGCGCTCTGTGATGTCGGCGTCGCGGGCGAAGCCGAGGTCGATGAAGTTGTGGGTCACGCCGGAGTCGACGAGGACGCGGGTTCCCACTCCTGAGACTGTGCCGGGCAAGAGCATGGTTCTCCATCCGGCGATGGCTCCCTCCGGGTTTGCCAACAGCGCAACGAAACATCGGTGTGGCTGGTAGCACCGAGCGTGGTGTCGTAGGGCTCGGGAAGCGCTGGGGGTGGAGAAGCTCTGCTCATCTCCATGGTTGTGTCGTCATTGCCGCTGGAGTAGATGTGCACCTGCTGCGAGATGTCGATGTGGTCCTCGTTGGCCATGATGAGGCACGGCAGAACGACGGTGGAAGCTGCGGTCTCCATCTTCTAGGCGAGGATCTTGCGGGCGGCCTCCATCTGTGCCCGCTTGATCTCGTCGTGAACAGCTATCTCCTCTAGCTGCTGGCGCCTAGCGTCATCGGCCATGACGTCGTGGTGGGGTGTTCGGCCGTTAGGCCGTCAACTCGGGTCTCCAAGGTCTTCATGTACGAGTTGAGCTTGGCCAAACCCGCGAGGATTAGATCAAGCTTGGCGGCCATGCTTTCCACAGATTGCTTGCCCATCAGATCGGCTGGTCTCTGGATACCAGGTGTAAGGCGGAAGCGGGGGTGGGGGAACCCGCGCGCCCTAGGGGGGGCGGAGGCGGCGGCGTGCGGCGGCGGCGGCGCTGGTGCAGGGGCAGAGGGGGCGGCGGCGCAGGGAGGAGAGGGAGAGAGAGCTGGAGAGCTGAGAATAATTCGGAGTTACCCCTTAATTATTTCTTGATTGATCTGGGTACAACTCCT
Source organism: Urochloa ruziziensis (assembly GCA_015476505.1). Lineage (NCBI taxonomy): Eukaryota > Viridiplantae > Streptophyta > Magnoliopsida > Poales > Poaceae > Urochloa > Urochloa ruziziensis. The sequence continues at coordinate 7,653,108 of CM027120.1, read as the reverse complement.
AGCATTATATATTGACTCTAACTTAATCTCTAAGGTAACTATTGGATTGGATTCCTTATAGATCGGGATCCATCCTTTCCTAGCAATTGATTCCTAAATCTGAACTAACCAAATCTAGACTCTAACTTAACTTGGACTTCCTAAGACTCGATATGGTAGGTGCCGGTGGGCCCGGAGTAGGGGGGTGGCGCGCCCCTCCTGGCCGAGGGCGCCGCCCTAGGCGCCCCCCTCCTCCTCTCCCGAGATAGCGGCGGCGATGTGGGCCCTCCTGCCTGCTGCTGCGACGGCCTCCTCGTTGCGCATAACACGGTCATTGCAGTCCAAATGCATCCCCCCCCCCCCCCCCCCTCCACCCTCTACCCTTGCCGCTCCACTTTGACTGATGCCAATTTGATGCAGCTGCTCTCTATTGGGGTTCAGTCCATATTTCGCCCCCTTGCCTGGCTTGTTGGTGAATGTTGACTGCATCATCTCTTCGTGCGGCCCTTCTAATCCCTCTTTGCTCCCGTTGTTCTCATGCATCCAGAGTAGATCAAGTGTGCAATATTTCTCCAATAAGAGCAAGCATGTATAGCCTCCGCAACTGTGGAGGTAGAGCAAGAGCTGTCTGCCTGGCGCTGCTCTTCTCCATTAGGGAGGCAGGGAGGAACGGGGATTGTGGGAGGGTTGGGACGAGGGAGGGAGAGAGTAGCTACGCAATGCCTCATGTACAGAATAGAACATACAGGCAGTCTAAATCCAGAAAAAATAATCACAAATCTACATAGCTTAACATCATACATGTGCAAGTACATAGTTCAGGCTTTACTTCGAGTGAAAGATATTACAAAAAGAGAACATCTTTAGTCAAGCATCATACAAATTACATGGTCATACTATTTTTATTAAATAAGTTGGTAGAAACAATAATGGATGCCAATGAGATTAGACCATATCAAGGAGACCCGACTTGAAATTCTGGCGCAGCTGGATTCTGAGTTTCCAGATGGGCCATTCTCCTAGCAGCATAGTAAAAATGGGCAATAAAACCGTTGGAACGCAAACTGCAACAGCCAACCAAAGGAGACGTGGGGCCAGAACTGTGTATAAACCAGTTGAGAAGGCTATGGTGGTTCCCATGTACGCAAACCACATAAGCTTTTTAGTAAAAGATCTGTAGTGAAGCAAGAACTCAAAATCCTCCCACTTTGCGATAATGCATATGAAGGCAACAGCAAGTGAGGAGCACATCGCCAAAGTATCAGAGATCAAGAATGCTTGAAAGGCAACCTTCCTTGCCATAATGGGATACCCCTCATTATATGCATTACTACTATATCCTCCTGGCAAAGTGAAAGCTGCAGCGAAGGTAATAGTTGCAATGAGGATTGCCACAAGAGAAGTATTGTTTGTGTATTTTTCAGTCAGGGCCTTGGCATCCTTCCGTAATGCATTAGTTACTTCATCCATGACAGCTCCATGAAGATTATCAGTAGATGTTGCAATTTTTGGATCAGCCTTCAGCATAAGCATGTACACTTCATTCTGCAACAGGTCATAGTAAATGAAGTAATCTAGTACTCAGGGAATAGGGGAAATTTTATAAACTATATATGAGCAATTTTACAATACACTACTACAGAAGACGTTTTAGCGCCGGGCGCTTTGAAGTTTGTAGGCACGGGCCTTACGCCCGTTGCTGCTTTTTGCCGCTAAAAATAGGGCATTAGCAGCAACGGGCGTTCGTCCGGTGCTGGAAATCCGTTTTCAGGGCCGGACAATAGCATCGTCCGTTGCTAGAAAACAACTTACAGCGGCGGATGAAAACATAGCCCGTTCGTAAAAATACGATTTGCAGGATCGGCTGATTGCGTCGCCCGTCTCTACAAATTGAATAAAAAAAAATAAAAAAAGCAGCGGCCATTGCCGGCCGCATGCGCTACAGCTCCGCCGCCCCAGCACGCCGTCGCCAGTTGCTGCAGGCCGCCGCCTGTGCCGCGGCCGGCGGCGCTGGCCGCCGTTGCAAGCCTGGGGGCGCACGACCCCACTGCTGCATGCCGCCCGTGTCACGCGCGGCCGGCGGCGCTGGCCGCCGCTGCAGGCCGGACCCGCGCCGCTGCATGCCGCCGCCGGGAGTGCGCTGGCCGGACGCCGTTGTCCAGAGAAGGAAATCGATGGGGGAAAAGAGGATCTAGAACAAAACGAGAGAAAAATCAAAAGGACACATAGCAACAAGCTTCACTGATGCGAACCAATAACAAGAACACTCCAATAACTACCAGTATTGATACATCGCGGCCTCAGATAGACTGTCAGCAGCAGCTTGCTGACCATCTCGAGAATTAGAAGTCTGACAGCCGCCGCCTCGATCTGGCCGCTCGCTGCTCCAGGCCAAGCCCGCGCCGGCCATGGGCGCGGTGGCCGCCGCCTGCGTCGGATGCCGCCTAGATCCGGCCGCCCGGCATCCAGTCGCTGCAGGCTGCCGCGGAGAGCCCAGGGAGGGAGGGAGAGTGAGGGAGACGGTGGTGACTGGGTCAGGGTGGGGGCTGGATGTGGAGACGGTGGGAGAGGATGGATCCATGGTCATCCCATTCGGCCAATAGGAAGGCTTGGTTTTGAGGGGGTGGATTGATGATGTGGCATGATGTGTTTCTTTGCTGGCTTTCTAATTATTTTTTGGCGCGGGTCATCCCATCGTCCGTTCCTAAAAATGGTCTATATTTTCAGGCGCGGCTCGTGGGATGACCAGCACCTAGAAATGGATTTGTAGGCGCGGACGAGTTGCTACAGTAGCAGTGATCTATTTGTAGGCGCGGATGACTTTTTGAGCCGTTGCTAGAAAAAAATGGAGGGCACCTACAAATCGTTTTTGTAGTAGTGATACTTGAAACAAATAAGGATCGTCCATCAGGCTGAAATCAACGGCTGAAACATAATAGGTGCCAAGAGCTACCTACAAAAGGGTACCAATATAGGTAGGATCCATACCAAAATAGCAAAGGTTCCTCCCGGTACCTCTTGGTACCATTCAATCATCGTAAAACAGATAGGTGTAGTAAACCCACTGATTAAACTTAATATTCTTGCGCTCATTAGGAAAACTAATTCTACAACATTATTATTGTTAAGAAAAAGAATGCTGCTTCCTCACCTCAAAATTATAGATTCTCTTAGCTTTTATGGGTTCATAGTTTTAGCTATCCACCGATGTATACACTGTGTCTGGATACATTTGTGAAAAGTACGAATCTATAAATAGAAAAACATCTATAATTCGGCACACCAAGGGAATGGAATATTAGTGTGCTCCTTGATAAACAGAGCACTAAGTATATCAACATGCCGAAGTCTGTTTTTATGTGTCTGTTAATGTCCCTGTGAGATCCCATTTATCTTATTCTCAGTTAGATGCAATAAATTTAAAATACTTCATAATATGAATAGTCCCATGTATTTCAATGCTTCATTATTATGGATCTTGAAATTTGTTTGCGTAGTGGTGTCATCAGATAATAAGTTTGTACAGTTTATATGTAATCCATTTTTTTTATTTGTGCATGGGTCTAGAAGTCAAAGAGGGTGTGATGGATGGGTGGTTCAAAATACTTTAGTAAATTAAATTTTTTACACCTTTTCCTTACGTTTTGAAAGGACAGTAATATGAGAAACAAATACGTACCCAGTTTAACGTCTTGGCCTCGTCGGAGGTATTAAACAACACCCAGGTTGCAGTTTGACCACTTCTGCTAAGGACAGTGATATCTATGTCACGGTGATGCAGTAAAGCATCTACCATCTTCGGATTGCACTTTCTGACTGCGAGATGCAAAGCTGTTTCTCCACTTTTATCTTGCATGTTAATAAGTTTCCGGAGTTTCTGCGACCGCAAGACAAATTTTGCAAACTCCATTTGATCGTGGTAAACAGCTGTGTGAAGACATGTCCAACCATTTGCCCGCGTGCGAAATGGAGCATCCCGGCAATGTTTAAGAAGCTCTTGAGCAATACCAACATGGCCAACAAATGCCGCGGTACAAAGAAGAGGATCACCACTTGTCGGGTTCAGATACCCCAAAGACCTATCTTCTTCCAGGAATAATCGCAGGATGTCAATCTTGTTCTCGTAGGCAGCCGTATGTACTGGAGTCTTCCGGGACAAATCTTCTTCTCTGGCCAACCATGGACGTGCCACCATTATCCTTCTAACCATATCTAAAAACACACAATAATGCTAGTTGTTAATAAAAAAAATGAGTGATTGACTCTGTGTGATATAAGAGAACATGTTGCAACTCCATATAGTGCTACCCAGTCGATGTAACATTATCACTGTTACTGTATTTACATTTAGGAAGTCTCACCTGGATTGCCATTACCAACGGCAGCATGCAGGACATTATAACCCCTAGTTCCACAGTGAGCAGAAAAGGGAATCCCCAAAAGTTTCTCGAAGACAACCGTCAAATCTCTTCTCACCGCCATGAACATGGGCGACTCGTTGCTGTTGTTCCAAGCTTGGGACAAACCTGGCTCCTCTTCTATTAGCTCCAGCGCCAGCTCCCCGTGGCCGCTACGGATGGCGTGGTGCAGGGCATTGCACCCCTGCTTGTCTTGCTTCAAGATGGCCCTGCCCAGCTGCTCCTCCTCGTGGCAGCAGACGAGTAAAGCCGAAGCTAAAGCAACATGGCCACTGGTCACGGCGATGAGAAGGGGTGTTTCGTCGTCAATGTTGACGGCAGCGAGGAGAGACGAGTTCAGGGCAATGGCGTCTTTGCAGAATCTCTCATGGCCGTGCATGGAGGCGATGTGGAGGCAGGTGTTCCCATGTGGGTTTCTTGAGAGCAGGAGCACCGGATCAAGACGAAACAGGTGCCTTAGTAAATCGCCGTTGCCAGATGTGGCTGCTTCCAGGACCTGGAGACGTCTATCGTCCATCCCTGGTTCACCTGGTAGTGGACCAGTGATAACGGGGCCGGCCGCGATCTATTGCAAACGAAGAGAATAGATAAATCATCATAGAATCTAAGATCGGTTACCTTCTCGTAAAGGAAACAAATAATATTAGTTTCTCTGTTTCAAATTATAGGTCGTTTTGGCTTTCCTAGCTTCATAGGTTTTGCTATGAATCTAGAATAGCATTTATCTAGATGAATTTAGAAAAGTCAAAACGATCTATAATTTGGAATGGAGACAGTACTTTACTATATTTTCAGTATTTATCACACGTATCTATTAAAACACTTTGTGAGATCATATTCTATATATTTTGAATTAGGTGCAAACATTGGTAATATCTATGATTCCTTCATCGTAATCTAAAGTTAAGAAAAATTATAGAATGATTAGGAATAATGAGAGACAACCACTCCGAAAAATCGGACGGTGGAAACAAAGGGAATACCTAGATATAGGTACCAAAAGTATCAAATTTGTGGGACCAAATACCAAAGATAGGGGGATCAACCATTGATTTAATTTAACTTTTTACTCAAAACAGCAGGTACTTTTAGGTACAAGTGAGTACTTGTTTGAATTGGTTCTTAATTGTTGCACGTAAAGTCCAGTACTGTTTTTAATACTATCTAAACTTTGACCATAAATTTCTATTATAGAATATTCCAGCAAAAAACTAAATTACAATTACAATTCAAGAAAGTGCATAGACGCAAACACTATAACTTAAAATAAAATGGTCCCAATATTTTATATCCAATGGTTGGTAAATAATATATATAAAAATATCGCGAAGATAATAGGAAATTGGGTAGAAGTTGGCATCATGATACATGTTGTTAGTTGTAACTGATTAGTTATGCTTATTTTTTGAAGTTCAGAAGAGCATAATGGAGGGAATGGAAGGCCCGTGGCGTCTTGCCATAGTAAATCAAAATATAAATTGCCCTAAAGCATTTTAATTAGCGGATTGACATATGAAAAGAAAAATGTACTGGGTTTAAAGGATTCACCTTGTGGACGCCATCTTGTAATACGGTGATACCATTGCCATTAAGAACTGTGTCGTCTATGTCTTGGTGACGCCGTAGAGCAGCGACCATCTTCTTATGAATCTTATCGCTCTTTTTGACTGCAAGATGCAGAGCAGTCTCTCTTTCTCCATTCAACATGTTAATGAGTTGCCGAAGCTGTTGTGATGCCATGATAAATTCTACGAACTCCGCCTGACCAGATAATACAGCTTCGTGAAGACACGTGGAGCCCGTTGCATCGCAATAAGGAGCATCAGGACAATGTTTAAGAAGCTCTTGAGCAATGCCAACATGGCCCTTGGATGCTGCGACACAGAGAAGAGGACTGCCAGATTCGTAGCTAAGATAACCTAAAGACTGATCTTGTTCCAACATTGCTGATACCATTTCAACATTACCATCAGATACAGCAAGGTGTATTGGAGTAAGATGATTATTATTTTCTTGTCTCATTAGGGGTAGATGTCTAGCTATAATCGCTTTAGCGATTTCTGAAAGCAAAACAAACGACGAAAACATGATTAGCAACACACTATATGGAACAATGAAAACCGGGGAATTGTAACAAAGTTATTAGATAGAAAGTTACTGTCAAGATTGTAATAAGTTCTGTAGTCCTAATTATTCCAGTACCCGTAAGTCTCACCTGGATTGCTATTTCTGACGGCAGCGTGTAGTGCATTGAAGCCAAAGGGTCCTGTCCGAGCTGCATCAGAAATGTTCAACAATTTCTTTACCACGTCTGTGAAATTTCTAATTGCCGCCATGAACATGGGTGACTCGTCGTACATGTTCACATGTTTCGACAGGGCTGGCTTTTCTTCTATCAGCTCGAGAGCGAGCTCCCTGTGTCCTCCGCGAATGGCGTGGTGCAGCACGTTGCATCCGCGCTTGTCTTTCTTCAAGATCATCTCACTCAGATGCTCAGCACGATAGGACCTAAGTAAAAAAGAAGCTAGAGAGGCATGGCCCCTTGCCACAGCGGTGAGCAGTGGCGTCTCGCCGTCTCCATTCACGGCGGAGAGGAGTTCTTGAGAATTTTCAAGCGTCAGGACATTCTTGCAGAACTCCTCGTGGCCATGGATGGAGGCGATGTGGAGGCAGGTGTTCCCCTGTGGAGTTGTCCGGAATAGCACGGCAGGGTCATGAAGAGCTAGCTGCTGCTTCATGGATTTGGCATCGCCAGACGTTGCAGCTTCGAGGAGGCCTCCGTCCATTAGTGCTCCTCGTGACGAGCTAGATCTGCTTCTTGTAATCAACGGCACCTCGCTAACTACAGTGGCGGCACTTGCTAGTGCTGATGAGGTGTTGCTCATTGCACTGTCCATATGCGCGAGTTCCAATACCTGTGAAGCCACCTGATCAGCCATCTGCGACAAATAAAAGGCATACCTTTAATACAAAAATCCATCATGTGAATAAATAAATATAGGTAATCAACGGTTCAAGAACTCGAATTTATCGACATGTAAAATCGAACTAGTTTGGGCATACAAGAGAGATTCTGTAAGAGAAGTAAAAAAATCAATTCAAATTCTCATTTTCCTCCTTGCACAAGGTTTCTAGGTTAAGTGCTGAAATTTTTTCAGTATGGTATTGGTAGATGACAATATGTCATCTACTTATAGTCTAAATGTGAAACCATACATTCGTAACATGATAGCACTATATAACTTGCAGTAAAGCTGGGTATATTCTCAACCTATTCTTTCTTGTAGAGTTGTAGCATAAAATTGCAGACTACTGGACGATTAATATCCTGATATTTTCTCTCTATTTTTCCACTGGAATTGGTACCGAGACATGATAGGAATAAAATAAAATCTTGGCTCAAAAAAAGCAATAAAATCAAAATGAACACTTTGTTTGTAGGGAACACGTACTTTGAAAACACGACAAGAAACAAAGATAAATTGACTGAAGCGTGCGAACGAAAATAAGATATCATCGACTAAGATTGGAGGTGAACCTCAGGAAGTGCGGAAGCGTGCTTGAGTAGCGAGACCTGCGGTCTTGATCTGTTTAGCTTGATATTCCCATGTTGTGATTATATACTACCAATGCACAATCTCAAAGACAAATTATTTTATAGTATTCAGTTGGTACGGGGAATCTTTAGTTCAATGAAAAGGTAATGTAGGGTCAAGTGAAATTGTAGGGGAATCTTGTTACAGCGTACTGCCATATAAGTCATCAACACGTACTTCTCCCCTTTCTACCGAATATGAATCATACAACAATTTTTTTTTCTTTGCGGGTGAATCATAGGACAATTGTAGTGCCACTTTTTGCTTTCCGTTCCTATTCAAGACACTTTACAAGCCAAACAAGCCAACTAACATAAATACAGTAATTATTGGAGGGCAATATGGTCTTTGAAATACACTAACTTTATTGATAGATCTATGAGCTTTAGGTGAAAAAAGAGGCCAACATATATGGACCAATAAATCTTAAAGGCCCATAAGGTGTGTATCATTGCCTTATACACAAGCCAAGCCACAGATTAGTGATTGGGGAGTAGCCCTATGATTTGAGACTGCTTCAATCTAAGATAGTGTTAGTGTAGTCCAGTCCATTCCACGCTGCAGGAACGCCACTAGTCATCAGAAGGGATGTGTCCTCCCTGCCATGCCATAAAAAACTGCCCTAGTATAAAGCTAATGAAGTTTCTTGGGAAGTTTAAAGATTGAGACACCTTCAGACATGGCTTGAATTTGCGTTCAAAGAATATAAGCTCGATATGTAAAATTCTACATTGTTTGTATCTACATATACACTAAGGTTTTTCTTTGTGGTTCTAATTTTACCACACGAAGTTTCGCTTGCTAGATTTCAGTCATATAAAGAATATATGGGGAATTATAGAAAAGATAAACACACTATGTACAAGTGCAATATTTATATATTGTACACTACTAGAAAACTTCACATTTGTCTGTGTACATTAGTACCGGTTCTACACGCCTTTTGCAGAGGTGGCACCACGCGCAGGCCGACACGTCCAGGCAGCTGAGGCAGGCGCGTCCCGGCCATGGCTCTTGTGAGCTCCTGCAAATATGCGTGCACAGGTGCGTTGAATGATTTTAGCTCTGCTTCTCCTACAAACCAAATCAATTTTCCATTGAGATCCAAGATCCAAACTGCATTTCTTCATCGTTTATTTCAGTCGTGTGCCTGTTGATTCTTCTCAGGATTTTCTTTATGCAGAAGAGAAGATTCAGCAGCGGCCACCGTTGTTCATCTGAACGGCTGGACCTGTAGCATGCAGAATCGCCGTTCTTGTCGAGAGGAACGAGCCATGCATGTTGATTGATGTTTTGTTTTCTCTTTTGCTTTCTGTGTAAAATAGGGCTAAAGGATATATGTGATGTATGAGCCGCATGTACATATGAATTTTGATGTGTATTTTCAATATCCAATGAGAAAAACATTCTTCTTGAATTTTGATGCATCCTTTGTGAATCGTGGAATCAACATCTGTGATGAAGAATAATAAAAAAAGAAAAAAAGGGGGCAGCAGCAAGCTTGAGTGAGATTTTAGTACGGGTTGGTACCAACCGATACTATATATCTCTTTTAGTACCGACCAGCCAATACCGGTACTAAATGCCTTGTATTTTAGTACAGACCAGTCAATAACGGTTCAAAAACCGGCACTAACAGGGCCATATAACCGTACTGATGCTTGTTTTTCCTGTAGTGGAACTTACAGAAAAATGAGAACCTTGGCATCACAACTTTTTATTAAAGGATCAATAGGCTAGCTCATCTCCATATATTAGTCATGGGAATCGTAGTGGACAAGCTCCTGGCAAGCAACTTCTTGGATAGTCATAGGTGGCTCCCGCCTCATCTCTACTGAAAATTTTAACTACCGAACATGTAAATGAAGGCATATAGTCCATTATTTAAGTTGTTGGTGTCTATCCCATGTATCATTTGATTTTTATTTTTCAGCGAAACATAGCTTCATGTGTCACTGCTTGATGTGTGGCGCACTTACCAGTAACTATAAAGATCCTCAATTCATGAAAGACTCAAACGTCAATGTTAAATAATAAGAAAAGGGAGGTATGGTCTCAAATCTAATTAATCAAATAGTAGAATAACAAACGCAAAGTATCCGTGTGACATGCATCAGTACTAGAGCTGGGACTTGGGCCGTGCAAATCGTGGGCCACCCGAAGTACGACATTTTGGCACAACCCGAAACACGGCACGACACGATAAATTTTGGGCCATGCCGGCACGACACGAACGCGAGGGCTGTGCTGTGCCTGGATTCTCGGCACGAAGGGTGGCACGACACGGCACGTATCTTGGGCCATGCATGGGCTGGCACGGCACGAAAATGGCCCATCCACACATCTATAGTATGTTGTTCTTATATCATTCATTTTACCTTTTATAGAGTCTAACATAACTAATATGACGGAAGAAAATCAACCTTTTGAGTATAGAATTCTAGCAATGCACATTCATAAAATGAATAATGTTCCATCTGTATAACTACGGGAAATCCTAACATCCACCTAGAATGTCTTCACCATTAAAATTTATTTTCACTAATTTTAAAAATTATTTTCTTTCCTATCGATGTATAACTATATGTAACAATATGAGTATAAATAAAAAACGAACACATATATCTTGAGGGCCGTGCTTAGGCTGACACGGCACGAAGGCGTGTCGATGTGCCATGGGTCGTGCTTGGGCCGAGTAAAAGACAAGTCATGCCATGCCGGCACAGCACGACGTGCCTAGCGTGCCTAAAAGTTCTGACCCGACACGGCACGGCCCAAGTCCCTAATCAGTACCATGCATGCCTTTTCATGAAAACTGGAAACCATAGATGTATATCATGAGTACTTTATGATTCAAACAATATGTGATGCTTTGCCTGTATGGCATCATGAGATTTGCCGCCTGCCTTTTACTTCTCCTTATATTCTCAGAACTAACGCACACACAAGAATAGCCAATATATATGGAAAAAGATAAGGACTGTGGACCCCACATGGTTTATTTTTTGGGCTGCCAAAGTCACACTCAAGCCATGGACCATGTGTGGAGATGTAACAAAAGTTTTACAAAGTAAATTTATATTTTTTTCTATTGCTTTGTGATTATTAAATTTGTTCAAAGTTATCTACAATCGCTTTTTGTGTTTTCCAGGTAACTTCGTCGAAGGTTTCTTGTACAGTTCGAAAGTTTTCTCCAATAAGTTAGAAAGTGTCCCCGATCCACATTAAAGTTTTCCAAATCAATTTGAAGATTTCCTTGAATCAGTTCAAAAGTTTTCTATCATCGACGTGAAAAGTATCCGAGAATCAAGGCCAATGTTTTGTTGAATGAGATTGAACTTACTAGTAAATATTAAAGTTTTCTAAAATCAATTTCAATGGGCCTTTGAACCGGTTCAAATTCTGTGCTATAACATTGTGAAAGTACATGGAATCCATCAATTAGTGAATCTACTATAAATTTTCATAGATATACATGAATGTTTTTCAAACACATTTTGACATATGAGTTAATATCATGTTTTACATTTTTGAAATTTTTAACTAGAGAGTTTAGTTATCTATATCTACTATAACTATATAGGAGATCCCCACTAAGAATTTCTCTCAATTCTCATGAAGCCACATCATCACCTCCACTAAAATGTATTAACAACCAACTAAGATGCATTAATTGTAACTTGGTCCACATTTTCTATTCATTAAATTACGTCTTATTATTTTTTCCTATCTATTCAAAGGTAACATAAAAGTTTATGATTTGCATCAAGAGATGGCTTATATGGCTTTCCGGGTAATCTCTACGAGTGCACTATTTTTGTGCAACTAAACAACCTTCAAATCCCGCTGCAACGCACGGGGAATCACCTAGTAACTTATATAATTGGTCCCCACTAAAGATTTCTCTCATCTCTCATGAAGCCACCTCATCACCACCCACTAAGATGCACTAAAACCCCACTAAGATGCATTAATTGTTATTTCTCTCATGTGGTGCACATCATCTTGAATTCTCAAACGTGAATTTAAATCTGAAAATTAGCTGATAGGAAATTTATAAAGTTTGAAATTGGCTGATGGGAAACTAAATTGATTTTTACCTCGCTTGCATAGTTAGTTGATAAAAGGCAGCCTTTGGTGCAGTGGTAAAGCTTCACCGCCTGTGACCGGAAGGTCCAGGGTTCAAGCCCGAGCCTCTGCACATTTATGTGTAGGAAAGGTTGTGCGCTAAACAACCTGCCCCCAGACCCCGCGTAGTGCGGGAGCCTACGGCACTGGGTATGCCCTGCATAGTTAGTTGATATTGTAATACAGATACAGGTACACCATCATGATATGATTTTTAGCAAGCACTAAGAGTGGGTTTGAAAGCAATAACATAGAAACTAGAAATAACATTTTTTAAATAATGGAAAAAATCTGGCCTCTACCAAGTTGTGTACATTTTCTACTCATTAGATGTATGTCTTCTCCATTCAAAAGTAACATAAAAGTTTATGATTTTCATGAAGAGATAGCTCATATGGCTCTCAGGATAATCTCTACAAGTGCACTATTTTTACTAGCAACTAAACAACCACAACGATTCATTGTTTATCGAAAACTCTTTCAAATCCCGCAGCAATGCATGGGGAATCACCTAGCTATTAGACAGGTGAGCACCCAAGTACTCGGTGGCTGCTGCCACCGAACAGTACGTTCTCCCAGCTTTCCTAGCTCGTGAGTGCATGCCAGCTAATTTGCAAATTGGCGCTCCTGGCCATGCAACCAGTAGTCACCCCTTAGAGAAGACAGATTCATTGGCTGAGATATAAGTTGATCAAGCCTGATGTGTGATGATGACTTACATCTTGACCTCTCATCTTTAAGTTGACTGACCTTCGTGCTTCCGAGTCTTTCTTTGCAGAAGCATATACTTAATTATTTGGAAAAAAGAGACCAGGCCCCTCATGATCTGGCTTGCACATGGACTTTATCCAATACAACTGTGGTTTCAAAAAAAACAGGGTATAACCTAACGTGGGGCCATGTTAGTTAGGAACTTTCGACCTCCTTTTGTGGTTCGGCTAAACTCCCTTTTGCTCTTCGAGAGTTCTGCTTGTGCTCTCTAACCGGCATTTCGCCCACAACTTGTGCGCTGGTGCCCAGAAAGGAGAACAATCATGCATGTCACTTTGCTTCCCAACAGGCATCATTTGTTGAATATATTTGAGTCATACACTGAAATTATGAACTCTAATAATTCAAAGCACATATAAATGCTAGGAGTAAATTGTAGTTAAGAGGAAGTTTTTCCAACCTTTATTCTCACCCAATAGTGAAGATGAAAAGAGGATGGTTGAGTTTTGCCACAGTAACTAAACCATGTCCGTTACCTACAACTAATATGTTGATGGTCCAACCATTAACTTTGGATGTTACAAGTAACAAATGGTTTGATGGTAATAAACTCATATTAACCTGAGTCATGACGTTCAAGGTTCCTTCTTCTCATTCCTTGAGGGCCTATAAAAGAGATGCTTTCTCCCGATTGAAAAAGAGACACAACTCTCTCTTGTGAGTTCATTGCTATTGCTGCCAACACATTCCCATCGAAAGTTTATGCGCGCAAAGAATTTGCGAGAGCAGGCCTCCGAAACCACGCCTCGCTGCGATATTTGCACGGATAGACGGGCGATCAGGTTTTTGGGGAGCGCTACTGCGTGATTGCTCGCTGTGAACAACTACTTCCTAGAGGCGTATCTGCACTGCGATCATCTGCACTACATCAACGTTTGATCTCCTACATCAGCTGGATTACAATGTCGAGAAATGGCGCATCCGTTGCCGCCTTAGGGCACTCCCTCATAAACTTGCTGGTTCATTTCTTGCAATTCATAGTATCCATTGCGTGCTTTATGTTTATCAGTATAAACATGTTGGATCATGATCTTAATTTTGCTATCATATATGTCATGTTTAAATTTATATTTTGGATTAAAATGGACCGTAAAATGCCACCAATTCCAACAATCCAAAAACCTGATAGGGCTTTTACAGTAGTTGGCTTTGCTGGACAATTGAAACCAAATGTTTTTAGTGGATCGAATTACAAGAGATGGGCTGTCAAGCTGGAACTGTGGCTTAGGGCTATGAACGTGTGGTTCATTGCCCAGGAGCTACCTCCCTCATGGAGGAACTTTGCTACCACTCTAAAACACAACAAGCAGGATTTTACTCTAGCCGGTCTTATCGGCACTCTTGATGTTGAGGAGATGGCGAAAGAAAAGGACACTCATGCACGTGGCAATGAGGGAGATTCTAGCGCAGAAGAGGAACTCTCAACCCCACAAGAATAAGGGTAAAGGGAAAACTGAGTTTTAATAGAAGGCTACTTAGACTACCAACTTCAAAAAGAAGAAGACCAAGGGGAAGTGCTTTGTGTGCGGTGGTTCTGATCATTGGGCCAATGACTGTAAGGACCGCAGTGACAAGTAGCAGCAACATGGGCAAAAGAAGTCTACTAACATTGTCATTGGTGATACTGAGATGGGAACATTCGGGTATGGTAATCATGCTACTGTTCTTTGTTGGCGCGCCGAACGCGCACCAAGATCCACCGCAAGCATAGGGATCTGTTGTAGCTCTTCCCTCAAGAGAGTACTCCCCCAATGTTATCAATCCACGAAACAAGTGGGTTATTACGCTTAACTAAGCACTAATCGAGTTGGTAAAGACTTAGATATGTGTAGGATCTAATCTAATATTGTTAATAGATCAATCTAGTATAGGTTAACGGGAACAGTAGATGATGTGCACAATATATGAGGAATGAATACTCATTGGGTCTAGGATCACTTGTAGATGAAACGCCTAGCATGACAGAACCAATCTAATCTACCAAGATAACGAACATGAACCAAGCTCAGCAGTTTTCCCTCTCGCAAGCTATCACCAAACAAGGGTAATCTGCTACTGAACTACGAGGATCATACTCATGGCAAAACGATCTACGGAAGCAGCGCACGTGTTGCAAACCATATCAAAGCATAGCCAGGGCACGAGATAGATTAAGAACATAGCCATAAGAACATGATAGATCAATGATCAAAACAAGGATTCAACGATTTCATCTCAAGATCACGCCTTACAACCCCATTAACATACGAAGGATTTATCCCATGTAGATCGATGTTGAAGCGCTAATCATGGTGGTAAACTCCTTGTGAAGACGATCTCCTCGTTGTCCCTCAAGGTTCAGTGCCGCCTGAGCCTCCGCTAGGGTTCCCGGCATCGCTTCCTCCTTATGGATGGCTTCTAGACTGGATCTTGATCAATCCCTAGTGGTTGCTTGAAGTCTTCTTCTCCTCTGGTGTGGCTCTCCTCGTCTCTGGCGAATGGCGGCTTGTATATAGGCTAGGGTTGCGGAATGCTTCGCCTCGAAGAAGTGGGAGCATGATCATGCCCTGAAACGGGCCAGGCTGCGCGGCTAAGGGGGCCTTGGGCCGGGCGGCCAGGGCCCTTTGTGGCATTGATCAACCTCATCGTTCGCATGTTAATCCTTCACCAGAACTAGCCTAAATATGTAGAGTTTCCTTAAAAAACACGTTATGCTCCGAAATACAAGACACATGTGGAAACAGGGTTATTTCAGTGCCAAGTGGCGGGGTTAGTATAAGAATAAGCATGAAATCGCTATGTAATCAACACCAAAAGTGTCATTTAAGAGTGCCAACATTCTTTCAGTTTGTCATTTACCAAATTGGTGGGTTGACACCGGCGCTAATGTACATGTGTGTGCTGACTACTCCTTGTTTTCATCTTACCAGGTCGCGGGACTAGATCCGTGTTGATGGGAAACAGCTCGAGTGCTTTCTGTTCATGGTGTTGGTACGATCAATCTGAGGTTTACTTCAGAAAAGACCGTGCAGCTGAAGAACATGCAGCATGTCCCCTCAATAAATAAAAATTTTGTTAGCGGATCCCTTCTGTGTAAGGATGGTTATAAGGTGGTATTTGAGTCAAACAGGTGTGTTGTTTCTAAGTTTGTATCCTTTGTTGGTAAAGGATATGACTATGGTGGTTTTTGTTCTGTTTATCTTTATCAGACTCTTGTAATAAAGTTGTGAGTCATGTGTGTAATGATGATGAGTCCAATACTTGGCATTCACGACTTAATCATGTTAATTTTGGTTGTATGTTGTGGCTGGCCAAGTTGAGTTTAATTCCGAATTTCTCTTTTGTCAAAAGTTCTAAGTGTCAAGTATGTGTGCAATACGCAAGCCTCACGAAACTACTTAGACGAGAAACTTGACACAGCCCCAAGTATGCACTGTTG
Organism: Urochloa ruziziensis; assembly: GCA_015476505.1. Lineage (NCBI taxonomy): Eukaryota > Viridiplantae > Streptophyta > Magnoliopsida > Poales > Poaceae > Urochloa > Urochloa ruziziensis. The sequence continues at coordinate 7,636,798 of CM027120.1, read as the reverse complement.
GTTATAGGTTTTTGATAATTAAATCTGGTTTCAACAGTGTTGATGCAGTAGAACTTGACAAGTACGCGCTGTTGAACTTGACACAGCCCCAAGTATGTAGTACAAAACTGCTGAGACGAGAAACTTGACACACTTCTGTTGACGGCTGTTAAGTGCTAAATTTATGCCATTAACTCTGGCCTAAAACAAACACCGAACTAGATATAGGGGTTTAATTCCAACTATTTCCACTAGTTTTGGATAATTGTTGGTTTCAGGAGATCACGACTGGATACTGGTATAAAATGTATAAAATAAATACATAAGTTGCATGCTTGGATTACACCATTGCGTAGAGCTCAACGAGACGATCCGTACGGATATATATCTATATAACCTATATAGAAGCACCCCACTAAGGGTCTTCTCTCAACATGTAAATTGTCCAAGTCACCACCCACTAAACTTCTCTCAACATGCAAGCTGTCCATGTCACTATCCACTAGAACCATCAATTTACGTCTTCTACCGATAATCCGTGGCTAATAGCTTCCATGCATGATTCACAAGTTGTCCTCTCTCAATATAATGAACATGTTGCCATGCGTAATGTATAATGTTGCTTGCAAATGAATATTTCGATGCAATCACAACTCACTAGAAATCACCACATATGACAGAAAATTCTCAATAATACTCCAAGTAATTGAAACATCTATTTTTCTCAAAAATTTTAAATTATATTTCATATATAATCATAACTGTACTATACCAAGTACCCCTTAATTAAATAATTAGATGTCGTATAAAAACAAAATTGTTAAGTTTTTACTATTTTTTTTATATCATCTTATAATAATTGGTAAAAGTATAACAAACATCCCACAGCAACGCGCGGGGAATCACCTAGTTTCATATATTTTAGAGTCCGGAACAAAAAGATATGGGAAATCCGAATTAAAAGGGCAGTGCTGACGTCAGTGATCAAAGCGCGTGAAAAGTCGTGGGCCAGTGGGACCCACATCCGCCAGCGCTGCAGGCCTCTCGGTTTCCCCCTGCGCGCGCACGCATGCAAGAGGAGGCAGGCGGGCCCAGCAAAGCAGGCTGTCCCCTGCATGCTGCATGCAGCAGCGCTGCACTCCAAGCCCAGTGGGGCCCAGCTGCCCACCATGCTGGCATGCTGCGCACAAGAATGCAAAGCATGCAGTCCAGCCCACCGATCAGTGAAAGAACAGCACATGCACGCATAGTTCCAGCAGGGTGACGTGGCACTCCATCATTGGTTCAGCACCTAAGCACACGGATCGAGACAGGCATCAACGTTGCTGATTTACCAGAAGAACCACGGCGCCAACCAGTGGTCGGCCGAACCCAGGTGGGCCCGCTCGCCTCCGGTCCGCCACGTGTCGTCAGTTACCGACTTTCCAAAGAATATTCTAGGTACGTGAGCGAATACTTCTCTCGGGATACCGACCTCCCTAGGCCTATAAATATGAGGGCAGGGGCTCGAATGAGGATACACTTCACCATCCACTTCAAGAGCTCCTCCTGAATTGAGAGCATCCTAGCTAGTGATTAGAGTAAGGAGAGAGTGAGGGGTGTTTAGAAGGAGTGCCAAGGTGTTGGCACTCTCCTCCTTACATGTACCTCTACGGATGCTGGTTCTCTTCTAATTAGAGTAAAGTGGGTATTTTTGCATATCCTAATTAGACTAAAGTCGCATTCGTAATTCCTTCATCTAGAGTATACTTGGTTGCTTGAGTTATCCTAAATCCTTTTCTATGTTTATGTGCTTGGCTTATATGCTCTTATGCTAGTCATATACCCTTGCTATCATATTATAGGCTTGAGTGCTCTTATGCATGTTTATAGTATACTCTAGTAGCATCTATATTTGAGTGAGATCATGTAACGACCCGGGTTTCCGATATCTGGAAATCTGACTCCCTGTACCATTGTGATACTCCCTAGATCAAGTAGATATCACGTACAGAACTCATCACAGCGATATCACATCCATACCACGATTAAAGTACAAATATCTTATTTAATACATCAGTTCTCATGATAATACGTCTGATACAAGCCCTCAGGGGCTGAACGACAAACAAAATATCATCCAACGTAGCGGAACTAGGCGTAGAAGCCTCCATCGTCTCGATCTCCTCCATAGGCAACTTGCGTGTCAAGACGATGCCTCAGTCGTACCATCCATCGTAGTTGAACTCGTGTTCATCATCAGATCATGCGTACTCAAAGGCAATCCCCAAGGAGTGGGATAGGTTCAATTCAGCAACCGTATATGCAAGATTTAAGTGGACTACCATCTAAAGGGATAAAAGTATATCAAGGATAGGTTAAAGGTTTCCTATGCAGCAGCAAAATAAAATAAGTATCTCCATGTCCATCCATCCCATATCTCACCACATCGGGCTATTCCGGCACGCCGGACTCCCATCTCCATCTCCACACTCATCTAAGTCGATGCGAGAGCTCCCTCCCCTCGCACCTCACCAACTACGACCGGATCCTGAAAGGAAAGGGAGCAAACTTTCCTTCTCCCCGTCCGTAGCTGCGAACCTCAGTCACTCTCAAATTCTGGATAGAAAGGGGGAAGGTAGAATATCCCAAATATGAGAGGTAACAGTGCAATGGGCAATGTCCATACCGAGGACGCGGCTATACGTATAGAGTATAGACTCTCGAGAGCTTGTACAACTGGACCCACTCGGGCTGCGAGATGGTGGCCGCCATCTTGAGACGCAACCCACAGCAAAGACCCCAACCGCGACGATGCCCGCTTGCTCTTCCGGTCTCGGTCCATCGACTTGCAATCCAATTTCTTCGGAAGTTGTGTTGAACTCTCCCTCGTAGGGCCAGACGGGGCCATAGTCCTTCGGGGAGACGGCCTCTCCCGTTCCCGTACACCATCCACCTGATCTTCTCGCAATCCAGGCATCGCGCTAGTTAGGCTGGCTGGAACCCGTTCATATGGGTAAGCGGTAAGTACGTGGGGCCCAAAGAGTGGTTACCCCACTCGGTTTCAGACCGGGGTGAGCGTCATCGTCCCAAAGGCGTATCCTCCGAAGAAGAACGCAAGTCGCAGTACCCACTATAGGTACCGCCGCCAACTCCTATGCTTCTATCCATCCATGTACCCGCCAAAAGTACAGTGTGGGACCCCCTCGAGAGCAGGGGTCTCCCGGCACCTCGGTCAAAGACCGAGTTGTTATAAAATGCTCACCCCCGCCAAGTTTCCCAAAAACACCTTCTCCTGCCGGTTTTATCCCCACACACGCCAAGAGTCCTAATCCACATGATCCCATACACATGCATGCAGCAGCATAGCAATATCATCTATAGAGTGGTAGGTAACAAGGCAATCACGGAATAAATCATGGCTATGCAAGGCTCAAGCATCATTCATTTGCAATAAGTAAAGCGTTAGCTCATCTAATTGCAATGTCTAATAGGCATTCAACATATGAGCTGGGCATGAACCTGAGGGCAAGTTCTCCTCCTCCACGAAGTCTTCCGGGTAGTGCTCCACTCCGGTCAGCTCCTGGCCGTCGGTAGGTCCTAAATACGTAATTACAGTAAATACCGGGGACCTAATAGCAAATGCCTCCAATAAAACCAATTCAACGAAGATCCAAATAGACTCATACTTCACCCCAAGGGCTTGGTCATGATTTTAGAAAAATATAGAAACTGGTTTCATATTTTTCGGAGTTAAAATGAATTAGTTATGGATTTTCTAAGTTTAAATCCTTTTCTGAATTTTTAAATAATTCTGAAAAAGTAAAACAAAAGGGTCAGGGACCTATTTGTAAATAACCAGGGAGCTATTGGTAATTTGGAAAAGTTCAGGGGGTTTTCTATAAAAAGTCCAGGGTCGGCCGAAATGCTGACGTCATCAGTGGGCCCTGCTAACGTCAGCGTTGACCGGTCAACGGTCCAAGCTGACAGGTGGGTCCCTTGATGACATCATCAGTGGGCCTCGGTGACGTCAGCAAAAAGGTCTAGATGCTATTTCTAAAAAGTCCAGGGGGCTCGGTGCAAGAGTCACAGGCCAGGGACTAATTTGAAAGGGTTTCAAAACTCCAGGGGCCTTTATGTAAGAAGACAGGGGCTTGGTTGAAAAAGGGTTGGCGTAGATCTGGTGGACGTGGTCCACGGTGAGTCGTGAGTGCGGTGTACGTGGACCGCGCCCACGGGATCGACCTGCGGCTGGGCGGATCTCGTGCGGTTGAGCCCGGGTGGCTCGCGGTGTGGGTCCAGCGACGGCGCAACGCGTGGCAGGGGCTGCTGGCGACGGCACACGGCGTCTTTCCTCTCGCATCCGCCGCGGAAGCAGCGGAAGCTCGCCAGATACGGCTCTCCCGGAGGTGCTAGGGCTCGGACGGGCCCCATACTTGCCGCTAGGGCCTAAAACTCCACGGCGGGAAGGCTGAGCGTGATCAACCCCGGCGAAAGTGGCCGGAGCGTCAAGGCCACGCGGGCGGCGCCGGTGTGCGTTCGAGACTTGCGCATCGACATGTCCCCGCTCGACTTGTTCATGCCCAGGCAGGCTCGCACGGCTATGGTGGGTGCGCCAAAGCCTAAAGGCCCGGCCTTTGGCTAGCGGCAGCGACGCGCAAGGCGCGGTGGCACCGATGGCACTAGGTGGACACCGGGGAAGCCCGGCGGTGCTGCCACGACGGGGCCTAGGACGGCGCAAGGCTAGGCTTGGCTAGCCTAGGCTAGGACGGGGCTAAAGGCGCGGCCTTGCGGCGTTGCCTGGGTTCAAGCGCGAGGCAAAGGGCTCGACGCGGCGCGGCGCGTTCGCGCGCAGAGCAAGCTCTCGACGGCGACGCGGCGTGACAAAAGCTCGAGGGCACGCTTACAGAGGGGTGGCCTTGCTACGAGGGTTTCTACGCACGCGAGTTCATGGTGCCCCATGGTCGCGGCGGCGAGGGTCACGGCGGAGTAGAGGTGAGCGGCGGTGGGGTGCTCACCTCGGGTCGGCGGTGTAGGCGAAGCAAGTCTGGGGAAGAGTTGGTGGAGACGTGGCGTAGTCAAAGGAGAGCAGCGACAGGGAATAAGAGCCGGGACGGTCGTCGTCTTCTTGCTCCGGGAAGTAGCGGCGGCGGCGTTCCGGCGGCGGCGCTCCGGTACTTGGCTCGGCTCCGGCTTGCTCCCTCCTTCCTCGTCCTTGCCTTCTTCTTCTCCTCCTTTCTCTCCTCGTGCGGCGGCGGCTGGATGAAGGGCAAGTGCCCGACCGGGTGGATGGAGAGGTGGAGCGGGCGCTCCTCTACTTTATAGCGGCGGCGTGGTCGGGTGGAGAAAGGAGGGCGGCTAGGGTTGGAGCGGGCGCGCGAGTGGAAGGCTCGCGAAGCGGGACACGCGGCACGGCGGGAGAGGTGAGCGGCTAGGGTTGGAGTGCCGCAGCACGGCCTTGGTGTGCGGGCCTGAGCGCGCGGCGAGGCAAACGGGTGGAGCATCTCGCGAGAACTCTTTGGTGGCTCTCCCCGATCTAGGGTTTAGGGTGGAGCGGTGAGTGGAGAGGCGTGAGACCGAGTGCGAGATGCTCTCGCGGCCTACGGCGCGAGAAGGCACGGCGGCGGCGGTAGGAGGCTGGCAGTGGCGCTAGGAGACTGGCGGTGACAGAGGTCAGGGGTAAAGCTGACGAGTGGGCCCCACTCGTCAGCAACTGCGGGCGAAGGCGACGCGCGGCCGGGTGAAGCTGGGCCGAGGGAGTTGGGCCGAGGGTGCTGGGCCGCGGGGAGAGAAAAGGGTAGATAGGCCGGGGGTTTTGGAATGGATCGGGCCGAGAGTTGAGGGGCTGGTTTTAGACTTTGTTAGCAGGCCGAGTTAAAGAATTAGAGCCCAATTTAGCCTTTGGTTTTAAACTTTATTTGATCTGGATTTAAATCACTCAAACAAAACCAAATAAAATCCAATAAATTCCAAATATTCACACTAAGATATTGACACCCTAACAATCAATATTTAATTTATTGTTTAATTCTAAGATTTTTGGGAAAGGTCCAACGAAGACAACCTTATATTTTTCCTAGCTAGTATTAAATCCACGAAAAAATTTAAATCCAAATTTTTAATATTATAAACATTTCAAAAAAATCTGGGATGTTACAGATCAGTTCTCTTACTTGCGGGTTCGTCGCTCTATATTTATATAGAGTGATGTAGGTTGTTACACACTCGAGATAGTGTAGTGGACTAGGCCAAGGGTTATCCTTCATTTGCCTTATATCCCACGGATTTGGGTAGAGGTAGGCCATTGGTGGTGACAGCCCTATCGGTCCTTTATAATCCTCCACGTTCGAATATAGCGTAGAGCTAGGTTCTTCATTGAACCGCTTGCCGGAGTCGCCTGACAGATCAGGGGTAAGCCGTTGCCCGAAGGAAGGTGTACCTGAGGGATCGACCTTTAACTCATCTGTAGAGCTAACCTTAGGAATCCTCTCTACCCTCTGCCACTAATTGTGGTGTGTCCTTGGATCGACGTGACTAGGAGATAGTGCACACACATTCCCTTGGATTCGATACCCTTGGAACACTCTGAGGTGAAAGCTACAACGGTATTCGTGCGCTTGTGGATTCATTCGTTATTGCTCCATACCCACAGGCCTTCTGGCATCACTACTTATTTAGTAGTGACGCTAAAAAATGCCAACAACTTCCTAGGCTATGCTTTCCACAGTGTTGGTTATAGGTTTTTGATAATTAAATCTGGAGTTCCTGATATGCATGTTGGTACAATCATAGAGTCCAAAGATGTCACATTCTTTGAGATCGTTTTTCCTATGAAAGAAACATCTAGCAATTCTAATCCCGAATATGTGAAAACCTGAGGACCCGGTGGCCATGGCGGCCTCCGAGGAGCGGAGAGACAAGTAGGCTTGGTTCGAGGGACCCGGTGGCCAGATGGATCAAGTGCGGTTCACATGCTGGCAAGAACGAGCAAGGGGACGTGGTTCCGGTGCGAGGTAGTGGCTCACAACCGAAGCTCGTACGCGGATGTGAAGCCGGTGCAAGGTGGCGGCTAACGACGGAAGCTTGTACGCGGGGTTTGGAGATTTGGCCACAAAAACATCGGTGGACGGTTTCCCTTGGTTTGGGCCTCAAAACCAAGGCCGAGGACTCGACGAGGTGAAGTTTGGGCAGCTGGGCTGAGGTGACCAGCCAGGGGCGGTTTAACCGCCTCCCCCTGGGCCGGCCCAAAATCGGCGTCGAGGAGCTTCGATCCGGAGGACACGCGGCGTGACCGCAAGGCTTGCGTCGGAGGGAAGCTAGCTTGCGGTGGGGTATGTATCACTTAGGGGTAGTTTAGTCTTTTAGACACCACCACTTGGACTACTAATAGACCCCCTAGGGGTTGGTGGCTGTTATCTCTTTTAGTCATCTCTTTAGTTATCTCTTTGTTTTTCTCTTTGAACTAGTTTTCCCCTTCATCCCCTCCACCTAGAACTATTTGGAATCATTTGTAGTTTGTATAGGTGAATTCATGGTTTGTTGATTGAGCTTGTTCTGTTCATCTTTGTGCCTAATTTGAATCCACGAGCTCCCTTTTCTTTTCCTATTTTCGAAGGTATTTTCGGAGCTATTTTTTGGGGATTTTCGTTCTTCACTTGCTTGGGCGATTTCTCTCGGATTTCTTTGGGGGATTCATGTATGAGTGCCTTGTGCCTCTTTTGCTGGTGATCTCTTGCCCCCAAACGCCGGGAATCGCTTTGGATTTGAAGTTTTCGGGATGAACTCGGGGTGGATGTGTTCTTCACGAGATCTGAGATTCCGGGAGTTCTAATGTGTTTGAGGCCAAGATTTTTGGGGAATATACTCCACTGAAGGTGTACATCATCTCCCCAAAGTTTCGTCTCAAGAGCTCAAGCCGTTTGGGAGATCGATTCACGAGTTGACTTTTTCCCGAGAGCTCCCAAGCCAGGCCGGTTAAACCGCGCCCCAGGCGGTTAAACCGCCTCCTAGGCGGTTAAACCGCCCCTGTCTGGGTAGAGAAGGTTTTTCCTCGTTTCGGTTCGATTTCGATTCGATTTGCTAGAGTTGTTTTCCGCTGCTGTGATCTTGTTCCTAGGGTCAGTAGCTTGACAGTGGCTACGTGATCTTGGCAAGATCGCTCTCGGGGGCATCAGAGTTGTTTTGGGAGAATAGCTGGATTGGTTGGAAAGAATTTTTATCGGCTCCCATTCACTCCCCCCCTCTCTGGTCGCCGTTTCGGTCCTTCAATTGGTATCAGAGCCGGTTACGGGTCTTTGCGACTCTAACCAGTCGGGGTTCCGGGCCTCCGCACTTTGATGGGAAGAACTATCCGAATTGGGTCGCGCGTATGGGCGCTTTCTTGCGAGGCAAAGGAAAGTTGCTGTGGGATGTGACGAAAGATTAACACTTAGTCAATCCCACCAACTTAGATGCCCAGGATGCGAGAGATAAGTTTGAGGCTAATGCTAGGGCTGTCAACTACTTGTTCCGTGCTTTGTCTGCTGAGGAGTTTGAGCGAGTTTTGGGTGAGGACCTAGCTAGCCAGATCTGGCAGAAGCTCAAGGTAGCTCACGGTGGTGATAGCCATGTGAAGGCTAGGCTTTTCTCGATGTATCGCAGAGAGTATGAGAATTTTGCTCACTTGCCTGGAGAGTCTGTTGATGCTTTGTTTCAGCGCTTCACTTCCATAGTCAACAACATGAAAGCCAACATTACCGTACTCCCATACTCGGATCATGACAGAGCTATCAAGCTCTTGCAAGCACTTGATAGATCCGTGTGGGGTGCCAAGGTTGAGGCGATCATGGAGTCGGCTAACTATGAAACTTTGTCTGTTGATGAGCTTTTCTCCAAGCTGAAGTCTTCTGAGGTTGATAGACAGTTGCTTGCCAAGGCTAAGAGTCCGACTGATCCTCATAGTCTGGCTCTAGTCGGTGGCTCTGGTTATGGACAGGCTAACACTTCCAGACACTTTGCTTTGTCTTCACTTGTGTCTCTTCCGGATGAGGAGTATGAGGTGCTAAGCAAGGAGGATCTCGCGTTGCTCACTAGGAGGTTCGAGAGGATGTACCAGAACCGCAAGGGTTCGAGGCGTGCCGGGAGTACGTGCTACAGATGTGAGAAGATGGGCCACTTCATCGCCGAGTGCCCCGAGGAAATCAAGAAACACAAGCACCGCCCGCGAGATGAGCACAAGCACCGCTCCAAGGACAAGCACCACTCCAAGCACAAGAACAAGGAGGAGAACACCGACACCTCGTCAAGCTCAAGCAGCGAGGAAGAAGACCGCGGCCACCGCAAGGAGAAGAAGTACAAGAACCGCAACTTCAACGGGCTTTCTGGGGTCGCTATGAACTTCTACACCATGGCGCACGACTCCAACAACAAGAACGTCTCCGACTACGACTCCGACTCCGACTCCAAGGATGAGGTATTGACCGATCCCACCTCTTTGCGTAAGGAGATTGCTAGATTAGAGCAGTTGGTCAATAATCGCGATGATGTGCTTAGGAAGACCAACAAGGAGAAGAGAGAGTTTAGGTCCTTGCTAGGAGAGTCAAAGGAAAGAATAGCTGAGCTTGAGGCCTTACTTTCTGAGACTGGAAAGAAGGCGATGGATTTTGAGTCTGTGCTTAGCGAGTCTAGCAAGAAAGTGGCTGAGCTTGAAACTGAGTTGGCAAGTGCTAGAGCTGAGATAGGTGTGTTGAAAGATGCTCCTGTTGTTTCTGATGAGATTGAATGCTCTTTCTGTGATGTGCATCTTGCTGATTTGGTAGCTCTTAAGGACAAACACATGACATGCCTTGATGAACTAGAAAGTGCTAGGGTTGAGCTTGCTGAGTTGAAGTCTAGATCATCCTTGTTTGGTGCTTGTACTTCTTGTCCTACTTTGCATGCTCAGTTGCTTGAATCTCGTACCATGATTAGTTCCTTAGAGGCTGAATTGAAATCTCCTATTGCAAATTCTTGTTCTGCTTGTGATGTTGTCGCTTTGAAGAATGTTGAGCTAGAACAATGTATTGATTGTTTGCAAGATGAGAATGATGAGTTGCGACAATGTTTGGGTTGGTTGTCGGGTCGCGAGCCGCAGCTTAAGATGTTGATTGCTGGGTTCAAGAGAGCTAATGGTCGTGGTCTGGGTTCTGAGAAAGTTGGTGAGTGTAGTGGTGAGAAAGAGAGAGAGCAAACTAGTTCCACCACAAATACCCCAACACCACCAGAGAAAACTCCACCAAAGAACAACTTCTCACCTAAACCCAACCACCTGTTGAACAAGCTTGACACCACTCCAGATCCTCCCATGTTTCCACCAAAGACAAACAACTTCCAGAGGAGAGTGACCTTTGTGAGGAGTGGGGTTTACCAGCCGAGAGAGAGGCCACAGCCGAGAGAAACCCCAAAGCCAAAACCAGTCTGCTTCCATTGTGAACATTGTGGAAGGGATGGTCACCTAGAAGAGTTTTGCTGGAGGAAGAAGAGGGAGGTGAGACGAGAGAAGGAGATGGGTAACAGGGACAGGTACTACTCTTCCCGTAGTGTGCGTGTGTCTCGTTCACCCTTGCCTAGTAGAGAGGCTTTTGTGCGTACAGTTCCTTCGTTTGGTAGTCGTGGTGTTCCAGCTAGTCATGAGTCGGTTTGGTTCAGGGAGGTTTGACCATAGCTTTGAGGCTAGGAGAGAGTCTAGGCCACGTTTTCCCCCGCGTGGTGCTAGAGGTCCGATGGTGAGAGACGAGAGGGTACCACGTAGTGACGTTGATTTTGCTAACCCCTCTTTTGAGCAGATGGCCCGACACTGGTTTAACTCCTTCTGTGCTAACCCCGGTGTTGAGTCATTCGCTCGTTCTCGTTCTCGCTTTTGATTGTGCAGGTGGGAGGTATGGAGAACATGAGCTTGGTGACTCTTGGTCTTTTTGCCTGATCAAGGTTTGATGGTTCTCCACACCTTTTTGGATGGCCCCGATGTGGCCCTTGTACAATATGTATTGTGAGTATATTCCTTGTACACTCTTGTGTTCATCTGTGTATATTTAGCTTGCTTTGTGCCTGTATCATGATTTTTATGTTTTGTGTAGCATATTGTACATTTGTTTATCTGGTATCCTTTTAGTTGGTATCTTTTGTTGCATTTTGCTCATTTGAGATTTCTCTTCCTTTTTATGATGGAGCTTTCCATTTGCTTTTGTACACCTTTTCTAGTTTTTCTAGGTGTCTTTGATTGAGGGGGAGCTCGGCTTTATTTAATGGGGAGTATTTGCTCGACTTGATTTGGAAAGGAGAGGATCTTGCTTAGAGCTTTTGGATAGCATGAGTTTGTGAGGTTGCTGAGTTCGCACTTTGGTTGTGCATTTCATGGGTGTTTGAAATTTGAACTTGAACCTTGGATTTGCATTTTGGTTGCACATTCCAGGGGGAGCTTTGTATTTGTGCTTTGATCGCTCTTGTGTTTTAAGTTTGAGCTTGCCCATGTTTCCTGGTGTGATGAGTGATTGACAACGTGGTATGGATTGACGTTTCCCTTGGCTCAAATATTGCAGGTGTAGAATGCAGCTTGGTTGCATTGGTGCAGGTGAAGAACAGGCACGAAAGGTCTTAGCCATGGCGGCCTCCGAGGAGTGGAGAGACAAGTAGGCTTGGTTCGAGGGACCCGGTGGCCAGATGGATCAAGTGCGGTTCACATGCTGGCAAGAACGAGCAAGGGGACGTGGTTCCGGTGCGAGGTAGCGGCTCACAACCGAAGCTCGTACGCGGACATGAAGCCGGTGCAAGGTGGCGGCTAACGACCGAAGCTTGTACGCGGGGTTTGGTGATATGGCCACAAAATCATCGGTGGACGGTTTCCCTTGGTTTGGGCCTCAAAACCAAGGCCGAGGACTCGACGAGGCGAAGTTTAGGCAGCTGGGCTGAGGTGACCAGCCAGGGGCGGTTTAACCGCCTCCCCCTGGGCCGGCCCAAAATCGGCGTCGAGGAGCTTCGATCCGGAGGACACACGGCGTGACCGCAAGGCTTGCGTCGGAGGGAAGCTAGCTTGCGGTGGAAGGTGTCCCAGCCGAAAAAATCTACGAGTCAAATGTCAAATTTGCCCCTGAGGGGTATGTATCACTTAGGGGTAGTTTAGTCTTTTAGACACCACCACTTGGACTACTAATAGACCCCCTAGGGGTTGGTGGCTGTTATATCTTTTAGTCATCTCTTTAGTTATCTCTTTGTTTTTCTCTTTGAACTAGTTTTCCTCTTCATCCCCTCCACCTAGAACTATTTGGAATCATTCGTAGTTTGTATAGGTGAATTCATGGTTTGTTGATTGAGCTTGTTCTGTTCATCTTTGTGCCATGATTTGAATCCACGAGCTCCCTTTTCTTTTCCTATTTTCGAAGGTATTTTCGGAGCTATTTTTTGGGGATTTTCGTTCTTCACTTGCTTGGGCGATTTCTCTCGGATTTCTTTGGGGGATTCATGTATGAGTGCCTTGTGCCTCTTTTGCTGGTGATCTCTTGCCCCCAAACGCCGGGAATCGCTTTGGATTTGAAGTTTTCGGGATGAACTCGGGGTGGATGTGTTCTTCACGAGATCTGAGATTCTGGGAGTTCTAGTGTGTTTGAGGCCGAGATTTTTGGGGAATATACTCCACTGAAGGTGTACATCATCTCCCCAAAGTTTCGTCTCAAGAGCACAAGCCGTTTGGGAGATCGATTCATGAGTTGACTTTTCCTGAGAGCTCCCAGGCCAAGCCGGTTAAACCGCCCCCTAGGCGGTTAAACCGCCCCTGGCTGGGTAGAGAAGGTTTTGCCTCGTTTCGGTTCGATTTCGATTCGATTTGCTCGAGTTGTTTTCCGCTGCTGTGATCTTGTTCTTAGGGTCAGTAGCTTGACAGTGGCTACGTGATCTTGGCAAGATCGCTCTCGGGGGCATCGGAGCTGTTTTGGGAGAATAGCCGGATTGGTTGGAAAGAATTTTTATCGGCTCCCATTCACTCCCCCCCTCCCCTTCTCTGGTCGCCGTTTCGGTCCTTCAAAACCCTTGAACATAATGATGCAGTAGAACACAATGAACAACCACTTGAGGAGAATCATGAAAAGGGTGATAATGAAGTAACTTGAAAGAGTAAGAGACAAAGGACTGCAAAATCTTTTGGTGATGACTTCATTGTGTATTGTTGGCACGCCGAATGCGCACCAAGGTCCACCGCAAGCGCATGGATCAGTTGTAGCTCTTCCCTCAAGAGAGTATTTCCCTAAGGTTTATCAATCCATGGAACTAAAGATACAAGAACCAATCTAACTAGCAAAGAAACACTTTGAGCTTGAATCAATCTAATCTACTAAAGGTCAAATCCGATAAACTTTAGAGGTAGCAAGAAAAGCATTGAGATAACCAATCTAGAATGCGTAGATCATGCAAACTTTGTAGTTCTGAGCAAAGTAGTGAAGCAAGCAAGATGAGAATCTCATTGAAAGCATATTTAAATCATAGCCTCCGGTCAAACTCCCGAGGATCACCACCTTAGATGAGTAACGCCCTGTCACGACGCTCTCTATCAGCATAGTGAACACAAGGGCACGTTCGATGAACGTGTTAAACATCCATAGTAGATCTGGTATGAGCCCCTAGCCACCACGGCTAAAAGAACATCCTGATTGATCTATCTCGATAATAGATCTTAGAAGAAGCAAACCCAAGAACAAGCAAAATCATAGAGAGAGGCACTTGATCGCTAAGAACAATCAGAAACTCGATCATTTTCAACATGAATGATTAAGAGTACGTCATGATCATCATGGGGATCCTACCTTGATCTTGATGAGATATCTACAAAACTCCGAAGCGGTCTTCCTCACAGGGTTTCCACGTCGGGTAGGGCAAACCCTAAACAACTAGCACGTCCCTCAGCTCTCCGAGAGGTGTCCCTCTAGCTTCTCTGCTCCTCGGCGTCGAATGAAAAATGACCTGATGCGTGCCAAATGAAATGGGAGATATATATAGCCCTGGGAAACCCTAGGTCAAATGGGAAGGCGAGGGGCCATAGGAATGGCCTGGGCAGCGCGGCTAGGAGGGCCCTGGGCCAGCCGGCCTGGCCCATTCCTGGGTCGCCTCAGCTTCATCTTTTTCCCCAAGCTTCAAGGTTGGTTCTGGAGTGTTCCTTTCTATGCATGTGGGTTCTGGACGTTGTTTACTTCGGGATAAAATTATCTCTTGATGACTTTCTATTTGAATTGCCTACATGTCGAAGTAACTTGATCTTATCTTCATTTGCTTAGTCCTTAAGCATTCTTGGAATTTGGTGGGCTAAATCCGGGCATGAGTGGGCTTCAAGTCCATGTCTTGGACGCCTGGGCCTAGTATGCCTGCTTCATACAGGCTTCCGGCCTTCGCTTGACGCTTGTATGGAATTTAGCCCATTTCTGTCTTGATTTTTATCATTTATCTTGCATAAACCAAAATACTCCAAAAACACATGCATATACAAAAATGTGCCGATTATAGAGCATGATCATTAGTTTAGAGATTAAATTCATGCAATTTTAGAAGTTAAACAGTGGTAAAAGTGTCTCATTTAACAGCGCCAACAATCCTCCATGCTTAAACCTTTCTCGTCCTCGAGTATGTCTTCGATAGAAATCAGCGTTGCCCTCCGATGTCCAGTCCCTGCACTTAATCACATACAAGAAAGAAGAAAACGCTCCCAAGGATTTTTCAATTAAAGTTCAAGTTGTAACAAGCTCTTTCTAATATGAAGGGAAGATATGAATGAAGTGCAACCTATAAAGAATTTAAATCACGAGCTCTCAAGTTTAAACAAGTCTCAGGCATAAAGAATTTCGATTTGAAAACAGTACTGAACCAAGATCTATAACTTAAACCTTGCAAAGTTGCTCATGGAAACTCTCAACTCATCTTGTCACTCGAACCTGCTAATCACTATTGACCCTTTCTTTCTCTCAAATATAAAAGTGTAGGATTAATCTGGAGCTTGGAAGGTTAGTCCTAGCAAAAGATATTATAATCAATATATTATCAAAACAAGAAAAGCATCTTACGGATTTACCGAGACTCGTCAAAAACGCCATGAGAAAATAATGTCTTTGTGGAGAGGGAGAGGATGGACACACACTTTTTAGATGGTGGACATGTGCAAACGGCAAAGCGGAGGCACAAATGAAGTCCTCTATGTCGGATTGCACATGGTTGAATACTTGAGTATGGAGTGGATTTTTCTAAGCATCAAGAAATCAATGAAGTAAAGGAACTAAGGAGCATATTTATTTCATTTCTTTTTTATTGTTCTTTCTTTCATTCTTTCATTTTTCTCTTTTCAATATTTTTTATATGCTCCGTAGAACTCTTTACAACATTAATTCTACTCAGCGATAGTCAGAGATAATGCGATGACTCTCCCCCGTGCTTAAATGATTGCTCATCCCCGAGCAAATGAGAGGGAGACTAAATCGATGCTGAGCAGAATATGAATGACTTGGATCTTCAGGTAGGACTTCCACAAAAATTTTCGAGGCCACCAGAGGCAAAAATGCCTCTGGCTGCGCGGCCCGAGGGGTCCTGGCCGCGCCGCTTGGCCTCTTTCTGGCTCTGATTCTTCTGATTATTCTCTAGTACTCTTGTAGGTTCCTCCTTAGCATATATTCTTCGTGTGATGCCTTTGTTTGGTCAGAACCTCTGTCGAAATAAATCACCATACTCAATTTGTTTCGGTTGTGGTGAAGGAGGTAATCACAAAAATAATTTTTGGGTTTTGGGGTGGATATCCAGCGAAGTTTGCCAAATTCTCGATGTGGAAATTAGCAATGCATGGATAGAGAGGCAAGCACTAAGACGATATGCAAAAACGGAATGGCTAGCTTCTTAGTCTCGTACCGAAGAAACAAGTATTGAATCAATTCACTTGAGAATAAATCTTGTTCAACTAAGGTTCATCATGATAAATATATTGTAGGCTTTGGATGGGTAGAGCAATTGCAAAGGTATTATTGACAAGGCCAGCACACAAGGATTTTTAATAAAGCAACCTTCGAAAAATTTAAACAAGAGAGCAAGATTAATGAATATGGGTTTTTATTTTAATCATAGCCTCCACAAAAGATTGAGCTGGTATTTAATTTATTTTTAGATCATGTTTAGGGAGAGTATTAGTTCAATCAAGTATATTATTAGTGCCGAGAGAAGAATAAAGCGGCAACGACCATCATTTTCAACATTGTATAAATTTAAATTATCCTCACTACTAATCATATCATTAAGCATAGGTGATCATATTTATTCATTCATAAATACTAAGCACACACACAACTTGCACACATATCGAAATTTAAATAAAACAGAAAAATAACCTACGCACACACGAATTGCACACACGTTAAAAAATCAAAATAAATAAATAAAAGAAAGATTGAAACTCAAACCAAACGTGCAAGTGTTATTTTCCGCGTCCTGTTGATCATTCTTCTCCATAGTTCTGCTAGATTCTCCTTGGCTGTTCACATAATCATCGTATCCCTGGTTGAAGTACGGTTGAGCTGCTCCTCCCTAAAAATCTTGTGGTGGGACAAGCCCGAGGAGACCGAACTAATATGTCAGGCCAAAACTTCCTTCTTCATTCCTCAGCGAACGCCTCAGAATCTTTCCAACATCCTCCAAGTTTCTATTAGCATAAGCACCAAAAATCCTTGTATTGTGCTGCGGCTATGGCAGATGTGCAAAATGCACCCCTATGATTCATCTGGTGCTCTTCCTGTGTATGGCTCAGGAAGATATGACTGTCGCGCATATTCTTGTGGCACATAACCTGGCTGTTGCACTGTGTATACGGGCTGCTATGGCGGAGGCATGAAAAAGTGTCCTGTCCACCATGCTAGGTGCTCGAGTCCATTGTCCTTCATCTGGAGGTGTTTGTTCTTGCTCTTCTGCTGCTTCTTCTGTTGCTGCTGCTTGTGATGACGACCCACCTTGAATTTTTCTCTTCTCGCTTCTCATTTGAACCATGATCGAAGTGTCACACCAATCTTTCTTCCCTCTTGCAAACAATTTCAGTCTTGCATCAGGTAAAGATATGTCAGTCCCTAGTACTTTGTACCCTTTACTCTCATTACCACTGACATAATGGCCTTACACCAGAAATTTCCCGTCCATCTCTGCGCCTTTCAGAAAATATCTGACATTGATTGCGATGTCAGGGACCAAGGCAAAGGCAATTGCTGTTAAATAGCACGCCATGCCAATCTTCCCAGTGCCAGATGATGCTTCTTCGACCCATCTGTTCATAATGATGTATGAAGGATCAATCTTCTGCTTTTTCACCAAAGTAGCGTACATCCAGATCCGCTCTTGGTCAGTCACCTTGCCTTCATTTTTCCAAGAATTCTCTTGCTCATCCATGTATGAAATATTTGCAACACAGTATTGCAAATTCCCTGTCTTGTGTGCTTTTCCCCCACGACGATCTTCTTCCAAAAACTGTCTAGCTCATTCTCCTTAACTTCCACCTTCTCTGGAGCCTCTAGATCAAACCCCAGTAATGTGGTAATACTAGCATAGGAAATATGTCTCCTCTCATCCTTGATGCGGAATGAGAGGAATGGGGCTTCATCTCCTTGGTCATTGATCACTCTTGTCTCATACTTTATGGTCACTAGCATCTCCAATGCAATATCCATCCTGTGATTCACCGACTCTCCCATTGCAAACTTCTTCCAACCAATATTTTCCAGCAGCTTGTACATGTGAGAGTAGAAACCAAGCTTCATCAGCGTGTCATCATGGAAAGTTGCATTTTCCATGATCCTTTCCTTGAGATTATTTAGCCTCAACTCCTCTTCCTTGGTGATGATGGTGAACCCATAGGGCGTCAGCTTCGGCTCGTACGACGGTGGTCCGGTTGAACACATTGTTCGTCGAGGTGGAAGAGGCGATGCACCGGCTTGCCCATGGGACCCTGTGAAGTGCATGGAGGCACTTCCCAGGTCACGCATGCCACGAAGCAGCAGCGTGTCCCGCCTTGGCTCGATGACGTCTTCATCCATTTGATGAGGCGACCCAAGATCGAGTGCCTTCGCGACGAGCTTCCGGACGGCGTGTCAGACGCCGATGACCTTGTCTTCCTCTTTGAGAATGGGTTAACCTTTTTCCACATGGCTGCACTCAACCAACACTACAACACCGGTGGTTGCTGACCGGCTGAAGAACACAATGGCAAAGGGTGGAGAAAACTAGGATTTTTCGTGAATTTTCGGTGGTTTTTCAAGCAACTTATGGAACTCAAATTTTTTTAGGATGTTTCTGGTAGAGAACAAGTATGAACTCAGGAATATGAACTAATAACTTCATGAGCAGCTTACCCGTGAAAGGGGAACCTGATGTGGCCTTTGTAGGGGGGTGGCCGCACGGCTAGGGGGCCTTTTAGCCGACCGGCCGAGCATCTTGCTGCCTCCTCTCTACCCCAAATTTTTCTCACGTGTTCTTGTCTCCATCATGAGCCCATGTCCTCGTGTTCCCTCTAGTTGCACCGTCCATTCCTTGTGAGCCACTCCTTTTGATTGCAAATGTTGTCAACTAGCTCATGATTTACTCCTTTGAGTCACCTTCGTGTCTTGGCATCAATTATACACCACATGAGGCCACCAATTCTGCCATATCTTGGTGCTTTGCATGCATGGGTGTTCCCTCTTTTGTTTGGTCAGGCATGTGGTGGTAGGTGGAAGTAGAAAATCTTTCTCATGAACTCAGATCAAACCATTAGGTGTTAATCAACTCATAAGCCCTTCAAATCAAACCATTGTAAGTCAAAAAGTTTTCGACTACATTAATTTTGGTTGCACCGGTATCACTCTTTTTCATTAATTGAAAGAGAGTGGCTTCGATTTCAACCGTGTGGTCATGGGTTTAGGTTCTAATTTTGGCTAAATAAGAGAGAGGAATTTTGAATGAACAAAATAAAATTAGGCTCAGAAAAATTCTAATTCTAGAGAAACCGATTAATTTTCTTTAAATCAGCGAAACCAAAACCTTCACCTAAGGTTTACGTGAGAGCCTTTACGTGAATGGATTGAAACAATAAGAATAACACGTAGCTCTAACCGTATTGTTTTCAAGAAAATAATTATACATCTGCCATGGAAGAGACAAACATACAACTAGGTTCAAGGATTTCTGGTTCTAGTTTCTCAAAAAGAAGCAATTAAATCATGGGAAGGCTTAGATCATTGGTTTTTCTAGCAAATATAAAATCTCGAATGTTCAACTGGAAATTGTTCAAATGTTCAATGTCTGGCGTAGCAAAATTCTGTAGCTAACTTACTTTTATTCAAGGTTGTCCACCTAGTAGCTTATTATTTAGGGTTGTCCTCCCAGTAGATTTATTCTTGACTCGACGAACGGGTGCCTCCCGCAAGTGCATCGTTTATAGTCTTTAGCTAGAATCTTCACTTCTCTTTACTTCTGGCCAGCACTCGGTGATGGTGCTGTAGCCTTAGGTACCCACTTCTGCACGATCTTTGGCTTCAGTGCAGGCTTATTCTTCGACTTCGTCATCTTTTTGGTCTTCACAGGCTGACGTTCTTCCTTGGTCTTGACGGATGCAATGACTTCTTTCACTTCCTTCGCTTCTTTCTTTGGCTCTTCCTTGGCAATGCGACGATGAGACAGAACATATTTAATATTAATCATATTGCATACCTATACTCGTGGACGAAACTTGTATGCGATCTTTACGTCATTGATGTCGAACATGATCTCTCCCTTGCCGACGTCGACGTTCGCTCCCTCGGTCTTCAAGAACGGTCACCCAGGAATGAGTGGTGCCTTGGCTCCCACTCCCATGTCGAGTATCACAAAGTCTATGGGGACCAAGTGATTCCCAATCATCACGGGCACGTCTTCGGCAATCCCTTCGGGGTAGCGAACTGAATTATCTGCAAGCTCGAGGCACATGGCTATCGGTTCCGGCTCTGGCAGGCGTAGCTTCTTGAACACGGCCTTCGGCATAACACTCACGCTTGCGCTAAGGACAGAAAGTGCTCTCACAAATGTGAGCGCACCGATGGTACACGATATGTTGGACATCCGGGGTTCCTCTTCTTATCGGGAGTTTGCTCAGCAATGGCTGCACTGCACTCCTCAGTCATCTTGATGTAGTCTAAAGCTGTCGGTGTCATCTAATACTTGCGAGCAAGTATATCTTTGAAGTAGCAAGAGTAGGTTGGCACTTATAGAGCATCCAGGAGCGATAAATTGATGGTCAACCTGTGCACTACTTCAACAAACTTTTCAAATTTCTTGTCAATTTTACCTTTGCGGAAGTGTGGCTTCTTCGGTAAGACCCTCGTGTCGCTTCTGACCATCTGAAACTCTGATTCGTGCTCTCAATTTCCGGTGCCTGTTTGGCTCCTTCTCCTTCGTGGACATCTCCGCCTCGATGGTTGGTGTTGGCGCTGTTAAATGACACACTTTTAGTGCCATCTAGGTTATGTTTTGGACTAATCTTTATACTAACCCCGCCACTTGGCACTAAAATAACCCCGTTTCCGCTCACATATTTCTGGAGCATTTTGGTTTACGTTGGTTAATTGGCTATTTAGGAGCGAATATGGGCTGAATCTGAGAACTACCAACAACATGGCAAGATGAAGGCCAAAAGCCCTAATGAAGCCCAAAGGAACCGAAGCCCGTTTATGCTCTACTCCAACGGGCCAACTTCTAACATAGCTTAATTGAAGATAAAGCCAAAGTACTTCGAGATCAGGGCAAATCCAGTGCAGACTCGGAAGACCCATCAAGACCCATCCATATCCTGGAGCAACCGACGTCCAAAGCCCACAAGAATTGGAACACGAACTCATAAACATTAGAGAAGAGTGCACGCAAAAGATGGGACCGAGGTGGGCTAAAAAGGCCCTAGGCCGGCCGGCTAGGAGCCCTCTTGGCCGCACGACCCAGGCCGTTTTTGCGCCGCCTCGGCCTCCCCTTCGAGCTAGGGTTTTTGTTGCTATATAAACAACCCGTCTTCTAGAGGAGGGCATCATCCATTCACCAGAAGTCGGCGAAACCTAGAAGTGAACACCGGAGGGAGACGACGGCCGCCACAAGTCCTCGAAGTTGTTTAGGGAATGGCCTAGGCCAACCCTAGCCGCCATGGCTGCCTTGCGTGGTTGTGCTATGGCAGAGTTCAGGAGCCAATCGTTCATCGTCTGTGGTACGTACTCGGAGGTGATGATGTAATGAATACATTCGTTTGAGTAATGATCATCTTGTTATCCGATTCTTTAGTGACCAAATGCCTCCCTTCATGATCTAGTGCTTGTTTGGGTTTGCTTTGTTTTCAATCTATTAATCGATATAGATTGCTAGGGGTGTTCTTGTAGCCATGGGGGCTAGGGGTTCATACCGGATCTACCAAGGAGTACAACATGTTCTTCGAACGTGCCGTTGTAATTGCTATGCAGATAACGAGCGTCGTGATAGGGCGTGGCTTGTGAAGGGTGGTAGTTCTCGGGTGTTTGACCAGAGGTGGTGATTTAAAGATGCTTCAAATGAGATGCTTGATGTGTTTACCGTTCTTGGCTAGAACTACAACTAGAAGGCGATGAACTTAGTCAATCTTTGGTTTACCTTCAGCTTTTCCTATGCTTGTGGATGTGATCAACCCAATACTTCACTCATATCTATTGGTTTACCCTTTCATATGCAATCTATGCTTCACATTAGGATTAGATCCTTTAGATTAGATGGAAAACCCTAGGTAGTTCGCTGTCGATCCACGGACTGATAAACCTTGGTGGAATATTCTAAGGGAAGAGCTACAATGATCTGTGTGCTTGCGGTGGATCTTGGGGTGCGTTTGCGCCGCCAACAGCTGGCTTAGGCTTCCATGCTCCGTCTGGAAATTCTGGATCCTCTGTCTCTTTTCCTGAGCGAGTTTGAATAGCTTTGGCTGTCTCTGGGAGTATGGGCCGTCCTGGCAATCTTCCTTCATTGCTTGGTAGGCGTCCAACAAGCTGGGCCATCTGTGTCTCTATTATCTTCATCATGTTGATCACTTGGTGGTTCGAGCTTCCGACCTCTTCAACTTTGCGTCGATGCTCTCCAATCCCTTGTCCATGGGCTTGAACTTGTTTGTGGTAGCCGTATTCACCTTGCCTTTCTCCTACATGAATTCCTTCAACTATATACATAGAGGCACTGCATTATAAATGGAAGAGCTCGCGTTGAATTGAGGTCTACCTTGTCCATAGCGGAAGTTCGATTGGGGGTACCAATCTCCTAACTTGATGTAGTCGAGCACTTTTGCTTCCACTGGACAATTCTTCTGGACGTGGCCATACTTGCCACACTCTTCACATGTCTGCCTTCAAATCTTGAGCTTCTTTGTTCTCCATCTCAATCTTCTCGAACTTCCTCATAAGAGAATCGATCTTCCCTTCGAGCAGTTGTTCACGGTTCACTTGCAACATGCTTCTCGCGTTCCCCGTCTATGGAGCTGGCACTAGGCGCCCTGATGATGCCCATGCATCGTTGTCTGCCACCTTCTTGAATATCTTGAAAGCTTGAGTGGGCGTGAGATCCATCATCGAACCTCCGGCAGATGCGTCCATGATTATTCTTGACGACGGCTGCAATCCCTGGTAGAACTTCTGAACAAGGTCTTCTCTCTAGAGCTTGTGATGAGGCACGGCTCGGACGTAATCGTTGAAGCGCTCGTAGGTTGCGAATTGCGATAAGTTGAGAATCTTTTTGCACAAATTCTGGGTCTTGCCTGGTGAGTAGTACTCCTTCAAGAAAGCTGTCATCAATTGCTCCCAGTTCTGCACCATGTCTGGCAATACCGAATAGAACCACTGTAGTACTTTCCCCTCCAAAGAGAACGGAAAGAGCCTTACTCTCATTTGAAAGCCTTCCCTAGTTCTGTCCACGGAATCTGCTGGGGCCTAAGTAGGAGTCATGCACGTCCACAAAAGGACCTTCCCGGGGTATTGATGCATCAAAAATATTTATCGTGGCAACTCGGCCACAGGTCCTACCGACCCTGTCACCTGCGACTCGTACCGACCAGACCCAGCCCTCTATCGGGGTCTGTCTCCAGTAGCTCTGTTGCCCATCCGTGGCCCCTTGGGACAGGTTACGAAGGCTGGCTAGTGGGGTATGGATCAAGGCCTCACATAAATAGGCATTTCCGAAGGCTATGCCTTTTTGTCATGCGGGACTGTACTACGCAATGGAAAGATTCTTCCGCGAACCGGTCCTTAGTGGCGACCCGGAGTGACACTTAGGATAGAATCCCCATCGGGGTTACCCTTCCACTCCCCGGTCTTTCAAAATAAACATTGTAATTTAAGTGCCGGTTTTCAAGATTAATCATCATTGCATGCTCATGTAAGAAAAGTAGTTTTGCATAATTATTATTATTGGCGAGATTTGCCTTGCCCTATGTCGGGGTCGTTCCCTGCTTCCTCTTCGTAGTCGAGATCTTCGGCATCATTTTCGGGGTCAGAGTCTGTGAGTTAATCACACAGATCAATACACCAATCAAGGGTTAAAAGGGTGGCTTTGCTATTGTTGACACCGAATTTTGAAGTTGATGCAAGACGTGTGCAAGAAGGAGAAATATTGTCCAAGGAAACAGTTTGTTTGCTTAAAGATGAGCATCATGGCCAGAATATTTTATTGTTCAAATGGTGCACGGATTGACTACAAGATAAGGCCTCAATGCATTCATGGAAGAGATTGACGTGATGCAGCTTGGGGAGATCACGTACCAATACAAGGTTTCCATTATTTATAGTATGATTTACATCGTGGCCGGAGTATTATTTTATTTAGTATGTTTATTTAGGATATTATACATAGTAACCGAATCAAGGCAGCTAGATTCTGGTCGGTTTAAGGTTGGAGTCCAGTCTTTGTACGTAAAATCCAGTGGCCCTTTATATACAAGGGTACGGTAATTGTAATGGGTATCACACAATCAATACAACTTGGCGCATCGCCACCCTTTACCTTTCTGTTATGTTTTTACATTAATCATTGGTGGAGCTTTGGCACCAAACGCGGAGCTACAATGTCTTGATCTATTGCCGCGAAGGGATAAGTCCAACGTTCTACCAAGCTATCGAGTATCTCGGATCTTCAACCTATGGCGCATCGCTTCCGTCTTGATCTACGGTATTCACCAGTTACCCCACCTTGATTAAGATTGCATCGGATGTATCTATCGTCTTAATATTAAATTGGCTTCGATTAGCTTTTCTTATTGAAATAGACGGTATATTATTTAATAGTCTGTTGCATCTTAATTTTGGTTACCGTGCTGTTGAGATCTAGTTTTATTGTGGATACAATTATCTGCTAATGAATGTTAGATTAATGTCCTGATACCAGTGCTTTTGGATTGCAACTTCCGGGCGTCGCTGTCGTTTCACCTAGAAGGATTGGTAGTGGTATTAGTTTAATCTTTATTGGCTGATGGCTCTCGCTGCAATAAGATGAGAAACCCAACGGCGTCATGTCGTGTCGGCCCAGCATCCTGATTCTATTAATTGGTCGATACGACGCCATCGCACACCTTGTCCGTTGAATGGTCAAGCTGACTAGCACGCCGCGCAGTACACCACGAGCGCCCAAAGCTCCACCAATGATTAAATGGATTTAGACCTAGAAGCGAAAATAATTTATTCTAGGAGTTGTGGGTGTGGTTTTTGGGAGAAAAGGGTATTTCTAGGCTTAGGAATTATTCTAGGATTTTTGGTGAATTTTTGGGAATTTTTGGAAAGCTCTAAGGTGGAGAACTAACTTCTTGTGTGCACTAAGCCGGGTGTACCTAGCAATTTCCAAGGGGGGGAGAGAGAGGGAGGGGCAGGCCCGGGGGACGCGGACCCGCGCTGGTCACTATGCTGTAGACAGTGGACCACGGCCATGGACTGAAGGGTTGCTGGGTCCTCTGTTTACGTGGAACGGGTGCACAGAGGAAGGAACGGGGGAGGTGGCGGCTACGCTGGCGCGGCTGGTTGCTGGATCATGGGCCCGCAGCCAGCGTGGCGGCCACGCGGGCACCATGCCAGCGCCAGCTTAGGGGAGGGGCGGCGGTGCACGGCGGCGCGCAGTGGCAAAGGAAGGGGCCTCACCAGAGCCAGGCGCGCCGGCCGTCTTAGACCACGGGAGGGGCCAGAAACTGGCGTGGGCGCAGAGAGTGGCACGACATGGCGGTGGGGCATGATCTGGCGTGGTAGCGAGGCTCGAGGCGGCTAATCGAGCTCACCGGATCTCGGGCGGCGGGCGGCGCAAAGGGGAGAAGAGGGGTAGGGGTGCTTTTTGGCCCCAGCGGCGGCCGGTACACGGCCTGGGGTAATGTGGGGCGTGCGGCGTGCCCGTGCGTTGGGAGAGCTAGGCCGAGGCGGCCGGCGGCTCGTCGGGGCACAACGGTGCGCACTGTGGCCAACTGTGCTTGGCCTAGGCATGCGAAGAGCAGAGAGAGTGGGAGGAAAACAGGCGGCGTGGCTGCGGGGTTACTCACCATGAAGCGGCGAGAGGAGGGCGGTCGCTGCTGCTTGGCTAGCGTGCGGCGGCGGCGGGGCTCATGCTCGGCCGTGCGCCGGCGGGTGTGGGTGTGTGTGTGGGGTGTGAGGGTGGGGAGGGCCAGGAGGGGGCGTGGAGACTATTTATAGCCCGAAGGTGGTGCTCCGGGGCTCCTCCGGCGCCCTGCATGGCCTGACGCGTGGCGGGGAGGTAGCTTGAGGCGGCGACGCGTGCCCCCCGGCGGCGAGCTCTGCGCGAGGCCGGGTTGAGTGGTCAGCGCCGCACTTGGGGTGCAGTGGAGGGCCATGGGGGCGACACACGGCGTAATCGTCGCCCTAGGCTTGATCCGCGCCGGTGGAGGGGGAATGGATGGTGACGTCAGCGCGACGTCACCAGGGAGGCGGCCCGCGTGCGCTGGGAAGTTTAAGGAGGTGGAATGGACTTAGGGAGAGGGAGGCGTAGCTGGGCTGGGCCGCGGGGAAAGCGGGGAAGGGTTGGGCCGGTCGTCGGGTTTCGGCCCAATGTGAGGTTTAAACCTTTTTCTTTTTCTATTTTTCCTTTGCTTTCCTATTCTGAGTTTGAGTTTGAATTTGAATTCCATTTCAAATCCAACTTGGGTTTTTGGGCAGGCTTTATGCTCTAGGTTTAGTCTAGGGTTAAAACAAGCATATGCACATGGTTTGTTTCAGAGATAAACTAATGCAACATATTTTCTAATGCATAATCTTATTTAAATAAATCAAGTTTTAATTGCTTATAATTTTCCTAAATTCTTTTTATATGCTTTTTAAATTCTAGGGTGTTACAACTATCATGCAACTGCAACATTGAAAAAATTCTAATGAAACATAGTGAAACACAACGTCGTTCCCAACAATCCATCGCACGCGACCTAGTCAAAACCTCTAGATAAAAATGCAACATCCAGATAAAACACTTGTAACATGAGTGTTAAACATATGCAACATTCGCGTGGAACAGTTGCAACATTCTTCTAAAATATCTACAACATAAAAAAAACTCTAATGCAACATCCGTAAGAAACACTTGCGACATGTAACAAACATGCACACAACGTGGAACACACTTGCACAGGCAACAAACATGCCTGCTGCTCGCCATGGACGCCGCTCGGAGCTCCGCTGGCGGCCAGCGCTGGGGAAGTCGCATGGAGCGGTGGCCCGTGGCCAGCCATGCCGCCGAAGAGCTCCACCCCAGGCCGCCGGCGACCTCCGGCGCAAGCAGTCAGGGAGCTTCGCTCCTAGGTCGCAGCGCGAGCTCCGCCCCTGGCCACGCCGCTGTCGAGTTCTTATCCATGGCGGGGACGAAGAGGCCGTTCGGCGATGGGCCCGGGCATGGAGGGCCTGGCGGAAGCGAGCCCCGAGAGGAGGAGGCTCTAGATGGCGACGAGCACCTGGGAGAGGAGGGCCCGGATGGCGACGAGCTCGGGGGGCCAAGTGGCGACGGGGACGAGGAACGAGATGATTCAGAGGGCGGGAGAGAGGTGCGAGGGAGCAGGACGATGGAGGGGTGAGCGGCGCGAGTGGATAAGGTCGAGTCTAGAGCAGGGCAACGGTCAAGCGGTGTGTCACGGGCGCGCGTGGCTTGGAGGTCATCCGACGCGCGTCGGACGCCCGTCCGCTAGCATTACCGTTTCCCAATACATAATTGTCCTTTTTTGTTCCTCTTAATCTATACTATAATGGACGACGAAATTTTTGTACCAAATCTTACAGGTTACTCTTACCCCTTCAACACCATCGGATCTTATGATGACGATCAGACGCTCTAAATTAATCTAAAGAGTCCATGTTGACTACATCAGTCCTGCACCGTCGGATTTTATAATGATTGAATGCTCTAAATTAATCTAAAGGGTCCATGTTAACTACATCACTAATTTTATAATTTTTAAAACATGTGCCTGTGGCACGTGCCCTTTTGCTAGTTAATGAAAAAAGTGCTTAATAGCGATTCCGGATGAACCAGTTATATATATATCCTACATTTGTTTCTGTCGTTGAAGGAAAGAAATTAATGAAGGAAAATGAGATCGGATCGGAGTTCGTGCATACGATAAGCAAGGGAGAGAGAGAGTTAGCAAACATTTTAGCCGATAAGCAGGGCAGCTACCCGAGACGATGACACTGACCCCGTCCGCTACCTGCCCTCTGACGGCCCGGTGAGCTTTGGATCCGCGTGGGTGTTTGTGTTTGTATAGAGCCAAGACGTGTGGTGGTGGCGCCCCACCAGCAGCGGGAGAAGACAAGGAAATCCCCTCAGCTGGTCAAGTCACCGATAGACGCTTCCCGTCCAAGTCGCTCGCCCGGTTTGCTTCTGAGCAAGCCTAGACATTGCTGTTGGCCTGTTGCTGGCAGCCTGACGCGAGATGTTGTCGGCTAGCCCCCTGGAGCCAGCACTGTGGTTGGGTAGTCAACAGCCGAGCCAGGTTAGTAGGTTTACTGGCAGTGGGGTATTCGACCCGGTCGTACGTGGTTGGGGTTTTGAGGTCTTCGGAGAGAGATTCGAAGGCCATCAGCCGTCCAATGTTGCAGCCTGATCGCCTGCCCATCACTGCCAGCTCACTAGTGACATCCTGTCCCAGGGTTTAATATAAGAGTGATAGAACACTCATATCCAAAGAATGTTGAGGTTAAGCGTGCTTGGTCTGAAGCAATTTCGAGATGGGTGATCGACGGGAAAGCTTAGGAGTGAGGACAAAGTGCGAAGAAAGGACTTTGTGTTAGTCTGTGAGGAAAGTCTTGAAGTCCTAGAGAGCTGATAGGTGTAAGAGGGACTGGCTCCGGGACTCGGGATTACATCGCTAGCCACGTGCAATGCTTTGTGCTTGCCGACGTCGAGGGCAACCGTTTAGTGCAGGCAGGCGGCGCGGCTGCCTCGGCCGGGGTAAGGAGGGAGTTGGGCAAGCAGTTGTAATTAATTATTCTTTGTTTTTTCTTATAATGTTGAATCTCTCATGTTGTATATTTTTTTTGGTAATCTTGGATCTGTGTAATCTTAGCTAGAATATTGTAATTTAAGTGAAGCTTCTCCCGTTTTTCATCTAGTTCTTTCTACTCTCAATTTCCTTGCCACCACCACATGTTTGATCTGTGGGAAGAAAAATGACATGAAAGAGAAAGGGATGAGGAGTGCGAGAAGCATCCTGATTTTTTTCCGCAAAAAATTGTTTAGTGCCGGCTCGTGTTTCCGACTGATACTAAACTGCCTTGGACCAGTACTCATACCCCTTTCCCCACCAGTGTAATGACGTAATCCGATCTCAAAAATTTACAACTCGTACTCAAGCGTTTCCACTGTTCCAACCAAATTATTACAACAATTGGTATCAAAAAAAGATTAATAATGTTACCTATCTCCAAAAGCTACAGGCTCCCCAAAAGGGGTTGCTTCTCCAACCAACTAACAGTTCCAAAAGCTCATTTTACACTACAAGCGAATTAGATCCCCCGAACTACCTTCTCGAACTTTTGCTCTCTTCTTCTCAAAGCACCACACTGATCCCGTCTCCTTAACTCTCCGCCTGGGCTGATCCCAAACATCGATCTCCATGCGACCGCCGCCGCAGCTCCTCACAAAGATAATCGTCCACCAAGACTGCCGTCGTGCCTCCCACTAGGCCATAGACGATTTGGCGTGGCAGCCAAATCTCATCTCTGCTAGCGGGCGTGCAAACCGCCAGCACTTGTGTGCCAGTACAAATGGCAAGCAGTGCTGGCGGGCGTTGCACCCATCAGCACTGACGTGTTTCTTCTGGCGGGCAACATTACTCCCCACAACTCAAATAATATTGCCAATTATAACTTGCTAAGCATCAGAAACTCAAATAACAACATAGTACATCATAAGATCATAATTATTACAAAGTCTTGTTCACACACTAGCTTAAACTCACAAAGTTTATTAGTTCATACAATGGAAATAACACAAGCATCAATAAAATCTACACTGCAACACTTCATTTGCCTACTCCAAACATGAGCACTCCAACTACGACACTAATGAGAATAACCACGACAGCTGCAATGGCACCCCCGTTGCATAGAGCTTTGGGTTTCTTGCTGTTTCGGAGTTGAGTCTGCAGTTCGGCAAATTCTTTCTTCAGATCATTCAATTGTCCTCCATAGTCAATCCTCATATCGTTGAATTGTCCCCTCAACTCTCCATTTTGGATCTTCAACTCACAAATCTCCATCTTCATCGAACAATTTGAACACTTCAACTCACTAATCTGAGTTACTAACTCCTGAGTTTCGTGGATAGTACGAGCTGACATGACAGCACTAGATTGATGAGGCAATGTTCCACCATTACCAGTACCATACTGCGGCAAGTGTGCGACCACATGAGGAAAGTTTGTCTTCAAATGGTGGTAATACACACCTTGGTTATACCAGTATTGGTCACATGTTGTTTGGTCTCCCTACAACAACAACAACAACAGCCCTAATCAAGACATAGCACCTTTCAATCTTGCAAAAAAAAGAAAATTACTAGAAAAGGCAAGTACACAGTGGTAATTAAGGTGGGGAATTGAACATATTGGGCAGGTTCAACCACAAACAATGTAACTTCCGGAGCTATACTCAGTACGTGTGAGGCTCTTACTTGTTAGTGATAGAATAGGAAAAATAGCTAAACACTATCTAGGCCTCCATATAGTAAAAATAGGCATGGAAAGCCTTTAATGGAATGCACATACACTTGCATTTGGAGATGACTAATTAAACCTTAGCAATTTTTGTGCCACATATATGCCAAGCTAATTAAGCCCTATCACTGGACAATACAATTTTTTTCTTGAAAGAGTGAGCCCCTACTGATTAATGCAGATGACTGTGACACTTTGGCTCAAGAGACAAAAAAAAGAAAGGAAAAACTAAATCTATAACAACGCTGACTGTAACTATAGGTGGACTTTGTCTGATTCCTTTGCTCTCAAAATATCTAGAGCAAACTCGGTCTACACAATGCAAATTATTACTAGCAAAGTGTATCTAAATAATTCAGAACGTCATACATCTATATAGAGTAGCAAACACATAATCTCAATGCATGGACAGCAAATTGAAATCATAGTATCATACCCTAACATGGTTTTCGCATTTGTAGAATATCTGGCCAGCTTGGCTACGGAGGCGAACGACTCTACCCGTGCACCTTAAGCAATCCAAAAGAGGCAGGTGCGCTTCGTTGGGCACTAACGACGGTCCACTGGACGATATCTCTTGTACCTTTTTGAGAACGGAGGAGCAGCTGGAAGCCGACGACAGTTTGGCGGCCGGCGAGCTGAGGCTGAGCTGAGGCCCAGCGGGCAAAAGGGGCGCCACGCTGTACGCCAGGCGTGGAGGCGCACACGCGAGCCGTGGCGGTGGCGCAAACGCCAGCCAAGGATGCGGGCGCCGGCGGATCTGAGCTTCAGCACGCGGCGCAGCTAAAGCAAGAGGAAGCAGCTAGAAGAGCGTCAGCGCGTTTACGGCCACTTAAATTATTGCCCCAATTGTACTGGCGGGCAACTTAAGTGGCTGTCAGCATAGATGTTCACTGTGCTGGCGGGCAATGTAACTGCCCGCCAGCACAGATGTATGGGTCTGTGCTAGCGGGGTCTTATATGGCCCGCCAGCAAAGAGCTTCCTGTGCTGGCGGGCGCTTGCCATGTGGGGCATTATTGTTTTTGTGCTGGCGGGCTCCGAGTCCGCCCGCCAGCCCGGTATTTGATCTGTGCCAGTACAAATCGTTTCTGGCCTAGTGTCCCCGCTCTGTCTACTGCCCCTCCCTTTTGTGCATGACCACCGCCGTCCCTCCACACTCTGGCAGTGGCCGCCTCCCTCCACTCCTTGCCACCGCCTCTCACCTCCTCGTGCCACCGCTGCCGCCCCTCCCCGCTCCGGTTGCCGCCTCGCTCCACTCCGTGACGCCGCCGTTTGCACACAGTGCCATCTCGTCCTTGCACCACCCCAAGATGGCTGCCACTGTCGCCAATCCTCACCTCCGCGCAGACCGCCCGTAGCCACCCTTACCTCCCCCTCCTGTAGATCCACAACTTCTTGTCGATCTTCAACGACTGGAGTGGAGGTGAGGCTTATCGTAAAATTATAGAATCCATAACAAGCTCAATCTTTTTCTTTTTGCGAAACCTCATAAGGTCAATCGAACAAGAGAACCAATAATATGAACATGAAGTGCACGCAACAATATATGAGATTTAGCATGTATTTTATTCACCGTGAAATTTAAAAAAATAGTGAGAAATGATTACAACATGTCAAAATAGAAACATAATCAGATAGGATATTCCCTATTCGGAGTCATAAGATAAATTATATCACAAAATGCCGATGTCAGATCAACAACTTCAGATATGTCTTTTAGCGACATGCGGATTTGTCACAGGGGACATATGGTCGCAGTGTGCTTGTGGACAGCGTTAGCAGTGGGAGCCCAGAATAGTGAATGACAACCTACACCCAATCCTGCGAAGTGGTTGTGGAAAGACTAGAGACCCCGTAATAGAAATATACCATATGGCGAAGTGGACTGCGAACTGTTTAATTGAACTTATTAGGGTTTCGCAAAAAAAACGTTTCTACAATCATATAAGCCGGGTCCAACAGTCCTAACATTACAGTCACCATGTCCTGGACATTTGTTCCGCATATGAATAGTATAAATCTCTTCAATAATAAAATTGAGCATATATGCGCATTTCAGTCAAAGTAATGTTCCATATATCAATGTTAAATAAAACAGGAAGAAGAGCTAACTATATTATTGTAAATTAAGCGACAGGCAAGAGCAAATTGCAACCGGCCGTCCGTGTAGACACCGGATTTTGGCCAATAAATGCAGATAATCTGGAGTAAGGAAATATATTGTCAAATGGCTTATAAGATCAGAAAATTTCCTAAACTGGGGATATTCGTATATTTCGTTATGTTGACAATAAAATTTGGCACACCTCTAAAAGGAACGCATGAGAGTCTTCATTAAAGTACAGTAAGCTGAGATAAAGTCACGTGATTGATGTGTTCAGCCTAGAAGACAGTATTTCCTAATCTTATTTTTTTAAGAGGAAGAAGCTTTATTAAAATAAAGTTCTGGCCACTGCAACAAGCCAATACACACATCCAATACAAAATAAATAGGAAAAAAGGAAACTTAGGATGCACAAAGCAATACCAAGTCTCCAACATAGACTAGTAGCTCAACCTTCCTTACAAACCAGCACTCCAAAGCAACGGAAAGCATGCTTGCTACACTAGCACCTATTATCATCATAACAAAAAGAGAGGACTCATAATTCCTCAAAGTTCGTCATCTTCTTGCAAACAGGAAGCAAACAGTAGCACATATAAAGCAACTTACAAGCATCCGAAGTTGACCATTCCTTCACTAGCAGGTCCATTGTTGGGTCTTGTAGTTGTTCAACAACCTCTAACGATGACGAACAAATTGATCAATAAAATCCTGACCAATACGTCTGGCCACTTCAACCGACATCAAACACGAGCGTATAACTCCAAAGCAATGTCTCTATGGATCATTTCCTAATCTAATTCCCTTGGCCGAAAGAACATTTAATTTAAGAAAAAGCACGCAGCGAGTAGTCGCCAGAAAGGAATTATTTTTGTATTGTTTGGCCGGCTGTGCAAGGGATATACGCATGAAGGATCAAGACTAGGAAAACTATAATCAAATGTTGATTTCAAGATAGATACCTGACCCTTTTTGTATGCGTGTGAAAGAGTACTATATTGTAACATGCAAAGTCCAGCGGCCCTATATAAACAAGAGGTTTTCTTCGTGCTCCATACCACCCTATGGTAGTATGGAGTATGGAGTGATAGAGAATTTAGTAATTAGACTGTAATATAATTTTTATTGGAAGCTCATAACCTAAGTGAACATATGCGTAAACGAAAATAAATATATCAGACTAAATGAGTATGAAAATAAAATAATTTTTCCCATAATACCCCTATAGTACTATACTACTCGATCTATGCCACCTTATACTACATGTTAAAAATACTTTTTTCATAATACCCCTGTACTACTATACTACTCGACTCATACCACCTTATACTACAGTTGAGGTTCTAGTAGTATACAATTAATTTTGACCGTCAGATCCTTTTATACTGGTCCTTTTTGAACACCGGTATAAGGTAGTATGGAGCACCGAAGAAAACCTCATAAAGAGACGGCACCGTAATCTATAGATCAATCATCACAATTTTACCTCTTCAGTTTATTTTTTCGGCTTGACACCATTACTTTAGGAGGAGTAATTATGTTTTTTCAGCAAGTTCTTTAGCAAACATGGCTGCACTGTAATTTTGCATAATTTACCTATCGGTTATCGATACTCATCATATATCCTAGATGTTGTAGAGTCAAATTTATCTTGCCTTGGTTAACATTCCATCGGCTATCATGGTTTTGAAGAATCGTTTTTCTGTCCGCATCGCATTAATTTTTATTAATCCTGTTGGAATACACGACAAATCTGCTTTTAATAGCATGACGTAGACTTATTCCTGGTCTGTTCCAAGCTTCATTGAAATCAAGGTTCATCGCGATTAGATTAATCAGCTGGAAGGGTAAGGTGCGATCCGACTGAGTGGTGACATCAGGGGAGATCCCGATGGCTTATGGCTGTCGTCAAGGCCCTAACAAAGCCAATTGCAGCTATATGTTTTGGTGGGACCTGCACACTTCTCGTTGAGGATTTTCATCAGCTCCCTGGATAAAATATACAAAAAAGGAAACAAATAATTTATCAGATTGTTTGAATTGATGGTCGGCTAGATTCATAGTATGATCGGTTTGTTGGACTTATGTTTCAACATCGGGATAATCGATGATATGGCTGAGCCAGCGCAATACACTCCACCTCGGCTGATTGGTCATGCTCGGCATCGGCGCATTGCCATCTATCGTCCGTCCTGCTCATGGTTATGATCACCAAGATAGTAGCAGCGGAGCACTAGGCCGACATAAAGGTCGTAGCCGGTATCTCCAAAGATTATGATGGCGGTACCCGAAAGAAGTGATTATCAAACTTATCTCAACATCGAATTGTGATAATGCCTTTGAAAGCCGATAATATGTATCTATCGCC
Organism: Urochloa ruziziensis; assembly: GCA_015476505.1. NCBI lineage: Eukaryota > Viridiplantae > Streptophyta > Magnoliopsida > Poales > Poaceae > Urochloa > Urochloa ruziziensis. Next base: position 7,602,162 of record CM027120.1, on the reverse strand, counting down.
TACATGAATATACAAAATGTCATGTAACGAGAAGATGTTGACCAAGATGCTAGAAGTCAGTGTTCCGCACAAATTATTACAACTAGCCAATCAACCCGTGCTCTCGCACGGGCTAACACTTTTAGGTGACATAGATATTAAAAGTTATGTTAATTTTATCACGGTAAAGAATCAATCAAATTTGCTATTCTTTGTGAACTTCCTAACACTTATGTCATCATAAGGACGATCACACATTTTCCCATAATATATAACATATTATTGATGAGTGGTTGTTATGATTTGGGTGCGAGATCAATACACTTTGGGGGTTGTACTGCATAACATGTCAAACGATTGCTAAGTAAAATTAAATTTGTTTTCATTCAAAAAATGCTAAGTAATATAATCACTGTATAAAAAATTACATGTTATGATTGTTGGTTTCACTATGAATATATATTTTATTTTACATTGTTCGTTACAATTATTTCTTTTTGGCGAATGACACGGTATAGACGCAGACGCTCTCTTGCTCTGACGAACACATGCACGCAACTGTACCTCTATGTGCACCTCCAAAAGACTGAGCCAACAAATTCCCGAGATTGATAATTCACCACTGGCACCTCACTGTGGACTGGTACATAGGCTACCACTGAAAGAGTAGTGCTGATTAAATTCTATAATAAAATTTTAAAAAAATGTGTGTACCAATGCTGAGTAGAGGACTCATAACCCTGATGGGTAGCATCCATCACAAGGGACCTTACAGCTGAGCTGCAGTCAGTTCACCACTTTAAAATCAAAACAAAGAGATTGGAGACTTGACTTTGATAGTACTCTTATATTATTGTTGAGGAATCAATATAATATTGTGTATTTAGAGACCAAAATTTTGGCGTGAGACCTATTTACTGTATCAATACTCGGAAGATGTAAGTATAATAATAATATGATACTTTACTTCTCCACATAACTCGCAGTTAAAAAAAAGAAAAATGATTTTCTCCTAGACCACCGAACGACACAGGGTAATAGCCTGCTCGTATCTGATTTAATTGGAGGCCGTAAAGTATTTTAGACTTCATTTTTGGAAAGATTTGAACTAGGAATGGATGTTAGACTATTTTTTTTATAATGGCAGTTTTGAGTAATTAGAATACGGATATAAGGGGTTATTTTAATCTAATTTTTCATAATGGCATAGGTGGGTAATTCTACTCTCATTTTAATTGGACTATCCACCTAGGATCCTAGGTGGTTTCACGTGGAGGTTTATTTGTTTTTTCTCTTCTTTTCGACGTCCACCTAAGATCCTAGGTGGCTTCACGTAGAGGCTTCTAAAAGAGCCTCCATCTAGTAATAGTAAGATAATTATTGCCAAAGAAATAATGTTGCCTATATGATAATAATGATTGCAAGTGCATAAAGTAGCACAATGGTATATGCATGATATAAGGTCCAAGCTTAATTAATTATATGCTTAACATAACCACGGGGCATTTTGATTCCCTTTTTTCTTTCGGGAAAAATAAGGGCATCTTGAATCCTTGGTACAGCTAAACTCCTAGGGTATGACCCAGGCCATTAAATTTGTTGTAAACCTCTGTGAGATCTACTGACAGTAGTCATCAGTATCGAATTGTGGGGTATTTCTCAGAAATTGCTAAACCTTTTTTTTAAAGACGATAGAAATTCCTGGTGCCATCGATTGACATGTCGATATCCATCCTACTCTACCTGCGCTTGCATGGAAGCCTTGTTCATATATCTCTACCATACTACTATTCTCTAAAGAAAATACAAACCTGGACACAGAAAGGAGAAGGCCAGGGGTCCAAATTTGAAGTAGCCGAGCCAATCATGGTTCTAAATCCATCAAGAATTTGTAATACGCTGGCTTCGCCGCCCCGCAACATCTTCTGCTACGATTACCACGGGATCCATCGACGGCAGGAAAAGGTAGGAGAGGAATTCTGTAATGTGGCAAACTAAACGGCAGTAGGGCTAGCTAGGGCATGATTTGGCAGGACGAGCGAGGTAGGGAAAAAAAAATGGACGAGGGCGCGAACACGAAGCGAAACGTACTGGACGCGAGGCGGAGGATCTCCGATCGATCCGGTTCCACGGCAAGGCAGATGCGGAGGATCCAAAAGTTTGTTCCTTTCTTCCAATTTCTTTCTCCCTCTCTTCTGCCCCGAAAACGACCTGGACGAAAACTGCCGCCCCACCAGCCAGTCGCCACGACCGGTTCTAAAACCCTAATTTCGTAAGGAAACCCTGGCTCGGCTGTCGACTCCAAGTCTCCGGTTCACTACAAGAGGTGGCTGGTTCATGGTTGGCCGTCGGAGACGTCACCTTGCGGACTTGCAGATAGGGCACAGATTTCTCCGCTACAAATATCCCTGCCCCGGGCGGAGGGAAGCCCGTCGGTGAGGAAGGAAGCGAACCAGCCGGTGGAGGCCTCGCGTGCTTCAACTCCAGTTCTCGGTAACTATTCCTCCACTGCTTACTGGATATGCTACTCTTGCCTAGCAGAGCCCATGAGATATCAAGCTTTGTCCCCCTTTGTTCATTCCTTGCAAACTACGAAGCATGCAATTCTCCGATCATTATCCGTTAATCCAAGCAGTTCATTTCTCATGGTTTCCCCTTCTCGTTACTTTGGTTCAAACGAAGATGAAGAAGTAGATTAGCAGAAGCAGCAGTAGGGCATGACTTTTGCAAACGAAGAATCAGAAGCAGCAGTAGGGCATGATTTGGCAGGACACTACAAACCTGTATGGCCTGCTGAACTGTAACACGCTAGATTTTTCCCAAAACCTGGAGGCTACCAAAAATACAAAAAACACAAGTCTAGAATTTAACCAAAATTTTCATACCGTTCTCTTATAAATAATTCTGGACAAACAATTATTTAGCAGAACAGGCATATAGCGTGTGACAGTAATTAAGCATCTCAGCCGAGCCCAAAGATAAAAGAAAATAACCCGTCCAACCACGATGTCAATTCAAACACGACATAAGGTACAACAACCAAACTTAACTAGTTACAGTTCAAAGAATGAATGGAATCAACTAAGCATGTGTAAAACTGAATACGAGTGTCGTGGAAGTATGTATGCTATGCTCAATTGCCGTGAACGCCGCAATCATTTGGTATCTAAAAACCAAATGAACATAAGGGTGAGTAAAAATACTCAGCAAGTACAATTATAATAGAAAGGAACACAAATTAGTTCAAAAAGTAGAAAATGACCCAATAACCATGAAATAGTAGTTTTCGTCTAAAACAGGCGCAATCTAGAACATTCTTAGCATTTACCAGTAAAGCCGAGCAAGTGGGGCTAACACTTACTCACAGAAACTAAATAAAAAAACCAAATTGCAGATCCGGATCTGTCGGTACTTGAATTGAAAATAAATGAATAATTGAAAGATTATTGATGAACAAAATCATGGAAATTGCATATCATGAAGGCAAAAATAGAACATAGGTTCTGGGCATGATGGATGGAACTGGTGGATGGTTCAGTTTTGATGGTTTTACTTGGTTTGTGTCATTGACACATAGGTTGGAGCTAATACCAACTCTAGATTTGAAGGACCGGTTCAAACGTGCAATGGGCCACTACTGGGCCAAATCAAACGGGTCGGATGTCACATACACCTCCCTCAAAGAACCCAGTGCCCTCATCGGTCCTACTCATCCACACGGGCAAATGATCATGGACTAAGGGGGTGGGTTGTAAGAAGATTTAGGAGTTGTGTGTTATATACGGTATTCAAAGATCGTTGCACAAGCGTATGCATGTTGGCTCGTGCAAGGGACATGGTGTGGCCATGGCATCAAGGAGGGATATTGGATATTTGTACGACGTGTAAGAAGTAAACTTCCAAGGGTGTCAGCCCTCGATGAGGGGAGAATATAATACCCCAGCCGATTAGTGTTCTATCTTCAGCTTATTGCGGCCCATGTGTCACCTTGGTAGTCTAGGTAGCTTCGGATCAGTTTATAAGACTTGTGTATAAAACATAGCACCTCCAGGTTAGCGCTTTTACACGAAGTGGGGACAAAAATGCAAGAGAGGTGCTACACATATGTGCGCTAGTTCCATGTTAGCAAATTTTGAAGCGGAGTTTTACATGAACTCCGGTGCAGTGCCGAGGCAAGGGAGGGGAGTGCCTTAGTGTGTGCAAGCTAGAGAGCATCACCATGCATGTTGTCTGTATGGAGCCCCTTGGCAGCGTGCAGCCTAGTCTCCTTGATCTTCCTGGTGAATGGCTTGGACACGCGCCCATCATATTGGGCGACTGTCGTAGCAGAGTCCCACAGCACCACGGCATCTTTTGAGGCTGGAATTTGATCTTTGGAGCACCTCTTTTTTAACAACAAAAACTTCAAATATAGACGTAGATGTGGAGTTCTAGGTAAATTACACTGTCCCAACCACCGGCACTGTCAGTAGCCACGCTGCCGCATCTCGACCACCGCGGCCCCAAGCTGCCTCCTGCGCTACGGCGATAAGGCCCAACACGCAGCCAACAGAAGCTCACTTTGTTTTCACGAACAGGAGAGATTCAAAATACAGCTCACCTGGTCCAGCTTGATTTCTGACTGGTTGATTTTTCTTCTCTCCTATCGTACACGGCATTGTTCGTGGAACTGGAATTGCAAATGGGAGGGGGAATGCTTGCGGGAGCTCATGAAGTCATGGACTGCCAGCGCTGGCTACGCGGCCCTTGCTTGTGTTCATCGATTTAACCTGCTAGAACTCAGTTTTTGCCGTAAGACTGGAAGCAGCGTCTGTTTCTGCTGTGTTACCTGGCGATTCTGTGATGTAAGTGCTCGTTCTTAGCTTCCTGCACTGAATCACCGAATACATCAGGTTGAAGTCGACCTGCTCGCCGCCGTACTGCTCCGACGGGTCCCCCGAGTCACGCGTCACCGGGGACCTGCTTCGCCGTGTCCTATACCATGGCATCGCACCCGTATCTCGTGTGCATGCCGCTGCCAGCAACGGCGAAGGACCTCATCCCATGCGCTGCATGGAGCCTCCTGAGGGGGAAGATATGGAAGAGAAAATGACAGGTGGGACTACGAGCGAAGGGCAATAATGATCATTCACCCTAAAAATTCTTAATCATTGGAACTAGGGCCACTTTTATAGCCAAACACCACAAATGGACAAATCCAACTCTAGGTGGAGCATGCTTCAGCTCGATTTTTGGAGAGTTGCTGAAATTTGTGATGTTTTGAAGCCATACCAAACATGGCCTAAGTTAGAAAGAATCCCCTACTTTTCACCCAAGCGTCACTTGGATCAAAGGGTTTGACAGCACATGCAAATTATATATACTTCCGCTAAACACAGAACTACAAACGGAAACAAGAAAAAAGAAGATACTTTTAAGGTTTATTCATTTCAGTTCAAGGTGAGGTTAACTTATGTCGCAATACTTTTTAAGAAAATAGTTTAAAGCACATGGAATAAGAATCAGTAGTACGTAAACGAGCCGAGTACCCATTACGTACAGTTGGGGGTTGTTTGGATACTGTACACTAATTAAGATGACTAATTATGAAATAATTCTAAAACTAATTGCATATACCGAGACGAATTCACGAGACAAATTTATTGAGCCTAATTAATCTATGATTTGCGCATGTTTACTGTAGCATCACCGTTGTTAAATAATGGACTAATTAGGCTTAATAGATTCATCTTACAAATTTAGTCTCCATCAGTGCAATTAGTTTAATAAGTAATTTAAATCTGATACAGGGACAAAAATTCAAACCAACTAGATTTGGTCATGACATGACTGTTAAATTGTTTTTCACAGTCAATTCAAGCCACGAACCAACTATAAAAATAGTTAAAAAATATATATATATCCTGTGCGAAGAAACTAAAAGAAAACTATTTTGATGATTTGAATAATATCCAACTTTTTTACCTTTTTTGTTATATTGATATTGAAAACTGAAATAGTCACACATAAATATATTTCATATACAACATGGTAATCGTTCTTTTCAATGATGGTCTGCATATGTTACTTTTTTATATTTTATCATTAGTGCATATTATTCCACATAATAATTCGGGACAGTGTTAAATGTTTCCACCATGAGTAAACAACAACAAAGTCCAGAATGGAAGCAAAATTACCCTTGAACCAGATTCAGACAACAACATGACTTCAACGAAAATATGTCAGGGATGACGGTGCATGAAATTTTTGTACTATATATGAAAAGATCATATATTTATATGAATTGGTGGATCAATTGGATTTCTCTAACAAGAAAAAGAGTTTAGTGTCACATGAATAGATTTCATATACAACATGCTAATCATTCTTTTCAATATCTGTTTTCTGTTGCATATGTTCTATTTCTACATTTTATCATTAGTAATCCACAACTTCAATGAAAATACCTTTTGGAATTAGAAAAAATAAATTAAATTGATGTTTGGTTCCACTATTTTTGTAACTTAGTCCCACAAATTTGGTAGTAGGTTTATTAGATACCTCTAAAACTCCCTTTGTTTCCACCGTCTGATTTCTCGAAATGGTCAGCTATCATTATTCTGAAGCATTCTAAAATTTATCATCAAGGTGACACGGTACATGACATTCCTTACTAGTGAACATGTATAACTTGGTGGAACTATTTGATTGTTCCAGCAAGAGGAGTTTAGTATGATTTGCCTTTTGCAATTGGAATTATATTCTTTATTTAATTAGTATGCACAGATATGAATATCGTCATTTCACACACAAAAAGAAGTCATAGAATTGAACAAAAGGATATTCCTTTGCATAGAAATAAATTAATAGACTGTATATCACATATATAGTTATAGCAACAGTTAAGATTCACCATAATCTAGAACCTTTTGCTTATCTAATATAGTTGCAAAATTACCGTATTCTCTTTGTATTCTTTACCATCAGGAGACGAGTGACGATGACAAATTAAATTATTTTTTCAGCAATGCTCCGTACTGGGTTGTGGGTACTAATCCTGCTGGTTCTTAAAATTTTGTGGCTTTTGCTAAATGTAACAGGAAGAAAAGAGCATGGGTTCCGGAGAAGATGGAAGCGGTGAGGGCAAGGAGGACAAAAAGAGCAACCAGAAGCACCCTCATGGTGGTGGCCACTCGAGTGGTCACGGGAGCAACCAAAACCATCCTCAGGGTGTTAAGGATGGTCAGGATCCGCAGGGGAGCAACCAAAACCACCCTCAGGGTAGCCAGGGTCCACAGAAGAGCAAACAACAGCACCCTCAGGGTGATCAGGGTGGTCAGGATTCGCAGGGGAGCAAGTGAGGCTGGTCCCAGAGGATGACGGAACGCTGGACCCAGCACACCAGAATCCTACGTCCCGTCATCCGCAGCAATATCAGCGCACCAACAAGCTCTTTACGTTGCTTTGGAAAGCAAATCTCTTTGCATAAAGTGTATGTATCTGCACATCTGATTTCCTTTTGCTACTGGCTGCACATTTGGTGAGACTATGAGTTTGTATTCTTGTATTATTATTGTTGTACTTGTGTGTAATAAATCTGGTGTGCATTCTGGATCTTTGCTGAACTGGAACATATAGGGTGTGTTTGGTTGCTCGCATGGAGTTTTGTAGAGCTGCATCGTATGTCCCGGATGAGTGGAAGCAGGTTGAGCGAATGCAGTGACTGTGAAAAGAATGATGTTTGGTTGGTTGCACGAGCGGATGCAGTGAATCCTAGAAGAGTTTGGTTGATTGCATGGGCGGATGCAAGTGACCCTGCATGTGACACTGACAAGTGGACCCGAAGCAGATGCAATGCATCCACCTAGCCTGCATGAGCGGATACGGCCAATTTGGGCGTATCCACCGAGCCTGCATGAGCGGATACGACCAATTTGTGCGTATCCACCGAGCCAAGATGAGCGCGTATTTTTGCATCCGCTCATGCAGGTTGCATCTGCTCGTGCATGCAACCAAACACTCTTCTCTGCGAGTTTATACGGATTCACCGGTGCGAGCCGAGCTCATGCGAGCAACCAAACACACCCATATATGTTTTGGCTCTCGTCATCACATCTTCCATGGTTAGCTCACATGAGTGGATTTCGTATGTATATACATACTAATCAGAAGAAGAAAACAACTAGAAAGTTGACCAAAATTATTATTTTATATACGAGCAGTGATTTTTCTGATTAGCAATGATTATATCCCAACATTCCAACAACTTTTCTGATTACAGTACCTTGGTGCCAATAAGAAAAGTTGTTGGAATTTTTGTGTAGATGTCGAAGATATATTTAATTGCCACATTTGGTTAAGAAAATCAGAAGTTGTGATCAAAACAGTGAGTGGTTTACTAATTTAGTCGAATTTTCAGAAAAAGGCGAGAGTTGATGATCTAGGAATTTAGTGAGGATTTGTTTGAGTATTCTCTATAAGATTGTGGACTGGTTTTTTGTAATGTTTTCATACTTAGGCTTGGGAAATTCTAGAACCGTGGGCGTTACGTCGGGATCTCTTCAGGTTTAAGGCAAGTGGATGACAAACTTGTGTGATGATTTTTGTGCCTGATAATTATTTTCATGATCTTCTCTTTGTGTTGTTCGATCCATATTCACTTTCACCATATTCAAGTTCCGGTTATGTGATTCAAGTTTTAAGTAATTCTTTTACATTTAATTCAATTCAAGTAAAGGTGGATCTAGAGTGCAGTCTAGTTCTTTTATTCACGTTCTGTGAGTAAGTGTTGGCCCCACTTACTCGGCTTTACCGGTAAATGCAAATGAGTTATTCTGGTACCGTCCATTTTAGACGGAAACTACTATTTCATGGTGTTGATTAGCTCGTCATTGATGGATCATGGTTTCGATGTGTTCTTATTGTTCTAATTGTACTTGATGAGTGTTTTTACTCACTCTTGTGTTTATCTGGTTTCTAGGTTCCAAATGACTGTGACATGCATGGGAAGTGGGAGTAGCACATTCCATCAAGACATACATAATTAGTTTTACACATACTTAGTTCAGTTCATTTATTCGTTAAACCTTGGTTGGATGGGTTAATTTGTTTGGTATTTGGTGTGGGCTGTGATGCTTGTTTATCTTGCTTAGATATTTTGCTATATGAATGCTTGTTCAGAACACCCTAATTACAAGGGAGGACTCTGTCAAAAGTTTTATTAAATTATAGATTTTGTGTTTTTTAATGTTTTGGTAGCCTCTAGGATTTAGGAAAAATTTGGGGTGTTACATTGCATATATTATCATTTCACGAGTCATTATTACTTCTGTATCATTATTCATGCATTTATATTGTTTATGAGTTCTGTGTAGTCCCACAGATAAAACAAGACAAAAGTAGTCATATTACATTTGCAAATGCTTAGATAGGGATATTTGGGCATTAGCATCGATATAAATATTTTCACAAGATGAGGTGCAACTAAATAAAATACAAACTATAACAGTTACAATCCTGAAGATTGTTTTCATGGCTATAAGCGCTTCTAATAATGTTATCTAGGTACCTAGTTGCATGAAGCAACCGCAACACTGCTGATGCCTGCTGCTGTAATGTAAATGAATAATCAGCTTTGTTTTGGGTAGTAAACAAATGAATACTAACTCGTTCTAGCTGTGACAAGGCTGTTGGCATAATTTCTTACCGCTCGAGCTGTAATGATATATTCTCTATGGCATGGTTTCAAATTTTACAATACCCAAGTAAACAATGTTGTATGGTTTTAAATCCATCGACAAGTTAATCGATCAGACGTAGCTATTCACTGAGGACAAGAGTTATCATTTCCCCTTTGCAACTTGGTCTATATGCAAGCATCTCAAATATATTTTAATAATTCATGTCTTTGATGTGGTAGATGTTGATGATACACTTCTCTATAAAAATCTGGTTAAATTTTCTATCATTCCAAATGGAGCAATTCATACCAGTCACCTTTTTTTTTGAGAATAAATTCATATCAGTCACCTGTTAATATCCAAGCAGTCCTACTTCGCTATCTTCAACATGCGATGTAGCACATGAGTTTTTTGATCTGATTGTTTAGTTAAGAGTAAAATATGTGGGCGGTCCTCAAACTTGTCCTGAGATGTCATCAGGTCCCAAACTTGTCTCGGAGTGTGTCATTCGAGTCCATAAACTCTTAAAATACATCTTCAAATCTCTATATTTGTCACCTAATGCTAATGGTTGTGATTCTCCTTACACATCACCTTTACAAGCACTTCTAGCGGCAAGCACGCATGTTTTGTCCGATGCTTGATTGGGGAGGGACAAGTTTAGGTATGGAAAAATATATTTTGACAGTTTGGGGACCCAAATGACATAAAAAGACAAGGTTAGGGACCTGAAAATGGATTTCAAGAATTTAGTTGGGAACTTAGATGACATTGTCGGTGTTTTACATTACAAGTTTAGATACTGCATGTGTGTATTTTACTCTTGAGTTAATCAACTAATTGTGCATCTCCTTTTACCAAGGATTTTTGTTAGTTGATTGTTAATTAGAGTTTTTTCTAGTAAATCAAAAAGGCTACAAAGTAAAAATCATTTTGATTCTCCCTCATTCTAGAAATCAATTTTTTCTCTAACTATAAAGCATGAAATGAAGCACAAAGCCTGCAAATATATGTATTTTTATCTTCCTTCTTAACTATGATATTTCAAGTGTTTAAAAAATACTATGATATTTTGAGTTGACATTTTACAGTAAGACATCAAGCATGCGCTACCGCGTACTGAGTAAAGATCTTCCTAGTAGGAACAAAATGGGTTCTTATATATTTTTTTTACTCCTTGCCCATTTGAACTTCTGTCCATATTGTTTTATAGCTGTAGTGGAAATAACGTGAGGTTTACATCGAGAACTTGGTAAACTGTCTCTCCTGCATATCCTAGTGTTGTTCCATTCACTGATGCAGTTAGCAGATGCAACTAGCACAAGTTTCTGAATTTTTAAATTTTCCTTTTTCATTTGTTAATACTGGTTTTCTAGCTATCTGATTCTCATGATCCCAGTAATAATGATTCTGAGTTATTGTCTCTATGCCATTAATTTTATTTGGACAAAAAATGTGTGAATTTCTTTGATTTCTTACTGGAGCTATAATAATTAATGTGTGCGTGTTTTGGCATATTGATTTTTATTTGTCCATTTTGCCTGTTGCGGCACTGTGCTTCCTTGCCATCTATCTGCTGGTGGTTTCCTGCTGCCCTACTTAACTCTGCACCGGCTGAGACATGGAGTTACTACGGGTGGCAAACATGTCAGAGAAGGTGATGACCGAGAACCAGTTGTTTTTGTTGTGGAACGCTGTGGAGACGATGACAAGCAGCCCCCGTGCCAAGTCAACTCCAGGTAGCATTTGTTAGTTCACTTGGTTATTGGATTTTAAATTCTGTTCAGTTGGTGTTCTTTAATTTGTTGTATAATGACTTGTTCTTTCGACTGGAAACTGAAAATTCAGTTCCATATCTTCAGTTGAATGCAATTACGGACTTGCAGCAACACTGATAGCGGTAGTCAGCTAAGCTAGCTTCAAGCTATTTGTAGCTGAGGCGGGGTATGCCTGTGGGCATTTGTCTGGACTAAATATATGATTGTTTATTAGAAACTAGCACAAGGGCGTGCGCAGGCACGTGTTTCAAAAAGGACTCTTTAGATTAATCTAGAGCGTTCGACCATCATAAAATCTGATGGTGTTGGAGATGTAAGAGTAAGATTTGTATGACCGTCAAATCTTTTGCTCTTTATAGTATAGAATTGATATTGGTTGTGTAGCTGCATGCTCATATGCATTCATATGCAGTAGAAATCTTTATCATATAAAATTGACACTAGTTGGTTTGCGCTGAATTCATATTTCATCATTTCACATATATTCAATTATCTCAGAAATTTAATTCATAATTAATCTTGAGTGTAAACTTTGGGCATTTTGATAAAACTATAATAACATTGTTCAAATATGTATATCCAACTATATGAATCTAAAAATATTTTTGTTCTTTTTGGTCACCTTTGTAGGTACTGCTCACCAAGGTTTTGGGATTCGGGCCGAATTGTCCGAATTCCACCGAATTTCGCCCATTTCGGCCCGGCCCGAGACAACAACAACCCGGCCAAAAAAATTCGGCCCATTCGAATTCTTCAGCCGGCCCATGAAACAAACTAGCCCACAAATACATGCTCTATGTATAGAACTATGAAGCCCACTCTTCACAACCCTAGAATTTTTTCTCTCTCGTCATTTCGTCCCGGCGGCGCCGCCGCATCGATGCCACGCATGGCGGAGGTGCGATCTCCCTGTCCGGCGTCGCCCTCCCTCAACCACTCCTCTCCTCTGGTTCCTGACTTCCGACACCACCATCTCATCTCAGTCAGCGCTAGCATGTGAGGGTAAAACCAGAGTATACCTGCTGTTGTGGTACTAGATCGACCACCAACCTTTTGTTTGATTCTTCTTTCTTCATTCGTTGATTTGTGCAACTACTTCTTTGTTTTATGTTTCATTTGGCTTGCTGGATATGGAAGTAATCTTTGTGAGTCAAAGGGATAAAATTAATCTGATACATGCCAAATTTTTGTCAAATTTCAGTTAAATTTTGTCAAAAATCAATCGGATCCCGGTCCGAATTTTCCCGAATTTCCGAAATTCGCCCATTTCGGTGGCCTCCGAAATTTCTGGCATTTTGAATCCCAAAACCTTGCTGCTCACCAATGGTGTGTCCGGCCACCCATTATGTTGGCAGTGGTTTCAGCAGCTGCATTCTGGTGCTATACCTAACGCTACTGCTGCCCAATTGAATAAGTTCATATTCGCGTATTACGGAGTGCACAAGGAGCTAGCAGACTTAGAATGCGTGACCGCTTTCCAATATTATCAAAAAGAATGATGTCATGTATATTGTTCAAAAGAAGAGAATGATCTCATGTAGTAGTCATTTGTGATGCCACAGAACCTGTAATGGTTTAGCATGTTTCCGGTACTTGTATATTATTTCCGGTTTACATACCAGCATAAATTTTTCATAGTGTTCACTGTGATTTTCGGTCATCCCATTCGTGAGATGCCAACACATTATATTTTTTTCCTGTCACAAACTTTGATCTAATACATGTTCAATTCTCCGACTCAGAAAATTTTCAGTCCCGTGGCGTGTGCTATCGTCGGCCCACCGGGGCCTACACTCTTTTCCGGTTTAGACTTTTTTCCCCTAGCAGTTCTGACACAGTCGGTATGGTATGCTCCTTCTTATTAGTTGCTTACCACACACTAAAAACTCCCCCAACCGTGTTCCCATGGTCTCAATGTAACGAACTGTGTTATGCCCTAACTCTGTGAAGTGTGCACATATGCTATTAAGCTTTGGAAGCATAATACTAGTATTTATGTAGTGGACAGGGAAAATAAATTTTAAATATTTTGAGGTCCAATTCTAATTGCAGCAACAGATGGAAGGAAAACACAACAGTATAACTTAGATAAATGAATGGTACCTTTTATCTTGTAGAAATTCTCTAACGCTGTCCATATGTGACCTTTTAAATTTACCATGCAAGGAGCTGCTTCCAGTTTGGGCTTTGTGCAACTGAGTAAAGCTTGGTATACTTCATTCCTAAACGACCTCCAAATATGGAGTGTTGAGATCTGAGTGAGGATGTGCTAGTAGATCTGATGGGCTGAGGTGAATAGCCGATAGGGAGAGGCTCTCATCAAGTTATATACGTATGATGCAGCCACCAGACAATTTGCAAAAGCCTGTGTTATTATTGTTTTCTCTGTATTCTCATCCACTTGCGCTGTTTGGTGGCATCAATTGATTCATTTGTCATTTACCAAACGTCCAGGCCGGTATTGATGCAAATTGTGTCCTCATCCAGAAGTACACCCAAGTATTGATTCATTTGTCACTTACCAAATGTCCAAGTGTTGATTCATTTGTCATTTACCAAACGTCCAAATATTGCGCTGGCTTGTGTGGAAGAATGCATGCCGGGACGTGCCAGACATAAAATTATCAATACGCTACCTTCTCTACCATTGTGCTAAATGAAAATTTTATTCTGTATGGCCGTTTCACTATCCAATCCATAAAATTCTACCGCAACATTTGTGCTGGTCTCTTCACATGTTTACAACTTCTTTTATTTACATGGAACCAAGCTTTGGTGGCAGGAACGTAGATGGCCATGCAATAGGGGAGGCCTACTGCGATCCACTCAATGACGACATCCCAAGAAAAATTTTGAGATGCTCTTGTTAGGTGTACCTGACGTCACGGGCTCACAGCTAAGTTCACTGATGATTATTGATTAGCGAATATGCACACATGGAACTCTCTATAAAGTAAATGTTTGGAAGTTTGCACTCTCTTTGGCTTATGTGCAGGGAGAGGCTCTTCCCAAGTTATACGAAGTACTCCATGCCTCACAAAAAGAGTGGACTTTTAGTTTTATCATAATTCAAACTATCATAAGTTTAAGTTTAACCAAAACTTATAGAGAAGAGTATCAATACTTATGGTATCATACATCATTAAAATATATTTCATGATGGATATAATAATTTCTATTTGGTATTATTATTTTTCAGTTTTCATTAAATTTTGTCAAACATGTTTTTTTCATGTCTCGAAATCAGTACCGTCGTGCATTTCATCTGTGTCCTGCGCCATGTCCAACTTCTCGCTCTTAGAGATCTGTTACACTATACACACAAAGCCCTAAAAAAGATTAATTTGTGTAGATTTCTCTGCAATGTACGGTTGTTTGAATCTATATATGCACACACGGGCGCGGTAACCAACTCGTGCTTAGATTCCTCGCACGACATGTCTTACTGGCCGGCTGGATGTGATCTGTCATGTCAGGCTGTAAGATTGAAGGGTACTCTGTGTAGTGAGACCTAAATCTGGAAGGAAGAAGGGCCAAGGAAGGAAGACAGACGCAGGTTCGTTTGTTTCTTTGCCCATCAAATTTTAACTGTAGGCGCTACATCTCAAGCTTGGGCAAGTTATCGACCATCACAATGAGTGAAAACTGCTGTCTCCATTTAAATTTTATATGCCTAGTGTGCCACTTAACTTTTAATTTCTGGCCCTATTAATCACCTTTATTATTGTGTATTTTCACATAAATCAATGTATATTACCTTTATTACTCTTTCAACGTAATTGTATCGCCGCCTCCTAGTTGTCATCAGACGACCAGTCCTTTGTAAACACGTGAAGGTTACTCTTAAACATTTTTTTAAATGAAACCCTCTCAACAATTTTCAGAGTCGTTGGGAGAACATGGGACTAACTGTCTCTATTCTGAAGAGGTTCTTACTTATTCATTTCCCTCAACTAATTTTTTTCATTTTTGTAATCAGAACCTTGGAGAGATGTACACAAAAAATAAGACATAGGAAGCTGTCGCGAAGGCACCCTTCACATTGTCCCGGAGACTTGAGTTGGTGCTGGAGTCTACTCTCTATAGACGCCATAGTCTAAGGCTCGACGAGGTGCTCCTGATTGGTCTCTATTCTGAGGCCGGTTAATATCTTAGTGTCTGCGGAAACCAAGGGCTTCCTGATGAGCAACCCAGCTCACGACGAGGACGACAGGTTATGATACAGGGTAGGGAGCATGCTCGATCGCATCAGGGAATAACTACGTACAGGTTGGGTGTTATATTAATTAGTAATTAGGATTTCTTAACTTACATGGACATCCGACACCATTGGCATGGCTTGGCAGAAATCACTGGATTAATATAATTACATTGTCATCTACGACCGGAAGGTCTAAGTAAGCGTGACGATACAAATCATACACCCATCACTACGGGAAAACCTATAGATGCCGAGTGTCAAATCTTTGCCGAGTGCTTTTTCGGACACTCGGCAAACAAGCCCTTTGCCGAGTGTAAAAAAAGACACTCGGCAAATAAACGCTTTGCTGAGTGTCACCAAAATACACTCGGCGAAGATGGATGTTTGCCGAGTGTATTTTTTGACACTCGGCAAAGAATTGTTGACACTCGGCAAAGATGAGAGTAATTTAAATTCTAAAAAAGCAAATAAAGTCTAAAAATCATGAGATTTGGCATGATGTGATGGTGTCACACATGGAAGATGTGGTAAAATATTGAGAAGATTTCACACATTTTGTCACAACCATGTTTACAAAATCGAAATATCTCACAAGAAGTATATGTGTTATTCTATGTGAGAGTGTTAGTGAATGTATTTTTTGAATACAAACTTTTTAATATGATCTCATATGAAAAAAAGCTTTATATCAAAGTTGTACAACTCAGTGAAATATAAAACTTTGTAGTTTACAACTTTTATATTTGAGACTTTTTAATATTTCAAAATATCATTCTAAGTTATCAAATTTGAAATCATAAATTTTAAAACATTCAAATGACCTTGGATTTAAATAAGTTCTATACCAAAGTTATACAACTCAACGGATATAAAACTTTGTAGTTGAAAACTTTTTTATTTGAGATTGTTTAGTACTTCAAAAATACATTATAATCTATCCGATTTCAAATTTCAAATATTAAAAAAATTCAAATAACAACATGTGTAAAAAAGTTCTATATCAAAGTTGTAGATCTCGAAAAGATGTAAAAGTTTGTAGTTTTCAACTTTTTCATTTGAAATTGTTTAGCCCTTCAAAATTACGTTACTAACACACATAGAAAACACAAGTGCCACGTCAGCGATCCACGCCTTCTAAACCGTGGCCTCCCATTGGTCAAGAGTTGAGCACACGGATCGCTCCCCCTCTCTCTCCTCTCTTTCTTATTCCCTCCTCTCTCGTCTCTGTCTCGCACATCTCTCCCGCAGGCGGGCGGCGGCGCGACGGCGCGGGCAGGCGGGCGGCCCTGCCGGCGGCGCGACGGCGTGACGGCGCGGGCAGGGGGCCTCGGCGGCGGCAGGGCTCCAGCGGCGGGCTCCGGCAGCGGCGCGAGGAGTCGCCCCTGACCGGCCGGCGGCCTCTCCTCCCTTGCAGGTTGCTCCGCGCGTGGCTGCGGTGGCAGGGCTGCGGCGGTCCTGGCGGCGGCGCGATGGCGCGGGCAGGGGACCCCGGCGGCTGCAGGGCTACGGCGGCCTCTGCGGCGGCGCGGGCAGCCGGCTCCAGCTAGATTTTTCTTTTTTAAAATTTTTTATAAAAATCTTTGCCGAGTGCCGCCTGAACCACACGGTAAACTCTTCGCCGAGTGCCCGAAAAAGGACACTCGGCAAAGGTCCTATTTGCCGAGTCGGGTGTTGCCGAGTGCTCTTTGCCGAGTTTTTTTGGCCCTTCACCGAGTGCATAAGGCACTCGGCAACTGAGGGCGCTCCCGTAGTGCATAAAGAAGTATATGATCCAAACCTAGGTCATCAGATGTCAGCATCTTGGATGCTAGCATGCATGAGGCACATCAGCTTGTGTGAACAATGCAAGCCGAGACTTGTCAGATCTCTATTCACATACTATGCAACATCCTCTGGTATTGAAGTGCTAAGTGAAAAATATACGGTGCATGTTAGAGCATCTCTGGTTAAATTTCACTCGAGGCATCACTATTTGATATTCACTCTAGGAGATTCCCTCTCCATATTCGTGCAAATTCTACCAAACTACTCACACTCACTCCATATGCTCCTGCTAGTCTCCTCACATACTCCAGCAGTCCAGCACAACTTTCTTACTTACAAGGGGCCACTTACCAGACGGTATGAATGCAGTGCGGGCCATTATAGTTGCCATCCTTGAGTCCTCGGAGACAGATTTTTGCAAGCCGTTATATTTGGCGCGCTGGTTGCCGATTCCGTTGGAGACTGACTTTTTACGCTCCAATCCATGTATACCAATGGCAAGTCTTTGACTGATCATATGCTGGAGATACTCTTAGACGTGCTACTATGTTTATATATGATTATTGATTGTTAGATGGGAAATGAATTAAATATGTTTAGACACTGTAGAATACCAATGTAAGCTAGTCTATCAGATAACTGACTTAGTTTGCAATTTTCTTTACGGGAGCAGAGCAATTGTAGTTTATAGGTGTCAAACAATAGAGGGTTTCATCTTAGGCATTTTGCAGACTCACGGCTGTAAAGTTGTATAGGTCTCTCCAGTGGATGAATTCCTTATCATTGCTTCTAAATCAACACTATCACACAATAATTATCACCCACTCGTTCCAAACCTCCCATCACTGCTGGTTTTCACACATGCTCGGAAAATGTTGGCAGTGATAATATAGCATATTACCAACAAACCTCCATTAAAATAGTACCGTCCCCATCCTTGCCAACAAACCACACAGTTTTTTGTGATGTTATAGGAATGATATTATTTTTGTATTGGCTGTCCTTAATCTTATATATAATATTGGGATATCAAAACAATCTCAAATAAAAAGGTTGCCAACTACAATCTCAATACAAAACCGATTGTGATAAGCCATTTGGAAAATAAATTGATTTTTATAATATAGTGAACCCACATTTCAACTCATCCAAATCGTAGCAAAATCAGTAGTTTGACTAGTGTTTTTGTGAACCCGAATTAAGCGGTATGGATGGATTTAGTAGCCATTATTTTTTTAGAGCTGATCTGGAATAGTGAGAAATTAAATGCATAGCGGATAAAGCGGTGCTAAAGTCTGAATGCATGCTACTGTTTTGGACTTTTTTTTTGGGAACAAAACTTCTTCATTACTTAATCAGCGTCATTACAATCCTTTAGCAGACACAGCTGCAGGAAGCTAGGGGGCTGCTCGACCCAGACAGAGGCTAAACTAGAAACTAAAGCGTTCCTAGCGCAAACATGAGCAGCTACATTGGCTGACCTACGTACATGATTAATAGTGAAAGCAACAAAGCCAGCCGATACATCCTCGATCTCTTGCAGAATAGTGGCGATCTCCGGTCTATTTCTTTTCGGGAGTGCCACAGGGCCACTAACTCCTGGGAGTCTGTCTCGACCACAACGCGATGAATCGACTCCGGAGGAACAAGCCAAACTCCATCCCTCAGAGCTTCGGCTTCCGCTAACAGAGCCGATGCAACTGAGTCCAAGCGTCGTGCTGATGCCGCCAGAAAGGAGCCCTCCGCATCACGCATCACTGCCCCTGCTGCACCCACTTCTTCGTCGGCAAGGAAAGCACCATCTGTGTTAATTTGGATAGAGCCTTCTGGGGGACATGACCATCTTTCCACAGGCCTATTTGCTGCATTTCTCACATTCTTCTTGTTGTCCCCCTGTAGCAACATGCACGCATCAACTGCCCATTGTATCGCCTTCCTTGGCTCGATCGGGGTTTTAGCATGCCGCATATCATTCCTGCTATTCCATAGAGACCACATGCCACACAGGATGATACTACGCGCTTCCTCTGTACAAACTGAATCATCCATGAGGTCTACAGTCCATGTCCGTGGACACAAGAGTGGAAGTTTAATGCCAGTCATCTCCTTCAGCTTCCTCCAAAAGTTCTTGGCATGATTGCTACTGTTTTGGACTTGGTCCAGTGTGCATTGCACTGAACAGTCCGCAGATGAACAGTGGGATTTCCATATGAAGGATATATGGGGTGGCCATGAATCAAATTATGCATGGCGGAGAATAAACCGTCCAAACTCATTAGAGAAAGGCCCGTGCAGCCAGCATCAAAAGGCTCAAAAGGCGGGCTGACTATATCTCTTGCTAACCGTTCAAACTTCCGAAGGTGTTCATAGGGGGTATGCGTGTATAATATATATATGTGCCTATGTGGTTAGTCTATCGTGTTTCCGGAAACAAAAATTATAGCTTTCACTGGTCATGTGACGTTTGGACAGAATTGTACAGCACAAAGTGTTTTAATACAGTTCTGTCCAACGAATCAGAGTTACCAACCAACTACCGCGATTAGCGATAAGATATTGTATTTTTCTTAATCTGGATTGATTCCAGGCGCTCATGCATTGGAAACCAATAGCATATGCAGCTGGAGATGCAGAAGCCCCCTGCTTCTTGTTTACTAGTCCTCAGGCCAGATCATTATGAGCTAGTATATATATCATACAACTCATAATGCATCTTCCTATACATTTTATGATAACTGATATGTTCTTTTTATTAAAAAGCATAACCGTGATATTATGCAGATTGTGAAATTTAAACTAATTTTGTTATGTTTTTGCTATTTAGGAAAATGTTGCACACTTAGTTATAATTTGTTTGCACACCATCCAAGATGGTCATCAGGTAACAAAATACAAAACAGTGCAAAGAGTAAATCAAGAATCGGCATCTACTGTTTAAAAAAACTTGCTCCTCCTTTTTTTTCTTTTTCCTTTTATTTTTTTTCCAACAATCTCCAGCATAGTTCACCCTACCAACATGCTGACCCCTTCCAACATGCATTTAACCTTGGCGTGTATTGGAGGAAATTACAAAGTTTTTTAGTCTCGCTGCACACATGAGACCAAGATCGGCTTCCTCAGCTTTTCCTCATCTCATGCATGAATGGTTGCCTTTGCAGTGTCTATGGCTTCGTTTGACAAGTCATTCTAATTGATAGGTCTCGCACCATTGCGGATGATAAAAGTAGTAATTCACAAATAAAAATAGAAAAAATATTTTTTTCGTAATCCGGGAGGCCACCCCAGTCACATTCACTTGTCACGCATATTTCACACAAAATACGTGCGTGTGCGTTGCCCAGCCTTTAAACTCATGACCTCTTGCCTTACAGGACCCTTCCTTATTGTCTCACCTAGACGTCATTCATGTATGCAGGAGGGAGTTATATTCCTTTTGACCCTTGTTGTCTAAAGCTTAGTTCTATTATTTGAGCATCTAAATGACTTCAAATCAAAACACATTCAACTACAAAGTTGTAGATATTGTTGAAACATACAAATTTGCTATAAAACTTCTATCCATCCAAGACCGTATTCAAAAGTTATGAAATTCAAAATACAACATGAAATTCAAGTTAGAAGAGCCGGAACAAGGA
Organism: Urochloa ruziziensis; assembly: GCA_015476505.1. Lineage (NCBI taxonomy): Eukaryota > Viridiplantae > Streptophyta > Magnoliopsida > Poales > Poaceae > Urochloa > Urochloa ruziziensis. Next base: position 7,581,143 of record CM027120.1, on the reverse strand, counting down.
CTGGGACAATTTTGAGCATCTAAATGACTTCAAATCAAAAATCTTTCAACTACAAAATTGTAGATCTCATCAAATGTACAAATTTTGTACAAATTTCCTCCCAATCTGAGGCCGTATTCAAAAGTTATAAAATTCAAAATACAACCTGAAATTCAAATTACAAGAGCGGGACAAGGACGACAGTTTTGAGCATCTACATGACTTGAAATAAAAAAACTTTTAACTATAAAGTTGTAGATCTCGTCAAATGTACAAATTTCGTATAAATTTGCTCTCTATCCCAGATCATATTCAAAAGTTACAAATTTTAATATACAAACTGAAAATCAAGTTATAAGAGCAGGAAAAGGATGGGACAATTTTGAGCATCTAAATCACTTCAAATCAAAAAACTTTCAACTACAATGTTGTAGATCTTGTCAAATGTATAAATTTCATCTCTATCTGAGACTGTATTCAAAAGTTATGAATTTCAAAAAAGATCCTGAAATTCAAGTTACAAGAGGGGGACAATGACGGGACAGTTTTGGGCAACTAAATGACTTCAAATCAAAAAATTTCAACTACAAAGTTGTAGATCTCGTCAAATGTACAAATTTTGTATAAATTTCTTCTCCATCTGAGGTCGTATTCAAAAGTTACAAATTTTAAAATACAACCTGAAGAGGCTCATTGTGGGCCGGTGCAGAACGACTCATTTTCGGGCCGATGCGAATGAGTCATTCGAAGCGGTTCATCTCCGGCTAGTGCGAATGACTAGTCATTCGAAGCGGAATGAGTCATTCAAAACGGCTTAACTTCGAGTTGGTGCGAATGAGCCAATGCGATTAATGGTCTCTCTAATAGTGCATTTTCCTCATAAGATCTGATTTTGGGGTTAGGGGTTGGTCTTCTTCATGCTAATTTTTTTAGTTTTAAAGATTTTGTTCTTCATCCTTCTCTACGGCGACACTGAGAATGTTGGGCGGATTTGTTTTCTCTATGGTGGCTCCAATAGAGGTGGTGGCGGTGGAGACAACGTCAGCAACTCCCTTGAACAGACGACATGGAGACTTAGGTCATAACGGCGATGGCGAGAAGAAGAATCCATTGTCGCTGTGGAATAAGTATCTCAGGACCCTCTTCTATTTTTTTCATGGTTAGATTCAACCACAATGAAAGGCTTGTGAGAATAATTTTGCCACTCAAGATGATTTTGATTAGTCTTGGTTGTGTAAATTGAGATCAGTCTCTCTTCTTTATCAATGGTAGAAAGAGGGAAAAAAAGACGTAAGAGGGATGAAGAAGATTATGCTCACTCCTGAATACAGGGATGTTGGTCATCGTTCTCAGCTTGTTCTCAGCTTGCTTGCTAAGCATATGCCTGTGCAGCCTCCTGTATGAATCTTAAAACAAGTTTGGAATTGAGCTTAGAGCTAGCTGCATGACGCGCGAGTATAATGAAGACAAAGAGCAGTACCTGGTTGTTCTTAAATGTAACTTTATTCTTTTCGAGAGTACTGTGTGTGACATGGTGATGTACTCAGGTTTGATATAATATATTTATTCCTTTGATCTAAAAAAAACTATACAATCTATTCGCATTGGCTGGATGACTCTGTACCCTAAACCCTAAAAATAGAAAATTGATAGGCCCCTCTGTAGATATCTATATGTGAAATATTATTATAATTTAGAGTAGAATAAATGTCAAAGGGGCCAACTAACATGTACTCCTAATTTTTAAATAAGTCTCCTTGGAAAAAGCATAAAATTAGTATTATGCTTGGAAAATAATGTGCAAAAGTCATGTTCATTTCATCAAATATAATGTGAAATGTTCAGTTTGAAGGTAGTTGCATTGATGGGCAAAAAATAATTTGTCAAATAAGGACTGAGAGAAGTGACATGTTCATAACTACCAAGAGGTTTGCGCTTGTTTAGTGAATCCAAACTCTGGCCCTGCTTTTGTAAAGGTTAATGGCAACAAGGACCTAGTAAATCTACACCTATGAGGGACAACTAAAGATGCAAATTATCTATTGGTAAATGAAATAACAACAAAACAATTCAAAGATAGAACACAGACTCCAAATTGTATGGTAAAGGTATGCACATAGAATTCTCAAACTTCATGGAACACTTTTTTAGTTAATCCTCACGTAAGTCAGGTTTCAGATGGGTTGTCTCTGATAGCTCGGATGCTAACCACTATGGGGTTAAGGATTCCTATATTCATGCCTTTCTTTCACATTGGAAGGTCCCAAATCTATGATTTTAATCAAAAGAATAAGTGAGATGTATTATGGAAAACGATGACACACTACAAGAAACTATTTATTCTATGACGATACATTTTCATCATGGATCACTGAAATTTCGTCATTATAATTTGACCATGACGTTTTTACTCACCGTCATCTATTGAGCGTCATAGATTAAATCTGTCGACGTTTTCTTCGAAATCATCACGGATCAACACAATCTATGATGATTTTTGATCGTCATGGAACGCTTTTGAGCCTGTGCAGTCCAGCCCAGGCCCAACGTTCGTGACAGAATTGAACGTCATAGATAATTGCCACATGGCAGCCGACATGGCAGGTTACGTGGTCAATGACACGTGTGCAATGACGTGGCGGTTGACTTGGACGATGATGTGGCAGCTGACGTCATTGATGACTTGGCAACTGACGTCATTTTTATAAGCCCATTTTTTTAAGCCCATCAATTTTTTACGGCCCAATAACTTTTTACTGCAGCCCATTTATTTTTTAGTTGCGTCCCACTTTTCGCAGCAGCAGCCCATTCAATTTTTTTTGATACTGCAGCCCATTAATTATTTTAACTACAGCCCATCTCAGAACCAGGCCATTTTTCCGACCCACAATCATAACAAAGCCCAATAAACAAGCCCACTGAACAAAAATATTAAAATCTGAGCCCATCAAATTCAATCCAATTTCTCACACCACAAATCATAATACATCAACAGCACAATAACAAAGTCTCAACATCACAATAATCATCTATGCTTCCAGAATCAAACAAGTTCCACAACAAGCAAGCTACCAGCTTGTCCTTAGCAAGCAAGCTCAACAGCACAATAGTTCATCTATGCATAATACAGAAGTTTGTGTAGCTGAACCAAGCTACCAGCTTGTGCAGGTACAAATCTCAACATTTTACCCGAACCCAAAATGCGAGCCACCACTTTTGGTTCAACAAACACCAGCAAATTGAGCACCAAGAATCTCCTTGCACCAGGTCCCTCCACACGACCTGTAGCACCAAAAAATCTAAAGCACCAGAAACAACTTGCTGTTTGATTCCAGAAGCAAAGGCAGCAAAAGAAATAGAACACCTGAACCTGCAACACCAAAAACCAAGTACCAGAAACAAGCTAAGCCGCTATCACCATGGTATACCAGAAACCAATTGAGGCACTGGAACACCAACACATGCAACCAGGTTGCAAGAAAAATACTTGACCACTAAGCACAATATGATCTGGCAACTCACAGTTAGACAAAGGACAAATCTAACATGCAAATAATTATTCTTTCAATTATCTATTTTATGGCTAGCTACAATATTACCAACACCTACCATCCACCCCACATGCAAAGCTCAAGTAATGAAAAGAGCAAGTAATGATTTCCTAATCATTAGATACCGTAACCAAAGCAACATTCTCACATATATATGAATTCTGAAATGCAACATCAAAAGAATTTCAGCAATATGTAACATACCATTATGTGTATCAGCGTGGTCCATTTTGACCAAGAACATGGTCAAGTTTGGCCTCCAAATCTGCATACTTCTTGTCCATCTCCTCTTTGTCCCTTATCCTTGTCTGTTCAGTTTCCTGCGCTTGCTTCGACAAGCATTCCATTTGTTCGCGCTGGTTGCTGACAATCAACCGAAGCTCCGCATTCTCCCTCTTTTCTTCTTCCAGTTGTGCACTCATCCTTGGCCGCTTAGTCTGCATACCCACATTATGAAGGAACACACTTTTCTTGTTGCGCTCAAGCACATTGGATACAACCTGAACTGCAGACTTGGGTGGTTCTCCTTCTGTTGGTTGCGCAGCTAGTTGGGTTTCCATTTCAGTCTCTTACAAGCAAGCAGCAAACATTGTATTCCCACGAAGTATAATAAAGTTTATTGCATCTAAATAGGGGAAGGGGCCTTGGAGAATGTACTTACACGAAGTATTCCCAAAAATTCCTCATCTCAGAACGATCCTTGTAGTTGTTCCAGTGCTTGAGAATAGGCATATGGTTCCTGACTGCGATGTTGATTTCAGTTGCATACTTTGCAGCAATAAGAGGTACCAGGGGCCTGATTTGCCCTTTAAGTATGACAATGGGCAGCTTGGCCCGATGAGATTTGTTCAGCCTGTTGAGACCATGTCCCATATTAATTCCTCGGTTCCATGCCTCCTCTCCTCCTGGTTGTAAATAGTCATTGGAAATGCAATTAGCATACAACAACGAAAGTGCCAAAAAAAGCATACAGCAACCAAAGTGTGAACCATATGGCAAATAATTGAACACATAAACACCTTCATTTGTCATCTGATTGCCACCAACGGGTTGGGCAACGACATCAGCTCCATCAGCCATGGGGATGTTGTCATCGTTTGTCATCTGGTTGTCACCAACAGGTTGGGCAACAACATCAGCTTCATCAGCAATGGTGTTGTTGTCATCAAGGAAGTCAAAACCATCTACAAAATAGCATGAAGTAAGAGTGCATTCATCTGATCAATGGTCATAGATTGAGAAACATGGCAGTAGAACTAGCCTTGATCAGTAGGTCCAACAGCTTGACTGATAGCAGAGTGTGATGGAGGTGGCACATGAATGTCACTTGGTGCAAGACTTGGACTGGACTGGGAAATGCTTCTGCTTGACTTCGGACCTGTAGTAGGTCTGAAGCTGCATATACCCTCTTACGAGAGCGAAACTTGACTCCAATAGGTGGTGCATCTGCAGTTTGTTTCTTCGTTCTCTTGCTGGTCTTCCCCTTAGAGCCCTGGTAGAAATGGAAGCATTGATTATCAATACACTTTGCAGATAATTATATCGCATAACAAAAAAGACACCAATACAACCCCTGACAAGATGGAAGAATCACCTTAGCAATGGCATCATCAAATAAATCTTGTTCACCAGTATCATCATGCACAGGATCATAGTCAGCATCTTCTCTATTTCTCTCATTTGTTTTGTTCTTCTCTTTAGAATTGGAAGTTGTTCTCTGACCATTGGGAAAGTAAGCAGGAAGGCCAAGTTGTTGTAGCCTTGCACTGTTCGCCATGCATTGTCGGAGGCGCATCTCTTCATACGGATGCAGCGATTCTAGGGTGAGGTAAAACATGAACAGATTAGAGACCTACTAGGAAGAAGTAATGTAACAATAGATTAAAAATGTAGGCTCCATTTTGCAACAAATAAACAGGCTCCATTTTGCAACAAACAAACAGACTCTATTGGACAAACTGTGCACACCTAGTAAAATAACCCGTGGGTGGTTTTGCCTAAAATAACCACACTCAAAACGAACAGAAACAAACATAGCACAAACAAAAAACTATTTTACCACGAACACAAACAAACACGACACTAACTTCTTGCAGACATGGGCAAATACCTGGTCCTTGTGATTGCTTTTGTGCACCCTTCGTCTGCATCTCGCGAATACCTGGTCCTTGTGCTTGCTTTTGTCCACCCTTCGTCTGCATCTCGCGAAGTGGTCCTTGAAGCAGCTGCAACGGCGTCGTGGCGGAGGTCGTGGCGCAGGAGGAGATGGCGGCGCGGAGAAGGAGACGGTGGCGGCGGCGCTCGGTGGTGGACGAGATGGTGGTGGCGACGGTCGGTGGTGGAGGGGGGCGCCGCGGTCCTCAGCGGAAGTGGAGGAGATGGGGGCGCCGCGGCCAGCGGAGGAGATGGAGGCGCCGCGGCCGGCGTAGGTGGAGGAGATGTGGGCGCCGCGGTCCTCGGCGGAGGTGGAGGAGAAGGGGGCGCCGCGGCCGGCGGAGGAGATGCAGATGCGTTCCTAGCGGGAGATGCAGATGTAGTGGCCTGGTGGATGAGATGGGGAGGCGGCTGAGTGAGTGACCTAGGGATTTCGAGAGATTTTGATGCCAGTACACCGAAAGAAGGAAACCAACCGCGCACTTGCTCCCCTGAATTAGGCCCACGCGTCATAGAGCTCTCCTGAAGCAATTTTTTTCTAATTAAGAAATCTGAAATCACCCTTTTGTGAAGTAACTTGTAAAATAAACTATCTTAAATACATGATTTATTTTTTCTCAAGTAAAAGATAACGTATCAGTTGTCCGGTATGAGTTTGTAGAATTTATTAGTAGACTTGTGTTTTCTATCATTTAATTGATTTTCTACATCTTTATGCAAAGTAATCCAGAATTGAACTATGTGTCCATCCCAATAGATTCAAAAAAGTGTAAAAAATTATTAAGAGCCTCACATGTTTCATTGTAGATTATGTATTCAAGATACGAGAAAAATTGTATTGTCTTCTAGAGACTAAGTCAAAACTCTATCTTCATATTACCACATAATAATTACAATAATAACTAAATTAGATAAAAAAAAGTGTACAAATTGACGTGGCCACATATTTTTAGTTCATAAAGTACCCTAAAATAAATTTAAAGTGTTTAGTGTAGTTGGAGCACACATTTGTTCACGAATGGACACATGTCTCGCATAGTTTCTAATAACTCTACTCAAACTTTGAGATTCAAGTAGCATATTACATTTTCAAACTCATATGTAACTCAAACTTGGATGGAACCTTAAGTTCACTATATCATTACAAAATATGACTTTAGATTACTAATTGTTATAGAAAAATATGGTTTATCAATTCTCTTCCGGTGCAAAAAAAGAAGTCATATAAAAACGAGATGAAACTAGAAACTAGGATGTAAACAAACGATATTACACGACAGATCATGATTTTAGAAAATTTCAGAAACAAAAATCACCAAATTTGGAGTTTGTATGGTCAAGAAATACTAATTACAAAATTTAATTATAGATTAAAAAGCAAAAAAATGGTGCGGGCGGCATGGTATGCGCGCCACGTGGCCCAACTTGCTGGAGTTCTCGCGCCCGCATGAACTCCTTTCATCCGTGGCCAACCTGGTGCTGCCACGTGGTCGACTCCATGGCCAATGTACTTACTATATATAGTGTATCACGATAATTTGAACGTCGTTTTTCTAGCAGCTCGTCTGGTATTGCTTGCACACTCTATGTGTGAAGTCGCGTGTTCGATTCCTGCTGTCGCCAAGTTTTTTTGTTTGTCTTTGATTTTTTGAAAGGGAGGGAAATAAAAATGAAAATATGTACAAAAAAATTGTGTGGCATCACGGAGTTGAACCGTGGCCTCCACCGTCCAAAGAAACAGCAGAACCACTATGCTAGACACATAAGCTCGGTTGATGTGTTGGAAACATTTTACAAGTATGCGTCACAAGATAACTCCATGGATTCTGGATAAGGCCGACTCCGTTGTCCCCCGGCTCATGCCGTCCTCAAATCCTCCGTAATCCAACTCGTTGTCCAGCAGCGGAGGGGGCATCCAGCGGCGACGCAGAAGGGACGCGCCGCCGGATGTACCAACGAGATGTGAATCGATAAATCGATTTCTCTGCCTGAACCTGGGAGAAGTAGCAACGCAATGTATTATCTTATAATGTTTTATCTTAATGCAAAGGCCACAACTGTTTGAGTAGCTCAGTGGTAAGGCTAAAACGTGCTAACGTGGAGGTCGCCTGTTCGAGTCCTGTCCTCGCCTTTTTTTGGCCAGATTAACTGGCGGGCAGAGGGCGGGTTGTGACCTGCCACGCGGGAGGGCGGGTGAAGAGCATCATTTTGCTTTTTTCCCCATTTTTTCACAGGTTTTGGGCCTTTTTTTGTTGTTTTTCTTTATTTCTGTTTTTCTCATATTTTCATAGTTTTTGGGCCGGGTCATGACGAAATCGATAAACTGTCACGTGTTTTGGGCCGGTCCGTGACGAAATCGATAAACTGTCACGTGTTTTGGGTTTTGTACCCATAGTTGCAAATTCGTGACGATGTCTCAAAAACATATGGAAAAACGTTAAGATTTCGTCACAGAATAAATAGTTTCTTGTAGTGACATTATCCAACGGCTAAACACCATTGTAAAGATTATCATTTGTATCAGCCCATACGTGCCAGCAGAAAGCACGCCAGTGCGCTTATTGTTGGCAGCACAGTTGCAAACAAAGTTCACCCGCAAGTGTACGGAACGTGTGTAGCTCTTCTCTTAGAGTATTCGCCCAACGTTCCCAACTGCGTAGGTGAGCTGATCGTTTCCTCCGCAAACTTAATGCTTGAATACAATGTCTCATTTATTTTCTGCTGCGGGCTGCGGCAACTTCAAATTGTTACCTGGCCGGGTCTTAGGCCAGTCTCGGTGGGAGTTTCATGTACACGATTACTTAGTCTGAGAACTAGGTAACTGTGCAGTGAAGTTTCATGGGGATGAAACTCCCCTCTCATCCCATGGAACTCTCTTATTTAATAACCTTGCCATGTTAGCAACTTTGATGATCACGTACTATGTAAGACGAAGTCATCAGAGACGCGTTCTAATCATCATCAGAGACGAAAAAAATCCGCGTCACCTTTTTTCGTCACCGATCAAACGAAAATCGGCGACGCGAAAAAATCGCGTCACCGATCAACGTCATCGGAGACGTGTTTTGGCTAAAAACGTGTCTCCAATGGCCCTTATCGGTGACATGTTTTCAGAAAACGCGTCGCCAATGGCCTTTAGCAGTGACACGTTCTAATAAAGCGCGTCACCGATGGCCCATTCATCGGTGACGTATTTTGCCAACCCGCGTCTCCGATGATAAATTAAAAAAACAAAAAATAAATAAAAACCAGGGCTGTGAATATATTTTACATACAAATAAAATACACATGTTTCATCCATTATATACACCATTATATACACGTTTGTCCATTACATACATAACACAAGCCTTGTTCAACAACTAATGGCATCACAGCATAACACAAGTAGACAAAATAGAACAGTAATGAGCCACAAGCAGGACAAAGTGCACAACAACCTACCAGTGCTGCATTTTCTAAACACTGCAGCAAAATGGACACAGTGTAAACAAGTTTACAAGGTCTACATTGACAACTGGAAAGTAGCTATGTCGTATACATGAGCATACTACCTGACAACTTGAAAGTTTGCTGCTGTTGCTTATCTCCTCACAGACTGATTGCTATCTGTAGAAATAGAAATTTGGACACTTGACAGAACCCAGCAAAATAGAATGGACATAGGAATAACCAACAATTTCACGTACATGAACCCAGCATTGAGATGCAAAGACTCACCAGAGCTGCTGCATCTTTTACTTGTCCTTTAGTCTCTTGATAAATCTGTTTCCAGTTAAAACAAAGAGTTTCAAGTATCCTGGAGAGTTCGAGAAATGAGCAACATAAGGGGAAGAGAGCCAATGGCTACCACTTCAACATTTGCAAGCATAGGAAAGTTCTGATTACCTCAGGAACAATTCAAACAGAATAGAACAATTCAAATATGCAACTGAAACCCTGTTTGTGTGGTATAAAATAACATTTACTTCTATTCCTATAGGTACTTGTTTACTTTCTTTCCACGATACAGAGAACTAAACCTTACTAAAGAATCATCACACAACCTTACTAAAGTAACCAATCACTTAATAATCAACAATGTCACATGATTGATATCTGAGAACATGGACATCCAACTAATCAACAAGCACCAGGATAGAAAGTAAACAATTTAAATCAAAGAAAAGGAATAGTGGTGTTCGACCTTCAGTTAAACAAATGTCCTGTTTTGAAAATTGAAGAGAGAGAAATTCAGGAAGGAATGATAATATAACAACTATTTTATTATTCAGGTCTCATTTGGTTATATTATACTATAAAATTTGTTATTGCTTTCCTGTAGGAAAACATGAAACATACTTTGAAGTAAATCCTAAATATTAGATTTCTAAGGATAGCCAATTTGACGAATCCGCAAACCCAAATTCACATGAATCCTAGAGCTCTACTTGCACATGATCTTTGGCCTTGCTGACACAATCAAAGAAAACAGGAATTCTGAGCCATGGATGATGTGGAAACCAGACCAGTCCGAAGGACAAGGAAGGTAGGAAGCGCCTCACCTTAGGTCTGCTCAACTGCGACTGCAAGAGGCCCTCGGTCCCTCCCGACTAGCACTGCGCCCATCATATCCGGCGAGGGCTCCATGCCCTGCAAATGTTTTATGCATAGAATATCATACAAAGTCAAGGATGAGAAACAACCAAGCTTCAGTTTATCAATAAAAAAATGGCAGACCAAGAATGAGGATGAGATATTCATTCACTTGTAATTATACACATGAAACTATAAGCATGAGGACAAGAATATTCATGTTGACGCAAAAATCGGGCGGAGACAGATGCGCTAACACACGAACGAAGGCGTGGCCTTGAAATCCGGGGTGTGCCAGTCAATCTGACCTGTTGATTGACAAGGATAAAATCGGACGTTAAGAAACAGCTGAAGAGCCGATTCTCTCGTTAGTGAAATCGAATATGATAGGACCGGTTCCGATATGTAGTGAAACAGCACAGGGAGCCGATTCTGATAATCAAACAGTTGATAGCCGATTGATAACTAAGCAGTAAGAGACGACCGTAATGTGATCCGATACAGCTTAGTAAAACAACACTTAGAACTGAACTAATCAGCTATTAGATGAATTTCAAGGTTAATACTTTGACAAAGCCGATTAGATAGAATTCTAAGCTGGATAGGTGGTGATAAAAGCAAAAACAACAAGAAGAAACTTGTAGATCTTAGCGAATATCGATAACTGTCGAATAAATCTAACGAAGCAACAGCGATGCGCCCGATGCTAAAGCTCAGATATTACTCAGTAGAAGCGGAACTCACGAGCAAGCCTTGGAGATCTGGATCGCCTTGACTAGCTCAGGAGAACTCGTGGAAGTGAAAAGCTTGACGAAGTCGCCGACTTGAAAGTAAATTGCGAAAAGTAGATGCAAGTAGTAAAGGTTTGTTGTATTGATGTGTTCGTAACCTCTTCACGACCCTCAGAGTTTATATATATACCCTGGAATTACATACTCCTAGTCGATCACGACATGAACAAACTTGACGTAAAAGAAAGAAACTACTTTGACTAAGACTCTAAATAACAATAAAAGGCCAGCCCATTATGGCCCACTTCAGCCCAAAGCTCGCGACGCCTTCAGTCCAATTTTCCGAGTCCGATCCGATTCTGAAGTCTTGAGTCCGATACTGACTCTTCTTATGGAAACAAATATGATCCAAACACTATCTTCAATTTTAACTCAATCTTCATTGAAATTCCTTCAAGGCGTCGGCTCTGACACGTGTCAAAAAGCGTCGTCAACAATTCATTAGTTCACCAAGGAAACAGGAAAAATGTCAAAAACTGAAGTTCTACATTGTTAAGCTACATCGAAGTCCTCAGTAATTATATTAGCAAAGCAAAAAAGAAATTAGCACCACAACATTCGACTTTACAGAGCACCATTGCATGACAACTGCACTTTTGACCGTTGATTAAGCCACGAATTCAGATACTAGCACCACAACATTCGAGTCATGTACTCATCAACTAGAAAGCCACTAAGCAAGCTTGAAACATTTATTGGAGACTTACCACCAAATACAGTATTGGCACCTGAGAACAACAGTGGTGGGACCTGCAACAGAGAAATATACTTTCAGTAAAATATATTTTCATAGGATCAAGCACGTACTCTATCACGTCAAACTTTATATACTATTAGTAAAATAGAAAAGCACACATTCGCCATTTTCTGCTGCCAGGACATACTGCATATGTTCTTTATCAACCTATGCTTGTCAAAGTTGCCATGACATAGAAAGAAAACATAATTGGCAACCAATCAACTACATATAATGTTATCACATTATATCTGAAACATTAATTTAACCATTATTTCTCTCCCATACCATTGGGATGTAAATAACATATAGGAGAACTTACCACGGGAGCATACTGCTGTTCTCTAAAGCTTATCATATCAACTTTCAAAGAGAATTTTAGATGACTTTGACTGAAACTACATTATTCCGAACACACTATCAAGTCTGTGCATATCTCTTTCGATTTTAAGACTACATTATTCCAAACCATGGCCATTATCAACAATAACGTATGTTTCAGCCACACAAAAGAAAACCTTGTTTTTTTTTTCCATCTTCTACAATACAAAAATACAACATGGCTTAAACATAAATTGTATCACAATGTAAGTGCACATAAACTCTGAACAAATCGGCTAGAAAAATCACATACAAAGTCTACTGCAGCATTCAATCGAACACTTAGAGTGCAGGGGACAATCGAGGAGACAGATTTGGAGAAGATATGACCAGCGCTCACCTCGGCGTCGAGTTCTTGATGCCGTCGTGATGCTCCTCAACCACAACCTGCCGAGGAATGCCGCCTTCTGCTGCAGCCCGACGAAGTTGGTGGCGACCGCCTCCTGGTCGGGGTCCCAGAAGTGTCCTACGAGGAAGGGCAGACCTGGGTCGGGCACGCGCGGTGGACTGAAGTAGAGGCGGGCCGGCGGGTGCGCGGCGCAGCAGATCTGCTTTAAATCGACCATCGTCGTCGGCTGCTCAGCGTTGACTTGCCTCCGCCACCCAAGCGGCGTCGAAACCCTAGGGTTGGATCAGGGCTTCACGGGCGCAACGCCAGCGGGAGCGGGAGATGGAGATGTGGAGAGGAGAGGAGAGACGCGAGTGCGGCTGGGCTGTTGGGGAGGCTCCGAGGGCGCTGGCATGGTGGGGAGGAGGGGCGCCGCCATCGACACGAGGAGGGAGGGCGCGAGATGAGGAGGAGAAGATGAGAGATTGACGGGGGAGGTGCGGCGGGCGTGGGGACTCAGTGAGCCGGGGCGGACGCGAGGAGTCCCGTTAGTTGGAGTTGAATGTTTTTTCGGGTCCGACGAGCTAGGATCTGAGACACAGTTATTTGGACACGTCTTCTGTCTACTCGGCCACTACTGGGTGACGCGTTTTGTTGTCCCACGTCTGTGATGACGTAGATTAGTGACGCGTTTTATTCGCTGTGGATCAGTGATCAGATATACGGGTGACACGTTCGTTCAAAACGCGTCACCAATGTGATATAGGTGACGTGTTTTAAATCTGTGTCACTGAGTAGAGTGTCTTCTTTGATGCTTTTTTACATAGTGGATGTGGCACAGAAATTAATCCTCATAAAACTTCCATTAAATCCCCACTGAGACTGGCCTTACTACTTGATGTGCTTAATTAATGGGCGATTAGCTAGGACTACGTTGCAATTCAGAACCTGTGGACTTTCTGCGCTATGTATACTGCTGGTTTAGATCAATTAATGGGCTAATTATTAGTTGGCTGGAGTAGTAGGTGGCCGGTTGCGCCCTCATCTACATCTCATACAGCTATAGGTTGCTCTGCCTGTTCAAGTCATGTGGCTCTATTTGGTTGCGTCAGAACTTAATTTTTCTTGTGCATGCTCTTTTTGGGTGGCATCAGAACTTGCTTATCTTGGTTGCTATAAATCCAGAGAGAAGGGATCTCTTATCTTTCATAGGGTAAGCCTAGCAGGCATAATTATTTACACACTCCTACTGTGTCTTAGTTTGGAAGGTGCCTGGGTAGATGGTTTTTCAGATTATTTGCAGGAGTGGGATTGGACATTGCGGATGTAGCTCAGTAGATGATATTGGTATTGCCTAAGAGTAATGGATTTGGGTGACCAATGTATAGCTAATTCATTTGGTTGTGTATATGTGTTATTATTGAGTAAACCGAATGATTTTGCTGACTCTTTTCTTGGTTCCATCTGATTAAAATAACTTTCTTTAATCTAAATATATGTTTGCTGATTTGGCATTGAGGCTGCACGGTGACTCACGGCTTCTATTTTCTTGCTGCAAAATTTTGAAAGAAAAAAAACCTTGGCCACGAGAAGTAGGATATGGTTTCAACCACTCTGCTCAATAGGTGAGCCAAAATCGTTTTCAGTGTTTTGTGTCTGCTCAATAGCTATATCTGAAAATTGTTCAACTCATATTGGGGGAAGATATATGGGCAGGCACTTGCAGATGCCATGTGACTAGCACATCTATCTGTTCATCAATTTGGGCATTTCCATCACCTGTTAGGCTGTTACCTTCACATACTACTAGCGTTAGTTTACCAAAAAAACAAAGATTATCTGTCCGACCATGCCCATTTCTGCTCTTTTTCCTCTTGCAGATGCGGTCATTCCGATAACCTGTGGCACACTAGTATTCCTGTTTGCTCTTGAGCAAAGTTTTAAATAGCGGGCTATGGAAAATAGCGGCATCTTTTTTTCAGCAGCTATAAGGCTATAGCGAAGCTATAGCGAAGCTATGGCAAATAGCGGTTTTATAAAAAACCCTTAAAAACTATGATAACTAAAGTATCTGATGAATAGAAATGTGTTTCCAGGTCTAAAAGAGTCCATGAAACATTACATAAGTTGGCAACAACATCATAACACAAAGCATGACAACAAAAGAGCAAGCTTGCGTGACAACAAAAGAGCAACCTTGCATAGTTCTAGACAAAGCATGACAACTGACAACATCATAGCAAACTGCATGAGAGTATGAGACCAGGAGTGCAAGTGCAACTATTAATAAGATATGCAGTTCTCAGAATCAGAAGAATGGTCACTTGGGTCAACCATGTCGATATCATGATCATCTTCCGAGTCTGAAGATGAAGCAAACTCAGGCTCATCTTCATTGCCTTCAGTTATGTCTATAATCCTCCTTGTCCTCTTCTTTGGGCGGACAAGTCTCTTTCTTTTGCGTTGTTCAGATGCTCCATCTTGTTCTTTCTCGCCTCCAGCTTCAGGGTCCAGTGCTTGTTCAGCTTCAACATTTGGTACAACTCCGGTGATAAAATCATTTTCACCATCTTCTACAACATTAGGAACTGACTTCTCAAGGGGATCTCTTGTTTTGTTTTGTTTCTTATGCTTGAGCAGGGAGTTAAATCTAACAAACACAAGGTCCCTCATCCTATCATGAGTCAATTTTGACCTTCTCTTTGAGTGAACCTGTGCAGCAGATTGGAATGGCATCAATCAAAAATTACAGTAAACAACTAAATAGTAGACACCAAAAGATCTTACCTGATCGAAGCAACTCCAGTTCCTCTCACATGCTGATGAGCTACATGTCAGGCCCAAGATTCTTATTGCCAGCTTCCTTAGATTTGGAGCGCTGGTTCCATAATTCAGCCACCATTTAGCTTCATAAAAAAGTATAGTATTTAGATTAAACCCACTAAATGACAAATTGAACATTTGGTAATAAAGGTTAGATGGCAGCATGATTAAATGAAAGGCCAACACACTTGGGTCCAAACTTTCACTCTTCATGTGCCTTGTAGCAATGTCTTTGCCAAATGTTCCAATGGCATCTTGGTACATACTCAGCTCATCAATGATCTGGTCTTGGACTTCCACCTCTGTAATCATCCTTGTAACACAAGTAACTAGACCCTCTCGGAATGTTCCATCTAACTCAATTTCCAACTTATTTGCATAATAGTAATATGGGTTCAGGTAATAACCAGCCAGATGCAAAGGAGTTTTCAGCTTATTATCCCACCTCTTGTCAATAATATCCCAAACAGCTCTGAAACGTTGCTCATCATTATCAAATCTTTTGGCCATATCTTTCTTTGCATCCAGTAAAGAACCATATAGGAAGCCCATGCCTGGTACATCACTATCCATCCTTCTAAGAACATTAGCGAGTGGCTCAAAGTAATTGACAGCATTATCAACACTTTTCCAAAATGTATCAGACCGCACCACTTTGCTAGCTTTCTTCCCTTTGTCCTTTTTAAGTAACCCATTTCGTTTAACTCATCGAACCTGAATAGCCTTGCCAACTCTTTCTTGTTTTCCAGCATGCTCTTCAAATTTAGATAGGCTGTCGCAAAGCGTGTAACACCAGAGCGCACTAGATCCTTGCCAAGGAAAGTCCTCATGAGTGCCAACACCCTTGTATGAGCATAAAGAAACGTAGTCACAGATCTTGCTTTCACAATTGTTTTCTCAACTTGCGGAATCTTCCCAATATCCTCCAGCATTAGATCAACAGTGTGGGCAGCACAACCATTCCAGAAAATTGAAGGTCTCTTTGCTTTCAGTAGAGCTGCAGCTGCTAAATTATTGCTAGCATTGTCAGTCACCACCTGAACCACATTCTTCTCACCTAATTCTTCAATGCACTCGTCAACAAGTTCAAAGATGTATCTGCCATTTTTCTGGACAGATGAACAGTCCACTGAATTCAGGAAACAGACCCCATAAGCACTATGAACTACAAGATTCATCACACCCCTAGATTTCTTGTCTGTCCATGCATCTGTCATCAGCGAACAGCCTGTGAGTTCCCACTGTTCCTTATGGCTCTTGAATGAACTCACCACTTTTTTCTTAGCTTTCTGTAAAAATGGATTGCTCATCTCATATGCACTAGGTCCATCCAAGTTTCTGCCAAAGTACTACTAACCCAATTCTCTTGTTTCAAGGTCGATTTCTTAAGTTGGGGCAACTGAACCATGCACAGTTAACCTCTTCTTTTCTTTTAGTATGATGTAGACTTTAGAGACTAGAGAGTAAACAGGTCTCATTTTGTCAAGTTGGAGTCTCTTTGGTGATGTAAATTCAACTTGTTGCTTTTACGGGTTGACATGCTAGATTTGAAGTATTGTCTCCTTCATCATATTAATTACCTTTTCCACACGGCAAGTTGATATGTGGATATGTGCTTTGTTCTTGTTGTGCTTGGTGATATGTACTGCTTTGGATTTCTTGCAGCTTGAGTTTGGTGCCACATAGTTTTCATCTGGATATGTGCTTTGTTCTGCTTGTGCTTGGTGATATGTACAGCCGGTGCACATGATAGAATTATTTTTCTTTAATCTCAAAAATCAGTTCACAGCCGGTTTTAAGCCAAGCTATCCTAAACGCTAAACGGTAAACAATCGGTCACCCACCGTTTAGCTCATTATATGGACTAAACGGCCAATTAAACGGATTAAACGACCATTAAACGGGCTAAACGGATGATTAAACGACACAATTCGGCATTGTGTAGTGTTTACACGGCGTGTAAACGGGCTAAACGGCCGTTTAGGCGAACAATGGTTTTAAGTAAAAACCGGTTGTGATACCCCCACATCATAGCCGGTTTTAACTAAAAACCGGCTATGATGCCTCCACATCACAATCGGTTTTAATTAAAAACCGGTTGTGATGCTCGCCGGCTGTGATGAGGGGAGGCATCACAGCCGGTATATCAGCAACGCCTCAAAAAACTGGCTGTGATCGGGGTTAAAAACTGGCTATGGAGGGAGGTTGTGCAGTAGTGTGACCTTCGTCACTATGGTGGCAATTGTGATGGGGCAACCGGCGCCAGCCCTGCGTTGTAATCTAGCGATGTACACGCCATGATCACCTATTTGGTTATAAATAAACGTATTGCCCATTTCGGTTAAATTAAACTTTATTTTATTCTTTAAAATACTTGTCGGTATCTAGTTCATGAATTGCTCAGTTTAGGTCTAATTAATGATTAGTTTAGCTATTTGAGGAACTTTGATGATTAGCCTAGCTATGTTGATGAACTGTCTATATCTTTGTAGATCATGAACCAATAGTTATCTATTATGTTTACCTCTGTCAATCTCTATTCATATATATCTCTGCATGCACTCAAAGTTATTGTATTTGAAATGAAAATGTCCAAGTGATCTCAAATATATACAATATGAGTGAGTCTAGCACGTCACGTTCACGTTCCATTGAATGTGCATCTGTTGTGTGGGCAACTGGTTCATAGTAGTGTGTATCTAGTACTGATCAAACGATCCCATGGACACAAGATCTTTTTATGGCCCATGACAATATCCTAATCGCACTACTATAGAAACTATTAACCTAAGTGGTGCGAAAACCTCATCAACGCCGGCGTCGACGCTGCTTCCCTTTTTCCGACGCCAATAAGGAGTTATCCTAAGCAATTATTTAACCGCTTCCAATGAAAACTTAAACGTGTCGGCGTGCTGCGCAGCGCTTAGAATGACCTCTTACTCGAATCAGTTTGTTTAGCGCCGGAGCGTTTGACTACGTATACTAATCGGTTCATTAAGCCCCGCCTAGTTTTATTAACCTATTGCTACCGGTTTAGTTAACGCCGGTTAGGATGATGGCACGGACGTTTAAAAAAACGCGTTCGTTTCAGTCATTTTGATCTCGAATGAATACTAGCTAGTTATATATGGATCGTTATGAACGAATTGCACACACAACAGATTCACATTCAGCAGAATGCGAACGTGTACGTGCTAGACATTCACAACAACACACAAGATATATATAGCTAGTACCCATTGAAGATCATATACGAGAGTTTGTTGTAGAAAAATTTAACACACTTCATCGCTAGCTATCTTAACATAGTTCATCATCACTTCGACATCACTGGACTAATTAAACAGATAATTAAACATAGTTCATCATCACATCAACAGAGACTACACATCACAAACTTAGAATTAAACGACTAGCTAGTGGTAGCTGCAGGAACGACAGTGCCTAGCTCTAAACGGACCAAAATGGCAGCAATTCATTCATAACAAAAGTATGTAATCCCACGGCGCTTACATCGCTGGATTACACTGCAACTGCAGCGGAGGTAATGGGACAGGTCGAAGGGGAGCCACCGTCATCGCCATCACCCGGCGAAGGTCATGGTCGATGGGGTGGTAGCGGCGCCTGCTGGAGAAGGCGTCGTCCAGATCCTCAAGTGCGCGGGCCAGATCTGCAAGAGCCGAGGCCAGATCCGCGTGTGCCACCTAGCGATGAAGTCGACCTGCTCCGTAGCGGCGAGGAAGGTGGAGGCCATCGCTTGTCACTGACTCCGATGTAGATCCAGCCAACCCGCCCGAGGATGTGATGGCTGCATCGGCGATGGAGCGGAGGAAGGCCTCCCGCACCGCTTCGGCCTCTGTCGCGCGAGTCGCCCTGCCGCTGAGGCGCCTCACTGTCGGCGCCAGATATGTGGCCCCAGCGTCGAGGGAGAATGGCATGCCGAACGAGGACGAGAATACTGAGGGGCGTGGCGGAGCTCTAGTAGCAGTGGACAAGGCAGGCCATGGAGAGCTCGATCTACTGTTGTTGTGGGCGGAGTGGGAGAGAAGAAAGAGTGGATAGGGTTTGGTCGGAACGGTGCGGCTTACTTATAGCCGCACCTCATTCTAAGCGGCGTAGTATGGGCCGCTTAGCATATGGGCCTTATTCTAAGCGGTTTGTGCTACGCCGCTTAAAATGACAAATAATAATTAAAAAGAATCAAAAAAAGACCCAATCGAAAACATAAACACATAATTATACATTACAAACAGATCGAAAACATAAACATAAACACATGATTAAACTATTGTTCAAGCACGGTTAAATTGTTCAGATCGATGAACAAGTTCATCATCTCATCACATAAAACAAAAATTAAAACCACTGCTGGGGGCGGGTGTCCCTCGTCGTGGCCCTCTCCATCAGATCCCGCATCTCGTTGAGACGAAGGACTTGACGGAAGGCCACCCGCTCACTCAACCACCACCAGTCGTGGCCGTAGAACTTCTCCACATCCTCCGTCGATGGCAACATCACGTATACTTGCTGTCGGTGTCGTCGTCGTAGGAGAAGTTGGCCACCCGCCAGTCCCCCAGCACGGAGTGGACCACGTTGGCGACGGTGACGTTGGGAGGCCTGCCGTTTTTGGTGACGTACGCCACCACCACCCGCGTCTGCTCCCCGGCATAGACGAAGAGCTACTTTAGGATGCGGTGGGAGACATTCTCTGCCTCCACCACCGGGCAGGATGCAAGATGACTTGGAGGTAGCCGTCAGACAGCTTCGGTGTCTTGGTGATCTCCATTGTGCGCGCTCCGCATACCGGCAAAACTCCGAGTTTTGTGGAGAAAGTGGAAAAAGGATTGGAATGCGAGATCGATCGAGATCGAGAAGGCCCGGGGAGTATATATATGGCGATCGTCGACCAACTTGTATCGCAAGCACGGCCATCAAGGGTCGGTCCAGGCTGCCGTAGGGGCATTGTCGACCGTCAAACCGCCATAACTGCACATGCATAGACTCTACGCGCGCTCTGCAAACTTCCGATTAATGATGGTTTAAATTCTCAGGTAAAGCGGTTTATTTCTGCACCGATTCAAAAAAAAGACATATTCTAAGCGGCATATTCCATACCGGTTAGAATGAACGCTCATTCTAACCGGTTGTTGTTTGGGCCGGCACGTTTACTTAAATGAGCCGGCCCAATACTAACACCGGCGTGTTTGAGGCCCTTAGGAGAGCCGGCGCATTTATAACCGCTTCCATTAACTTAAACTAAGCGGGCCATTTTGGCCCGCTTCGTATGGGCCGATGAGATTAATGGTTTCTGCAGTAGTGTCGGCACTAATCTACACCGATAGTTATCACTACTACAAAAAACATTTTCGGAGACGGTTTTTTTTCCATTAACGGAGGCGGTTTTAGCAACCGTCTCTAAGCTAGGGCCTCTGTTAATCGGGCATTAACGAAGGCGGTTTTTCAACCGTCTCCTAAAATCGATTAACCGAGACGGTTTTTCAACCGTCTCCTAAAATCGATTACAACCGCCTCCGTTAATCGTTCCACCCGAAAATAAAAATGCCAAAAAATTTTGCAATTTTTTTAATTGGAGGAGGCCTCCACTAGCCATCCACCGGTCACACTTTTTATCATACTTTTTTTCGCGGATATTCGACACACTACGCGGCTGACGAGATTCGAACCCGCAAACCTCTCCCTCACGCGTATCTCGCTCTACCACTACACCACACTCTCTCATGTATCCATACTCTGTTTTGATTCCTATCATATTATACAAAACCAAGGGTAAATTGTGTTTTTGAAGTTTTAAACGAAGTCAAATGAAAAGGTTGTCAACTACTGAGTTTTTTAACTTTTCGAGATCTGCAACTTTCATATAGGTCATTTCTCCATCCGAGGTCTTTTGCGAAATTTGAATTTCAAATTTGAGAACATTCAAACGTACTTTTCGTGGACAAGATGATTTCAAATGAAAACGTTGCAAACTACAAAGTTTCTTAACTTTTTGAGATCTACAACTTTCATATTGGTCATTTCTCTATCCAAGATCGTTTGAAAAATTCAAATTTAAAATTTGAGAATGGATTTACGGAGACGGTTACATTCATTTTAGGAGGCGGTTACATTTGACCGTCTCGTAAAATCGATTAATGGAGGTAGTTATTGTAACACAACCGCCTCGGTTAATGGTCGATTAACGGAGACGGTTGTGTTACAATAAGCGCCTCCGTTAATCGATTTTAGGAGGCGGTCGAAATGTAACCGCCTTCTAAAATGAATGTAACCGCCTCCGTTAATCACTCGCATTAACAGAGACGGTAATTTTTTGTAAACGTCTCGGAAAATGTTTTAACAGTGTCTCCTAAAATGTTTTTTGTAGTAGTGTATAGGTTAACAAACAACGTCCAAATTAAACACCACTAGGAATATTACTCTTGTACGCATCGGCGCTTAAGAAACAATAAATTTCGGTACTCAATCGTATCAGTGCTCAGCAAAAGACAATTAGAATATATAATAACATATTTTAATCGACTGAATAGTTAATTTGTCTTTCAAAACTGGGTATCATTAATTCATGAGGCCTTCATTCTTATTGCCACTGTGTGCATATCTTGTTGATTAATACTTATCTAATTCACTTACATGTATTTCTATATTGATTGTGCAGCGAGGATTCCGTGAAACTAAAATTGGATATCTTTGCAGTGATATTGAAATCGACATTGAATACCTTTGCAGATTCTCCAGAATATCTAGCTAGCACCCCACACAGAAACCTTCCACGGTATTACACCAAATCTGGAGTGTCACAACTCCCAAGCATTAATTATCTCGTGTACAAGTGCATGCTTTGGTTTCTACTATATGTATAGGAGCACATATGCAGGACCAGACTTGGGGCCTAGTTCCTTCACCTAGTTAGTCAGTACCTGCTATATCCGCACTCTCGTCCTACTAGCAGCTTTTGTTGCAGTAGTTTCTCTTGACCCTGTGATGGTTGCTGGATGTTGTTTCCCTTTGCCTACAAAGCCATGCACAGAGCAACAGAAGAACCGCATCTTTGAAGCATGCAGAAACCCCTACCTTAGAAGAGACAATCCCGTCCGCACGATCCCACAAAAAACACATGCCTGCTGCCAACTGGTGAGAGAGTTCAAGACATCCCCTGGAGACTGGAAAGTGATGCGGTGCATCGTTGGTCGATTTAGGGCAGTCCCAATGCAGACTCTACCGTAGAGTATAAAGTCATTAATTATGCTGTCATGTAAGCAAAATGCTGATGTGGCAAAACATTTATTGAAGAGAGAGGAAAAAAATGAAGAAACCAAGTCTTCACGCAAATCAAGACCATCTGTGAGAGAGACAGGTGGGTCATGGGACTGGATAGACTTCAAGATACAAAATCTGCATTGGAGGCTATAGTTTCTTATAATAGAGTCTTTATAATAGAGTCTTGAACATATGGACTCTATGGATAAAGTCTGGGTTGGAACTGGCCTTAAGCAAGAGAGGAAGGAGTACAATCCAACACTGCTCTACTATTATGCACCGTATTGCGGAGCGCCCTCAACCCGTTCTTCTGCTCATCCTCGAGAGGAGGTAAAATCATGAGCAGCCGAGATGGTCCTTTTTTCATACTAGTACTGTACAAATGCAAGAGTATTGGACTGGATATACTCAGATAAGGAACTGATTAACCATTTATCTTGTTTCTTTTTTACGGCCAGGTCATGATGTAAAGACCCCAAGTGCGTGTCCGTAATAAGGGGTTTCAATTGAATGGAGTAGTAAAACCGATGAAAGCGTGAGAATTATTGTAACTTATCTTTCGTCAAGGAGAAGTGTATCATCAATATCCCCAATACCATTTCGCAAAAAAAAATATATATATCCCCAATACCATTGACATCATTTTGGGCTTCAGCCGTTGACCAGAAACTGCATATAGGTTGGTTTTTTTTTTTTTTTTTTTTTACAACATCTGATACTGTGTCTTTTTTCCTTTTCCTGATTTGGTTGGGCTTTCGGACACGGTAAGATGCAACCTGGCCTGGCACGGAAAACTAAGGCCTGACCGTTGGACATGGGCTTGCGTATTCAGCCAAGAAAAGTTGGACCTGGCCTGGCGACATTAATGTACCAGCCCAAGATTCTGCCCAGTGTCAAGATCTCTGTCTAAAAAAAAAAAGTCCACAATGTTTCACAGGACGGCCAGCGGAACACAAAAGGCAAAAGAGTGCGTGACTTATCTTCATTCTGATTCTGCTAACCTCCCGTTTGGTGCGTGACATTTCCGTTCTTTTCCTAGCAAATGACTGACACCTCCATAGGCAAGAAACTTACAGCAGAAGCTTATAGCGCTCCAGACAACGTGCGGTTCTTTAGCCAACAGGGTTGTACAGAATATGCATGCTACGGGGTTTTTAACGATTCTTCTCTACTACTGTTGCTCGAAGAGGAAAAGAGAAGCAGGGCATTCTCAGAAGAGATAACCAATGGCGCGACCTGAAATCGTGGAGAGTAGTATGTTGGCAAATGGTGAGCTACACTACACAGGGAGGGAAAACCCACGTATGGAATTGGAGTCGACTCCAGACTCGCGCAGCAGAGCAACCCGGCCAGTTCGTGCAACCTGCAGGAGGCATGGGCAAACAGCAGAGAATTATTGAAGTACAACTAGCATTTGGATTCACTACTCCACAGAAATAACTTGTGCAAATTTTTTCATATATCATGCATGACAGGGCAAGGAAATGGAAGATGTCTATGAATCAGGTCAATAGTCAATACGAACCTCACAGATGCCATATTGCTCTAGCATCTTCTGTAATCGAACCATTTTGTCAATGTCTCCGATAAGCTGCACAAGCCAACAAGGTTGTTGCTCACTGAGCATGGTACTAATGAAACATGTCTGATTAAGCAGGTATGAATGCTTATTAATTAATCATTCGCAAAAAAAAGAATGCTTATTAATTAAAAAAGCAGGAAAACAATCATTGATCATGTCCAAAATTTATAAATTTCATATCACTTTTGCCTCAGCAATTACCAATTGCTAAAATATGCTAATACCTGACATTATTTTACCTATTAACTAAATATACTAATCCATTGTAGACCATTACTACATGTGAGATGGACAATATGATGTTTGTATTGTGTACAACAATATTTTGTACATCAAGTCAATTTAATTATCATACTTTGGAAGAATCTTACAGTGCTATCAAGTTTTTAATTACCTGTAGTGTAATTGTGTGGTCTGATATGTCAACCTTTTGGGCCTCAAAAATTTCAGCAATATCTAGGACATCCCTTCGAGCTGCAGCATTTGCAGCAACCTTAATGATCATTAACTCTCTAGCAGCAAATGGTAAATGAGTAAAATCCTGGACCTGAGAAACCAAAAAAGAATTTGAGCAAGTCTTCATCTATATCAAGCATGCCAACTGCTGCTTCTATAATATCAAGCAAACTGAAACATTACTGTTTACCTCATAAACATCAATGAGCTTGTACAGTTGATGTACTAGCTTGGCAATGGATTCATCAGTTCCAGGAACAACAGTAGTGATCCGAGAAATTCCTTCTTTTTCAGCTGGGCCAACAGCAAGACTCTGAAAGTGATGCTTACTGTTTAGCATGGACTGGATCCTGCAATCATCTAATCAAGGGAGCACAAAATACTAAATGCGTTTGAAAGAACCTGAATATTGTAGCCCCTTCTGGCGAAAACACCTGTTACAACATTGAGAACTCCAGGGAAATCATTCACCAGAATTGATAAAGTATGCGAACAAAACCCTGTTGGCTGAAGCAACAAGAAATTATTAGTTTAGTTCGTAAATAGGTACATTTAACTGATGTATAGTATAATTTATAATTCTTTGCTCTGAACCATAATTTAGTTGTGTATACTAGTCTTAAATCTTGGATTCCGGATAATAACTTCTTGTGAAAAGACGGATGGAGCTAGATGCAGATCATCTCTAGCCAGCACCAAACGGTTCAAAAGTGATTAAAATACAAGAGCTTACATCACCATCAGTCATAACACCCCAATGAGCATCAAGAATCTGATTTGCTGAGAAGCTTTCATAAGATTCCACTGGATAAACATCACCCTGCATAGAAGTAGAAAAGCATGTATAAAACCCTCATTCCAAATTCAAACTAACATTGCGAGGATGATAAAATTATTTCCAGAAACCACTACTCCCATTAAAAGGAATGTGTGAGCATTTCCTAACTAGTTATATTTAATTAATTTAACAATACAACAAAAACACTATGTTTCCAAAAGACAAATTAAGTCGTGAGTGAGCATTATTTGACAGCAATGTCAGATATGCAAATATAAAAATTGTAAGCGATGCCATGCACATTAACCACTGTGGAAGGACCAATGTTGCAAATTATCAATAGCAATAAGGTCATTTCTTCATAAGTACACAAATGAATGGAATATAGCTAGTCAACAGGAACCATGAGTGCATGTTTATTCGATGCAATCAAGCAAAAACCTATGGAATATAGCTGTTACAAACAGCTTCATTGCAGTGTTGAGAATGTAAACACATCGTACATCAATGACCAGGTCAAAGGATAATTGTGGTTTCTTACCCCTGAAGATTCATTGGAATTCTCATTGATTGCGTCCACTCCAGTGCTTAGTCGAGAAGTTGAAGGTATTGCCATTTCGAGATCAGGATAAGAAGCAGCGGAGAACCTCCAAAATGGAGCAGTTTCTCCCATTTTTTCACGGCGCACAGCTATCTATAACATCACTAAGATTCAATAGGTCTAGTACAGAACAAGATCACAAATAAATTTTCACTATTTTCTGAATAAAAATGACCTTGCCAGTTCTGGCAATTTCTTTGATCCCATGTTTGCTCAGAGACCTCTGTATTGCAACCATCTTTCCTGGATCACCAGTTACCTTGAACGTAATCACAAGAAAGAACCATAAGAACGACAACATGATTGTCTTCGAGTCAAGACACACCAAAGACATTACCTGAATAGTTAGCGTATCATCTGAAAGATCAACCACTTCTGCTTTGAAAATGCGAACCAAACCCATTATCTGCATTCACAACTAGAGATGTCAAACAAACAAAGTCCAATGTGCTAGTTCACACGAGGTTCACAGACCTGATTTTTTATGTCTTTGTTGCCAATTTATATTTTTTTTCTACCAAAATGACACATATTCAATGTTCATTTTTAAGGTTACAAGGCCTGAAAGTGCAGATGCATTTTGAAAGACGTGTATGCTTATACCTCAGGCAGCTTATCTCGCTCTGCATTTATTTTTATAAGCATCAATTCTCTTTCAACCTGTGGTTCTTTTGATAAGTCAACAACCTGTTATCAATCCAAATGTTAAAATATGAATACAATATACATTATAGAACAGGCTCAGGACAAAACAAAGAGCGATAACTTTTGTGACATGTTAGTTGCCAACCGTTTTGAACGTCACATGGTATATGAAAAATACTGACCTTTATAACATTAACAAGTTTGTTTAGTTGCTCTACAACTTGGTTCAATACTTTGTCTGTTCCTGACACTACTATTGTAAATAATGCTTTATCCTTGTTCAGCCCAACAGCCAATGACTCAATGTTATATCCTCTTCTAGCAAAAACCCCAGCAATTCGATTGATCATCCCACTTTCATCACCAACAAAAACTGATAGCGTGTGACGCTTTATAACCCTACAAATTAAAAAAGGAAAATTCATCCAGGCACATAAATGAGAAAGTGCAGTAAAAATTCTTATTAATAACTTTTTTTTCTCTAATATGCATGAGAGCTGCATATCATTGCATTAAAAGGAAAGTTAGGCCACAATGGCCATACGACACACCCAAAGCACACCACTTAACACCCATTCAGTGGGGCAGGTCAGCACCTAAAACAAGTAATAACGCGACCAACTGGCACTTGCTTAATAGCTCTTTGCCACGAAATGGAACCATTTACAACAGTTACAAACTTACAATATAAGAATGCTACTTTGCTGTGTTACATGGATATGCATAGCAATTAATAGACCCTAGTTCTATGTAACAAAGAAAAGTTTTTAGTTTTGTAACTTGATATTAATGAAATTGAACCTGGCGATAGAGAATGATTGATGTGGTAGTTTGGTTTGGAGCCCCTTTACTGCACATTCAACAGATACGGAAGATTGCTTGTTTTTAATCTGAGCAAAAATAGCTGATCCTGAAACTTGCTCCCTTTATGTAGCTTATATGAGTGAAAATGATGCACCTTTTCCAACATAAAGATCCCCACTGAGGAAAGAAGTGTTGGGTCGCAACACATTTGCCAATAGGATCATTGGTCCCAGTTGCTAACATATATTATCAATGTAGGGTAGAAACATTCCCTATTATGGCAGCTTATACCTTTTGAGTTGTTTTCTAAAATGAGTACAGAATATCTAAAAAGGTGCCGCACCAAATGTATTTTACTAACCATTTGAATTGGCATTTTTGTTTTGGACATGGCTTTGTTTTGCAGTCTTGGTACCATTAGAAAAATCTAGAGTTCTACATAATAACTAAGATAACTGTGGCGTTTCATTAAATAATAAGATTGATAAGTTTTTATTAAAAAAAGAGAGAAGGGAAAAATCAAAGAAATGAAACAATTCTGGCTGAAGCGCATATTAGCAAAATAACTGAGAATATGGAAATGAAAGAAACAAGAGAGAGATATCCAATGGCATAATCTTGGGATCTCTGTAGATTACAAGGAAAGCTTGTTCACCATTCCATGCAGACCTTACATGGTCTCATGATTATCTTTATCATAGAATCAATAATCGAACTATTCCTTTTGTCATGTGAATAAACCTCTGAATATTTGTTAGTTAAATTCTCTGAAGCCTCATTTGTTTCTTTAGTTCTTCAATATGCTCTGTTAATAAAAAACATATAGTAGCGCGACCATCAATTACATGACCTGTACACAATGCTATAATGAAAATAATTGCATGTTAATTTTGTTAATTTCCGTATAACACTTCCATATGAAAGATTCACTACATTAGTTAAAGTACCGTGCTGAGACTATTTTCCATAACGATTCATACGCGCAGCATAATCTCCCTTCTTTTAAGGGACGGGCGATGCAGGATTTCAACATGACCACTTGGTCAGGTGTCACCATCCATCTGAAAAATAAATCCAAATCTGGCAGCGGCAACTCTGACAAGTCTCGGCTAAATTCCTCGCGCGCGGCACATTCCCGTCCGCGTAGTACTACAGCTGCATTGGAAATGGGGAAAAAACAAAACTCCATCGGACAGGGCGCTTGCGTCCCCCCACCCACGCGCCCTAGCGAACCGGATCCAACAGGAGATTCAAAGCGAAGGTAGTCTTACGAGCGGTTGGAGCGGGGCGGCACAGGCGCCACCCCTCCGGTGGCCTGAGAAGAGGCGGCGGCGACGACGGCGGCCACGGAGCGCGCCCCCGGCCCCGCCGCGAGGCCCAGCACCCGCGCCGGCGGCCGGCGGTGGCCACGGGACCCAGCAGCAGCTCCGTCGAGGCCGAGGCGGGGGCCGACCGCGGCGGCGGCGGCGGCCATGGCTGGGGTTTGGGAGTGGGCTCTGGGCTGGGGATCGCGAGACGAGACGCAGTGGGGAAAAAATAATTGGGTCAACGCGCAGATGACCAGTCGTTGCTTCGTCGGTAGAGGAGGCCGTGTAGGATAGGCTGGCCGCTGGCGGCGGCACACGCTCGCCGCCATGTGGGCCCTAGCATCTGTCCCTTGGGACCGCACGTTATTTCGGTAAGTTAAAAAAAAAAAACCGTTATTTCGGTGAGGGACACTGCTGCAAAACTTTTTACGTCAAAGATCTCTTCGTAAATGATATTACATCCAGGTTGCAACAGGGTATCTATCTCTCATCTTTATTCCATCTCAATAAAGATTCAAGCATAAATGATAATTTATCCTTTCTCCGTTCAAATTATAGGTCGTTTTGACTTTTATAGATTTATATATTTTGCTATAAATCTAGACATAGCGTTTATCTAGATGAATAACAAAGATGGTGAACCTAAAAAAGTCAAAATAACGACCTATAATTTTGAACTGAGGTAGTACGGTTGTAAACGCTGCTGGGGCAATTCAAAGTTTCTTGGCGGACGAAAGATAAATGAAAACCATAATATTTTATTGCATTTATTTGTTCTCGGCAAAATCAACTGCAATACATGCAAGAGCAAAATCAGCTGCACTACGGGCTAATTAAAGATGACGATGACTTAGGGAACTTTCGTGCTGCCTTGATGGTAGTGTGCTACTACGCGCATTGTATTTGCAGCAACACTTCTGCACGTTAGGAACAATCACCTTGCAGTATACATTTTCGAAGTTGTGATTGCCGTGCCATTCTTTACACTGGAGCTTGTTACAGTTTGTATGGTCACATTTTTTGGTAAGGGTGGTGCAAGGCTCTTGTTGATCTGCAACAAAAAAAAAAAACTATAGTTAATGGATTTTGACAGCTTAAGTACTCCAGCCAAAATTAAAATAGGTATACGTACCTGCATAGGCGGTGGGCAACAGCGTAGAATACATCATTGCAACAAACATAGCGGCAGCTACTAGGCACACCGTTCCCATTATCTCGCTCCTAGTGGCTGCCATGCTTGGGACGGAAAAGAGAGAGGTTGATATCTACTTCTGCGTACATGGTGTTTATATAGAGGCGCAGCCTGTGACATAATAAATTGTTTAGTTGTCCTTAGATAAGTTAAATGTGACCGTATCCATTTTACAGAACATGACATAAATTGTTTAATTGTTTAGTATCGCAATGCCATGGTTTGGGATCATGAGATATTCACATAAATGTGATCATATCCGGTTTACATGGTTTGTAAATCTTGTAAATAATATTAAATAAATGTGACCGTATCCATTTTACGGAACATTACTATCTCTGAATGTCATTACTATCAGACTACAACGTGGACTACATTATTTTTTGTTACAAATATTAAATGACGAAATATCACATGAATATAGGAACAAGATATAGGAAATTGAAAAAAAAAAGAACCGTACTTATCATTTCGAGTTTGATCATAAGCCATTTTCTTGAAAATGCAACCCGTACACTCCATTATGCCTGCTCAAATCAATGTCTCTTTGCCTTAACTGAACCTTTTGGGAATTTGGGTCATAGAATGCACATGATCTCACCAATTGTCTTGACGCTACCCAACAGGGTTCAAACCTGGTGCTCGCACATTTTCCTGGGATTTTTAGGATTTACCGTGTTCCCGTCGACAACGAGACGCCAATGGTGACTTTGGAAATCTCCAGATCTGTCGGGTGCTCAGTCCTTCGAAGGTGCTCATAGGGGTAGGGTTTGTGCACGTGTGTTCATAAGGGTGAGTGTGCGTGCGTGTTGTGAGCGTCTGCGTTGTACTGTGTAATTCTCAAAAAAGAAGGCACACGATCTCATTGTTATTACAAATGAAAATTAACATTAATTAAATCCATAATATTTTTATGACAATTTTGATGTCACGAATTGTAAACATTATTTTTTAAATATTAGTTATACTATAGTTTTAATGCAAATTCTATTATGTATGTACATTTTTCTAAAGTTTTTTTGTTTTTCTTCCCTGTGAATTTAGTACATACCCTTGCGCAAGTTTATTGATATAGAGTTTTGGTTTTAATTGATGTTTCTAGGCTTCTGGTGCTATATGGGCGGTTGTGGCTACTTTTAGGCTTTGTGTTGCCTTTCTTATTGCGTTTTAGTCCCAGATTTCTAGTAACTGGGATCATTATATTCTCCTGAATGAGCAACTCCAAAAGCTCCATTTTATCAGCCCCAATGCCTAAAGTAGGGAGATAAATGAAAAAAAAGAGGCCCCAATAGCTCTCCAAAATTTCCAAAAAAATACGCAAAAGCCAAAACATCCCCGTTGCCCCCACAAATATATGCGACCATAATTTTCAGTGGGCCGGCAGTGACGGCCTTGACCAGAGTAGCGTCAACGGAATGCAGAGGGATCTGCCAGCTCGAGAACCGCCCCGTCCTCCGATGGGAGCCCTTGCCGGCAGTATTCGGATTCCCTTTCGGCGGTGCTATACCCCCAAGAGATAGCCCCTCAGCTTTCGAACACGGGGCCAACGGCAACATCTTTGTGAATCGTAGAATCGTAAGCACTTTGTTCAACTACATAAAGTTCAGATGTGGTTTTAGATATGTGGTGGCAACTCCAAGAATCACCTAAAAAGTTATTGGAATTCTTGGAGAGTCTTGGAGTTGCTATATACCCGCAGCCCCAAGTATATAGGGCCTGTTCGAGGGGCTTCGGGTGAAGCCCTCCCAAACAGGGTCGCGCGAAACGGCTTCGCCCCAAAAACCGCCCTTTGAAGCCATTTTTGGCTTCCATGGTTGTGGTGGAGACACAAAACGTGGCTTCACCGGCTCCACCCCGGCTCCCTCTCTCACTTACCAAGGTGCCTCTGTGGTTCTTTATAGGTTTTCTACCACTTTCAAGTTTTCCATTATCCTCCTTATTATTGTGTTCGGGCTTAGGATTTCAACTGATTCCCATGGTATGTGTGAGGAACCGTCCAAATTATTTTGACTAAACCGGGTTATCATCCCTTGACCGACCCGACTTAAGCAAAATAATCCCGGTAGTCCCCGGTATGCGCCTCGAGCATCGCCCAGGAACAACTCGCATACCGTTTTACATCATGAATATCATCACAAGGATACATGGGAGAGAGCAAACTTTTAAATCTTTATTACAAGTCTTGATCATCTACAAGAATTTCATAAATTAAGGCTACAACTTGTATAGACTAGAACATGGGAAATTTCAACATTCAAGGTGAGGTTCTATCTCATAATAGATGTAAGCTATGTCTAGGTGGTTATCCTACCATGTTTACTAGATTGAGAGTATTATCGCAGCGGAAAGGTAGAGAATAATAAGGTGCAATAATGATGCCTTGCCCATAGGACACCACTTGCATAAGCTTAGAGCAACTTCCACCACACATCCACTTTGCCGGCCCCGGCGGGATGAAGGTGGTCATCACTCCAAAGAAGGCAACCTACAAAACAACTTAACGGCAGCACCGTTAGTACATTGCGTACTAGCAGGACTTATCCATAATACTATACATTTGGTGGATGCATAAGGCTAGTCAAGTTTTAACATTTAATTATGAAAAGCGAGCATATCAAGTGAATAAGCAAAAGACCGGCATCTATCACTATATCAAACATAAATACAATTGCATAATTAAAGTGATCATGTATCATGAGCTCAATCTTCCATGAACTCCATTCGGTAACTCTACATCCAAAGGCGAAGTACAAGAGCGTGCTCCTTAACCATGGAGCCCGGCTATTGCAATAGATTAAACCCTGCAGGGGTGTACCAATTTACCCGCACGAAGTGCAAGCCCAACGCCCATATCCATGGCCTAGGATAAGGGTTGAATCATGCCTTCGACCTTTCGCATACCCGCACCCGGCTATGGCCGAACGGTCGGAGTGGTTAGATGCACCAGACACAAGCCGATCACACCTCAACCCAACCCCGCACCGAATCCGAACAAGGCAAGGTGCGACTTATGGTACTTAGCTTGCCATTCCCATATTAGGTATGTGGTTAGTACGCAAATGTGCTCAAGTATCAAAGCGATGGAGTCACGGGCCTTAATCAACTCAAGCAAGTCTAAGCCATTTGAGTTCCGCTCCCAACATGGCCCTACACACTTGCTCAAGTCTCGAATCATCATTTAAGGTTGCTCATCTTTTAATATTTCTCATCTACTCAAGTATAATTAAGCAAATATCCTAAAGCTCGCGAGTGGTAGTGACCTTGCCACCTCTCGACTTCTACCGTGCTAAGCATGGCTAAGCAATTTATCGAGATATCTAGCATTCATACTTTTACTAAAATAAGTTGGGCTAAGACCAATAGTTGACATGTCTAGTAGGTTCTACTCATTGCATATGTCTAGATAGAGCTAAGCCCATGCACAAACATTAATAAATAATAACAATTCACATTCTGAAAATAGAGTGGAGATACATAGGTGCCTGCCTGAGAACGATGCCCCACAATCGCAACACTCCGGAACGTCGTTCTCTAAGAAAAGAATATGAATGCATAAATTAGAAACGATGCTATGAATGAACATGCATATGAGATGTAAAGACTCATGAGAGGTAAATGGCTAGC
Organism: Urochloa ruziziensis; assembly: GCA_015476505.1. Classification (NCBI taxonomy): domain Eukaryota; kingdom Viridiplantae; phylum Streptophyta; class Magnoliopsida; order Poales; family Poaceae; genus Urochloa; species Urochloa ruziziensis. The sequence continues at coordinate 7,547,561 of CM027120.1, read as the reverse complement.
AAGGTTCTAGGTCATAAAGCAAGTGGTCAAAGGTTGGAAGTAGAACACACAAGAATGACATGAGATGAAGGTGCTCAAACAATTATTCATGCGCAAGCACATAACATTCCAAGACAAGTTACAACATGAAAGTTCAATTAAAGTTAGCTGTGTTCATTTTAGTTGTCACATGATATTTTATGATTGTTATCAATTTTTGACAGCACCTAAAGGTTGAGCAAAGCTATCAAAATTGGATTCACAATTTTAGGAGCACATATGTAACTACTTTACATTTACTAGTCAACTAGGTTTAAGCAGACATAATTAAATTGTACCAAACTAGGCATAATTCATGCTAAAAATATATCTACTAGATTACATATGTTCTAAGGAAGCTAGCAAAATTGGTTTCATAATTTTTGGACTAACAGATAATTAATTATGTAATTAACAAGCTAAAGACACTTTTAATTAATCTGGAAATAATAATAATTATTTTGGGGTCAATCATATTTTTAATAGACTCTTGATATCATTATGAAACCAACAAAATTTGTTTCGCATTGTTCTGAGCTATATTCAATTTTATATGAAATATACAAGACGAGACATATTGATGCATCAAAACAAGAAGGCTGACTGAACGGGCTGCAGTATACCTGCGGACGGTCCGCCCCTAGGGTGCGGACGGTCCGCCGGCAAGGTCCGAGATGAGTTCCAGAAACGTCCCGGTTCTGTGTGGTTGTCAAGAATTGTACTGCGGACCGTCCGTGGATGAACCGCGGACCGTCCGCCGTATAAAGGCGAAACAAGCTCCAGAAACATATCGTTTCTGTGTGGGATTTGGAAGTGAACTGCGGACAGTCCGTGGGTGAACAGCGGACAGTCCGTGACGAGCGGACAGTCCGCTGGCCGGCGGAGACTCACCGGCGATGTCGTCGGCGGCGACTCCGGCCACGGTTTTGAGTGCCGTTTGTTTCTATAGGTTCCTAAGGACATTATAAACTCAATCCAAGTGAGGGATTTGACATGCATGGGGTATTTCAAGCTCTAGGTCATCAATGGTGAAAATGCCATGGATGGGCTAAGGAGCTTGATTGAGGGCGAGGGGGGATGGTGAGCGGCGAGGGGAGCTCACCGGCGATGAGTAGAGCATGAGCAAGGGGCCGCATGTTGGCGTAGGGCGGCGTTGGAGTAGATCGGGTCGAGCTCCTTTTCTCGATACTTGGGGAAGATGAGGAAGAACCTTGGGAGGGCCTTCCCCTTGGTCTCCGGCGAGGAAGAAGTGGTCGAGGTGGTGGAGCAGCTCGCCGGCGGCGTCCTCCGGCGATCCTCCGTCCGTCTCCGGTGAAGCATGGTGTCGGATTTGGTGGGGAGATGAGCTCTTCCCCCATGACTTGTTGAAGGAGAAGCAAGAGAGAGGGGTGAGCTTCTGTGTGAGAGAGAGGGCTGCGGGGAGGGGAAGGGGGCGTGGGGTGAGGTGGAGGGGTCGGATGGGGCCCGTAGGGCGCGTGGCACAACAGGTCTGTAGGGTTGACACGCACACGAGCGCAGCTGGCGGACCGTCCGGGAGGAAGGGCGGACAGTCCGCTACTCATGGTCACTGGTCACGTAACATGGAGAACTTTATCACTTGCTCAAATTTCCAAACTTGATCTTCTAGGTCTCCAAAAATTCCACCAAAACTCATGTTGATACTAGAACACAAGGAGAACCCATTTTGCTTGGATTGAGAAGAAAAATGATTGTAGATTGGAAACTAAAATTCTTCCCGGAAGGCTATTTTTAGGATTTCGACTGAGTTGTTGGGCTTCAAGATGACTTCCTAAAATCCAGGAAAAATCATCTAAATTCATGGCTTGGAGAGAAGTATTTTATCAAGTTAGGAGATAGGATATGTTCTATAGAGAAAAAGAAAGTTACTTCATAAGGCATGTATGTCCAATATATTCAATAATTCAAATTTAGATGCAATGCATTCAAACAAATCACCAGAATTTATACTAGCACACAATGATGCTCATGATGTAATGCTCAACATGCTAATTACATTTGGGTCGTTACAGTATGGATTTTATCTAGACCCATCATGTGATGTTGATAGGCTCGTAGCTGCTTTTGATGAGATGATTGCCAATTTTTACCGAATTTGTTGACTGCTTTCAAGGCACAAATAATTCACGGAATCCTCACTTCACACACAAATCAGTATTCAAGAAAAATAAATGAGGGATATCCCTCTAGCATACTATTTGTTGACTGCTTTCGAGGCACAAATTCTTTTCATAAATGATATTGCATCTAGATTCGTCCATAGGGTATCTACCCCCCATCTTTGCTCCATCTAAGATTATTTAAGCATTAAAAAAGAGAGCATTAAATCCTTGTATGCCCCACTTCATGCTCTGCATCCTATAGATAAGAGCACATTTGTAGGCATAACGTAGAGCTTAGGGCCTGTTCTTGCTCACCCAGTTGAGTTATCAGCACCTGCTAAATTTGCACCGAGATGTTAACTGGGAAAGCATCCGTTCTCCTCCTGTTAGTGCTCGCAACAGTTCCCCTCTATCCTGTGACTGGTTGTTGGCCGCCCGGTTGTAACAATCGATGCAAAGTGGCCCGGAAGAACTACATTCTGAATGTATGTCATCCCTACATCCGGATATCAAATCTCCCCCGTCCGCACGCCACGAAGCCGGCGGCGCCGGTCCGCACGCTTGGTAAGCCGACGCGCACCGGCGATCGGCCACGCCTGCACGCCGCCGCTCCAGTGGCCGGCCAGCTGCAG